>JBAPLJ010002049.1:0-1200000 GCA_037832345.1 Rhizophora mangle
GCTATAGACCATTAGAATTCAACCCAGTGTGTCTAGACTTGAGCCTAACATATCAAGGAAACAGGTCTTTTTATTTCTGAGAATCTATTGTGGGATTTCAAGCATTTAATGTTGTTTTTCAAGATTACCAATAGTTGATAGGTAACAAAAATTTCCAAAGACAGCATTCTCCATCAATAAAAAAACATTGTCTACATAACCCAAAAAGCCTAAAAAAAAAAAAAAAAAAACAAGTTTCAAAGAAATGCTAAAAATAAAATTCTCTTGACCCTAACATTTTTTGCTCATAAGATATTTATTATGAAAAGGGAGCGTAAAATTTATGAAAATTAAAAAGTTATTTTTACTGTATGCTTCATGGTCCAATGGACTTTGTAATAGATAACACAATTATTTATTATGTAGATATTGATATATTGATTGTGTAATTTGTGAGTCCACTGACTCCGTAGCTAATAATCCTTAAAAAAGACTTTGCAGCTTGCCATGAAGTTTTTCAGAATCAGTAGAGTATGGACTTGAGGGTCAATTATTAGTGATTAAAAGGATTTCCACATGCGATTAGCAATAACTAAACCTTTTATGAGTCGTCTCTTGTTGCTCAATTTAGGCAACAAGAACGATCTATATGCCTGAAAAATAATATTAGTAAGTAGAAAGCCGTAAGAATCAGGACAGAACGAAACATATACAATAGCCAAATATTATATTTAGATCATATAATTGCGCTAACAGATTAATCACACTCAAATTCACACTAACTGCAGTAATTATCACTGAAATGATTCTAAAACTTCTAAGCTAGAACAAATACTGTGTCTCAGAATGATTTCATTTAAAGAATTAAAAAAGAAAAAAAAAAACTGAATAAGGACAATGGTAAAAATAATTATGGTTTCGAGACAGATCACACCATTGAACGGTTCAATATCAGATTCAGAACTACGAACATATTTTTAAAAGTTTCAGACAGTATCTCTAATCCGTTGAAAGATGAATTTCTCTGAACTGCATTGCTCTCCTGCGGCAGGCCATGACCGCCGGTTAACAAACATCCCACGTAGGATCATGTTGGAACAAAGACAAGGAATCAAGATGTTGCCAAAAGTTGCAAATTTTCTCGATGGCTATTAAAATGGGATCTTCAATTGAAGGAAAGAAACAGGTGTGACAAGCTTTACTTAGAATTGACTAAAATAACTGAACTTTCTGTCATAGGGGGTTGCCATTAAGAGATGGAAGAACAGTCTGAGTCAAGTGGGGGCTTATGGGCTTGGCTTCTTTCTGAGTAATTGTCTTTCTGTGGGGGCATCCATATTGAAGTTTCTTCCATTAACCTTTTAGGTAAAGTTTTGCTCTCCTTCTACAAAAACTTCTAAATAGTAATTAGAACACTAAGTAATCACCTATGATTATCTTAATTATAAGGGTAAATTTGTGATTGTGTTGGTTAAGTACAAGGTTTTACTTTCAATTTCCCTTTTCACGAAGTAAATGGATGCTACAACGTTATACCAATAATTAGGGATTTGCGTTAGAAGGAATTTCTCCTTAACAAATGAGAGATTATAACTTTAAAAAAGTAAATGGATTAGTGTCAAAGCTTAATATTTTGACATAAAAATTTTTAAGTCTCATATTTTGTATATTATTTTAAAATTTTATATTATATTTTAAATTTTAATTAATTTAATTTATCATATAAGATAAATTTAATTTATTTAAAATTTTAAGTTTTCTCAAATATATATATATATTATAATTACATTGAAACCTCTGAGCCTCCATATAATAATAATCATAATTTTAAAGATTATTAGCATATGAAGGCTCAGAGGTTTCAATGTAATTACAATATATATATATAAATATTTGAGAAAATTTAAAATCTTAGGTAAATTAATAATGATAGAGAAATTTTTATTAATTAATTAAAAAAATTATTTAAATATCTATTTAGTTATTACAATAATTTTAGAATTATCAAATAATTAAAAGCTTAAATTTCTATATTCAAATTATGAATTCTAATTTAAGAAGAAATTGTAAGATTTATAAATATAATAAAAAAAAAAACTATCTTCCATTGCACCAAAAAGAGCAATGAGTGATTACTGTATTGTTTTCATGTATTAATAGTTATTAGAAATTAGTATCTCAACAAGAATTTGGCACAGTAAAAATCTTGTTCCAGTGTCATTATTTCAATATCATTACCTTGTTTTAATTAATTGCTTTGTTTAAGAAGAATTTTATTGAAGTAATTGAATATTTAAATCTACCACATCTTAGATATAGGCGAATGGTTCATGTTTTGATTTAACTGATCCTTTGTTTTTTTTAATTATTTTTTTGCGTGTGTGTGGACCTTTGGGCAACTTGTGATTAGATAAAGGAGATAATGCTGTCTAATCTGTGCGAAGAAAGCAAATGGTATACATGTCTTCCCTTAGAATCTTTCAATGAAAATTACCCAAACCAAAACCATTCTTCTGTAAAGAGAAGACACTAAATTACCGAGGCATTTTTGCATGTAAAGGAGTAGCGACTGAGAGTATGAGACTCTGATGTTGTAGAATATGAGAAAAGGTCAAAGAATATACAACTACATATGATTTTTTGGCATAAATTAGTTTCCCAACTCGAATCTAGGACTTCCCATGTCTTGAATAAGTAACTTAAGGCTCATGATGGAGTAAGTTGTCCTTCCCATTCTAATTGCATGTGCTGCCATTATATTGATATAAGCAAGGAAAAAACAAAGATCAGCCACAGCAAGTGTCCTCTGATGGCTCACCAAATAAAGCAAAAAGTCTGGTGCTATATTAAATCAAGAATCTTATTTAGTCTTATTTCTTCCATCACAAGCATTACTGATTGTTACTTTTTCTTTCACAAGCAAGAATAAAAATCGAATCCATGTTCTTGGATGCCCTCAAAGCCTTGCTTTAAGTCTATTCTTAACTGGAGATGAAAATTACAGGGGATTTATAGGCAATTTAATGTCCAGTTCTTTTATTATTATTATTTTTTAAGAAGGATTTAAGGTCCAGTGCTGAATTGGTTCTGGGCTCATAGACTTTGCACTCCTATACGTTTAGATTGAACCAAACAACATAAACCATACGTGAATTTTCCCTAAAGTAAACAAACTTTAATGTAATAGTAAGGTTACTTTATTACAACCCACAAATTACAAGTTCTGTTTTAAAAATAGTCTTTCTGTATATATAAATAGGTGCACGGATATAAACATGCACGCATGAATTTGTTGATCAAACTCCAAATCATCAACGAGGTTTTATTGGGTTGATCCATAATATTTTTGCTTTTATAACTCAAGCTATAGCCAAATTACGTCACTTAAAATATCTTGTCTTCAATGATCATGAAGAATCAAATAAAGGTAACCCCCTACAATAGGCATTGACATTGAACTACAATTATTGACGAGAATATATTCTTTAATCATAACACAAAGCTTTACTTTATTTATTGCTTTTCGTAATGTGCAGGGAATAAACGTGTTCGTTGGCACGAAAAAAATGTTGGCATGTGATTCTCTCCCTTGAATGATATAGATTCCCATTGCTTGATGATTTGCTTTGTCCATGCCTTGGTGTGAAACATGTTTCGATAGCCTTAATTAATTGTTAGCTATGATGTAACTTTCAATTTTCAATCTGAATTATCATATTCACCACCTCTTGTAATGTTGACATCACGGCTTAATATTCATAATCTATGTGACTTTCCAAAAAGAAATATCTAGAAAATGTTGATCTCATAGAGTATTGTATTCATTCCTTCTTAAAAATATTTCCAAAAATACCATCCCTATACTCAGAGGCCTAGTTTGGTGTGGTTTCAATTTGACTAATTGAAGAAAATTTCAACATGATGGGAAAGTTTACTGTCTTCATCCACTCGCTGTAAGTAGAAAGAGGATGAGACAAGTCAGTCCAAAAGGGGTGGTTAGCACAAAGACTCACTTTCAGCTCCATTTTATGCTTGTACCTTGAAAAGGACAAGAAATGGAAATTTTGGAATGGTTTACTATTTATGGCAGTTTGCTTCCCAAACATTGAGAGCTATTTGCTTTTGAATGGAAATCTTAAACAAGATATGTTGGTTGTTGTGCCATGACATAAAGAGAGAATATTAGTACGATTCCTGTTCTTGTCAAAACTTGAAATCCTGCATAAATGTATTGTTATAGATTCCCAATTTTACACTAGGTTGGTAACTTAACTGATCTTGTCCAGAATTTAACATACTTGATGGGATATTGTTAGGGCGAATTTGGAATCATGTGAATTAGAGTATCGTCTCATGTTTGAATATTTCTATGTGCATTCCTTGATTAAAGCAAGTGTCGACGGTGGTGGTCTGTTTCCTTTTTCCCTTTTCGGTTCTTTTGGAGTGTCGTCTTCTTTTCTTTTGTTTTCTTAATCTTTTGGGTTCTTTGAAGGGGAAGCGGGCATGAGGTGATTCTGGTGGCTTCTCCATTGAAAGTGAGCGAATTAATTGGTTTTCAATGCAAGAGTATTGGCAAACCACTTGAAAAAGATTATTTATTATATGTGTGTATATATATATTTATATAGAGGAGTTTGGTGGGTAGGATTGGACATAGTTGAATGGCGTGTGGACCCTGGTTCCTCCTGTATATGTCTCTTTTTGTATTGATATTCTAGGAAGAGTTTAACAAAATATTGCTGTTCAAATGTACTTTCATTGCAGGAAAACAAGAAAATTACTAAAAGTATCACATAATGTCAAGGACCCCTGTTTGGGGATTGGTTAAAAGTTCCTTTTTTAGAGGAAATAGGAGCAATGTCTTGATGATAATAAATGGATGGAAGCATTATTGAGATTACTCCCAGGAAGGCTGGGCAAACAAGTTCACCTTTTTTTTCTAGCTGCCTGCCCATTGTTATAGCAAAAAGATTTAGCTTAAAAATCATTCTCATGTTCATTCTGTTTCCAGGATATAACTTAATGATCATATCACTAAGTGCCAAAAGAAGAAAAATCAAATTCACGGTCGCATTGATATATACTGATAGTACAAATTGGCATAGTAAAATTTTAGTGACATTTAACTGAAGTTAGGTTTTCGGTTTAATTTATAAATAATTGAAAGTTGGTACTCAATATTCATTAACTATTTCTTTCACACTCATACACATATATTTGGTTTTAAAAGATTAAAAATTTAAACATATACTTGAAATTAAGAATTTGAGTAATTTTATCATTAAATCTTGTAACTAGTAACTTTTGCAAATATTATTGGTTGCTTCAGCTATTAATACTAGACAACAGCTGTCCATTATGGTTAATAACTAGTGCTCATCTTTAACTCTTATTTTTAACTTTAGTTTTAGTGTTATGGTTTGATGGTAGTTTGAATCATATTTTGATAAAGAATTTTTTTGAAAATAATAGAAAGTGCATGCATATTAGGAAGTTTGTATCATGATGTAATTGAACCTAAAATCCCCATTAAGAGGGTAAAAAGGAAGAGTGCATCAAGTGAAAGGAATTCCATCTCAATAATCAAACATAATTCAAATGAAATTATTGTTTCATAGATCTTCCTTCTTTCCTGGGCGTATGGAACACTTCAATGTATCACTCCAGTGCAATAGAAAGAGAGCATATAAATCACGTATATTTATATCTCTCATAAGAGTATTTTAGTGGTTAAAAACTTAAATTTTTATTTTTGAAATCTCATATTCTAATTTTGGAAAGAGGATATGAAGTTTATCTAAACGAGAAAAATTACATTAATTATGTAACTCAAGAAATGAGTCTCCTAATGAAAAAAAATAATAATAATAAATTAAAAAAATGAAATAGGAAAATTTTTGTGGATTAGTAGGTAAAGAAATGGTTGTTACTGATATTGACCCATCGTTTCTAATAGGAATAATCTTCACACATTTTTCTGACCAAAAAATGAGCCATCATCTGCAGCAAAATTGCACGCAGTCCACGGTTTGTATTGAAGTATGACAGTATTCATTTTGATGGGTCCAATTGCCCAATGACAATTTTTGATTTGTATTAAAAGTTGTCTTAGATTCTTTACCTTTAAAAGGTATTTTTAATTTCCAATTGCCATTTGTTGGGTGCAAATGCCTAAAGCAAATAATTATTTCTTATAATCATTTTTTTAAAAAATTTAATTTATAATTTGTAATTATAATTATACTTGTAATAGTAAAATTGATTTTTAAAAAAATACATTTCATCAGAATTTTATAATTTCTCTTGTTTATTTCACTCTCATTCTTAAAAATTTTTATTGGAATTATATGTCACTCATGAAACAATATACATCAAACATTGTATATGAATTTTAAGAAATTAATATTAAAGGATTAATTCCATTATAATGTAAAGTTACTTCACTTTATATAAATTAAAATAGTATGAAAATTTCGTATCCTATTTATGTATATATAAATTATATACGGACAAAAAAATTTTAAGTAAATTTGGTTCACTTCACCATGGTGGACCTAAACAAAACTGAGAAAAACTATTATAGGTTCTATTAAATTGTTATTTTGACCCATTGTTAAATTTGGATGGGTCCAAGGTGGAGCCGCTCAAGTATAGGGACGGGAACCACAAAGGTGCAAGTGTGACTCGCGTGTGGTTCAGTGCATCCCATCATTCCCACGTAATGTTTAGGGCAATACAAGCACAGGATATAGACTCTTAGGTATGAAAAGATCTGTCAATTAAAATTAATAATTATAATTAAATAAAATAATTGGGAGTCTATATAATTGTGTTGATGTTCGTGTTTATTTACTGTGTCTCGTAGCAATACCCAATAGCTGATTGTAGTCTGCCATTGGCCTGCCATACTGCTTTGAGAGAGAGAGAGAGAGAGAGAGAGAGAGAGAGAGAGGATGGGGCATCACTCATGCTGCAACAAAATGAATGTGAAGAGAGGGCTGTGGTCACCAGAGGAAGACGAAAAGCTCATCAACTACATATCCACCTATGGCCATGGCTGCTGGAGCTCAGTTCCAAAACATGCAGGTACTCCCTCGTTATTTCTTTCCTCTCTGCCACACACACACACATACACACAAATGTACAACATTATACAAAATTTTCTGTGTATAGAAGAATGGTCCTTTCTATTTTATATACATTTCATTCCATAAAACCCCTCACTTCTTCTTTTTTTTTTTTTTCTTTTTTCCTTGCCTAATATATTCATTTCTGCAGGGCTGCAGAGATGTGGAAAGAGCTGTAGATTGAGATGGATAAACTATCTCAGACCCGACCTCAAGCGCGGAGGTTTCTCTCCTCAAGAAGCAGCACTCATCCTTGAACTCCATAGCATTCTAGGCAACAAGTATATACATCTTACCTATCTTACCTATCTATCATCATATTCTCCATTTGAGTTGAGTTTTTTAAAATTTTTTTATTATATTTCTCATGATGAGGAATCCTTTTAGGCAAATCTCGGTTGTTTGTATTCAATTGTCATTGTTTGGACCATTCACATGCTATTGACATCGTAATCATCTTTGAGTAGAAATTTCTTTCCCATTTAAGAATATGTGCATTTTTTCTTTCAAATTACAGGTGGGCCCAGATAGCCAGGCATTTACCAGGAAGAACAGACAATGAGGTGAAGAACTTTTGGAATTCAAACATAAAGAAGAAGCTCACCTCTCATGATCATGTTTCCAATTTAGTCAACTTTACTGATTTGCATAGTTCCAATGAAGATTCTGGGGAAGATTTTATCTTCTCCTCAAATGCAAACCCTAACCTCACTATAAGTGCTGATCAACAAGACCAGCTCTACCTTACCTCCTCAGATTCAATGCTACCAAGCTTGAGTCATCACGAAGACTTCGAGTTCAACCAAATTCCCTACAATTTCAATGTTGATTTGGGCAATTTTCCATCCACTTCGATCCCACAACCCCTATCACCTCCACCCAATAATCCATCTTTATGGTCCTTGCCGTATCTCCCCCAACATATTGATTCAAACTCAGAAGACCAAGTCTTGAGCAATGTGGCAGCAGGTCCACATTATATTGGAGATGAAGTCACTGACCAATGTATCACAGCAATGCCTTATAATGACAACCAAGCTATGGTACCCATGATGCCAAAACTGTGTGAGATAATAGAAGGAAATGTTAATGGAATGCCATCTTCTTCTTCATCTTCATCACAAGTGGCAGAGCTGCTTGACCCACTTGCTGGACTTCCATGTCTTCCATCCGTTCCTCGCTCGCATGAACCACAGGTGCCAACAAATCAGATGGAGGACTACGTTGATGCTGCTGTCATGCCATCGTCATCAGCCTATTCATCAAGTGGTCAATTTGTTGCTAGTTACCCTATTCCTCTTTCCAGCTGGAATGCCTAAAACACTAGTTGAAACATTCAGAGGAATTGTGGGTGGACTCATTTTGACTAGTGTGTTTAGGCTATTTCTTGTCTTTCAAAGTCATATATATTTTTCCACATTAGTGAATTTAAATATATTATATGAAATCCTCTTTAAATTTAAATTTTTCTTCTTTTATTAAATGCTTCACTGTTATCCCTTATGTACTTTTTCTTTATATTTTCTCTTCCTCTTCTTTTTCTTTTCTTTACGCTCATGATTATCATATCAATAAGTATGATTGTCCCTTTTCTTTTCACATGTAATTCTCTTCCTTGGGACACATGGTCGCCGAAAACGAGTAGATTCCCAGGTGGTAACTGGTAGCAACGGGTTGCAGCTCACCTCTTCTCTGCTTCTCGATCCGAATAAATTCTTATATGACTAGATTATGTGATTGGCTCTAATAGTGGCTCTAGATCAAACTAATGCTAATATTACTATTATATAATTGTATAAATATTTATAATTTTATTGATATGATAAAATATTATAATAACTAAAAAAATACACACAATAATATAAATATTTAATTTTATTCATCAATCAAATATTTATATATTAAATATTAATAATATTTATTTTTAATTTAATATTAAAATTATATAAATATAATTTAATAATTTAATTTTTTTAAAAAATATTAATTTTTAATATGTATAACTTTAAATTAAATTTAACAATATTAACTTAAATGATATGGAAAATAATTGATTATATTTACTGGTAAAGGTGCTTTGTCATGATCGTGATTGTACACTTGGAGTCTTCGTTATTAATTGTTATCAAGTGTAAAATGAGTACAGATATGCAGCAACGATGGCATGAAACTTTTTGTAGGCTCGTCTAAGAAACTTCTTGCGTCACCTTGCGTATGGCCGTACAGTGGTTGGTAAAATGAAATTAATCGAGAATGATTCGATACCAGCGACAAGGAAAGGTCTGTGTCTTGCTTCACTTCACATGATTAGACCATATCCTACTCCATAACCCTCCTATTTAGGCATCATAGTCAACAATCCGCATTGCAAGTTAGCCAGGGATGTGCATAAACACTAGAGTTCTCTAATCAATTTCATAATAGTTGAAAGACTTATCAGTTAACTACTCCAACAGCTCTTTAAGCAAGAAATGTAGATGCAATCCTCTTTTTTCTCACATTTCCTTTCCTATTCTGTCGGCGGTCAAAAGTTTTGATGTCATTTTAGACAATATTCAATGAATATATCCCTACTACATATGCACTCAGCTAGAGGACTAAGTTAGGCATTAAAATGTCAAAAAGGCATTGCAATATTGCATGATTTCTACGATGAAATCATGCAATTGCGGAAGGTTTCGAGGGGTTTAAGCCAATTTACCTGACAAGATTGCTTCGTTGCCACTCCATATTATAATCTTGTGTTATTTCATGTGGGTCTCACTTATGGAAATGATTCAAGAATCAAAATTTCTTTTGTTATGAGGAGCTCAAGTTATATATACTAAATTTGCGTAAAATCGAGGATACAATTGTTCCGGTAATTCCCAAAAGAGGGAGACTGTTTGTAATACAGATTACTGTCCCTTCATTCAATGCGGTACACGTTGAGTGATATTAAAAGTTATTATATCCAAACGATGCTCATGGGATGATTGGATGTTTGCTGCAATCTCAACTCGGCAGCCTGAGCTTGCAATCAACCAGAGCATTCCCGTAGATGAAAGTTATCAAATGATTCCGATTGTTTGAGTTAAAAAAAATTCTTGCTTTGGTGTAAGCTTACAGCACCTTTTATTTGTATTTTTATTTTTTCTGACAAAGAATCCCATACAAACAATCCCAAAGCTTACTTTATGGCTCGATTTTAAGGATAATCAAGCCTCCAACCCATGACAACTCACCAAATCGTCATGAGTTTGTACTTAATATAGGATTAGCTAGTACTTCAAAAAAACACTTGGAAAATTAATAATTTAAATTTTTATTTTTAAAATTTTAAATTATAAATTTAATAAAAAATTTATAAAAATAAAAGTAATTGATTTATTATATAATTTATATTTTAATATTTTTTAATAAATTTTTTAAAAAAAATTATTGAACTAGTCATATCGAGTTGACTATCATCCAATTGTTTGCCATAAATCATTTGTGGCTGGGGAATTTTTGAAGCTAGGGAATGATCTGGGAGCATAAAATTCTACGCCATGGAAGGGAAGTCCTAGGCGTTTAGCCTCCCACGGCGGCAGGCATAGGTTTCCAAGCCCCAGTGCCTCCCTAGCTGTCTGATATTGAGATGTCAAGTCTACATTCTGCTCGTTAAATTTATAAATATATAATTATATTATCATTAAATATTTTAATATATAATAATTAATAATTATAATTAAATTATATTAATGAAAGAATATATTTTTTTTTCATTTATGGCTTTTAAGAGGGTATTTAGTCTAAAAAGAGAGGTTGAAGAGATTGGGATTCGAACCTCAGGCTAATCTGAGTGGCTAATCTTTAATATCAGTCGTTGCCAAAGATATTTTAAAAAGTGAGTTTAATTGACTACTGGTAAGTCGGGAGCCATTCCTCTTGACAAGTTTAATCAAAGGGTGTCCCACAGCATGTGGTACGGTGGTGGACCCTCTTGACAAGTTCTCTACTTTGGGGATGAAAAGAAATTTCACCCACTAACTCGAAATTCGGATTTGGCAGTCTTAAATTCAAATCGAGCTCATGGAGTGTAATGAATTACGTAGTAGGTGAAAAAAGGAAAACCACTGCTTGTGTCGTGCCACTCGTGAGTCAACACAATCGGGCTTCTTAATAATTCAAAACAGAGAAAAGGGTCTAACATGTAAAATATGATTGTTGTTAACAAAGAGCTTGAAATGTTCAAAAAAAAAAAAAAATTGACCATCAAATATATATATATATAAACAAAGAAATAAAAATAATAAATAATTTATTTACTAATTTTATGTTTAAAAATGCTTTTAGTAATTATAAAAATAATAACAATAAAATTTTAAATTATAAATTTAATTAAAATTAATTACATAAATTTAATTTTATAATTTTGTTATTATAAGCGTAAGTAATAATAAATAATACTTTTAAAATAAATAGAAGATTCAAATACAAAGAATATACAACGAGAGGAAAGGCAGGGCATACAATCCAACTCCACCGAAAAACTGAAACAAGAAAGGAAAATAAATTAAATTAAAAATGAAAAATTTGACCCAAAAAATTAAAAAAGAGAAAAGCACCACCAATAGCTGACTAATTAACTAAGTTGCTGCACAACAACTGGTTATACTTGCTCAGATAAAGTACAGTGTTCATTGGTCCCCTTTTAAGTGCACAAATGATCCAATCTGCAGCTGCTTTATGAATGTCTGGCTCAATATGTGGAGAAAGCAATTGAGGAGTTATCACAGCCTGACACTCAAAACGAAAATAAAGAGAATTATATCCACCAATTCAACTACTTTTAGCCATGGAACGGTCAAATTTTGATAAATATAGCATATAAAACCAAGATCATCGGACTTTCACTGCTTTTTGGGAAGAATTTAATCACTTGGTGCCACAAGTTGATAGATAACTAGGAGTTGATGCTCCTGTGGCAACTTGTCCAGAGAATATTTACTTGGAAGTCCTTGCCTTGGAACAATGGGTGGAAAACGGGGCTAAAATGGTATGGATGATGCCGAACAAGAAAATGCTGGGCCCCCCACCTACAACTGTTGTTATGATGATTGCCTCCAGTACAGGGCAGTCATTCGGTAAATGGACCTTCTGAACGTTTGAACTGATTACAACTTAATGGCCTCTATAAGGAAAACAGTGTTATAACTTACAAAATCCATCTTCAAGAGCCCTGAAGTCCAGGTCCTCATCTGCATCTTCTAGCTCCTTCTCCAAAGATCATTTCTATGCAAAGCCCAGCAACTAATAGTCTAATAGTGCTTTGTTAAGATGTACTCCAAAGACCATGATAAATAATTCGCCTCAGAAACAAAACAATTATATGAAAGAAACAATCTTTTTACATGCATCAGATCAACACGATGTATATATACGCATGATGGAGATTTATTTTTCCTTTTTTTTTTGTGGGTACATACCTGATTGAGACTCCACTGCTAAGAGTTTCTGACTTTGTGTTTATGTTTGTGTGTCTGAATCTGGTTTTAGGATTTGATTAGTGATTACAGGTTAATGGAAAAGCTAATTTCCTGTCTGTCCTCCTACTGAAGAAGATTCATCTGTGCCGAGGGAGGTGGGATGATGTCATGCTGACATGGATGGTTGAGTTGCCACTTGGCACACATTTACATCATCAAAGTTTTTGTTACACCACAGAAGTCAGCATACATTCAACCCAACATGTGCTTGATATGGGGGTTTGAATTGAGTCTGAAAAATTTGATATCAAAGCCTAATAAATGTTGTAGTTTGGATCCAAAGCAACTATTGATATCGATATTGATTGTGCAGTTTGTGAGTCCACTGATTTCGTAGACAATAAAGCTTAAAAGAAAAAAAAAAAACCAAGAGGCTTTGCAGCATGCCATTGAGGTTTTCAGAATCAGTGGAGCATGGACTTGAGGGTCGATTATTAGTGGTTAAAAGGATTTCCACATGTGATCAGCAATAACTAAACCTTTTTATGAGTAGTCTCTTGTTACTCAATTTAGGCAACAAGAACGATCTATATGCCTGAAAAATAATATCAGTAAGTAGAAAGCTGTAAGAATCAGGACAGAAGGAAACATTTATAATAACAAAATATTATTATATTTAGATCATATAACTGCGCTAACACATTATTAACAAAATACCTTACTAATAGCCATTGTGGTTGCTTTAATCGCACTCACGTTCACACTAATCACAGTGGTTATCGCTGAAATTATTCTAAAGCCTTTAAGCTAGAACAAATACTGTGTTTCAGAAGGTTTTCACATTGTGGGATTTGAGAAAGAACTATAAAAAAAGGGAATAAGAACAATAGTAAAAATAATTCTGGTTTTGAGACAGAACACCGAACAGTTCGATGCCAGATTCAGAACTAAGAACATATTTTTAGATGGCTTAGACGGTATCTCTAATCTGTAAAATTTGACGTTTTCTGAACTGCATCGCTCTCCGGCAGCAGGTGGTGAGCGGCCGGTTAACAAACATCCCTCGTAAGATTATGTCGTAACAAAAACAAGGAATCGGGATGCTGCCAAAAGTTGCAAATTTTCTCGGATATCAATTAAAATGGAATCTTCAATTGGAGAAAAAAAAAAAAAAGGTATGACAAGCTTTCCTTAGAATTGACTAAAATGATTCGACTTTCTTTCATAGGGGGTTGCCATTAAAAGATGAAAGAGCAGTGTGGGTCAAGCGGGGGCTTATGGGGTTGGCTTCTTTCAGAATAATTGTCTTTCTGTGGGGCACCCATCTTGAAGTTTCTTCCATTAACTTTTTAGGTAAAGTTTTACTTTCTTTTACAAAAACTTCTAATGGTAACGAAAATACTGAGCAATCACTGATGATTAATTTAATAATAATAGTAAATTTGAGATTATGCTGGTTAAATATAAAATTTTACTTTCAAACTTTTTTTATAATTTTTATAGAGTAACTGAATGTCATAACATTATATTAGTAATTAGTATTTATTTTAAAAGAATTTTTATTTAATAAATGAGAATACATAATTTTAAAAAATAAATATATTAATAAAAAAAATTAATATCTAATTTAATAGTTTTAAATTTTAAATTTTATTTATTATTTTAAAATTTAATATTATATTTTAAATTTTTATTAATTTAATTTATTATATGATATAAACTTAATTCGTTCAAAAATTTTAAATTTTTTAAATATTTATATATATTATAATTATATTAAAATTTTTAATATCTAATTTTTATATTCTAATAATTTTTAAAAAGTTTAAGAGAGTTTTTTTTTTTTTTTTAAATTAACAATAGAATACCAAATTAACATCATTTGATAAAATTGTTTGAATATATATGAGGAATTCAAACTTTTATTTAAAGGTAATGAGTTATAATTCGAGCAGAAAGTTACAAAAATATACTTTGATATTCATAAAGGGATGTAAAAAGAAATTCATTTATGTCTTCTTTTCGATATTTGGGTTGAGTTGATTTGATCATTCAATTTTACGTACCCAAAAAAAAAAGGTTGAATGGATAGAACGTTGAGAGTTACACTTCCTGAAGCAAACTAAGGTCAATTTCAATGTCCCAGTATATATATGTATTGGAGGCTAGGATCCCCTGTGAAAATGGAAGCATGCTTTTTTTTCCTCATCTTACAGTATTGAAAAGTTACTTGCACTCGATAAATTGAATGTCTCAGACCCTAATGCACACAGTATATTATTAAGATGATTAATTACACATGTTTAGCCTTTTAGTACATCTAACAATCACGTTTCTGCAACACGTCAAGTTTACTATTTACAAACAAAGAATCAAGTCAGTAAACCTCGTACCTTCTTACCAGTAAGCAACCCATCCATCACAATCACAGACCAGCTTCTTACCTTGGAATTTGGAAGCCTACGAACTCGGTCAAGAACATTTCTGCATACCAAGCACATAAGTCCTATTCCATGTCAAAAGGAAATAGAAGAGTAACCAAAACTCAGAAAAAAATAAAAAATAAAAAAGAAACCTTAAACAAATTCCTACATGTAAAGATTCACCGAATTAATTGCTAATCCTTGTCAAAGTCTCCATCTTAATGCTACCCTGAATAAGTGGGTGGCAAGTAACAATACTTGAATTTGATATATGAATTTTTGGTGCCCACAATACACAACAATAACAAAACCTTAATTGTAAATTTTACTAAAATTAGAATTATGAATCTTTTCTCACTATTTCATTTTATTTTGAGCAAAAATTAGAGGGCAATTTAATTGATTTAAACTCTTTCTAACCGAAAATTTTCATGTTAAGTTGGATTTTCTCCTTTTTCTACTTGTCATCCAACTGGAAAATTGTAGAGATGGGTGAGGTTATGGTGAAGCATAAGTTATCTCACATGCTATTTATACAGGAAATGATATAAATACATAGCAAAACATTGGCAGAGGGTAGTTTAAGATAGTTCAATTCCTAAATCATTATGTAATATGAATGAAACAGCCTCAAACAACATTTTCATTGCAATCAAGAAATTCAGTACCATCACTACTACCAATTAAACAATCTACAATTCTTTTTCCATTAGTGGGAATGCATATCAAACCAATTAAACAATCAAGAATTCAACTCTAACATCTGCTACTGAATCAATCCAATACAGAACATATCAAAACTCCAGTACATTTCCTTGCTATGATATTGTTGATTCATGGCGGCGTGGCGATTTTTGCCCATGAAATATGAGCCTCAATCACTTCCTCGGCTCTTTTGATAAAGTTTTGTACTTTTACAGCTTTTCCTTTCCATTCCAAAACCAGAAAAACCAAAACTAAGCCAATTTCTGTCCACATTTCTTTCTAAAAACTATTTCCAGGGAGTTTCACAATAGGCTTTCATCTTGCTTTATGGATGTTACGTCAACAATAAATCAAACATATCCATTTTTCTTTCAATATCCACAAAGCACCTTCAAAGATGACGGAAATATACAAATTTTTCTCCCAATAATTGCACTTGATTGGATGGAATTGGAAAAAAAGAACATGAAGGGCACCCCATAGAATTGAGATGACAAAGTTTTTCCCTTTTCTTCCTTCTGTGTGTGTGTGTGTGCGCGCGCGTGTGCGTGTGAGAGATAGAATTTGGGGCTACCCAGAGACAGCAAAAAAACTGTAATTTTCCGTAAGAATCTATAATCCATTCATGCCTGGACCCATTTTTGTTATGTATTCAAAGATCATTTCTATGCAAAGCCCAGCAACCAAGTCTAATGGTGCTTGTTGAGATGTATTCCAAAGACCATGATAGATAATTCCTATTAGAAACAAAACAATTATATAAAAGATGGAAACTTTTTACACGCAGCAGATTATCAATATGTATACATGCGCATGATGGTGGAGATTTTTCATATTTTTTTGGGTACATACCTGATGGAGACTTTGTTAGGTCTGGTTTTGACTCTGCCAGTGAGACTCCCCTGCTAGGGGTTTCTGACACTGTGTTTATGTTTGTATGTCTGAATCCGATTTCAGGATTTGATTAGTGATTACAGGATCATGGAACAGCTAATTACCTGTCTGTCCTCCTACTGAACAAGATTCTTCTGTGCCGAGGCAAGTGGGATGATGTCATGCTGACATGGTTGGTTGAGTTGCCACTTGGCACACATCTGCATCATCAAAGTTTTTGTTACATAAAGCATCATATATTCAAACCAACATGCGCTTGATACGTGGGTTAGAAATGAGTCTGAAAAATTTGAAATCAAAGCCTAATAAATGTTTGGTTTGGATCCAAAGCAGCTATAGACCATCGGAATTAAACCCATGGTATCAAGAATTGAGCCTAACATATCAAGGAAACAGGCCTTTTCTTGTTCTAGCCACTATTGCATGTTTGCATAGTCGAATCATTGACCCAAATATTTACTGCCCATGCGATATTTATTATGGAAAGAGAGCGTTAGATTTATAAGAATATAAAGAAAAATATTTTAATCGTATATTTCATGGTCTAATTAATTTCTTAATAGAAAAAAAAATTATTATGTAAATATTGATATTGATTATGCAATTTGTGAGTATGGACTTGAGGGTCGATTATTAGTGATTAAAAGAATTTCCACGTGTGATTAGCAATAACTAAACCTTTTATGAGTAGTCTCTTTTTACTCAATTCAGGCAACAAGAACGATCTATATGCCTGAAAAATGATCCGTTAAAATATGACTTCCTCTAAACTGCATTGCCTTCGGGGCCGAAGGCGGTAACCAGCCGGTTAACAAGCATCCCACATAGGATCATGTCATAACAAAGACAGGGAATCAGGATGCTGCCAAAAGTTGCAAATTTTCTCGGATGTCGATTAAAATGGGATCTTCAATTGAAGGAAAGAAAAAGTATGGCAAGCTTTCCTTAGAATTGACCAAAATAATTGGACTTTCTTTCAAAAGGGGTTGCTATGAAGAGATGGAAGAGCAGTGTGGGTCATGTGGGGGCTTACGGGGTTGGCTTATTTCTGAATAATTGTGTTTCTGTGGGGGCGTCCATAGTGAAGTTTGTTTCATTAGCTTTTTCGGTAAGGTCCCTTTACAAAAACTCCTAATAGTAATATGAAAACTGAGTAACCACTTGTAATTAGTTTAATGATAAAAGTAAATTTAAGATTGTGTTGATTAAATAGGAGGTTTTATGTTTCAATTTTCTTAATACTTTTCATGAAACAAATGGATGTTGAGTTATTATATTAGTAATTAGGAATTTGTTTTGAAGGAATTTTTCTTTAACAAATGAGAAATATAATTTTAAAAAAATAAATAAATTAATAGCAAAATTTAATATGTTACATATTAATTTCAATTATAAATTTAACTATTACATTGTATATTTTATTCACTATTTTTAAAATATAGCTTACCTAAAATTTGAAGTATTTTTAAATATTTATATTTATTATAATTATATTGAAGCCTCTAGAATTTAGCCTTTATATACTTATAATCTTTAGAATTATAATCTTTAGAACTATAAAGAGAAATTTTTATTTTTTATTGATATATATATATAATTAATAAAAACTAATGAGATTTATACCAATTGATTGAAAAAATTTTGTGAACATTTATGTTTTCATTACAATAACTTTCAAGTTTTTAAATAGTTTTTAATTTGAAAAAAAGTTGTTAGATTTATTAAAATAAAAAGAACAATTCTTGAGAATTTGGTAAGACAAAAATCTTGTTCTAGTGTTATTATTTCAATATTATTATTTTGGTTCAATTAATTGCTTTGTTCAAGAAGAATTATGTAGTAGTAATTGAATATTTAAATCTATTACATACTAGTTATCAAGTGAGTGGTTCATGTTTTGATTTAATTGATCAATCTCTCTCTCTCTCTCTCTCTTTTTTTTTTTTTTTTTTGTGGACCTTAGGGCATCTTGTAATTAGATAATGGAGATAATGCCGTCTAATCTGCGCTAAGAAAGCTGATAGCTCACCAAATAAAGCAAAAGGTCTGGTGGTATATTAAATCAAGAATCTTATTTGGTCTTATTTCTTCCATCACAAGCATTACTGATTCTTACTTTTTCTTTCACAAGCAAGAATAAAAATCCAATCCATGTTCTTGGATACACTAAAAGCCTTCCTTTAAGTCTATTTTTAATCGGAGATGAAAATTACAGGGGATTTATAAGCAATTTAATGTCCAGTTCCTTTTAATTTTAAGCAGCATTTAAGGTCCCGTGATGAATTGGTTCTTGGCTCACAGACTTGGCACTCCTATACGTTTAGATTGAACCAAAGAACACAAACCATAAATTACTTTTCCTCAAAGTGAACGAGTCAATGAGGTTTAGATCAAGAACATAAAGCATACGTTGAGATCAAACTTCAAGTCATCAACGAGGTTTTGTAGGGTTGATCCACGATAACTTTGTTTTATAACTCGAGCTACAGCCAAATTACATCCCTTAAAATATCTTGTCGTCATTGATCATAAAGAATCAAATAAAGGTAACCCCTGTAACAGGCATTGACATTGAACTAATTGAGGAGAATATAAACTTTAATCATAACACAAAGCTTTACTTTATTAATTGCTTTTCGTAATGTGCAGGGATTAAACGTGTTCATTGGCGCGAAAAAATGTCGTCATGTGATTCTCTCTCTTAAATGATATCGATTCCCATTGCTTGATGATTTGCTTTGTCCATGCCTCGGTGTGAAACATGTTTGAATAGCCTTAATTAATTGTTAGCTGTGGTGTATCTTTCAATTTTCACTCTGAATTATCATATTCACCACCTCTTGTCATGTTGACATCACAGCTTATTATTCATAATCTATGTGACTTTCCAAAAAGAAATATGTAGAAAATGTTGATCTCATGCACTACTGTATTCATCCCTCCTTTAAATTTTTTCCAAAAATACCATCCCTATATTTAGAGACTCAACTGTTGGTTCCGTTTGGTTTCGATTTGACTAATTCAAGTAAATTTCAACACGATTGAAAGTTTACTGTCTTCATCCACTAGTTGTAAGTGCAGAGGATGAGGGAAGTCAGTCCAAAAGGGGTTGGTTAGCACAAAGTCTCACTTTCCGCTCCATTTTATGCTTGCATCTTAAAAAGGGAAAGAAATAGAAATTTAGGAATGTCTTGCTATTTATGGCTGTATCCTTACCAAACATTGAGAACTATTTACTTTGAATGGACATCTTAAACAAGATGTGTTGGTTGTTTTGCCATGACATAAAGAAAGAATATTAGTACAATTCTAGTTCTTGTCATCCGAGTTCTTGTCAAAACGTCAAATCCTGCATAAACGTATTGTTATAGATTCCCAATTTTACACCATGTTCGTAACTCATCTGATCTTGTCCAAAATTTAACATACTCGATGGAATACTGTTAGAGCAAATTTGGAATCGCGTGAATTAGTATACGGTCTCATGCTCGAATGTTTCTATGTGTATTTCATGTTTGTAGTGAGTGGCAAGCCGCTTGAAATAGATTACTTATCATTATATATGTGTATATATAGGAGTTTATTGGGTAGGATTGTAGCTGTTCAGAATCCACCAACCATTCCGACTACCGTTCAGAATTTCGTCCAATATATCCTTGAATTCATTCAAGACATAAGTAAAACTCAGATCCGTGAAAATATGGTTAATGATTTGCTTTATTAGAATTATATTTCTTTTTTTAATTTTTGTTTTTAATTGGTCAAGTGTACTTTTATCTTAAAAAATTATACAATTACTTGTTTTTATTTTTGTTTTACTTATTGAGTTAGCCGCACTTACGACTATTATTTTAGTTTTACTTATGTCAATAGTATATTTTTACGTGAGTTTTAGCAAAAAGGGATTAATGACGTGGGACCCTAGTTCCTATTGTGTATGTCTCTTTTTGCATTGATATTCTAAGAAGAGTTTAACAAAATATTGCTGTGAGGAAAAAAAAAAAACACAAAAGAAAGAAAAATGTTGAGGGTGAATGCCATGACGGGTTTGCCCACCAACTATGATATATGATCAATCATCCTTCTAGATTAAAAGGGAAAAAGATGGTGAATTATATTATAATCACTTAGCTTGTTTTGTACACGATGATATGCAAAGTACTTTCATTGCAAGAAAACAAGAAAATTACTCAAAGTATCACACAATGTCAATGACCCCTTTTTAGGGGTTGTTTAAAAGTTCCTTTTAGAGAGAATAGGGGGCAATGTATTGTGTATTAATGATAATTAATGGATGAAAGCATGATTGTGATTACTCCCACAAAGGCTGGGCAAGCAAGTTAACCTTTTTTCTAGCTCCAATTAAAAATCTTTCTCATGGTCATTCTGTTTCCAGGATATTACTTAACGATCATATAATTAAGTGGCAAAAGAAGAAAAATCAAACTCACGGTCACCTTGACATGTAGAGATAGTACAAATTGCCATAGTAGTGTTTTACTGACTTTTGACTGAAGTTAAGTTTTCCATTTAATCTGTGGAGAATTGAAAGTTGATACTCAATATTCATTAACTATTTCTTTCAAATATACATATTTGGTTTATTTCTTTCAAATATACTCAATAATTATTGATTATTTTTACCTTTTTCTTTTTTAAAAAAAATTAACGTTATGGTTTGATGGTAGTTTGAATTATATTATGAGAAAGAATTTTATGAAAATGATTGATAATGCATGCATATTAGGAAGTTTGTATTATAATGTAATTGAACCTAAAATCCCAATCAAAAGGGTAAAAAGGAACAGTGAATCAAGTGAAAGAAATTCCAGCTCAATAATCAAACATAATTCAAATGAAATTATTGTTTCATAGATCTTCCCTTTTTTCTGGGTGAATGGAACACTTCAATATATCATTCCAGTGCAATAGCAAGTGAGCATGTAAATCATATATATAAATCTCTCATAAGAATACTTTAATAGTTAAAAATTTAAATTTTTATTTTTAAGATCTTATTGTGAAGAGAATATGAAGTTTATATAAATGAGAAAAATTACATTAATTATGTAACTCAAGACATTATGAAAAAAGAAAAATTAAATTAAAAAAATGAAATAGGAAAGCTTTTGTGGAGTAGTTGGTAAAGAAAGGGTTGTTACTGATACTGACCCATCGTTTCTAATAGGAATAATCTTCACACATATTTCAGACCACAAAATGGGCCATCATCTGCAGCAAAATTGCATGCAGTCCACGGTTTGTATACAAGTTTGATAGTATTCAATTTGATGGGTCCAATTGCCTAATGACAATTTTTTACTTGTATCAAATGTTGTCTTAGATTCTTTACCTTTAAAAAGTATATTTAAATTCCAATTGCCAGGTGAAAATGCCTAATGGCACTTTTTTATTTTTCTTTAAAACACATTTGAAGAACCCAATTTCGGTGCCAGGATTATCACTTTTAGGTTATTTGCATTCATCAAAAAAATCCTCCAGAACTCCTAGTCTGCAAACATTTTGCACTTCCATCCAAAAACCGAGACATATGCAAACACTTGTTTCTTATAATCATTTTTTTTTAAAAATTTAAATTGTAGTAATATAAAATTGATTAAAAGAATATATTTTATCGAACTTTACAATTTCTCTTTTCTATTTCACTCTCATTCTTAAAGGTTTTTACCAGAATCTTATGTCATTTATGACACAATATACATCAAAGCAAATGAAATTTGAAATATTAATATTAAAGAATTACTCCCATTATAACGTAAAATTATTCTGCTTTATATTAGATAAAATAGTGCAAAAATTGGGTATACTGTTCATGTATATATAAAAAATATATACAGAAAAAAAATAAAGAAAGCAAATTTGGTGTATTTCATCATGGTGGACCTAAACAAAACTGTGACAAACTATTATAGGTTCTATTAAATTGTTATTTTGACCCATAGTTAAATTTCGGTGAGTCCAAGGTAAAGCCTCTCAAGTATAGGAACCGGAACCACCGAGGTGCAAGTGTGATTCGTGTATGGTTCAGTGCATCCTATCATTCCCACATAATGTTTAGAACAATACAAGCACAGGATATGGATTCTTAGGTATGAAAAAATGTGTCAATGAAAATTAAAAATTATAATTAAATAAAATAATTATGAGTCTATATAATTGTCTTGACGTTCGTGTTTATTTACTCTGTCTCGTAGCAATACCCAATAGCTGATTGGAGTCTGCCATTGGTGAGAGAGAGATGGGGCATCACTCATGCTGCAACAAAATGAATGTGAAGAGAGGGCTGTGGTCACCAGAGGAAGACGAAAAGCTCATCAACTACATATCCACCTATGGCCATGGCTGCTGGAGCTCAGTTCCAAAACATGCAGGTACTCACACATTATTTCTTTCCTCTCTGCTCACACACACACACAAATGTACAACATTGTACAAAATTTTCTGTGTGTTGAAGAATGGTCCTTTTTATTTTATATACATTTCATTCGACAATATCACTCAGTTCTTCTTCTTCTTCATTTTTCCTTGCCTATTATATTAATTTCTGTAGGGCTGCAGAGATGTGGGAAGAGCTGTAGACTAAGATGGATAAACTATCTCAGACCTGACCTGAAGCGCGGAGGTTTCTCTCCCCAAGAAGCAGCACTCATCATTGAACTCCAAAGCATTCTAGGCAACAAGTATATATATCATACATATCTTATCTTATCTATCTATCATCATATCCTCCATCTGTATTGATTTTTAAATTTTTTTTTTTTATATTTTTCATGATGAGGAATCCTTTCAGGTAAATCTCGGTTGTTGTTATTCAATTATCATTGTTTGGACCATTCACATGCTATTGACATTGTAATCATCTTTGAGTAGAAATTTCTTTCCCATTAAAGTATATATGCCTTTTTTCCATTCAAAGTACAGGTGGGCTCAGATAGCCAGGCACTTACCCGGAAGAACAGACAATGAGGTGAAGAACTTTTGGAATTCAAACATAAAGAAGAAGCTCATCTCTCATGATAATGTTTCCAGTTCATCCAATTTCACTGATTTGCATGGTTCCGATGGAGGTTCTGGGGAAGAATTTATCTTCTCCTTGAATCCAAACCCTAACCTCACTCTAAGTGCTCATCAACAAGACCAGCTCTACATTACCTCCTTACATTCAATGCTACCAAGTTTGAGTCATCAGGAGGACTTTAAGTTAAACCAAATTCGCTACAATTTCAATGTTGATTTGGGCAATTTGCCACCCACTTCAATCCCACAACCCCTGCCACCTCCGTCCAATAGCCCACCTTTATGGTCCTTGCCGTATCTCCCCCATCATATTGATTCAAACTCAGAAGACCAAGTCTTGAGCAATGTGGCAGCAGGTCCACATTATATTGGAGATAAACCCACTGACCAATGTATCACAGCAATGCCTTATAATGACAACCAAGCTATGGTACCTATGATGCCAAAACTGTGTGAGATAATAGAAGGAAATGTTAATGGAATACCATCTTCTTCTTCATCTTCATCACAAGAGGCAGAGCTGCTTGACCCACTTGCTAGACTTCCATGTCTTCCATCCGTTCCTCGCTGGCATGGACCGCAGGTGCCAACAAATCAGATGGAGGACTGCGTTGATGCTGCTGTCATGCCAATGTCATCAGCCTATTCATCAAGTGGTCAATTTGTTGCTAATTACCCTATTCTTCTCTCCAGCTGGGATGCCCAAAACATTAGTTGAAACATTCAGAGGAATTGTGGGTGGACTCACTGTGGGAAATCCTAAATGTTACTAGTTCAAGTTCTGTAGTAAGTAATGTTTGCTTAGGTTCCATAAATGTGTGTTTAGGCTATTTCTTGTCTTTCATCAAAGTCATATATATTTTTGCACGTCAGTAAATCTAAATATATTATATAAAATTCTCTTTAATTTTAATTTTTTTAATGCTAATTTTTAATATTTATCAAATTTAAATTAAATATAACAATATTAACTTAAATATTATAGAAAATAATTGATTATATATACTGGTAAAATGAGCACTGGGTGGCAATGGGGCAACTGGGTGTTGTGGCAATGTCACGATCGTGATTGTACATTTGGAATCTTCGTTATGAATTGTCATTATGTGTAAATTGAGCACAGACAGAGATGCAGCAACGATCGCATGAAACTTTTTGTAGGCTCGTCCGAGAAACTTCTTGGGTCACCCTGCGTATGGCCGTACAATGGTTGGTAAAATGGAATTAATGGAGAAATGTTACATTTGGACACGCTCTTTTAGAGCAATGATTCGATATCAGTGACAGTGAAAAGGCCTTGTCTTGCTTCACTTCACATGATTAGACCGTATTTAGGCATGATAGTCAATAATCCGCATTACAAGTCACCTAGGGATGTGCATAAACACTTAGAGTTGCAACTTTAATCTCTAATCAATTTCATAATAGTTGAAAGACTTATCCGTTAACTACTTGGGTATCATGTTTTACATTAGACTTGGATCATTAAGCCAACAGCACTTTAAGCAAGAAATGTAGATGCACTCCTCTTTTTTCTCATATTTCCTTTCCTGTTCTGTCGGCGGTCAGAAGTTTTGATGTCATTTTAGACAATATTCAATGATATATATATATCCCTACGTATGCTTTCAGCTAGACGACTAAGGCATTAAAATGTCAAAAAGGCATTGCAATATTGCATGATTTCGACGATGAAATCATGCAGTTGCAGAAGGAATTGATGTGTTTAAGCCAATTTATCTAACAAGATTGCTTCGTTGCCACTCCAAATAATAATCTTATGTTATTTCATGTGGGTCTCGCTTATGAAAATGACTCAATAATCAAAATTTTTTCGTTATGAGGAGCTCAAGTTATATATACCGTTTGTAATATAGATTACTGCCACTTCATTCAATGTGGTGCATGTTGAGTGATATTAAAAAGTTATATTTCGGGGCCTATGACACAAAAGTGAAATCGACCCCTTATTGTAGAGACATTCAATTAGTGGGTCTATGAAATGGGATTAATCAACATTGTTATGTCAGTCTATTATAGAATTATTATATCCAAACGATGCTCGTGGGATGATTGAATGTTTGCTGCAGTCTCAACTCGGTAGCCTGAGCTTGCAATCGACCAGAGCATGAAAGTTATCAAATTATTCTGATAGTTTAAGTTAAAAAATGCTTGCTTTGGTGTATGCATACAGCACCTCTGATTTTTTTGTTTTTCTTTTCTGAGAAAGAATTCCATGCAAACAATCCCAAAGTAACGCCGTGGAAGGTAAAGTGCTAGGCTAGGCGTTTAGCCTCCCCTCGTTGGCCAACATGGGTTGCCAAGCCCCAATGCCTCACACTAGCTGTCTGCTAATCCACCTCTCAAAGTTCTGTAGAAGATATAAGTTACACAGAGAGAGGATAAATAGACGTCAACTTCACAAATATATAATTATATTATTATTAAATATTTTAATATATAATAATTAATAATTATAATTAACTAATATTAATGAAAATGTAATTTCTTTTCCATTTATGTCTTTTAAGGGTATTTAGTCTAAAGAGAGAGAGGTTGGAGAGACTAGCATTCGAACCTCAGGCTAGTCCCTAACCTTGCAGCTAAATGGGCCACTCAAGTAACTCCGACTGGCTAATTGAACTCATTCCCAAAAAGTCCATTAAAAAAATGGGTTTAACTGAGAATTGGTCAGTCGGGAGTCATTCCTCAGAGAACCGTGAAAGATAGGAACCCACTTCACAAGTTTAATGAAACGGTAACAAGAAGGCCCCATAGCATGTGGTACGGTGGTGGACCCTCTTGACAAGTATTCTACTTTGGGCATGAAGCATATAGCGCCAAGTTCATCGGACTTTCACTGCTTTCTGGGAAGATCTTAATCCCCTGGTACCGCAAGTTGACAGATATAACTAGGAGTTGATCATCCTGTGGCAACTTTTCCAGAGAATATTTAATTTGGAATTCCTTGCCTAGGAACAATGGCTGGACAATGGTGTCCAGAGAATACTGGACTGCCCCACCTACAACTGTTGTTATGATGATAGCCCCCAGTACGGGGCCCTCACAAATGGTCCCAACTCTTCAAAATTCAAATGGCATGTAAAAACATAACTAACAATTGTGGATCCATGGATCAGTCATTCGGTAAACGGACCTCCTGAACATCTTAAATGATAACACCTTAATGGACTCTATAAGGAAAACAGTGTTATAACTTACAAAATCCATCTCCAAGAGCCCTGGAGTCCAGATCCTCATCTGTATCTTCTAGCTCCTTGTCCAAAGACAGAACAAATGAAGAGATTCCAACAGTTCATCATGTCACACAGAACAAATGAAGTTCCTTATCAGTAGAAACCATGTGCATGTGAACTTGGGAATTGGCGAAACATAGCATCAATCGTAACTTCCAGTTCCATATCAGACATAAGAGGATCTATAGCCCTAGATTTAGCATAATAGCACTATAAACATCATGTTTCAGAGATTCCCAAAAGATACAAGCAGGAGAATGATGCAACAAAAGGTTCACACAAATACAAAAAGAAACTTCAGAAACTTTAAGACCCCACTGACTACTTCATATCCACATTTATTTTAAGAATTGAAAAAGAATCTGAACATAAATATCACGAGCAAGCAGTCCAACCACATTCAAAACTCAACAGCTATTTTAAAGCTCTTCTGAACTACAATGTCAACAGTCATTTTTACCTCTAAGCGAAAGTACTTTTTCACCCGTTGGTGCCAGATTTTCCAGCAACCCCAACTGATTCAATCTCTACAATTTTGCAATCATAAACCCTAAGGGGTATGCATTAAGAAACCTCGGATCCTAAAGATGTTAGCTGGCATGTATTTAGACGCCTAATATCCTAGAGAGATCAGCTAAAAAAGTGATAATAAATCAGTACCAAATCAACAGAAATCTTTCACAACTTGGACCAGATAATACATTATGCATGAATAAAATACGATTATACCTGAAATTTCATAAGCTATGGCACCATTAATATGAGCATAAGTTGCAGCAACCGTTCCTCGTAGAGTCAAGGAATGGCTGGCTACGGGTTTGTCCCTAAACCAACCAATTCACGAACTACAAAATCACAAAATGTTTCCATAAGAAAACCAAAATGACCAAAAAGGAGAGAGTGACAAGAAGGAGCCATATGTCATGGAAGCAACAAAATGTGCTGATAGGACTCGCTACAAAAGAGAACACACGTATCCATAAAACAACCAATTCACAAACTACAAACTTGCAACATGTTTACATAAAATCAAAAAACAAAATGCAGGAAAAAAGTGATGGTGGCCGGAAGGAGCCATATGGCAGCAACAAAATGCTAATAGGACTATAGAACCAAAGAGAACAATAAAATATCCTGATATTGATATCCATACTTGAAAGTTTATAATTTAACACAAGAAGGTAACATAATTGACCCAACACATAAGTGTTCAAAATCAGACACAATCTAAAGGGGATCTTTTTAACCGAAAAAGAAGAAAAAAAAACTCAAATAAGTTGATGAACACTAGAATTCAACAGATGAACAAAAATAACATAAAAGTGAAAGGAAGATAAAGAAACCCACGATTAAGGCACACAGACATGGACATTATAGAACCCTTCAAGGACCAAAGCTTCAACGAGAAAAACAAGACGAGGGGACTCAATCCCATAAGCCCTTTGCTTATGCCATGTCACTTTGTTAAACAGCACTTATTTAGTCCAAGCAAAGTACCCACACGATTTAACCCACGAAGATTAACTGTAAGGTTTCATTGCATAGACGCGAGTTCTTTTGACACGAAACAAATCGTAGGCAAATACAAAATCAAGGATGGTAATAGTGCAGCATAAAACGTTTTGTGAATAATTTATTCATCCAACGCTAAGAAACCCACATTCATCTAATATTTTTGTTAATTATAACAAACTAATTTCATGTGATAAATACAAGTTACATTATGGTGTTCCAGTCAAATTGAGAACAAAAATGTTCCAAATTTTAGTTCAACTTCAAAGTATCTTTGAACATTATTAAATGATAACACCCGAGAAAAGCTATTGAGATTAAGATAACATACGAAAAAAAAATGTTAAAGGTTGAATCGAAGGAACATTGAGAGTTACACTTCCTGATGCAAACTAAGTTCAATTTCAATGTCCCAGGACATGTGTTGGAGGCTAGGATCCCCTGGGGAAATGGAAGCATGCTGTTTTTTCCTCTTGTTACAGTATTGAAAAGTTACTTGCACTCGATAAATTGAATATGTCTCAGATCTAATTCGCACATTATATTACTAATAAGACGATTAGTTACACATGTTTAGTCTTTTAGTACATACAGTCAGAAAACCCTGTAAGCAGCTCATCCATCACAATCACATGCCAGCTTCTTACCTTGGAATTTGGAAGCCTAAGACCCCGCTCAAGAACATTTCTGTATACCAAGCACATAAGGCCTATTCCATGTCAAAAGGAAATAGAAGAGTAACAAGGAAAAAAAAAAAAAAAAACCTTAAACAAATTCCTACGTGTAAAGATCACATACCTACATATAAAGATCCACGAAATCAATTGCTCATCCTTGTCAAACTCCCCATCTTAATGTTACCCTGAATAAGTGGGAGGCAAGCAACAGTACCTGAATTTGATACATGAATTTTTTTTGTGTCCACAATACACAACAATAACAAAACATTAATTGTAAATTTTACCTAGATCATGAATCTTTTTTTTTTTTTGTTATTAAGTTCTATTTTGAGCAAAATTTAGACTGACAATTTAATTGATTTAAGCTCATTCTACCCAAAAATTTTCAAATCAACTTGGATTTTCTCCTTTTTCTTCTTGTCATCCAACTGGATTTGGTATTGCGGAGGAGAGATACCCATAATATTTATAGCAAAAACTTACGAGAGGGCAATGTGAACCTTGCAGACATTGTGATCCACTTGGGGGTGGAGATGGGTGAGGTTCTGGTGAAGCATAAGTTATTTCACATGCTATTTATGCAGGAAATGATACAAATACATAGAAAAACATTGGTAGAGGGTAGTTTAAGATAGTTCAATTCCGATAAATTCCTAATACTTGGCTTAGTAAATCATTATGTAATATGAAGGAAACAACCTCAAACAACCTTTCCATTGCAAACAAGAAGCTATAATCCATATATGTCTGGAACCATTTTTGTTATGTATTCAAAGATCATTTCTTTGCAAAGCCCAGCAACAAATAGTCTAATAGTGCTTTGTTAAGATGTATTCCAAAGACCATGATTAATTGTTCCCCTCAGAAACAAAACAATTATATGAAAGATCAACAATGTGCACCAGATCAACAATATGTATATATAGGCATGATGGAGATTCTTTTTTTTCCTTTTTTTTTTTTGTGGGTACATACCTAATTGAGACTCCACTGCTAAGAGTTTCTGACTTTGTGTTAATGTTTGTGTGTCTGAACCTGATTTTAGGATTTGATTAGTGATTACGGGTTAATGGAAAAGCTAATTTCCTGTCAGTCCTCCTATTGAACAAGATTCATCTGTGCCGGGGCAGGTGGGATGATGCCATGCTGACATGGATGGCTGAGTTGCCACTTGGCACACATTTACATCATCAAAATTTTTGTTACACTTCTCAGGGCCACAGAAGTCAGCATATATTCAACCCAACATCCGCTTGATATGTGGGTTTGAATTGAGCCTCTGAAAAATTTGATATCAAAGCCTAATAAGTGTTGTAGTTTGTGAGTCCAATGATTCCGTAGCTAATAAAGCTTAAAAAAAAAAAAAAAAAAAAAAAAAAAGGCTTTGCAGCTTGCCATGAAGGTTTTCAGAATCAGTGGAGTAAGGACTTGAGGGTCGATTATTAGTGATTAAAAGGATTTCCACATGTTATTAGCAATAACTAAACCTTTTTATGAGTAGTCTCTTGTTACTCAATTTAGGCAACAAAATCGATCTATAGGCTTTAAAAATAATATCAACAACTAGAAAGCTGTAAGGATCAGGACTGAAGGAAACATGTACAAACCATCCCACGTAGGATTATGTCGTAACAAAAACAAGGAATTAGGATGCTGCCAAAAGTTGCAAATTTTCTCGCATATCAATTAAAATAGGATCTTCAAATGGAGGAAAGAAAACGGATGACAAGCTTTCCTTAGAATTGATTAAAATAATTGGACTTTCTTTCATAGGAGGCTGCCATGAAAAGATGGAAGAGCAGTGTTGGTGAAGTGGGGGCTTATTGGGTTGGCTTCTTTCTGAACAATTGTCTTTCCGTGGGGGCACTCACACTGAAGTTTCTTCCATTAAAATTTTTAGGTAAAGTTTTACCCTTCTTTTACAAAAACTTCTAATAGCGACGAGAACACTGAATAATCAACTATAATTAGTTTAACAATAAAAATAAATATGAGATTGTGCTGGTTAAATATAAATTTATTTTTAAAAATTTTATAATAAAATTAAAAAATTTATATCTATTAATTAACAAAATTATCTGAATATTTATTAGTAACTCAAACTTTTATTTAAAGGTTATGAATTATAATACGAGAAGGGGTTGTACAAGTTAACTACCTACGAGAGTCTCATGTTGCAAAGTATGAGGAAAGGTCAAACATTGTACAACTACATATGATTTTAGGCAAAAACTACTTTTGTAAATTGAATGTATGACTTTATAGGAGTCCGTACACGTAACTTAGAGGTCATGATAGAGCCCTCTGATGGCCCACCAAATAAAGCAAAATGACTGGTGCTATGTTAAATCAAGAATCTTAGTGGTCTTATTTCTTCCATTGCAAGCATTAGTGATTCTAACTTTTTCTTTCACAAGCAAGAGTAAAAATTGAATCCATGTTCTTGGATGCCCTCAAAGCTTTGCTTTAAGTCTATTTTTAACTAGATATGAAAATTACAGGGGATTTATAAGCAATATAATGTCCAGTTCCTGTTTGTTAAGGAGAATTTAGGGTCCAGTGCTGAATTGGTTCTTGGCTCACAGACTTTGCACTCCCATGCGTATAGATTGAACTAAAGAATAAACAATACATGACCTTTCCTTAAGGTGCACGAGTTTTAGTGCAATAGTAAGATTATTTTCATTATAACCTGCAACTTATAGATTTCAGTTGTGAAAATAGTTTTTCTATATATAAAAATAGGAGTACTGATAAATACGTATAAACATGCATGTATGAATTTGTTGATGAAACTCCAAATCATCAATGAGGTTTTATTGGGTTAATCCACAGTAATTTTGTTTTTATAACTCGAGCTATTTGCTTGAGGGTGAGAGAAATCAGTCAAGGGGTTGCTTAGCACAAAGTCTCACTTTCAGCTCCATTTTGAAAAGGTCAAGAATATGTAGTAGTAATTGAATATTTAAATCTACCACATATTAGTTACCAAGTGAGGGGTTCATGTTTTGATTTAATTGATCACTCTCATGTTTTTTTTTTTTTTTTTTTTTGACTTTGGGGCATCTTGTGATTAGATAAAGGAGATGATGCCGTCTAATCTACGCTAAGAAAGCTGATAGCTCACCAAATAAAGCAAAAGGTCTGGTGCTATGTTAAATCAAGAATCTTGTTTGGTTATATTTCTTCCATCACAAGCATTACTGATTCTTACTTTTTCTTTCCCAAGCAAGAATAAAAATCAAATCCATGTTCCTGGATACCCTAAAAGCCTTGCTTTGAAGTCTATTTTTAATCGAGATGAAAATTACAGGGAATTTATAAGCAATTTAATGTCCAGTTCCTTTTTATTTTAAGTCATGGACATACGTTTAGATTGACTGGTTCACTTTCCTTGAAGTGAAACAGTCAATGAGGTTTAGATCAAGAACATAAAGCATACGTTTATATCAAACTTCAAATCATCAAAGAAGTTTTATTGGGTTGATCCATAATAATTTTGTTTTATAACTCGAGGTATAGCCAAAATTACATCCCTTAAAATATCTTGTCCTCAATGATCATAAAGAATCAAATAAAGGTAACCCCTATAACAGGAATTGACATTGAACCACTATTATTGAGGAGAATATATACTTTAATCATAACGCAATTATGGCTGTTTCCTTACTTACTTTGAAAGGACATTTTCAACAAGATGTGTTGGTTGTTTTGCCATGACATAAAGAAAGAATATTAGTACGATTCTTGTTGTTGTCATCCGAGTCCTTGTCAAAACGTCAAATCCTGCATAAACGTATTGTTATAGATTCCCAATTTTACACCATGTTCGTAACTTAACTGATCTCATGGTCAGTTAGGGCAAATTTGGAATCGTGTATACATGCTCGAATCTTTATACGATCTCATGGTGGTTGTCGTATTGGCAAGCCGCTTGAAAGAGAGAACGCATCTTTAAAGAGGCCTATACAATAGGAAGTAGGGTCCCACCAAACTCGTATTGTATAGGCCTCTTCTTGTATTGTAATCTAAGAAGAGTTTAACAAAGTATTGCTATCAAAAAAAAAAAAAAAAAAAAAAACCAAAGAATAAAAAAAAGGAAGAGTTGAGGCGGATCAATCATCCTTCTAGGTTAAAAGGGAAAAAGTTAGTGAATTATATTATAATCGCTTAGCTTGTTTTGTACATGATGATATGCAGAGCGCTCTCATTAAAGAAAACAAGAAAAGTACTCAAAGTATCACACAAAGTCAAGGACCCCTTTTTGGGGATTGGTTAAAAATTCCTTCTAGAGGAAATGGGAGCAATCTATTAATAATAATAAACAGATGGAAGCATTATTGTGATTACTCTCAGAGAGACTGGGCAAATTGAAAGTTGTTACTCAACATTCATTAACTATTTCTTGGAGAGGGAAACGTCCGCGCTTCAGGTCAGGTCTGAGACAGTTTATCCATCTTAATCTACAGCTCTTCCCACGTCTCTGCAGCCCTGCTGAAATGAATCTAATAGGCAAGGAAAAAAAGAAGAAGAAGAAGAAGAAGAAGAAGAAGAAGTGACCATTCTTCAACGAACAGAAATTTTTGTACAACGTTATACAAAATAGAAATCACTCAGTTCTTCTTCTTGTTCTTCTTTTTTCCTGGCCTATTATATTCATTTCAGCAGGGCTGCAGAGACGTGGGAGGAGCTGTAGATTATGATGGATAAACTATCTCTGCCCGGACCTGAAGCGCTGACGTTTCTGTTCCCAAGAAGCAGCACTCATCATTGAACTCCATCGCATTCTAGGCAACAAGTATAAACACCATACCTATCTAATCTATCTATCATCATATTCTCCATCTGTATTGATTTTTTTTATTTTTTTTTTTATATTTTTCATGATCAGGAATCCTTTCAGGTAAATCTCGGTTGTTCTTATTCAATTATCATTTTTTCAAACCATCCACGTGCTATTGACATTGTAACCATCTTTAAGTAGAAATGTCTTTCCTGTTTAAGTATATCTGCATTTTTCTTTTCAAAGTAAAGATGGGCACAGATAGCCAAGCACTTACCAGGAAGAACAGACAATGAGGTGAAGAACTTCTGGAATTCAAACATAAGGAAGAAGCTCATCTCTCATGATCATGTTCGGGCAATTTGCCATTTCTTCAATCCCACAACCCCTACCACCTCCACCCAATAACCCATCTTTATTGTCCTTGCCGTATCTCCCCCAACATGTTGATTCAAACTCAGAAGACAAGTCTTGAGCAATGTGGCAGCAGGTCCACATTATAATGGAGATAAAGTCACTGACCAATGTATCACAGCAATGCCTTATAATGACAACCAAGCTATGGTACCCATGATGCCAAAACTGTGAGATAATAGAAAGAAATGTTAATGGAATTCCATCTTCTTCTTCATATTCATCACAAGAGGCAGAGCAGCTTTGGCCCACTGTCTAGACTTCCATGTCTTCCATCCGTTCCTCACTCGCATGAATCGCAGTTGCCAACAAATCAGATGGAGGACTGCGTTGATGCTGCTGTCATGCCCTTGTCATCAGCCTATTCATCAAGTGGTCAATTTGTTCCTAATTGCCCTATTCTTCTTTCCAGTTGGGATGCCTAAAATATTAGTTGAAACCTACAGAGGAATTGTGGGTAGACTCATTTTGACATGAAGTGCATTTATTTCCTCAAACATCACATAAGAGGTTGAATACGGCTACTGTGGGAACTTCATAATGTTAGTAGTTCTGGTTCTGTAGTAAGTAATGTTTGCTGAGGTTCCATAAATGTGTGCTTAGGCTATTTCTCGTCTTTCATCAAAATCATATATATTTTTGCACATTGGGTCATTCCCCTCCTGAAATAAGGTACAAGTATCATTTTTATTTTCTTATTGAAGTGCATGATCTTTTGTTGCTGCTGCCTCTCTCTTTCTCCCATGAAAAATTTGGAAATGCATTTATGTAGCTACAAGTTCATGCTTTTAACATGATATTTCCAAGTAGCAAGCTAGGACTGTTTGTTTTATTTCCTATCCTATAGTTTTCAATAAATTTACGCTAGGGTCAGTTCAAAGAATTAGATTGATGTACCAATCATAAAAACTTTAATATTATGTTGAGAAATCAATCATTTTAAACACTTGAGTTATCATGTAAGGTCAAATATATAGTTTATATATTAACTCCAACATGAATCCTTCATATTACCAAGTTAAAAAACTAGCATCCACATTAGTAAATTTAAACATATTATATAAATTCCCATTAACTCTTTACTTCTTTCCAAACTACCATTTTGTGACATAATTAATTTCAATATTTTTTAACCCACAAATTTATTATGCTCTCACTGTGTTGAAATTAATGATTGAGGTAATAAATAAAAAAAGAGGAGGTGTTATAAATTTTAACCTTTGACTCTTCACTACATATTTAACCTTAATCAAATGACACATTTTTTACTTCACAAGGGACTAAGTGGAAATTTAAAATATATTGGCTATTTTTTGGCATGAAATTTTGGTCTCTAGCTTTTTGGTTGAATTGTCAAGATAAAAGTTGTGGGAAATTTAAACTCTGACTTGTTGATCAGAAGTTTAATATTTTTAATTTGCTTGTGATCATTTATACCTTTTAATGGTGGTTGAAAAACTCATGTTTGTTTTTCATGTTTGATCTAATAAAAATGATACGATTTTGAGTAATTATATTCTTTAATATAATATTAAACCTTAACTTATATTTTTTTAAATTTATAAATAAGATTTACTTAATTATTATTTAATATTTATTTCACAATTATATAAATATTTTTAATTTTATTAATATAATAAAATATCACACAAAAATTAGGAAATATATATAATAAAATGAATATCAAACTCTACTTATAAGTCACATAATAAGATGAGATACATAAATTCTTTTATCTTAAATACTAATAATATCTATTTTTAATGTAACATTAAAATTATAGTAAGAACAACTTAACTATCTAATTTCTATTTGAATGCTATTTTTTTTTTTTTTTTTATCTAATATTAACTTTACTATTTTCCTTAATTTTGATTCATTTTTATAGTCATTCACAACATTAATTTAATAGAATCATCAAATTTCCATTAATTTTTCTTTACAAACTTTTGTTTTGTTTTTATTGTTTTCAAAAAATTATGTTTTATATCAATAATTTTATTACTTTATCTTTAAATTCATTTGAAATCTTATTTCATCTTTTTTCTAGAGTTACGATTTGTAAACATAGCCAATTATCTCAACGTTATTAATAAGATTATCTAAAATTTCTTGAAAATTTTACTCAACTAACATTGGTGAAATTTTGCATGAACTTCAAATTTTTAAGAGAACTTATAACATATAATCTTGAATAGTAAAGTCCAAGAGTTAATTCAATACGATACTTTATAATATAGCATTAATAAAATACTATTATATAAATATTTTATCTCTTAATTTTTTATTTTATATGAAAAATAAACTAAGTTATCTTTAATTCTTAACTCAATAAGTCTCTTATTGTAAGTTTTTTTTACTTTTAACTTTATAAATTCTTTAACTGAAAATTATAAGTTTCATTACTTAATAAAATTTTTATATGTTTCATTAGGTTAATACCCCTTTATATCAAAACTTTCTATTTAAAGTGTTTATATCAATTAATTTTTTTTATAACTTTAAATTTCAAATCAACACATAAATTATTTTTATGTCCAAATTTTCCTTCTTGTCTTAAATGCTTCACTATTGTTGTTACTCATAAATTAGACCATTCCACTTTTCATTTCTCTTTTTCTTATTTTTCTTTTCCTTACACTCATGATTATCGAATCAATAAATTTCATATTACTCTTATACAAGTATATGAACATTCATAATTTAATTGATACATTGAAATGTTACAATAATTGAGAAATACATCTAATAACATAAACATCAAATCATTTTCAAAAGCCACACAATAAACTAAAATACCTAAGTCTTTATATACTAAAAATTAATAACATTTATTACTAATATAATATTAAAATTATATTAAATACAACATAATTATCTAATTTCTACTTAAACACTAATTTTTAATTCATAATCAATTTAGATTAAATTCAACAAGATTTCTTTGTTGCAACTCCAAATAATATTCTTGTGTTATTTCATTTGAGTCTCACTTATGAAAATGATTCAAGAATCAAAATATTTTTGTGATGAGGAACTTAGGTTATATATACTAAATTTGCACAAAATTGAGGATACAAATGTGCCAAAAATTTCCCAAAGGAGGATTCATTTACTAATAGGGGACTGTTTGTAATATAGATTATTGTCACTTGATTCGGTGCGGTGCTTGCGGTATATTGACTGTTATGCACCTCACCATATCGTCTTGAGTTTGTACTCAATATTGGATTCGCTACTTTATTGAGGAATACTCCAGTGCTTAAAAACATACATTTCTATCTTGGAGATTTTATTTCTTATTCAACAAATGGAGGTTTACAATTTTTGCAAATGAAAAAAAAAAAAGACTTGTGTAGCTCAGTGCCAAACTAGTCTCCTAATAGATAAAAAAAAAATAGAAAAAATTATTTATTGAACTAGCCATTTGTAGTTAAGCATCGTCTAATTGTTTGCAATGCATCATTTGAGGCTGGGGATTTTTGATAATAGGGGAATTATTTATTGACTTTACTCTAAGATTGCTTAAAACTAGACATGGACATAAATTTTTTGTGCAAAAAGTGTGAAAATTGATCACATCAAGCTTTTTCTTTTTTTTTTTTTTTTCGAGGACATGTAAAAACGAATCTAGAAGAAGTCCAGATTCATAAGGGTTCTCTCCACAGCTATTGTTTCATGGGCCAAAAAATGAAGGCCCGCACTTGCATTTGCAACCCTCAGGCTCATAATTGGCATAGCTGACACGCAAATGGAAACGGGAGTTGTGCCTTTTCCTTGTGGTGGGCATGCTGTTGTTGGCATCCTTCAAATATTGAAATTGGACCATCCTGTTAACTTCTTTTTCATAATCCTCCTTTTTTATTTCTTTTTATTTCTTTACTTTTCTACACGATCCAACCTCTCTCTGTGTCTCGCTCTCTTTTCTCCTTCTGATCAATACAGAAAATTACTCTACGAGGGTGGGATCCATTTTCACAAAATAACACCTACCTCTTCTGGGTCAAAAAAATCTGTTAGGAAATTAAGTAAAAATATTAAGTAAATACGAAATTTTTGACAATATAAATGACCTGAATACACAAAAATGCAACCATAATAACATTTGTGATTTCAACAAGAATTCTGATTATGTTTTTGCGGATCTACTTCATTTTTGCGTCAAAACCTCAGGTTCTCCTTATATTGCTGGCATTCTAAAAATCAATAAGATGCTAGTGGGCATTTATTCTCCTGCTTGCTAAAGGCCATAGGACAAAAACCTTAAATTGGAATGAAGGATGTGGGTACACGTCCTATTATTAAACATCTTAGAATTATTGAGCAACAAGGACCAATAGTTTCCCTGCTGATCGGATCAACACATGTGTCACTGCAAGACAAGTTTCTAATCCCAGGGATTGGGCCTTTACTAAATAAAAGGCCTTGTAAAAATGGTTTCCTTTGAGTACGTTTATTAAATAATGTCAATGCTCGGAGTTATTTCGTTCTAGCCATCCTCATTTGAAAATTTAATGACTGTAGAGATTTGATGCTCTCCTGCCTCCTTTTCTTTTCTTTTTTTTTTTTTTTTCAATCATTCCCTGTATCTTGATGGTGCTTGAGTTTGTTGAAACTTCATGAAGTGAAAATTTAACCGGTAAAAAGAAAATGAAAGCATAATGAAGATCGACATGTCAAGATTACTTTCAATTTAATAAATCCAAAATATATTATAGTGTTCACATGTTTTTCACAGAAAAACACACAAAGGCACACATGCATGTTGGTGGGTAGGTTGATAAGGAGGACAGGGATAGTTGGAGATTCTTCATCAACTAAAAGTATAGTGGGTCTGTTGCGAAAGCAAGATGAAATTGAATTTTACATCTTTCTTTAAGTTCCTCAGTCTTAACCAAACGAATAAATTTGCCACATCTTCTCACATTCGTTAGTCGAATTTTCTTCTGATATTTGGGATCAATGGTTGAAAAACCCTTCTTGACATGTAAATAACCTTTTCCTTCTTAGCTAGTCTAGGGCCCTATACTGGAGCATCTTTTCCTTCTGATAGCTTCATTCCTAAAAAAGGAAGTTAAAAAAAAATTCCAGTGGCAGGTCGTAACTTATAAATTTACAACAATTCAGTTGTGCGACATGCAGTTCTGACAGCAAGTCTTTAAATGATTTGGTTAAATAAATTATTAAAAGTGTACAGCAGACTACCTTTCACAGGTTGGTTGGTGGGGAGCATGCAGGCAGGCTGGAGCACCTCTATCCAATCGGGGCCATCCATTTGGACCATCTACAACAATAATGGGGTCTTTTTCGTTCTCAACCTCTCATTGCCCTTCTGGTATATTCTGATGTGCACTTTCAATAAGGTTCATGTTCCATGACACGTACAATCACCATTTCTTATTTGAAATACAAGAAAACTCAAAAGAAGTCCATGGGACGCTGCATTGGATTCCAGAAATAGACGGAGATTTATAAATATATAATTATAATTATTAGTTATTTTTTTATCTTTTAACTTATAATCATAATTAATATAAAATAACTACAAATATATAAGTTACAGTCCACTGATTCCGTAGCTAATTATGCTAAATAAACAAAAAAAAAGGGAAAAAAGTCATTGTACCTTGTCATGAAATTCTTCAGAATCAATGCAGTATGGACTTTAGGGTCGATTATTAGTGATTAAAAGGATTTCCGCATGTGATTAGCAATAACTAAACCATTTATGAGTAGTCTCTTCTGACACAATTCAGGCAACAAGAACGATCTCTATGCCTTAAAAATAATCCGTTAAAATATGACTTTCATTGCTCTCTGGCCGCAGGCAATGACCGACCGGTTTACAAACATCCCACGTAGGATTATGTCGTAACAAAGACAAGGAATCAGGATGCTGCCAAAAGTTGAAAAATTTCTCGGATGCCAATTAAAATAATTGGACTTTCTTTCATAGGGGGTTGCCACCAAATGATGGAAGAGCAGTGTGGGTCAAGTGGGGGCTTATGGGGTTGGCTTCTTTCTGAATAATTGTCTTTCTGTGGGGGCGTCCATATTGAAGTTTCTTCCATTAACTTTTTAGGTAAAGTTTCTCTTCTTTTACAAAAACCTCTAATAGTAACGAAAACACTAAGTAATCACCTATGATTTGCTGGGTGAATCTGAGATTGAGCTAGTTAAGTACAAATTTTACTTTCAAATTCCCTTAATACTTTTCATGATGCAATGCCATGACATTATAATAGTAATCAGAATTTACCTTAAAAAAATCTTTTTTTAACAAATGAGAAGACTTGACTTAAAAAAAAAAAAATATATTAATAACTAAATTTAATATCTAACCTATCAATTTTAATTCATATAATTTTTTTATTATTTTAAAATTTAATATTATGTAACAAATTTTTATTAATTTTATTTATTATATTATATAAATTTAATTTGTTTAAAATTTTAAATTTTTTTAATTATTTATATATGTTATAATTGTATTGAAACTTTTACTGTTTAACCTTCACATACTATTGTCATAATTATTTAAATATTTATTAGAAACTCAAACTTTTATCTAGAGGTCATGAGTTATAATTTGAGAAGGGGTTGTACAAAACAATTACACGTGAGACTCTTATGTTGCAAAGTATGAGGAAATGTCAAAGAATGTGATCTTGCGCAAAAACTAGTTTTGTAAATCAAATGGTTGACTTTCTAGGACTGGTACACATAACATCGAGGTTATGATAGAGTCATTTTATTGTTTCATCAAAACGGTTTGTCCATTCTAATTACATGTGCTGCCATTGTATTGATATCTCACTGAAAGCTAGGAAAAAATAAAGATCAGCCACAGCTAGTGTCCTTTGATGGCTATTAAATCAAGAGTCTTAGTGGACTTATTGCTTCCATTGCAAGCATTATTGATTCGTACTTTTTCTTTCACAAGCAAGAATAAAAATTGAATCCATGTTCTTGGATGCCCTCAAAACTTTGCTTTAAGTCTATTTTAAACTAGAGACGAAAATTACGGGGATTTATAAGCAATATAATGCCCAATTCCTTTTTGTTAAGGAGGATTTAAGGTCCAGTGCTGAATTGGTTCTTGGCTCAAAGACTTTGCATTCCCATACGTATAGATTGAACTAAAGAATAAATCATATATGACCTTTCCTTAAACTGAATAGTTTTAGTGTAATAGGAAGATTATTTTATTATAACCCACAACTTACACATTTCAGTTGTGAAAATAGTCTTTCTATGTATAAAAATAGGACTGATACATACATATAAACATGCATATATGAATTTGTTGATCAAACTCCAAATCATCAATGAGGTTTTATTGGGTTAATCCATGATAGTTTTGTTTATAACTCGAGCTATTTGCTTGAGGATGTGATAAATCAGTCCAGAAGGGGTTGCCTAGCACAAAGTCTCACGTTCAGCTCCATTTTATGCTTGTATCTTGGAAAGGTCAAGAAACATAAATTTTGGAATGGTAAACTATTTATGTTTGTTAGCTTACCAAACATTGAGAGCTATTTGCTTTGAATGGACATCTTAAACAAGATATGTTGGTTGTTTTTCCATGACATAAAGAAAGAATATTAGTACGATTCTTGTTCTTATCAAATCTTCAAATCCTGCATAAACGTATTGTTATAGATTCCCAATTTTGCACCATGTTTGTAACTCAACAAGTCTTGTCCAAAATTTAACGTACTGGATGGAATATTGTTAGCGCAAATTTGGGATCGAGTGAATTAGGGTACGTCTCATGTTCCAATCTTTCCATGTGCATTTCGTGTTTGAAGTGAGAGCCAAAGGTGGTGGTCATATTGGCAGGCGCCTGAAAAAGATTTCTGGTCATTCTGTTTCCAGGATTTAACTTAATGATCATATCACTAAGTGGCAAATGAAGAAAAATCAAATTGGTGGTCACATTGATATGCACAAATAGTACAAATTGCAATAGTATAGTTTTAGCGACTTTTGACTGAAGCTAAGTTTTCGGTTTAATTTATGGAGAATTGAAAGTTGATACTCAATATTCATTAGCTATTTTTTTTCATATATATATATATAGTTGGTTTTTAAAGAGTAATCATGGAATTTAACAAATTTACTTGTTTATTTCACTACTATCTTTAAACATATTTACTAGAATCATATGTCACTTATGAAATAATATACATCAAAATACGTATATGAATATTAAAGGTTAAATTTCAGTATAATGTAAAGTTATTTGATTGTAATTTTTGAGTTATGAAAACTAAATAATATGTGAATTTCATACATTAAATCCTATATATATATTATACACCGATGAAAAATATTTTAAATAAATTTGGTTCACTACATCATGGTAGACCTAAACAAAACTTGGACAACCTATTCTAGGTTCTATAAAGTTGTTATTTTGTCCCATAGTTAAATTTCAATGAGCCCAAGGTGCAAATGTCACACCTGTACGGTTCAGTGCATCCCATAATTCCCACGAAATGTTCACAGGCCATTTAATCATAAGGATTGATTGTTATGTACGGAAGAATGATGAATAAAAACCATGGGTTCTTGATAATATATATATATATATATATATATATATAGCATATAGAATAGCGTGTAATGTGTTGAAAATATCCTTCCAAATGTCCCTTTTCTCTGCACTTCTGTTTCTCTCTTGCTGTTTTTACTGTAATAGCAATACCCAATAGCTGATTGTAGTCTGCCATTTGGCCTACCATACTGCATCGAGAGAGACAGAGAGATGGCGCATCACTCATGCTGCAACAAAATGAATGTGAAGAGAGGGCTGTGGTCACCAGAGGAAGATGAAAAGCTCATCAACTACATATCCACCTATGGACATGGCTGCTGGAGCTCAGTTCCAAAACATGCAGGTACTCACTCATTATTTCTTTCCTCTCTGCTCCACGCACACACACATGCACACACACAAACAAATGTACAACATTGTACAAAACTTTCTGTTTGTTGAAGAATGGTCCTTTCTATTTTATATACATTTCATTCCACAAAATCACTCAGTCCTTCTTCATCTTCATTTTTCCTTGCCTATTATACTCTTTTCTGCAGGGCTGCAGAGATGTGGGAAGAGCTGTAGATTAAGATGGATAAACTATCTCAGACCTGAACTGAAGCGGGGACATTTCTCTCCCCAAGAAGTAGCACTCATCATTGAACTCCATAGCATTCTAGGCAACAAGTATATACATCATACCTATCTTATCTATCTATCATCCTATTCTACATCTGTATTGATTTTTTTATATATATATATATATTTTTCATGATGAGGAATCCTTTGAGGCAAATCTCGGTTGTTTGCATTCAATTATCATTGTTTGGACCATTCACATGCTATTGACCTCGTAATCATTTTTGAGTAGAAATTTTTTTCCCATTTAAGTATATGTGCATTTTTCCTTTCAAATTACAGGTGGGCCCAGATAGCCAGGCACTTACCAGGAAGAACAGACAATGGGGTGAAGAACTTTTGGAATTCAAACATAAAGAAGAAGCTCACCTCCCATGATCATGTTTCCAATTTAGCCAACTTCACTGATTTGCATAGTTCCAATGGAGATTCTGGGGAAGATTTTGTCTTCTCCTTGACTGCAAACCCTAACCTCACTCTTGTTGCTCAACAACAAGACCAGCTCTACCCTACCTCCTCAGACTCAATGCTACCATGTCTGAGTCATCACGAAAACTTCAAGTTCAGCCAAATTCCCTACAATTTCAATGTTGATTTGGGCAATTTACCACCCACTTCATTCCCACAACCCCTACCACCTCCACCCAATAATCCATCTTTATGGTACTTGCCGTATCTCCCCCAACATATTGATTCAAACTCAGGAGACCAAGTCTTGAGCAATGTGGCAGCAGGTCCACATTATATTGGAGATAAAGTAACTGACCAATGTATCACAGCAATGTCTTGTAATGACAACCAAGCTATGGTACCCATGCTGCCAAAACTGTGTGAGATAATAGAAGGAAATGTTAATGGAATGCCATCTTCTTCTTCTTTTCCATCTCAAGAGGCAGAGATACTTGACCCACTCGCTAGACTTCCATGTCTTCCATCCGTTCCTCGCTCGCTTGAACCGCAGGTGCCAACAAATCAGATCGGGGACTACGTTGATGCTGCTGTCATGCCATTGTCATCAGCCTATTCATCAGAGGAATTGTGGGTGGACTCATTTTGACATGCAGTGCATTTAATTCCTCAAACATTATATAAGATGTTGAGTACAGCTACCATGGGAAATCCTAAATGTTTCTAGTTCAAGCTCTGTAGTAAGTAATGTTTGCTTAGGTTCAATAAATGTCTGTTTGGTCTATTTATTGTCTTTAATCAAAGCATACATAATTTTTCACATCATTAAGTTTAAACATAATTCTGCTTTTTTCTTTTTTGTCTTTTTCTTCTTTTTTCTTTTCTTTATACTATGATTATCATATCAATAAGTATCATTGTCCTTTTTCTTTTCACGTGTAATTCTCTTCCCTGGGACACATGGTGGCTGAAAACGAGGAGACTGGCGTTTGGCAGTTCCCCTTAAATGCTTCCACTCTACTTGAATCAAATATTTGCGCTGATAATTGCCCGGGGGTAACTGGTTGCAAACGGTTACAGCTCTCCTCTTCCCTGCTTCTCGATTAGAATAAATTATTATATGACTTGATTATGTGATTGGCTTTGATTAGTGATAGTAAACCAGCTCTAATATTACTGTTATAAGATTATATAAATATTTGTAATTTTATTGACACAACAAAATGTTACAATAATTCAAAAATATATATAATAATATAAATATTAAAATTTATTTATCAGTTAAATATTTATATATTAATTATTAATAATATTTATTTTTAATTTAATATCAAAATAATATTAAATATAATTTAATTATTTAATTTTTTAAAATATTAACTTTTAATTTATATCAAATTTAGATTATATTTAACAATATTAACTTAAATGCTATAGAAAATAATTGCTAATATATAGTGGTAAAAGTGCTTTCTTACATAGACACAAGTTTCTCTTGGCATGGGTGTTGTGGCAATCAATTTCATAGTTGAGAGACTTATCAGTTAACTACCTGGTATTATGTTTTACATTAGAGTTGGATCATTCTGTCGGCGGTCAAAAGTTTTGATGCCATTTTGGACAACATTCAATGAATATATCCCTACATATGCTCTCAGCCAGAGGACTAAGCTAGGCATTAAAATGTCAGAAAGGCATTGCAGTATTGCATGATTTGTACGATGAAATCATGCAATCGCAGAAGGAATCTTGTGTTATTTCATGTGGGTCTCACTTATGAAAATGACTCAAGAATCAAAATTTTTTCGTTATGAGGAGCTCAAGTTATATGTACTAAATTTGCGTATAATTGAGGATACAAATGTTTCAGAAATTCCCAAGAGAGGTGTGTACTGTTCGCAATCTAGATTACTGCCACTTCATTCAATGTGGTGTCATGTTGAGTGATATTGAAAGTTATTTTTCAGGGCCGGAACTAAGAAGCCGTCAGCTGTTTTGATAGCTTGTTACGCACTTTCTCGTATCCATTACACATAGTCATGTTTGCCCCCATTGACCCCACGCAATATATCCTTTGTTTTTTTTTTTTTTTAGCGAAAAAAAATGTATGTATATATATATATATGCACACAAATTGTTTTGTCCTCACTAAAAAATCGTTCTTTATCTCCGTTCAAAATGTGAAATAGCTGGATTGAGTGGCTTGAAAAGCTTCGACTAATAAAAATTATTATAGTGACCATCGATTTCTTAAAAGAAATAGTTTATTACACTCTTTACACTTGAAAATAAATATATACATGAATTTAGATAACCAGTAAAAATTAAAATTGGTTTGGATTTTACAATTTCTTAAGTCATAATTTAATATTCTTATAGTCGCACCAAGCTTCGGCCTTCCCTTACTTTCCCAAGAATAAAAGCGAGCAAAAAGATAGGATGTTCAAAGTATCCAATTCTGAATAGAATGGTCGACAGATATGCAAGCAATACATAGAAGCAATTTGTTCCAGCACCTTCACACCTTCATCCATATGGGGACGGTTACTGGGATCTTGTTCTAAGCATCTCAAAGTAATTTTTGCTGCTCGTAACATTGCCCTGGATGAATACTGGCCTTCCATCCTTGCATCCATAATATCTTTCAGCCCTTTTTTAATCTGTGAGAATCAGCTTTAACCAAGTAAATCGATTGCCCTTGAATCAGTCATCATTCGAAGTAGCACCACGCCACGCCGAAGCCCTATACATCACTCTTCTCAAATAAATGACCTATTTACCATGGTGGTAATGGAAATGATAAGTCAAATATTTCGTCATATCCCGTGCTGCATAATAATACAGATAGGGCATTCCAAAAAGAGGCCTTCCTAAATGACCTCTTGTTTTACAACGGTTGGTAGATGATTTGTCAATCATATGACTTTCGTTCACAAAATGACAAACCTTAACATTGTGACAAGTCTCGCCATCGATTGCACGATAGAAACATAACGTCCCAAAATTGATGGAGAAAGAATATAACAAATTGCGAAATTTGCGCATAAATTATTACCAGTTGCAATGTATTCTGGAGCAGCATCACCATTGGTACCCATCACACTGGTGGCCAAAGGTGAATGTCCCTCAATAGGCCCCTCTCTTGCCAAGCCATAGCCTGATAGTTTAGCATTGTAGGTCTGAGAAAAAAAAAAAAAAAAAAGGCAGATTGCCACTTTAAAGCGATAGGCTAATCCTTAATGACAGATGCTTGTAGACCAGACCCTAAAAAGGAGCCTCTGTTTCCTTTTAGCTTCAAGCGTTTACAGCACATTAAGAAACAGACAAATGGCCCTTTGTTTTTTTCTTTTTTGTTTCTTGAGTGGATTCCTTCATGCTATAGAAGAAAAAGAAACGTGAAATTGTTGCAATGGTGTTCTAACCACAAATTAACTGAAGGACAAGTTTTTGTACCATCTTTTAACACATAAATCTTTTCATATATCATATTTTAAAATTTGACATGCGTTTCTAGTATATTTGAGGGAATGAAGCCTCTACGAATGACCGGTGACATATACAAAAATGCCATTCCTCGAGCAGCTGCAATGGCTATCTTGAGCCATGAGTTCCAAGATAAGGGTTCAGTAGGGGGTTCCCTGCATAATCAATTCAAATCTCAAGTTACTCGATCAAGTTACCTGATGTTAATTCATTGACTTTCTTGCCATTCTCCTATCAGTCCTTGCTCATAGAAAGATGATCTGCCAAGCTTCCATTGGGCATGAATTCATAAACATGATGATGCTTGGAGCATAAAATTCTATTCCATGGAAGGGCAAGTGCTACGCGTTTAGACTCCCACGTTGGCTAACATAGGTTGCCAAGCCCCAATGCCTCACTAGTTGTCTGCTATTGAGATGTCAAGTCTACATCGAGCGGAAATGCACCTCAAAGTTTTGTTAAAAAAATAAGTTATAAAGACATGAATAACTAGGCGTCAAATTCATAAATATATAATTATATTATTATTATATATTTTGATATATAATAATTAATAAATATAATTAAATAATATTAATGGAAAAGTAATTTTTTTTCTTGTGTTTGGGGGTATGACCCAAAAATTAAACTCGTTCGTTGTATTTTCTTTGTTCTTTTTTCTTTTTATTTATGTCTTTCGGGAGGATTGGGATTCTGACCTCAGCCTAGTCCCTAGCCTTGTAGGTGAAGGGCTACTCAAATAACTCCGAGTGGCTAAACGAACTCATTCCCAAGTGTTTTGAGCAAGGATCTCTAATATCACTCGACCAGAAGTCCATTGAAATAAGTGAGTTCAGTTGAGTACTGATAGGTCAGGAGTCATTCCTCAGCGAACCGTAAAAGGTGGGGAAACGATTACCTTGTTTATAGACGGTGAAGTGGGGATTTCCATCTTTGAGTGAGCAACTCTTTGGGAAAGACCCCTTCTCTATATCTCTGATAGAAGCATTTATAAATGGTAAAGAGACAGCGACTGCATCACGGAAATCACTTTCTTGGCTTTCATCCTTCTTCCTCTAATAGATAATAATTCCAATGAATTACTTATAAGCAATAACAAAGAGATAACCATTCGCAAGAGATCATCAACTCACTAGTTCAGTGATATTGATAGAGATGGGACACCAAAAAATAGTGCCTCTCTGGCTCCAGCAGCAACGCCTGAGTACAACCTGTTGGATTTTCAACTATTGTCACCAAAAAAGAAAATTCAACAATTAAATTACTAGGCTGCAACATACAGAGGCACAGGGCAACCCACGCACGTGCCCTAAAAAGCAACCAATCAGAAAATTCGTTTTTTTTTTTTTTTATTTTCTTTTAGCTAGAAAGGGTTAGATGGACAAAACATATGAGAGTCAAATAGGATAAATATTGATAAAGGGTAAAAAATAATTTATTGTACCGTGTAAAAAAAAATAGAAAAATTTAATATAATATTTTAATTTAAAATTTTAAAATATTAAATTTATGTATTTTTTTACTTATATATTATTTATTTTATTTTATTTTATTGACATAAGAATCTCTAATTATACAACTCACATATAACAATTAAAATTTCAATACTTATACACTTTTTTTTATCTTTTTATTCAAGAGGGGATCCAATTATAATCTTTTATTGAATAGAAAAGAAATTTATCTTCGATAAAAGTTTGTAGAATTTCTAAATATATACCATTGATAAAAAGATTTAAATAAAATATAATTTTTTTTATTAAGAACTTATTATATTATAAAATGAAATAATGAGTAAATATACCAATCAAGTCCATTTTTTCTATATTAAGAATAGTTAGAAAGAAGCAATAATTCATGTTAGTAGGGTATATAGAAATTAAAATTTTAAATCATATTCGTATAAAATGTTTGAAATCTATAAGCTTATTTATGTTTCAATGAACCCTAACATTATATTTGTTAACATATTAAGTTTAAGTTAGGGCCCTTCACATTTGCATGAAACCTCCTTCACTTCTTTGCTTTTACAAAGTTAAAAATAAACATAATCTTATAAACACATATAACTAAATTCCCCTTTATGTAATATTTAAATATTTTAAAACAGATTAATTTACGGAAGTGAATAAGAATGGGATTGGGGCAGCATGATAATTTACAACGTCTCCCGTACCGTGGGTCCTCCATATTTCACGCCTGATTCCAGTGCCCAGACAGTTCCTTTATTTTATATATATATATATATATATATATATATATATATATATTTTTTTTTTTTTTTTTTTTTTTTTTTTTTTTTTTTTCCTCACGTGGGTGAAGACTGCCACGACCTTCTTGAGCCCTCTGGCGTCGTTTGTGCAGTTGAATGCATTTTCAAAGGGAATTAGAGACTAGCTTCCCTTGATACTTAGAAATAGCTGCCTCGTCGCTTTTCTGCAGATGCTAATTGGCTGCTTATATTTTGATGATGCAAACCCTCTTCCCTCATCTTAATGAATTAGCCATTATTCTTTCTTTTTTTCTTTTTTTTAGGTTCCTCTGATAACAAGATTTGAACCCTGTTATTAGAATTAAAATCTAGTTACTCTACCTCCTCAACTCATGGCTTGCGCGGACCTTGTTGTACGTTCATCAATTATGGGCAAATAAATACGGATACCATACAGCCCAAATGGTTGTGTTGTCTTCCGTTGGCATTAATGCGGTATGTATACATGTATCCTGGTCCTAAGGTGGAAGCATGCAGCTTTTTCATATTCACACACACATATATAACTATGTGTGTCTAGGAGAGAGATAGATAATTAATTCAGAATGAATTCTTTTGTGTTCTCTCGATGCTGTCCGTTTGACTTTGTGCAAACCTTTACACGGATAGGCAAAAGTGGCGTCGGCAATTATCTCTCTAAAGTAATTACTACACTTACTCTTCTTTGCACTCTCAATAAATAAAAAATAAAAGAAAATATGAAAATACGTTTAAAATTTTAAAATTTAATAACATTTTAATATATTAAAAAAATAGTTTAGAATTGAGTATAAAAAAGTTTATTTTGAATAAAAAACAAATAAAAAAATAATAATAAATACAGACTATTTAAAAATTTTTGTTTTTTTTTTAAAAAATTATATGATAAAAATTAATGTAAGTTTTTAATATATTTTTTTTTGTCTCTTCATTTAATTTTTCGAACTATTCTCTAGTCTAGCGTGTGGGATGGAGAAAGTGTTGAAACCTTGTGACCGACCCCAAAACTCGTCAATGAATAACAACGTACCCTAAACTTACTAAGCAAGGAATAAAAAAGAAACAAGTGAATAACATAAGTTACATGTATGTCATAGATGAAAACACATGTATGCTAACCAGCAAAGGCTTTGACCAAGAAAACAGTGCTCCAGATAATGCTAATGACACACAATCCACTGGAGTCCCTGAGAAACAAAACCCATGACAAAGGCTATTACTATTACTAAATAAGCAAAGTGTTACATTCATCAGATTCAGCAGGCAGCCTGAGAAAACTCGAGTTAATAACCAAAAACTAGCCAAATGTGTAATTATGATGCATCCCAACAAACCAAAATGGCTAACTCAAAAGCAATGTCACTGCCATGCAATTTTGAAATCATAAGTCATAAAGGGTATGCATTAAGAAACCTCGGATCCTAAAGAGGTTTGCTGGCATGTATTCAGACGCCTAATATCATAGAGAGAGCAGCTAAAAACGATGATAATAAATGAGTACCAAATCAACAGAAATCTTTCACAACTTGGACCGGATAATACAAGATATGCATGAATAAAAAGTCAAGATATATAAGATTGGCACCATTCATATGAGCAGAAGTTGCAGCAACTGTTTCTCGTCGAGTCAAGGAAAGGCTGGCTACTGAATTGTCCCTAAACCAACCAATTCACAAACTACAAAACCACAAAATGTTTCCATAAAAAGCCCAAAAGACAGAAAACTAGAGACATTGGCTGGTGCAGAAATTTATATAATCATGAAGAGATGTAAAAGGGAATTTATTTATGTCCTCCTTTCGATATTTGGGTTGAGTTGAATTGAAAATTCAATCTCGCGTACCATCACCATTGAGCTTTTTTTTTTTTTTTTTCCATGTACGTACAAAGAGATTGAAAACGTATCACTCGATAAAACAGGATCATAAGCCCTTTGCTTATGCCATGTCTTTTCGTTAAACATCACTTAATTAGTCCAAGCAAAGTTGCTACACGATTTAAACCACGAAGATTAACTATAAGGTTTCATTACATAAACGCGAGTTCTTTTGACATGAAACAATCGTACGCAATTACACAATAAAGGATAGTAATAGTGCAGCATAAAACTTCTTTTGTTAATATTTCGTTCATCCAACGTTAAGAAATCTTCATTCATTTAATATTTTTGTTAATTATAACAAACTAATTACATGTGATAATTACGGGGCCATCAAACACAAAGTACATTTTGGTGTTCCAGTCAAATTGAGAACAAAAATGTTTCCAAATTCTGGTTTAACTTCAAAGTATCTCTGAACACCATTAAATGATAGCACCCGAAAAGAGCTATTGAAATTAAGACAACAAACGAAAAAAAGGTTGAGGGAAAGAACTTTGAGAGTTACACTTCCTCATGCAAACTAAGGTCAATTTCAATGTCCCATGATATGTATTGGAGCCTTGGATCCCGTGGGAAAATGGAAGCATGCTGTTTTTTCCTCTGTTACAGTGTTGAAAATGGAAGCACATAAGGCCTCTTCCATCTCAAAAGGAAATTGAAGAGTAACAAGAGAAAAAAAAATGGAAAAAAAACCTTAAACAAATTTCTACATGTAAAGGTCAGATACCTACATGTAAAGATCCACCAAATTCATTGCTAATCCTCGTCAACTTTGTTAGAAAAATATTTTTGATAACATTGACGGGAAAAATATTATAATTTTATTAATATAATAAAATGAATATACAATAATTGGGATACTCTAATAATAATTAAAAAATACTCATAATTTAGAGATATTCACATAATAATTTTGAAATATACAAATAATATAAGTTACGTATGTTTTTATATAAAAACAGATATCTAAATTTAGCCAAATAGTTAAATTCTAAATCGAACTCAATACGAACTTCTATTATAATAAATTTTCAATTTAAGTTGATTCCTAATCTGAATTAACATCAATATCTCCCTTAATCCTGATTAGGTGATGCTTTCAATCCCAACAGTTGCTTCAGCTGACTTCACATCCATCTGATAAGTTTACCAATGATTTTGTGTAGCCAAAGTAATTATAAGTCTGACAGTTTCCATTCAAGCGACAAGAGAGAACACCTCATGATAATTATGGTCAGGTCGTTGTTCAAATCGTTTTGCAACCAGTCTTACTTTATATCTTTCTACTTCTCTATTGGGTTTTTTCTTAGTCTTGAAGACCCATTTCACATCAATAGTTTTTTGACCTCGTGGAATAGTTGTAAGCTCGCATGTATCATTCTTCTCAATTGCCTTGATTTTTTTATTCATGACATTGACTCACTTTGTATCTTAAATCACCTCATCAAATGTCACTGATTCATAATCTGCAAACATGGCAAAGTGCACCTAATCCCCATCATCATTAATAACATTATCAGATATTACCTCATAATCTTGCAATCTATAATATTATCAGGAATTACCTTATAATCTTGCAATCTAACTATTTGTTATCGATTTCTCCTTAGTCTTCTATTCTCTTATGGAACTTGTGACATAGGATTCTGTACATCAACTGGTGAGACTTCCCCATTTATAGTGGGGATTGTAGTTTAAGTTTCTTCTTCTCCCAAAATAGCAATTGGACGTCTCTGAGAGTTATGTTACTCTTCAGCATCAAAGTTCCAAACTTCATCTTCAGCAAAAGTCACATCTCTGCTCATAATTACCTTTTTCGTTATAGGATTGAATAACTTATATCCTCTTTTTTTGTAGCCAAGAAAAATTGTCTTTACTCTTCGATTATCCAACTTTGTCCTTGTCTCTACTAGAATGTGAGTATAAGCAATAAAATCAAACACCTTGAGATATCTTACACTAGGCTTAAAACAACTCCAAGCTTCTTTAGGAGTGACATTCTGAATACTTGTTGTTGGAGATCTACTCAACAAGTAAATAGCACATAAAACAGTAGTTTCATCAAGATCAACAAAGAGTTCTTTTTTTCCCACACATATGATTAGTACACCCAGTGTCAAGGAACCAAGTATTATAGTTTGATTTTTTAGTAGTTACAGTAACCATCATAAGTGCTTCATTTTCACCATTTGAATCTCCCTCTTGTGTACAATGAATTGTCTGATTATACCCTTAAGACCTGCACTCATTAGCATAATGACCATACTTGTGACAAAAGTAACACTCAACGTGAGACTTGTTATGTCTTCCTCTACCTCGACCTCTTCCTTGGCTTTAACCTTGACCTTTATACATCTGGTCTGATCTTCTTTGGTTATTGTATTGATTGTCACCATCTTCATAGTTGTTATAATGACCTCATCGACCTCTATTGTTGTAGTGATGTAGTGATTATTACCATGTCCTTGTCCTCTTCCACAAGAAGAACTTTGCCCCTACTTTGATTAATACTCTGATTACTTTTGGTAGGAGCCTGACTTTAGAGTGCTTTCTCTACTAGCTTCTCAGTGCGCTTCTCATTCATTTGTTGTTCATGAGGCAATGTGCCTGTTAGTATATCAACAGATATGTGGGACAAATCATGTGCTTCTTCTATAGCAACCACAATGTGTTCATACGGCGATGTGAGTGTCTGTAAGATATTTTCAACTTGCACTTGATCATTCAATTTCTCTTCATAGATTTTTATTTGATTTGTTAGGGCAAATAATATGCTTATATTCTGAAGTTTCCATCTGTAAAAACTCAAACTTATGTCGTAAGGTTTGTAGTTTTACCTTTTTAACTTTGTCTACACCTTGAAATGACGTCATCAAGATATTTCATGCTTGCTTTGACGAGATTGCTTGTGCAATCTTCTCAAAAGTTTCATCATTCACTCCCTAATGTATGAAATAAAATGCCTTTTTATCTTTCTTTTGTAACTCTCGATGAGTGGCCTTTTGTGTTTCTGTAGCATCTGCTGTGAGTTCTATAACTTCATACTTCACAATACTTAACAGTTCATTATAGTCAAATAAAACTTTCATCTGCACACTCCATTTATTATAATTTTTTCCATCCAGAACAGGAACTGAAACAAGAATTGTGCCATTCATATTGAAATTCATAATTATTTCTAATTTGACTCCCAAACTTTTATTATTTTTAATCTGAACTCCGAGCTTTTATTATTTGCAATCTGTCCCCTCAACAGCAATTCTCCCTATCCTCTTCTCTTTTGGATCACCCAAGCAACCGAGCTTGCCGTTCTACCGGCTCTGCAGGCAGAAGGAGTTCGAGGGTCAACAACAGCAGCGGCAGTAACAACAGCGGCAGTGGCAGCAACGGAGGCAACAGCTGCGGCGGCGGGAGAACCGGAGGATCAGATTCGGCGCGTCAGAAGTAATACCAACACGTGAATCAATCACACGCAGTGGGAGGAGGCTTAGAAAGATTTCAACAGGATGCGTTTCGTCTGGGAACAGGTCCGTGGAGATCAATTACCGGAATTACCCTCTGTGGCTTAAACACGCAGCGTTTGGGACTGGCTCTAATGCTGAACGTCTGGGACTGGACTCGATACGGAACGTATGTGACCGGCCTCTGATATCACTATTAAAAATTTTGTAATTTTATTAATATAATAAAATAAATATATAATTAAAATATTTTAATAATAATTAAAAAATATTTATAATTTAAAAATATTTATATAATAATTTTAAAATATATAAATAATATAAATTATATAAATCTTTATATAAAAATTAATATTTAAATTTATTTAAATAATTAAATTTTAAATTAAATTTAATATATTAACGTCAATAAACTTTTTCCATCACAATGCTATACTGAAAAAGTGGGAGGCAAGCAACATCACCTGAATTGGATATACGAATCTTTTGTGTCCACAATACACAACGATAACAAAACCTTAACTGTAAATTTTACTTTAGATCAGGAACATAAATCCTTTTCCGTCATTATATTCTATTTTGAGCAAAATTTAGAGTGACAAATTGATTGATTTAAGCTCTTTCACGTAAATCTTTCCTGTGTGGCTTTTGAGGACTCGTACACATAACAACTTAGAGGTCATGATTGAGTAATCTTACCGTTCATTAAAAAGGTTTGTCCTTCCCATTCTAATTACATGTACTGCCATTATGTTGACGTCTCAATGAAAAAGCTAAGAAAAAACAAAGATCAGACCCAGCTAGTGTCCTCTGAAGGCTCACCAAATAGAGAAAACAGTCTGGTGCTATGTTAAATCAAGAATCTTAGTGGTCCTATTCTTCCATTACAAGCATTACTTTTTCTTTCACAAGCAAGAATAAAAATCGAACCCATGTTCTTGGATGCCCTCAAGGCTTTGCTTTGAGTCTATTTTTAACTAGAGATGAAAATTACAGGGGATTTATAAGCAATATAATGTCCGATTCCTTTTTGTTAAGGAGGATACAAGGTCCAGTGCTGAATTGGTTCTTGGCTCATAGACTTTGCACTCCCACACGTATAGACTGAACTAAAGAATAAACTATGCACGACCTTTCCTTAAAGTGCACGAGTTTTAGTGTAATAATAAGATTATTTTATTATAACCCACAACTTATAGATTTCAGTTGTGAAAATAGTCTTTCTATATATAAAAATAGGAGTATTGATACATACATATAAACATTCATGTATGAATTTGTTGATCAAACTCCAAATCATCAATGAGGTTTTATTGGGTTAATCCAAAATAATTTTGTTTTTATAACTCCAGCTGATGAGAGAAATCTGTCCAAAAGGGGTTGCTTAGCACAAAGTCTCTGTTTCAGCTCCATTTTGAGAAGGTCAAGAAATAGAAATTTTGGAATGGTTAACTATTTATGTTTGTTTGTTTACCAAATATTGAGAGCTATTTGCTCTGAATGGACACCTTAAACCAGATACGTTGGCTGTTTTGCCATGACATAAGGAAAGAATATTAGTACGATTCTTGTTCTTGTCATCCTAGTTCTTATCAAAACTTCAAATCCTGCATAAACGTATTGTTATAGATTCCCAGTTTTACACCATGTTTGCAACTCAACAAATCTTGTCGAAAATTTAACTTGATGGAATATTGTCGGCGCAAAATCAAGTGAATTAGGGTACGTCCCATGTTCCAATCTTTCCATGTGCATTTCATGTTTGAATTAAGGTCTGTCCTTCCCATTCTAATTACATGTACTGCCATTATATTGATATCTCAATGTAAGCTAGGGAAAAACAAAGAACAGCCACACCTAGTGTCCTCTGATAGCTCACGAAATAAGGAAAAAAGAAACAATGATGAATGTCGTCACGTGATTGTCTCCCTTAAATGCTATAGATTCCCATTGCTTGATGATTTGCTTTGTCCATGCCTTGGTGTGAAACATGTTTGGATAGCATTAAATAACTGTTAGCTATGATGTAAATTTCAATTTTCACTCTGAATTGTCATATTCCCCACCTCTTGTAATGTTGACATCACAGCTTGTTATTCATAATATATGTGACTTTCCAAAAGGAAATATGTAGAAAATGTTAATGTCATGGAGTATTGTATTCATCCCTTCTTAAAAGGTTTTCCAAAAATATCATTCCTATACTCAGAGACTCAACTATGAGTCTAGTTTGGTTTCAATTGGACTAATTCAAGAAAATTTCAACATGATTGAAAGTTTACTGCCTTAATCCACTAGTTGTAAGTAGATAGAGGATGAGAGAAGTCAGACCAAAAGGGTTTGGTTAGCACAAAGTCTCACTTTCAGCTCCATTTTATGCTTGTATCTTGAAAAGGGCAAGAAACAGAGATTTTGGAAAGTTTTACTATTTATGACTGTTTACTTACCAACAATGCAAACTATTTACTTTGAATGGAGACCTAAAACAAGATATGTTGGTTGTTTTACCATGACATAAAGAAAGAATATTAGTACGGTTCTTGTTCTTGTCATTTAGTTTTGTTGTTTTTTCTTTTTCGGGTGGAGTGTTGTTATATAGATCAACTTTTGTGTAGCAAAGCGGCCACCACCATGAAAAGTCTGCTCACACTGCCCCTGCTCTTTTGATAATATATATAGATAGCATATAGAATAGCGTGTAATGTGTTAAAAATATCCTTCCCAATGTCCCTTTTCCCTGCATTTCTGTTTCTCTCTGGCTGTTTTGCACTGTAATAGCAATTCCCATTAGCTGATTGTAGTCTGCCATTGGCCAGCCATACTGCTTTGAGAGAGAGAGAGATGGGGCATCACTCATGCTGCAACAAAATGAGAGTGAAGAGAGGGCTGTGGTCACCGGAGGAAGACGAAAAGCTCATCAACTACATATCCACCTATGGCCGTGGCCGCTGGAGCTCAGTTCCAAAACATGCAGGCACTCACTCATTATTTCTTTCCTATCTGCTCCACACACACGCATACACGCAAGTCTACAACATTGGTACAAAATTTTCTGTGTTGAAGAGTGGTCCTTTCCATTTTATATACATTTCATTCCACAAAATCACTCAGTTCTACTTCTTCTTCTTTTTTCATTGCCTATTATATTCATTTCTACAGGGCTCCAGAGATGTGGGAAGAGCTGTAGATTGAGATGGATAAACTACCTCAGACCAGACCTGAAGCGCGGACGTTTCTCTCCCCAAGAAGCAGCATTCATCATTGAACTCCAAAGCATTCTAGGCAACAAGTATATACTTCATACCTATCTTATCTATCAACCTCATGTTCTCCATCTGTATTGATTTTTTTTTAATATTTTTCATGATGAGGAATTCTTTGAGGTAAATCTCGGTTGTTCTTATCAAATTATCATTGTTTGGACCAAGTACAGGTGGGCACAGATAGCCAAGCACTTACCAGGAAGAACAGATAATGAGGCTAAGAACTTTTGGAATTCAAACATAAAGAAGAAGCTCATCTCTCGTGATCATGTTTCCAATTCAGCCAACTTCACTGATTTGCATAGTTCCAATGGAGGTTCTGGGCAAGAACTTGTCTTCTCCGTGAATGCAAACCCTAACCTCACTCTAAGTGCTCATCGAGAAGACCAGCACTACCTTACCTCGTCAGATTCAAGGCTACCCAGTTTGAGTCATCATGAAGACTTCAAGTTCAACCAAATTCCCTACAATTTCAATGTTGATTTGGGCAATTTGCCACCCACTTCAATCCCACAACCCCTACCACCTCCACCCAATAACCCATCTTTATGGTCCTTGCCATATCTCCCCCAACATATTGATTTAAACTCAGAAGACCAAGTCTTGAGCAATGTGGCAGCAGGTCCACATTATATTGGAGATAAAGTCATTGACCAATGTATCACGGCAATGCCTATAATGACAACCATGCTATGGTACCTATGACACCAAAATTGTGTGAGATAATAGAAGGAAATGTTAATGGAATGCCACCTTCTTCCTCATCTTCATCACAGCAGGCAGAGCTGCTTGACCCACTTGCTAGACATCCATGTCTTCCATCCGTTCCTTGCTTGCATGAACCGCAGGTGCCAACAAATCAGATGGAGGACTACGTCGATGCTGCTGTCATGCCATTGTCATCAGCCTATTCATCAAGTGGTCAATTTGTTGCTAATTACCCTATTCTTCTTTCCAGCTGGGATGCCTAAGACATTAGTTGAAACATTAAGAGGAATTATGGGTGGACTCATTTTGACAAGAAGTGCATTTATTTCCTCAAACATCACATAAGATGTTGAGTACGGCTACTGTGGGAAATTCAAAATGTTAGTAGTTCGGGTTGTGTGGTAAGTAATGTTTGCTGAGGTTCCATAAATGTGTGCTTAGGCCATTTCTTGTCATTCAAAGTCATACTTATTTTTGCAGATTGGGTCATCCCCTCCTTAAATAAGATACATGTATTATTTTGATTTTCTTATTGAAGTGCATGATCTTGTGTTTCTGCTGGCTCTCTCTTTCTCCCATGAAAGATTTGGAAATGCATGTATGTAGCTACAAGTTCAAGCTTTTAACATGAAATTTCCAAGTAGCAAGCCAGGACTATTTGTTTTATTTCCTATCCAATAGTTTTTCAATAAGTGCTCTATTTGTTTTACTCCATCTTGTAATCATGGAATTCAGTGCTCTAACTTTTTTGTTGAATCGAAAAGATAAAAGTTGTGGGAAACTGAAGCTCACGTTTTGACTAGGAGCTTAATATTTTTGACTTTCTTGCGATCATTCATACTTTTTATGGTGGTTAAAAAGATAGTGTTTGTTTTTCAAGTTTGATATAATAAATAATAATATTAAACTTTAACTTAAAATTTTTTAATTTGTAAAATAAAATTCACTTAATTGTTATTTAATATTTATTAGATAATTATTTATAATTTTATTTATATATAATAAAATTACACAATATATATAATAAAATAAATATCAAATTCTATTTATAAGTCACATAATAAATTAAAATTTTTAAATTTTTGTATGTTAAATATTAATAAAAATTTATTTTTAATATAATATTAAAATTATAAAAAATATAATTTAAATATTTAATTTTTATTTAAATTATATTTTATATTTTTTATCTAATATTAATTTCAATATTTTTCTTATCTATTTTAATTTATTCTTTGTAAACCTTTGTTTTGTTTTCATTAATTTTAAAAAATCACGTCATTTCTATAATTTTATTATTTTATCTTTAAACTCATCTAAAACCTTATTTCATTTTTTTTAATTTAGAATTATGATTTATAAATATAAAAAATTATCTCATCATCATTAATAAGACTATTTTTAACTATTCTTGACCAAATTTTGCATCAACTTCAAATTTCTAAGGGAATTTGTAGAATATAACCTAAAAGATGAATAAAAAAAAAAAAAAGGATAGACGAGAGCGAGAGAGAGAGAGAGAGAGAGAAGGTACCTGAAATAAAGTGACTGGTCCATTAACAGCAGAAATTAAGAAAGACCCATTGAGTTGACATCAAGAAACATCCGAAGACTTTGCAGATCAAGATAAAGGGTGGCCGGCAAAGAAAAGAGAAATCTTGGAAGAGAGAAAAGAGAGAAGATCCAAAGATTGGAACTTTCCTTTATGTGTGAGAGAGAAAGCAAGAAGGCTACAGGCTATGAGGAGAGACACTCTCTCTCTCTCTTTCTATTTTCACTTCCTATATATTTCTCTTTTTCACTTATTTAAATTTACCATTTTAAAATTAAGAAAATATATTTTTTTTCAATTACTTTTACGTACTTTTCATGCAATAATGAAGACATTTGATTCAACAGCTAGAATGCACATTGGAGCATGGAAAATTGGATGCAAGTGCATTACATGAGATGAATGTCAAAAATTTTTATTTTCTATGGGTGAAATTTATTATTTTGATAAAATGTGCATAACAAAGATTAAGCTTTATGAGAAAGAGGGCAATTGCTACATTAAAGTTTTCAGCAATATTAGACTAACACCAATAATGTAGAAGAAAAAAAAAAGAAATTACACATAATCATAAAAAGATTACGCGATAATATTATAATTATTAAATATATATTTAAAATAATAAAATATATAATCAAAATTAATTATAAAAATTAGTTAGCCTCGTGACATTGACATACCCGAAATCTAACTTAACTAGGTACAATGACATGACCAATTGTTAATATTTCGATATTGATAAAAAGTTTGCGCCGGCCATTTGTTTCATTAAATAGCCAATTGTAATATTATTTTTTGATCGCAAAACTTAAAAATAAAAAGAAAAAAAATGGACTGAAGTGACACAAGAAGGGACTGTGAAAAATGTTGTGTTAAAGGACTCCAATGCACCGACCGCGAGAATGAGACAGGGTAGAGAGAAAGTTTGATGTGTGATCGGAGTAGATTTCGCCTAAATTTTTATTTTTATTTTTTAAAATAAAATGTTTAAATAATTAAGATATAATGTATATAAATATTATAATATATTTATTTATTTTTTTTAATAACTCATTATATATTCATTTAAAGTTTTATATGTCATATTTTAATTATTTATATATTTTTTAAAAAAAATCAAATTTTCCCATTCAGTCTCTGCATCCCCTTCCTCCTCCTTCTAACATATTTCTATGTGGAAATATCGTACTGGTTGATTGACAATGGCTCGCACGTACTGAATAATTTGATGGGAATGAGAATTGTTGATGGAGATGACAATTGGTCAGTGCTTTGGTGGGGGTGGGGGGGTGGGGGGTTGATGTTATTGATGTCTCGTCTTCTACGTTTGAAGGACAAGGCACCGACGCATCGGACAATAACTTTAGCAGATGCTTCGTGGGCTCCAAGCAATTATTACCCATTATGACCGTTATAGAAGATACCAAACTCAAGTTTTTTTTTTTTTTTTTTTTTTTTTTTTAAATCCAATCTCTCTTTGTGATTTTGTCAATTTTTACTGATAAAATTATACCATTTGCCATTAAAAGGATTGCCTCCACCTCATATAAACTTTAACCCTTTATCCCAACCTAAACAAGTTTTCATTTTCCATAATAATAATAATAATAATGTTTCGAATTTTGAATTTGGAATACTCAGTGGTGAAAAGAAAATACCGTTGTTTTTTTCATAATAATGTGCCCCAATAACGGCCCGGAGCGCAATTGAACCATGCAGCGATTTGCATTGATTCGATACACAAACAATTGTCGGAGTAATTAGACTCGACAGCAAGTTGAACACGAGAGTTTTTGAGGAATTCGAATTTCAGTTTAACGATTGTGCATGCTAACCTTTTACTCATTTATAATGCAAACAACTTTATATGAGACGACAAAGTTTTTCCCTTTCTTCCTTTTGTGTGTGTGAGTGTGTGTACGAGAGAGAGAGAGAGAGAGAGAGAGAGTTTGGAACTACCCAGAGACAGCCAAAAGGCTCTGATCTTCAGGAAGAAGACATAATCTTCATATGCCTGGACCTATTTTTGTTATGCATTCAAGGATCATTTCTATGGAGAGCCCAGCAACCAATAGTCTAATAGTGCTTTGTTCAGATGTATTACAAACACCATGATAAATAATTCCCATTAGAAACAAAACAATTATAGGACAGAACAAAGACGATTATATGAAAGAAACAAACTTTGTACATGCAGCAGATCATCAATATGTATATACCTGATGGAGAGTTTGTTAGGTCTGGTTTTGGAGGGTTTTGCAGGGAAGTGAGAGTGAAACTTCTGCCTCCTCCAAAAAACAAAACTCCTTCGGCCAATTATGATAAGCGGTTGGTTATGTGGTTATAAAATAAGGCTATTCACTTCTCATTATTTCATAATATTTACTTTATCAGTTTTTTGTTCACTTTAAAACAAAAATCGCCCTTTTTTCTTCTTTTTTTTTTTCAAAAAAAAAAAATCAAGTTTTTGCTATGTGCAATTTGACACATTTATGATTTTCCCATCATGCTTACTTGTCTCTTTCCACCTAAATGTATTTTTTACTCTGTCAAACAACAAATAAAATTAAATAAAATTAAATAAACAAAAGGAAACTGTAAGATATATTCGAGAGACAATAAGAACCCAAAGATTGCTTAAAGCTAGATATGGATATAAAATTTTTGTGCAAAAAGGGGGGAAAATGATCACATCAAGCTTGCTGCTTTTTGTTTTTTTTTTTCTTGGAACATGAAAAAATTAATCTACAAGGAGTTCAAATTCACAAGGTATCTCCCTACAGCTATTGTTTCATGGGCCAAAAAATGAAGGCCCACACTTGCATTTGCAACCTCAGGCTCATAATTGGCAGAGCTGACACCCAAATGGGAATGGGAGTTCCTTTTGCTTGTGGTGAGCATGGTTTTGTTGGCATCCTTCAAATATTGAAATTGGACCATACTGTTTAACTTCTTTTTCATAATCCTCCTCTTTGATTTCTTTGCCTTGCTTTACCTTTCTACACGATCCAATCTCTCTCTGTGTCTCGCTCTCTTTTCACCCTTTGATCAATCCCGAAAATAACACCTACCTTTTCTGGGTCAGAAAAATGTGGTAGGAATCAAGAAAAAATATCAAAGAAATACCAATTTTTAATAATATAAATGACTTGAAAAAAAAAAAAAGCAAAAATGCAATCATAATAACAATTTTTATTTCAACAATAATTCTGATTATATTTTTGTGGGTCTACTCCATTTTTGCGTCAAAACCTCAGGGTCTCCATATATTGCTAGCATTCTAAAAATCAATAAGATGCTAGTCGGCATTAATTCTCCTGCTTGCTAAAGGCCATAGGACAAAAACCCTTAAATTGGAATGAAGGATGTGGGTACACGTCCTATTATTAAACATCTTACAATTGTTGAGCAACAAGGACCAATAATTTCCCTGCTAATCAGATCAACACGTGTCACTGCAAGACAAGTTTCTAATCCCGGTGATTGGGCCTTTACTAAATAAAAGGCCCTGGAAAAATGGCTTCCTTTGAGTACGTTTATTAAATAATGTCAATGCTCAAGAGTTATTTCGTTCTAGCCATCCTCATTTGAAAATTTAATGACTCTAGAGATTTGATGCTCTCCTGTCTCTCTCTTTTTTTCAATCCTTCCCTGTATCTTGACGGTGCTGAGTTTGTTGAAAGTTCATGAAGTGAACATATAACCAGTAAAAAGAAAAGGAAAGCATAATAAAGATCGACATGTCATGATTACTTTCAATTTAATAAATCCAAAATATATCATAGTGTTCACATGTTTTACACACAGAAAAACACAGAAACGCACACATGCATGTTGGTGGGTAGGGTGATAAGGAGGACAGGGATAGTTGGAGATTCTTCATCAACTAAAAGTGTAGTGGGTCTGTCGTGAAAGTAAGATGAAATTGAATTTTACATCTTCCTTTTAAGTTCCCCAGTCTTAACCAAACGAATAAATTTGCCACATCTTCTCACTTTCGTTAGTGGAATTTTCTTCCGATATTTGGGATCAATCAGTAAAAGACCCTTCTTGGCATGTCAATAACCTTCTTCTTCTTCTTAGCTAGTCTAGGGCCCTATGCTGGAGCACCTTTTTCTTTCTGATAGCTTCATTCCTAAAGATGGAAGTAAAAAAAAATTCCAGTGGCAGGGACTTACTAACACATAAGAAGACAAAAGGCATTAATTCAGTTCTGTGACATGCAGTTCTGGCAGCAAGTATTTAAATGAGTTGGCTACATAAATTATTTATAAGTGTACAAGAGACTACCTTTCACAGGTTGGTAGGTGGGGAGCATGCAAGCAGGCTGGAGCACCTCCATCCAATCTGGGCCATCCATTTGGACCATCTACAACAATAATGGGTCTTCTTCATCCTCAACCTCTGATTGCCCTTCTGGTATATCCTGACGTGCACTTTCAATGAGGTTCATATTCCATGACACATAACAATCACCATTTCTTATTTGAAATACAAGAAAATTCAAAGAAGTCAATGAGACGCTGCATTGGATTTAAAAAATGTCCACAGATTTATAAATATATAATTATAATTATTAGTTTTTTTTTATCCTCTTAACTTATAATCATAATTAATAAAAAATAACTACAAATATATAAGTTACAGTTCGTATATAACTTTACACTTAATTATTGCGAGTCCACTGATTCTGTGGCTAATTAAGCTAAAAAACCAAAAAAGAGAAAAAAGTCCTTGTACCTTGTCATGAAGATTTTCAGAATCAGTGGAGTATGAACTTTAGGGTCGATTATTAGTGATTAAAAGGATTTCCACATGTGATGAGCAATAACTAAACCATTTATGAGTAGTCTCTTTTTACACAACTCAGGCAACAAGAACCCTCTATCAAGCAGTATATTTGAGGGAATGAAGCCTCTGTTAATGACCTGTGACACGTGCAGAAAAGCAATGGCTATCTTGAGCCGTAAGTTCCAAGATAAGGGTTCAGTAGGGGGTTCCCTGCTATTCTCCCATCAGTCCTTACTGAAAAAAAGATGATCTGCCAAGCTTCCACTGGGCATGAATTCATAAACAAGACGATCTTTGGAGCATGAAATTCTATTCCGTGGAAAGTGCTCAGCGTTTAGCCTCCCACGTTGGCCAACGTAGGTTGCCAAGCCCCAATGCCTCACTAGCTGTCTACTATTGAGATGTCAAGTCTACATTGTACGGAAATTCACCTCAATGGTTAAAAAATAAGTTATAAAGACGTAAATAAATAGGCGTCAAATTCATAAATATATTATTATATTATTATTACATATTTTGATATATAATAATTAATAAATATAATTAAATAATATTAATGGAAAAGTAGTTTTTATCTTCTCTTTGTGGTACGACACAAAAATTAAACTCGTTCATTTTTTTTTTTTTTTTTTTTTTTTTTTTTTAATTTATGTCTTCCAGGAGGATTGGGATTCTAATTTCAGCCTAGTCCCCAGCCTTGTATGTAAAGGGCTACTCAAATAAATCCGAGTGGCTTTAACGAACTCATTTCCAAGTGTTTTGACGAGGGATCTTTAACATCACTCGACCAAAAGTCCATTGAAAAAAGTGAGTTTAGTTGAGTACTGGTAGCTCAGGAGTCATTCCTCAGCGAACCGTGAAAGATGGGGAAACGATTACCTTGTTTTTAGATGGTGAAGTAGGGATTTCCATCTTGAGTGAGCAACTCTTTGGGAAAGACCCTTTCTCTATATCTCTGATAAAAGCATTTATAAATGGTAAAGAGACAGCGACTGCATCCTTGAAATCACTTTCTGGGCTTTCATCCTTCTCCCTACAATAGATAATAATTCCAATGAATTACTTATAAGCAATAACAAAGAGATAACCATTTGCAAGAGATCATCAACTCACCAGTTTAGTGATATTGACATAGATGGGACACCAAAAAATGGTGCCTCCCTGGCTCCAGCAACAACGCCTGAGTACAACCTGTTAAATTTTCAACATTTACTTTCAACTATTGTAACCAAAAAAGCAAATTCAACAATTAAATTTGTTCAATGATTTCCCTAATTCCTGATTCCAAAGTAACATACTATGAGAAATTCAAAAAAAAAAAAAAAAACAATTGAAATAATACACAACATGGACAGAGCACTTACATGTGATGGCCACAGCTTGATCCCTGTTAATTCCACTAATCACCTGAAATCAAATCGATCCAAGAATAGTTCTCAAGAAACAGCTGAATAACACAAGTTAAATGTATATCATAGATGAAAACACATGTATGCTAACCAGCAAAGGCTTTGACCAAGAAAACAGTGCTCCAGATAATGCTAATGAAACACAATCCACTGGAGTCCCTGAGAAACAAAATCCCTGAGAAAGGCTATTACTATATGTAAATGAGCAAAATGATTGAGTTGCCAGTTGGCACACATTTGTATCATCAAAATTTTTGTTACACGTCACAGGGCCACAGAAGTCAGCATATATTCAACACAACATCCGCTTGATATGTGGATTTGAATTGAGTCTCTAAAAATTTGATATCAAAGCCTGATAAATGTTTAGTTTGGATCCAAGCAGCTATTGACCAATGGAATTAAACCCATTGTGTCTAGGCTTGAGCCTAACATATCAGGGAAACGGGTCTCTTTTTAGTTCTAGCCACTATGTATAATTATATATTTAAATTTTCCAGTTCAAAAAAACTTTGTGACAACATAAATAATGCCATAAATACACACAAAAATTTAATGAAAGATTTATTGAATTAACATAGAAAAAATGCCGTTGAATAAATTGCATATCATCTATATGTTTTTTACTGTGTTGTTGCATAGTCCTTATTTTGCTTTTTGATTCTTATCATTATTTGTTACCTAATCTCAGGTAATCTACTGTGAGATTGCAAGCATTTAATGTTGGTTTTCAAGATTACCAATAATTGATAGGTGAGAAACATCTCCAAAGAAATAGCATTGTTTGCATACTCCATCAATAAAAAAACATTGTTTACATAACCCAAAAAGCCCCAAATAATACAAGCTTCAATGAAATGCTAAAAATAGATTTCCCTTGACCCTAATATTTACTGCCCATGAGATATTTATTATGGAAAGAGAGTGTTAGATTTATAAGATAAAGAAAAATATTTTAATTATATATTTCATGGTTCAATGAGTTTCATAATAATAAAAATGTATTTATTATGTAGATACTGATATTGATTGTGCAATTTGTGAGTCCACTGATTCCTTAGCTAATTATGCTAAAACGAAAAAACAAAAAAGGAAAAAAATCTTTGCACTTGCCATGAAGTTTATCAGAATCAGTGGAGTATGGACTTTAGGGTCGATTATTAGTGATTAAAAGGATTTCCACATGTGATCCGCAAAAACGAAACCTTTTATGAGTAGTCTCTTCTTACTCAATTCAGGCAACAAGAACGATCTATATGCCTGAAAAATAATCCGTTAAAATATGACTTCCTCTGAACAGCATTGCTCTCCGGCTGCAGGTCGGTGACCGGCCCGTTAACAAACGTCCCACGTAGGATCATGTCATAACAATGACAAGGAATCAGGATGCTGTCAAAAGTTGCAAATTTTCTCGGGTGTCAATTAAAATGGGATCTTCAATTGAAGGAAAGAAAAGGTATAACAGGCTTTACTTAGAATTGACTAAATTAATTGGACTTTCTTTCACATGGGGTTGCCATGAAGAGATGGAAGAGCAATGTGGTCATGTGGGGGCATCCATATCGAAGTTTGTTTCATTAACTTTTTGGGTAAAGTTTTGCTTTCCTTTTACAAATTCTCCTAGTAGTAATAAGAACACTAAGTAACCATTTATGATTTACCTTAATGATGAAAGTAAATCTGAGATTGTGTTGATTAGATATGAGCTTTTGAGTCTGAATTTTCATAGTATTTTTCATGAAGCAAATGGATGTTTAGATAGTGTACTAGTAATCAAGAATTTGCTTTGAAGAAATTCCTCCTTAACAAATGAGAAAATATCATTTAAAAAAATAAATTAATTAATTAATAATAAAATTTAATATTTAACATATCAATTTCAAATCTTATCTTTTACTCATTATTTTAAATTTTAATATTATATTTCAAGTTTAAATTAATTTATTTTACTACATGATGTAAATTTAATTTGTCCAAAATTTAAAATTTTTTCAAATATTTATATTTTTTATATTTACATTGAAACTTTTAGAGTCTAACTTCCTCATGTTAATTATTTTTAAAACCATAATGAGAAGTTTTTTTTTTAAATTAATAACGATAAGAAAGATTTGTAACAGTTAATTGAAAAAATTGTGTGAACATCTATTCAATCATTACAATAACTTTCGAGTTTTCCAATGGTTTAAAACTCAAACATCGTTTTTTAGGTCTAAGACTCTAACTTAGAAAGGAATTGTCAAATTTATTAGAATAGAAAGGACTACTCTCATTGTATCAAAAAGAGTAATGACTGATAACTGCACGTTCATGCGTCCTTAGCTATCAGAAATACATTTCTCTACAAGAATTTGACTGGGTAAAAAACATGTTCTAGTGTCATTATTTCAATATCATCACTTTGGTTCAATTAGTTGCTTTGTTTAAGAAGGAAATCTAACACATATTAGTTATCATGTGAGTGGTTCATGTTTTGATTTAATTGATCACTCTCATTTTTTCTGTGGACCTTGGGGCATCTTGTGATTAGATAAAGGAGATATTGCCGTCTAATCTGCACTATGAAAGCCGATAACATACATATATCTCCTGCGAAACTTTGAATGGTGGCCGTCTTCATCCACTCAGTCCAAAAGGGGTTGGTTTGCACAAAGTCTCACATTTCGCTCCATTTTATGCTTATATCTTGAAAAGGACAAAAAAAATAGAAATTTAGCAACGTTATATTATTTATGGCTGTTTACTTTGAATGGAGACCTCAAACATGATATGCTGGTTGTTTTACCATGACATAAAGAAAGAATATTAGTAAGATTCTTGTTCTTGTCATTTATTTATTTTTTGATCGCAGTGTTTTTATATAGATCAAATTTTGTATAGCAATGCGACCACCACAATGAAAAGTCTACTCACACTGCTCCTGCTCTTTTGGTAATATATATAGATAGCATATAGAATAGCATGTAACGTGCTAAAAATATCCTTTCCAATGTCCCTTTTGCCTGCACTTCTGTTTCGTCAAGGAGGCATTACAATATTGCATGATTTCTACGACGAAATCATGCAGTTGCAGTAGGAATTGAAGGGTTTAAGCCAATTTATCTAACAAGATTGCTTCGTTGCTACTCCAAATAATATTCTTGTGTTAGTTCATTTGGAAATCAAAATTTTTTCGTTATCAGGAGCTCAAATCATATATACTAAATTTGTGTAAAATCCAGGAGACAAATGTCCAAAAATTCCCAAAAGAGGACTCATTTACTAACAGGGGACTGTTTGTAATATAGATTGCTGCCACTTGATTCAGTGTGGTGCATGCGGTACCAATTAATTTTTGGTTGAGTGATATTGAAAGTTATGCACCTCACCATGTCGTCTGGAGTTTGTACTCAACATTGGATATGCTACTTTATAAGAGCATAAATTTCTATCTTGGAGATCTTAATTCTAATTCTAGAAATGGAAGTTTGAGATTCATGAAAGTGAAAAATACTTGTGTAGTTCACGATCAAACTAGACTCTTAATAGATATATATATGTATATTGAACTAGCCATAGGTAGTTAAGTATCATCCAATTGTTTGCATTGCATCATTTGAGGCTGAGGATTTTATGATGGAGGAATGATGCTTGGAGCATAAAATTCTACTCTATGGAAGGGAAAGTGCTATCCGTGCAAAGGACCATTTTCAATCTCCCAAATTTTATGATTTTAGAGTTTTGATGAAAAGGAAAAGAAAAAAACACTAAAAAAGAGATTTAGACAATACCAAATCTATGTTTATAGATATCTAGAGATATTACAAAAGATAGGGAAAATTCAACTCCCTATGTTTCGCATATGGGAAAGTCCAATATTTTGCACCAAAATGTCAAACCCGACTCCACATTCACCTAAACACATCCATGAAAAGGGCCACCTCTACAACAATAACAACAACAACAACAGGCCCAAGAAAAAAGACACTACTTTTTCCAAGAAAAATGGATTTGAGACAAGGTCCGGCTAAAACCTTACACCAATCTTTATAAAAACATCGATTCACCATGCCAAAACCATTAGCTCCAGGAGAAAAAAAAAAAAAAAAAAGAAAACAAAGAAAAGTAAAAAACCCACGGCTAACCTCAAAAATAAAGAAAAAAATGAAGACCATCCAAAACAGGATATAAAAGAGAGAGGGGTAGCTGGACTAAAGAGGCCGGTCCTTGATAGCAAAAATTAAGAAAGACCCATTTGAGCTGACATCAAGAAATAACAGGCGAAGAGTTTGCAGATCAAGATAAAGGGTGACCGGCAAAGAAAAGAGAAATCTTGGGAGAGAGAGAAAAGAGAGAAAATCCAAGGATTGGAACTTTCTTTTATGTGTAAGAGAGAAGGCAAGAAGACTTCAGGCTATGGAAAGAGGCAGTCTCTTTCTCTTTATCTTCTGTTCCCATGTATTTCTCTTTTTCACTTATTTAAATTTACCATTTTGGAATAAAAAAAAAATATTTTTTCTCCCAATTACTTTTATGTACATTTCATGCAAAAATGCAAGCATAATAACATTTGCTATTTTAACAAGAATTCTGATTATACTTTTGTGGGTCTACTCTCATTTTTGCCTCAAAAACTCAGGGTCCAATTAACAACGGAAAATCTAGGGCCCTAGACTGCAGCACCTTTTCCTTCTTATAGCTTCATTCCTAGAAAAGGAAGAATAAGAAATCCAGTGGCAGGGACTTATTTAACACAAAAGAAGAAAGAGGCATCAATTCAGTTTTCTGACAGCAAGTCTTTAAATGACTTTAATTAATTAATTAATTAAAGCGTACTAGAGGCTACCCTTCACAAGTTGGCATGTGGGAGCATGCCGGCTGGAGCATCTTGATCACCAGTGAGCTTTTTTGTTTTCCCCACGTACGTACAAAGAGATGGGAAAACAGATAACTCGATAAAACAGGATCATAAGCCCTTTGCCTATGCCTTGTCTATTCATTAAACAACACTTAATTAGTCAAACCAAAGTTCCTACATGATTTATCTCATGAAGATTAATTATAAGACATCGTTACATAAACGCGAATTCTTTTGATGTAAAACAGATCACAGACAAATATGTAATCAATGATAGTCAATCATAGTAATGGTACGACATGAAACTTTCATGAGTTTTTTTTTTGTTATCTTGCATCGAGAAACCCACGTTCATTTAATATTTCTCTTAATTATAACGAATTAATTACATGTGATAAATAAGGGGTCATCGAACACAAGGTACATTTTAGTGTTCTAGTCAAATGGAGCATAAAAATGTTTCTAATTCTGGTTCAACTTTAAAGTACCTATGAACATTATTAAATAATAGTACCATAAAAGAGCTATTGAGAGACAATATTCAATAAAAAAAAAAAAGGTTGAATAGAAAGAACGTTGAGAGTCACACTTCCTGATGCAAACTAAGGTCAATTTCAATGCCACAAGGTAAGTATTGGAGGCTAGGATCCCCTGGGAAAATGGGAGCATGCTGTTTTTCCTTCTCCTTACAATATCAAGAGTTTCATGCACTCGATAAATTGAACATGTCTCAGGCATCAGTTTACACATTATACTATTAGGATGATTAGTTACATACACGATTGAGACCACACATTGCATCTAACAGTTGCGCTTCTACAACACGTCAAGTTTACTACTTATAAACAAACAATGAAATCAGAAAACCTCATTCCTTCTAACCAGTAAGTAACTCATTCATCACAATCACAGACCAGCTTCTTACCTTGGAACTTGGAACGCTAAGTACCCGGGCAAGAGAATTTATGGATACCAAGCACATAAAAGGCCTATTCCTTGTCAAAAGGAAATAGAAGAGGAACTGGAAAAAAAAAAATTAAACAAGACAGGATTATTCGATCAGATACCTACATGAAAGGATCCACCAAACTTTACATCAAATTAATAAATTAAACAATTTAATTGAGTAACTATAGCCAAGAAAGCTCTTATCATTTCAAACCTTATTACAAGTGAAAATGTATAATTATAATCAATTCCATACTACTATGAATACCCTTTTACCATCAATCTTACTTTATGTTTTTGTATACTCCCATCAATATTATACTTGATTCGAAGTACTTATTTCACTCCTACAACTTTCTTTTCTTTAGGAAGTTTCATAAGATGTCATGTTTCATTTTTTCAATGGTTATTAGTTCTTCTTCCATTGCCTAACACCACTTTCTTTTTGTCATAGCTTCTTTGAATGTTATGTGATCAGCAACATACATAACATGAGTAACTTCATTGATGTCCCTTAAGGACCTACACTTTTGTGGTTGCTCTTCTTTGAATGAACTTTGAATGGGAGATGTTGAAGTGATACTATGTTTTGAGTTTCCAAACCCTAAAGTGCCTGAAGTAGATGGTGAAACTAGTGGAGTTTGGATATGTTATTGCTCATTAGTCACAGGGGCTTTATTTTTAGTTTCTTCCTTTGTGTCAAGCTAAATTCCACTTTCTTCACTCACGTGTCATCTCTATCTATCCCCCTCATTGAAGGTGACATTCCTACTTATAATTACTTTGTTATTTACAAGGTTATAAAGTTTATATGTTTTTAACTTTGTACAGTATTCAACAAAAAAGAACTTCATAGCTTTTTCATCAAGTTTGCTATGTTTTTGAGAATCTTTAAGTGCATATGCAATATAATCAAAAATCCTTAAATGACTTACCCAAGGTCTTTTACCTATCTAAGCTTCATATGGGATGTGATTTGTTGTTGCTCTTATTGGAGATAAGTTCAATAGATAGACTATAGTTGTAATTGCTTCTCCCTAGAATTAAGTTGGAAGCTCCTTTTCTTGTAACATGCTTCTGGACATTTCAACTATAGTTCAATTCTTTCATTTTGCGACTTTATTTTGCTTCAGTGTGTACGGAGCTATTAATTCCCTACGTGTTCTATTCTCATCACAAAACATATTAAACTTATAAAATGTGAATTCCCCACCCTTATCAATTCTTAAAGTTTAATATATCTCTTATTTGTTTATTGTAGACGCATACTTTACATATCTCTAGGGATTTCATATTAGGAAGTCCCTAAACCATTTCTCTTTACTATAGTAGCTTCAAGTTTTTTTCATTAAGATGGCTATAATGTAAATGTCACATTTTTGATTCCTCTTTTCCACATATTACCATTGCATGGTGTTGGACATTACTCATATTGATAGGAAAGAGCTTATTTATTGTCATGTTTGTTTCCACCAATACTTCCTATGATTTCTTGTCTTTAACCACAGAAGAATTTTCTTTAAACAATATCGAGAAGTCATTAGTTATTAATTGTCTAAAACTTAATAGGTTCTATGTAAGACTTGGAACAGAGAAACACTTAAGATTAGTTTTATAGCTCCATTCACATTACCTATCACCTTAATTCCTTTGCCTTCGACCTGCATTTGCTTATCATCACCTAGCTTAACTTTCATTTTGTATGTGTCATCAATGTCTTTAAACAATAAGTGTATGCCTATCATATAATTAAATCATCCATTGTCCAAGAATCAAAGGTTTCCTATCTCTTATGTGGCTTCACACTTTGCCATAAATAATTTAATTTGCTCTTCATCTCCCATATCTATTTCTATAACATAATATGATTGATTTGCTCTCTCGAGCATTTTGCCTTGCTATGTCCATATCTTTTATAATAATGGCATTGAATGGATTGTCATTACTATCCTTCTCTAAAACATCCTTGTCCATAAAACCCTCCTCTGCCTTGGCCTTTTGCACCAACTAATTTTGGTTCTTCAGATGAATCAACATTTTGCTATGAATTCAGAATATCCCCCTTCAACTGGAATGCCTTTTCTCCTACTTGCTTCACTATTATATTTAACCTGACTTCATGAGCTCATAAAGAACTCATTAACTCTTCAAAAAAAAAAAAAAATACAGATAAGTTCTTAGATTCCTTGATTATAGCAACTATATAATCAAAATTTTGGGGTTAAACTCCTTAAAATCTTTGCAACAACTATTTGGTTAGAATATCTCTCACCATACATTCACATCTAATATACAATGATTGATACCTATGTGAGAAATTCTTGAACAAACTCTTAATGCCTCATTGATGCAGTCTCAAAGTCACGTCAGAGGAGTTAAAGCCTTACTATAATCACTTTTAAGTCACCTTGAAATTCTTTCTTTAGAATCTGTCATGCCTCTTTAAAGGTGTTTGTTGTAGCAATCCTATAAAAAATATTGTCATGCAATACTTGCTAGATGAAGAAGATAGCTTTTGAATTCTTTTTTTTATTTTCTCTCAACTAAACTTCATCATCTAGATCAAGGTAATCATGCTCAACGAAATCACATAATTCTTGAGATTTAAATAAAGTCTTCATCTTAATTCTTTAGAATCCAAACTTTTCTCCATTGAAAATTAAGATCCATGGTTGAGACAATAAGAATGTATTTACTATCATACCTACAAAATCCTCAATTTCTCGTGTTTGTTTTGATTACCTAGCCAAAAGACCAAATTAGACTTTGATGCTAAATTTGTTGAAATAGATATATGAAAATTATAAATTCACATTAAAAAATATTTTAATAAAGGTGAATAAAAAAAATTTAAATTATTATATTTTATTTTTATAAAAATTTTACCTATTTATAGGTAATATAAATAATAAAATAAATTTAAAAAATATAATCACTTTAATAAATAAACATCATCGTTAATAAGAAATTTATATAATTTTAAAAAAAATATAATAATAATAATAATAATATAATAAAAAATAAAAATAAAATAATAATAATAATTAAATTTAAATTTACTTTCAAAATAATCTTTTTATATATATGCATGATAGGGTTCTTTCTTTTCTTTTTGTAGGTACATACTTGTTTCAGACTCCACTGCCAAGAGTTTCTGACTCTCCGTCTATTCGTGGGTCTGAATCTGATTTTTGGATTGGATTAGTGATTACAGGTTAATGGAAAAGCTAATTTCCTGTCAGTCCTCCTATTGAACAAGATTTATCTGTGCCGAAGCAGGTGGGATGATGTCATGATGACATGGATGGATGAGATGACACTTGTTACACATTTCAATCGTCAAAGTTTTTGTTGCCCGTCACAGGGTCACCGAAGTCAGCATATATTCAACCCAACATGCGCTTGAGATGTGGGCTTGAATTGAGTCCGAAAATTTTGAAATCAAAGCGTAGTAAGTGTTGTAGTTTGGATCCCAAGCAACTATTGATATTGATTGTGCAATTTATGAGTCCACTGATTCCGTAGCTAGTAAAATCTTTTTTTTAAAAAAAAAGGCTTTAAAGCTTGCCACGAAGGTTTTCAGAATTATGGGGTTGGCTTCTTTCTGAATAATTGTCTTTCTGTGGTAGCATCCATGTTGAAGTTTCTTCGATTAACTCTTGAGGTAAAGTTTTACTTTTCTTTTACAAAAACTTTTAATAGAATAAATTTAAAATTATATTGATTAAATACAAAATTTTATTTTCAGATTCTCTTAATACTTTTCATAAAATAAATAAATATCATAATATTATACTAATAATTAAAATTTATTTTAAAAAATTATTTTTTAATAAATGAAAAAACATAATTTAAAAAAAATAAATGTATTAATAATAAAATTTAATATTTTACATATTAACTTTAAATTTTATATTTTATTTATTATTTTAAATTTTAATTAATTTAATTTATCAAATAATATAAATATAATTTGTCTGAAATTTTAAATTTTTTTAAAATATTTATATATATTATAATTACAATAAATTTTTAATATTTAGTTTTCATATATTAATAATTTTTAGAACTACAAAAAGAATTTTTTTTTAAATTAATAAAAACATAAGAGATTTATATTTATTAATTGATGAAATTGTCTGAATATCTATTAGGAGCTCAAATTTTCCTCTAGAAGCTATAATTTGAGAAGGGGTTGTATAAAACAACTACATGTGATACTCATGTTACAAGGTTTGACGAAAGGTCAAAGAACGCACAACTACATATAATTTTAGGCAAAAAAAAAAAAAAAATAATTTGTAAATTGAATGTATTACTTTCGAGGACTCATACAGTAATTTAGAGGTTATGATCAAGTAATCTTATCGTTTCATTAAAAAGGTTTGTCCTTCCCATTCTAACTACATGTACTGCCATTATATTGATATCTCAACGAAAGCTAGGAAAAAACAAAAATCAGCCACAGCTACTGTCCTCTGATGGCTCGCCAAATAGAGCAAAAATTTTGGTGCTATGTTAAATCAAGAATCTTAGTGGTCCTATTTCTACCATTGCAATCATACTGTGTCTTACTTCTTCTTTCACATGCAAGAATAAAAATCAAATCCATGTTCTTGGATGCCCTCAAAGCTTGCTTTTTCTCTACACTTCTGCCAAAAAAATGTGTTTGCCTGAGATTTGAAGTTTTCCCGAATATTTATTTTTGTTATAATTGCATTGAAGCCTCTGCAGTTTAGCCTCCGCATATTAATAATCTTCGAGACTATAAAGAGAGGAAGAAATTGTGTGAACATTTATTTAGTGGTTACAATAACTATGAAGTTCTCAAATAGTTAAAAACTCAATCATAGTTTTAAAAGTCTTGGATTCTAACTTAGGAAGAATATCTCAATATCATCACTTTGGTTCAATTAGTTGCTTTGTTTAAGAAGAAAATCTACCACATATTAGTTATCAGGTGAGTGGTTCATATTTTGATTTAATTGATCACTCTCATTTTTTTTTGTGGACCTTGGGGCATCTAGTGATTGGATAAAGGGAGATATTGCCGTCTAATCTGCGCCATGAAAGCCAATGACATACACATATTCACTTTGAAACCTTGAATGAAAATGTACCATACCAAAACCATTCTTCTTGTTTTTCTTTTTTTTTTTTTTTTTTTTTTTGTATCCAAACCAAAACCATTATTCTGTAAAGTGAAGACACTGAATTACCTAGCCATTTTTTGCATGTAAAAGAGAACAGTCTGCGAGTAAATTGTAAAGTCTAAGAAAGGATCAAAGGATGTACAACTATATCTGATTTTAGGTAATGACTTTCCACAAATCAAACATGTTACTTGGAGATCATGACGAAGTAACCTCACTGTTGCATTCAAGAGACTTGTCCCTCCCATTCTAATTGCACATACTGCCATTATATCTCAACGTAAGCTAGGAAAAAACAAAGATCCGCCACACAAGGTGTCGGCATGTGATTCTCTCCCTTAAATTATATAGATTCCCATTGCTTGATGATTTGCTTTGTCCATGCCTTCGTGTCAAACAGTTTTGAATAGCCTTAAATAATTATCAGCTTTGATGTAACTTTCAATTTTCACTTTGAATTACCATATTCCCCACCTCTTGTAATGTTGACATCACAGCTTATTATTCATAATCTATGTGACTTTCCAGAAAGAAATATCTAGAAAATGTTGATCTCATGGAGTATTGTATTCATCCCTTAAAAATTTTTCCAAAAATACATTCCTATATACTCAGAGTCTCAACTGTTAGTCTGGTTTGGTTTCAATTTGACTAATTCAAGAAAATTTCAACATGATTGAAAGTTTACTGTCTTCATCCACTAGTTGTAAGTAGATAGAGGATGAGAGAAGTCAGTCGAAAAGGGTTTGTTTAGCACAAAGTCTCAATTTCATCTCCGTTTTATGCTTGTATCTTGAAAAGGACAAGAAATAGAAATTTAAGAATACTGCTTTTGACTTACCAAACATTGTGAACTATTTACTTTGGATGGAGACCTCAACAAGATATGTTGGTTGTTTTACCATGGCATAAAGAGAGAATATTAGTACTGTTCTTGTTCTTGTCATGTAGCTTTTTTGTTTTTTTTGGGTGGACCGTTGTTATATAGATCAAATTTTGTATAGCAAAGCGGTCACCACCATGAAAAGTTCACTCACACTGCTACTGCTCTTTTGATAATATATATAGATAGCATATAGAATAGCGTGTAATGTGTCAAACATATCCTTCCTATTGTCCCTTTTCCATGCACATCTGTTTCTCTCTGGCCCTTTTTCACCGTAATAGCAATTCCCATTAGCTGATTGTAATCTGCCTTTGGCCTGCCATAGTGCTTTGAGAGAGAGAAAAAGAGAGAGATGGGGCATCACTCATGCTGCAACAAAATGAGAGTCAAGAGAGGGCTGTGGTCACCAGAAGAAGACGAAAAGCTCATCAACTACATATCCACCTATGGCCATGGCTCCTGGAGTTCAGTTCCAAAACATGCAGGTACTCACTCATTATTTGTTTCCTCTCCGCTCCACACACACACTAGTGTATAACATTGTACACAATTTTCTGTTTGTTGAAGAAGGGTCCTTTCTATTTTATACACATTTTATTCCACAAAATCACTCTGTTCTTCTTCTTCTTCTTTTCTCCTTGCCTATTATATTCACTTCTGCAGGGCTGAAGAGATGTGGAAAGAGCTGTAGATTAAGATGGATAAACTATCTCAGACCTGACCTGAAGCGCGGACGTTTCTCTCCCCAAGAAGCAGCACTTATCATTGAACTCCATAGCATTCTAGGCAACAAGTATATACATCATACCTATCTTATCTATCTATCATCATATTCTCCATCTGTATTGATTTTTTAAAAAAAAAATTTCAATATTTTTCATGACGAGGAATGTAAATCTCGGTTGTTCTTATTAAATTATCATTGTTTGGACTATTCGCATGCTATTGACGTTGTAATCATCTTTGAATAGAGATGTCTTTGTCATTTAAGTATATATGCATTTTTTCTTTCAAAGTACAGGTGGGCACAGATAGCCAGGCACTTACCAGGAAGAACAGACAATGAGGTGAAGAACTTTTGGAATTCCAACATAAAGAAGAAGCTCATCTCTCATGACCATGTTTCCAATTTAGCCAACTTCACTGATTTGCTTAGTTCCCATGGAGGTTCTGGGGAAGAATATATGTTCTCCTTGAATGCAAACCCTAACATCACTCTAAGTGCTCATCAACAAGACCAGCTCTACCTTACCTCCTCAGATTCAATGCTACCAAGTTTGAGTCATCAGGAAGACTTCATGTTCAACCAAATTCCCTACAATTTCAATGTTGATTTGGGCAATTTTGCACCCACTTCAATCCCACAACCCCTATCACCCCCACCCAATAACCCATCTTTATGGTCCTTGCCGTATCTCCCCCAGCATATTGATTCAAACTCAGAAGACCAAGTCTTGGCCAAAGTGGCAGCAGGTCCGCATTATATTGGAGATAAAGTCACTGACCAATGTGTCACAACAATGCCTTATAATGACAACCAAGCTATGGTACCTATGATGCCAAAATTGTGTGAGATAATAGAAGGAAATGTTAATGGAATGCCATCTTCTTCCTCATCTTCATCACAACAGGCGGAGCTGCTTGACCCGCTTGCTGGACTTCCGTGTCTTCCATCCGTTCCTCGCTTGCATGAACCGCAGGTGCCAACAAATCAGATAAGGGACTACGTTGATGCTGCTGTCATGCCATTGTCATCGGCCTATTCATCAAGTGGTCAATTTGTTGCAAATTACCCTATTCTTCTTTCCAGCTGGGATGCCTAAAACACTAGTTGAAACATTAAGAGGAATTGTGGACTCATTTTGACATGAAGTGCATTTATTTCCTCAAACATCACAGAAGATGTTGAGTACGGCTACTGTGGGAAATCTAAAATATTAGTAGTTCTGGTTCTGTAGTAATTAATGTTTGCTGAAGTTCCGCAAATGTGTGTTTAGGCTATTTCTTGTCTTTCATCAAAGTCATATATATTTGTGCACTTTGGGTCATCCCCCTCCTTAAATAAGATATATGTTATTTCGATTTTCTTATTGAAGTGCATGATCTGGTGTTGCTACTGGCTCTCTCTTTCTCCCATGAAAAATTTGGTAATGCATGTATGTAGCTACAAGTTCGAGCTTTTAACATGAAATTTCCAAATAGCAAGCTTGGACTATTTGTTTTATTTCCTATCCAATAATTTTTCAATAAGTTTAACCTAGGGTCACTTCAAAGAATTAGATTGATGTACCAATCATATAAACCCTAATATTATATTGAGAAATCGGTCATTTTAAACATTTGAGTTATCATGTAAGGTCAAATATATAGCTTATATATTTACTCCAACATGAATCCTTCATATTACCAAGTTGAAAAAACTAGCATCCACATCAGTAAATTTAAAGATATTGTATAAATTCCCACTAACTCTTCACTTCTTTCCGACCTACCATTTTGTGACACAATTAATTTTGATGTTTTTTGGCCCACAAATTCAGTATGCTCTCACTGTGTTAAAATCAATGATTGTGGTTATAAATAAAAGAGAAGAGGTTTTATGAAGACCTTCACTCTTCACTACATATTTAACATTAATAAAATGGCACATTGTTTGCATCACGAGGGACTCAATGGAAATTGAAAATATATTGGTTATTTTTTAAGCATGGAATTTAGTGCTCTAACTTTTTTCTTGAATCGCCAAGATAAAAGTTGCCGGAAACTTGAGCTTGACTTTTTGACTATGAGCTTAATATTTTGACTTGCTTGTGATTATTCATAGTTTCTATCGGTGGTTGAAAGGCTTATGTTTGTCTTTCAAGTTTGACCTAATAAACAATTATACGGTCTAGGTAATTGAATTTTTTAGTACAATATTAAAACTTAACTTAAGAATTTCTCAATTTATAAATGAGATTGATTTGGTTTTATAGTCATTCATTATATTTATTTTAATTTAATAGAATTTTCAAATTTTAATTGTTTATTATTTACAAACTTTTGTTTTGCCTTCATTGATTTCAAAAAAATTATATCATTTTAATAATTTTATTACTTTATCATCAAACTCATTTAAAAACTTATCTCATCTTTTTCTAGGGTTATAATATGTAAACATAGCAAATTATTTTATTATTATTATTAAGATTATCTAAAGTTTTTTTAACAATTTTCCTTAACTAACATTGGCTAAATTCTACATGAACTACAAATTTCTAAAAGAACTTGTAGTATATAATCTTGAATAGTAAGATATATAACTTCATTTTTTATGATACTTTATAATATAGTATCAATAAAATATTATTATATAAATATTTTATCTTTTAATTTTTTATTTAATATAAAAAATAAAATTAAATTATCTTTTAACTTTTAGCTTAACAAGTCTCTTATTATAAGTTTTTTTTTACTCTCAACTTTATAAGTTTTTATATTTAAACTTTACAAGTTTTACTATTTAATTCAACTTTTATATATTTCACTAACTTTTCACTTTTTATATCAAAATATTTTATTTAAAATACTTATATCAATTGATTTATTTATAATTTTAAATTTTAAATCAACTCATAAATTGTTTTTCATGTCCAAATTTTGCTTTTTTCTTTTTCTCTTTTTCTTATTTTTCTTTTCTTCACGCTTATGATTATCAAATTAATAAATCTTATATCATTATTATACAATTATATGAACATTCGTAATTTAATTGATATGTTAAAATGCTACAATAATTAAGAAATGCATCTAATAACATAAACATCAAGTCATTTTCATAAGCCACACAATAAACTAAAATACTTAAGTTTTTATAAACTAGAAATTAATAACATTTATTACTAATTTAATATTAAAATTATATCAAATAAAATTTAACTATCTAATTTTTACTTACACACTAATTTTTAATCTATTGTGAATTTAAATTAAATTCAACAACATTGTTTTGTTACTACTCCAAATAATATTCTTATGTTATTTCATTTAGGTCTCACTTATAAAATGATTCAAGAATTAAAATTTGTTCATGATGATGAGCACAAGTCATATATACTAAATTTGTGTAAAATCAGGGATACAAATGTTCCAAAAATTCCCAAAAGAGGATTCATTTACTAACAATGGACTATTTGTTATATAGATTATCACCACTTGATTCAATGTGGTACATGTGGTACCAATTAATTTTGGGTTAAGTGATATTAAAAGTTATGCACCTCACCATATTGTCTTGAGTTTGTAGTCAATATTGGATTTGTAACATTATTGAGAAATACTCTAGTGGTTAAAACATTCTTTTCTGTCAAAAGATAACTTCTATGTTATACCCCTTAAAAATAATAACAAAAAAATAAAATAATATATGAAAAAAAATAATTGAAAATAAGAAATACTAAATTTATATAATTTAGTCAATTTGACTTACATCCATAAGTAAAAGTGAAAATAAATATTATTACAGTGAAAAATACAAAAACTAAAAACTCTTCTAAAAATTAATTGACAAAAGTTTAAATTATAAATTAAAGGCTCATAAAGTTTTACTCTCTTAATTATAAAACAAATTACATTGATCCTTATTTATAAGAAAAAAAAAAACCAATTTTGCTCAATCTCTTGATGTGAGATTTTAACTACCAACTTAGCAAATCTACATCTTAACTTAAGTCTCACATGCAAATATAATAACAATGTCTTACCTTCTTTACAAGCTCTCAAATCATCATAACACACCAATGAAGCCCAAGTAATACTTGAAGTTAGCGACTATAAGAGGTTTCGTAAATATATTTGTGGGATTATTTCTAGTACTAATTTTCTAAACTAAAACATTCCTTGCAGTAATCGCCTCTCAAATGAATTTATATCTCACATCAATATACTTTGTCTTCTCATGATACATTTGGTCTTTAATTAAATGTATTGCACTTTAACTATCATAATGGATGGTAACAACATTTTGATGTAAACTACCATAAGGCTTTTTTAATAATCTCAAACACTATCATGTATTTTATTTTAATAGTAAATAAAGTAACAATATGTTGGAAATAACTTTCCAACTAGCAATAAAACCACCAATACAAAATATATAACTTGTAAGTGATTGTCTTCCAGCAAAATCAACGATGTAGCCAAATTAACAAAACCAACCAATATGCCTTAACTTTTACCAAACACTAAACACGTGTTTGAAATACCTTATAAGTATTTAAGAATCCATTTTACAGTTTATCAATGTGATTTACCTAAAGAAGACATACTTACTAATCACACTAACTACTTATGAAATAACTAAACATATGCAAATCAACACATAAATAAAATTGTCGACGACATTCAAATATGAAACTCTTTCCATATACTCCTTCTCTTCAACTAACTTTGGTGATTGAGTACCTGATAACTTGAAATAACTAGCAATGGGAGTACTATCAGGTTTCACATTATTCATACTAAATCATTTTAAGACCTTCTCAATATAATTCTTTTAGGTTAGATATACCTTACCATCTTTACAATTCCTTCTGATTTTTATGCTAAGAATCCTTTTGCTGCTCCTAAGTCTTTCATCTCAAATTCACCATTCAAAAATGATTTCAAAGTGTGAATTTTTTACAAATTCTTTGTAGCAATGAGCATGTTATCGACATAAAACAATAGATAAATGAACGAGTCATCATTTAACTTTTGAAAGTAAATACAACTATTATACATACTTCTAGAATAACCATGACCCAATATAAAGGAATTAAACTTGTTATATCACTATCTTAGTGATTGTTTCAACCCATTGAAGGATTTCTTCAACAAATAAATATTGTCTTTAACCCATGTAAAAAGTTATTTTAGTGTCAAGTTACTCTAACTTCAAATCATACATAGCCACCAAAGCAAGCAAGACATATGTGAAACTATATTTAACAATAAATGAGAAAACATGTTAAAGTCAACACTTTGTATATGACTAATACCTTTCTCATCTAAATGTGTCTTATACCTTGCATTTTCAACTCTTGATATACCTTCTTTCTTTTTGAAAACTCATCTGTAACCAATGATTCTCTTTGAAGGTGCCTTCATAAGAACTCAAGTGTCATTTTTGTAAAGAGATTCTATTTCTTCATTCATCGTAACTAAACCATGTAGATGAGTCAACACCTGAAATTGCTTCTAAATATGTAGATGGTTTGCCATTTTTGTTAGTTTCCTATGCAACTAAAAGAATATAAATAATATAGTTATTATATATCTATAGTGATCAAATCTCTCTTCTTGGATTGTCTTTGTTATGGAATGATCCTCTTTTCTATCTTCAAAGGAATCTACAATATCTGATGAATCTTGTTGAATGAGAAAACTCTACTATTTGGCATCTCAATTCATAACTTCAAACTCTATCTACTTATGTGCACTATCACCTTTACCTACATTAAAAGGACGAGATGACTCTCTTTTCATATGTAACATAGAGGTTTTATTAAATATAATATCTCTACTAATCATAAATTTTTATGGATCAAGACACCACAAATAATACCTCTTCACTTTAAATGTATGTTTACAAAAAATGCACTTTTTAGTTTTCAGTTCAAATTTTTCATTGTTGACATGCTTATATGTAGGATATCAAAATATTTTCAAATTAGAGTAATTAGCATAAGTACTTAATCATATTTCCTCTAGAATCTTAACCTTTATAGATGTTGAAAGTGCATAATTAATAATATAATAAGTTGTACAGACTACTTCTACCCAAATATCTTTTAACAAACTAGTATTAAAAATCATACACTAAGCTATCTCTAAAAGAATTTTATTTATATGTTTAGTAATACCATTTTGTTGAGAAGTCATCCTAACTGTGTAGTGATAAACAATACTTTCATTTTCATAAAATTCATTAAATTCATCTTTATAAAATTCCAAGTTATTGTCTATTTTAAACCTCTTAATCTACTTCCATGTTTATATCTCAATCAAGACTTTCCATTTCTTGCATATTTGAATAATATCATTCTTTTTCTTTAGAAAACAAAATCCAAACTTTTCTTCAATAATCACTAATAAAAGTTACAATTTACTTGGCACCACCTTTTAACAAAATACAAGATGACCTCCAAAGATCTGAATGAATATAATATAAAGTGTCTTTTGTTCAATAAATTGCTAGAGATTTGAAATTGACATGCTTATACTTCCTAAAGATGCAATGCTTGCAAAAGTTCAACTTTCCAATACACTGTCCACATAAAAGGGTTATTTCACTCTCAATATAGACTAATCCTTCTCAATCATATGCCCTAACTACATATATCATCACTTTATAATATCTACCTTTAAAATAAATGATATAAAGATTACAGTAGTACATATAACCAAGGTTGTGAAAGCCAAACTAGATCCACTGGTTAGCTGATAAAATTGGGAACCGGATCGTGATCTAGTTCAATTCAATCTAAAAATTGTTAATTCTAAAAACTGATAACCAAACCTATAAATTGGCTAGTTGGACCATAAACCAATGAACCGGTCATGGTTTTTCTAATTCAATTAGTTTAAAAAATTAATAAAAAAATGTTAAGTAATTTTTTTAATATTTAAAATTTTTTTAAAAAAATGAAAAGCATATTATTATTTTTTTATATATTTATTATTAAATATTAATTTTATCAATTTAATTGCAGTAGAACCAGTTAGCTTTCCAGTTCAATGATCAATTCGGTTTTGAAAACTTTGCCCATAACTGCAAATCCCTCCATAATGTACAAATTTCTCGACTTGCAAGCTTTGTTAACAATGAGAGTACTTCTACTAACAATCAAAACTCCACCTTTACTAGTGTATCTATAGCCAAGTGTCTCAAATGTTCTCAAAGAGATAAGATTTTTCTTAAATTTTGGTATGTGTTTGACTTATGTAAGTATTTTCATAACGTCATTATGAATCTTGATTCTAACTATACTAATTCCAACAATTTTGTAAATTTTATTATTACTCATTATAATAACTCTACTTTTAACAAATTTATAGATGAAATTGAGACAAATATAATATGTACAACTAGAATATAAGATTTATTCATTAATAGTCCTTAATTTATCATTAATTAAAAAAAATAATTTCATTGCTATTATCTTTTATAATATTAATCTAAATTAACTTATTACTTTTATATTTATCCTTATCCTTAACTTTTAACTTAAAACAATTAGTTTTGATGCACCCTTTTCTTTTATAATAATTACATATCAAATTTTTATATTTGGATTTAAATTTAAATTTGGATCTCTAACTATTTATATCCCTATTATCTAATCTGCTCCAAACCATTAAAATGTCAGCTTGACTACTACTACTTTCCTCAATTATATCATCGTCAATTTGGTCTTTGGACTTCAAACTAAACTTAATTTTTTTATAAGAAATAATTTCCTTACTATAAAATATTATTTCTCTAAAATACGTAAATTACTAGAGAATAGAGCACAATAATAACTGACTTGACCCTCATCTTTAATATAAATATCTATATTGTTCAAATCCATAAACAAAGAATCAAATTTATTAAAATGTAACAATATAAACGATCCTTTAAACATACGAAATATATGTAAACTTTACTTTAAATAAAATTTATTTTCCATTATTTTTTTCATATACAAAACTTTTAATTTCTCTCACAAACTCTTAATAGTTATCTCAATAGTTATTTCTCTTAAAATTTCATCAAAAAGATTTAAAATAATACATAATCTGACCTTTTTATCAAGACTTGTATATTCCTCATTTGATATCTTTTTTGGCTTTTTCTTCTTGCATAGCAGTGCTATGTCAATGTCATCTTGAACTAGTATGGCCTCAATCTTCAGCTGATATATTTTGAAGTTGACATTCTGATTAAATTTCTCAAAATAATAATTAGTCACAATGGTTATTTTCTTGATAAATTAGGCTCTTATACTAGTTTGTTAGAAGATAAACTCTATGTTATAGCTTTTAAAGACTAATAAAAAATAAAATAGAGTAGGAAAAAGAATAATTAAAAACAAAGGATACCAAATTTATGCGATTCTATCAATTTGACCTACACATATAAGTGTAAATAAGAACAAATATAAAATAAAGAATATAAAAATTAAATTTTTTTAAAAATCTAATTGACAAAAGTCTAAATTATAGACTAAAAACTGATAGAGTTTTACTCTTTTAATTATAAAATAAATTATATTACTTCTTATTAATGAGAAAAAAAAATCAATCAACTTTATTTAATGTTATTTTTTTTTTCATTTTTCTTTAGTTTAGCCAATCTATCATAAAAATAGGTAAAATAATTGTGTATTGATTTTTTTCTAAATGCAAATATTCCTCTTCTGCATGTAGAAAAAGAATAAATAAATTAATCAAATTTTAGGGGGGGACTTCAACTACCAATTTAACAATTTCTATCTTAGAGATCTTAATTCTAATTTTGGAAATGGAGGTTTTAGATATGTGAAAATGAAAAAAGAAAAAAAAAACTTGTGTAGCTACCGACCAAACTAGTCTCCTAATGGATTGAAAAAAATAATAATAATAATAAATTATTTATTAAAATAGCCATAACTTAAATATCATCCATTTGTTTACAATGCATTATTTAAGGCTGGGGGATCTTTTATGATGGGGGAATAATGCTTGGAGCATAAAATTCTACTCTATGGGAAAGTGTTATCCCAAAGGACCATTTTCAATCTCCCAAATTTTATCATGAAAGAAAAAATAAGAAAGAGATTTAGACAATACCAATTGATATCTAGAGATATTACAAAAGATAGGGAAATTTCAACTCTACATATTTGGCATATGGGAAAGTCCAATATTTTGCACCTAAATCTCAATCCCGATTCCACATTCACCTAAAAACATCCATCAAAAAGGATCACCTCTACAACAACAACAACAACAACAACAACAGCCACAAGAAAAAAGACACAAATTTTTCCAAGAAAAATGGATTTAAGACAATGTCCCGCTAAAACCTTTCACCAATCTTTATAGAAACACCGATTCATCATGCCAAAACCATTAGCCCCAAGAGGAAAAAAGAAAACAAAGCTAACCTCAAAAATAAAGCAAAAAAGTGAACCATAAAAAACAGATAGACAAGAGAGATAGAGGGGTACCTGGAATAAAGAGACTGGTTTATTAATAGCAATAATTAAGAAAGACCCATTAGAGCTGACATCAAGAAACAACAGCCGAAGAGAAATTTTGGAGGAGAGAAGATCCAAAGATTGGAACTTTCTATCATGTATGAGAGAGAAAACAAGGCCACAGGCTATAGCGAGAGACAGTCTCTCTCTCTTTCTATTTTTTCTTCTCATAGAGTTATCTTTTTCACTTATTTAAATTTACCATTTTGTAATTAAAAAAATAATTTTGCCCAATTACTTTTATGTACGTTTCATGCAATAATGAAGTCATTTGATTCAACGGCTAGAATGCACATTGGAGCATGGAAAATTGGATGCAAGTGCATAGCTAATATTTAGTTTTCAGCAATATTAGACTAAACCCAATAAAGTAACAAAAGAAAAAATTACACATGATCATAAAAAGATCATGTAATAATATTATAATTATTAATTTCATATATAACCATAAAATACATGGTTATAGTTAATTATAAAAATTAGTTAGCCTCGTGACAATGATATGCCCCAAATCTAACTTAACTAGCTACAATGCCACGACCAATTGTTAATATTTCATTATTGATAAAATGTTTGAACCGGCCACTTGTTTCACTAATTATTAGAGACACAAGAAGGGACTGTGAAAAATGTTATGTTAAAGGACTCCAATACACGGATCGGGAGAATTAGAAGTGGAGAGAGAAAGCTTGATGTGTGGTCGGAGTAGATTTCACCTAAATTTTTATTTTTAAAAAAATATATATAATGTATAAATAATTAAAATATAATATGCACATAAATATTATAATATATGTATTTAATTTTTCTTTTTTTATATATAACTCGTTATATATTCATTTAACGTTTATACACATTATATTTTATTTATTTACATATCATATTTTAAAAAAAAAAAACAAACAAACAAATTTCCCCAATCAGTCTTTGTAACCCCCCTCGTCCTTCTAACATTTTCCCACGTGGAAATATCATATTGGTCATTGCTTTCGGGGCGGGGATGGGGGGGGGCGCGAGGACAAGGCACCGACACATCGTACGACAATTTTAGCAGATGCTTCGTGGGATCCATGCAATTATTACCCATTATGACCGTTATAGTAGATTTCCAACTCGAGAGTTTTGTTTTTTTTTTTCTTAATCCAATCTCTCTTTAGCCCTTTATCCCAACCTTCACAAGTTTTCATTTCCCTTAATAACAATAATAATGTTGAAAATTTTGAATTTTGAATTTTGAATTTTGAATATCCAATGGTGAAAAGAAAATACTGTTTTTCTTTTTTTAAATAATGTGCCAATAATAGTCCGGAGCACATTTGAAGAATTTGAAATTCAGTTTAATGATTGTTTGTGGTAACATTTACTCATGTTGCCAAAGAACAAAAATCCTTTGGCCAATTATGTTAAGCGGTTGGTTGCGTGGTTATAAAATAAAGCTATTCACTTCTCATTATTTCATAACATCTATAATTTTTCATACTTGTTTCTTTGTACTTCTTACTTTAATGTGTTTTCACTCTATCAAACAATAAAATAAAATAAATAAAAAGAAACTGCAAGATACATACGAGAGACAACAAAAACAAAGGTCGATCACATCAAGCTTTTTCTTTTTTTTTTTTTTTTTTTTTTTTGGAACATGAAAAAGTCATTCTAAAAGGAGCCCAAACTCATAAGGTATCTCTCCGGAGCTATTGTTTCATGGGCCAAAAAATGAAGGCCCACTTATATTTTTGTGGGTCTACTTCATTTTTAGCTAGTCGCGGGCCCTACACTACACTGCAGCACCTCTTCCTCCTGATAGCTTCGTTCCACGAAAAGGAAAAAAAATCCAGTGGCAGGGACTGATTAACACAAAAGAAGAAGAAGGCATCAATTCAATTCTGTGACATGCATTTCTAACAGCAAGTCTTCAAGTGAGTTGGTTAAAAAAATTAATTGAAAGTGTACTAGAGGCTACCTTTCACAGGTTGGTCGGTAGGGAGCATGCAGGCAGGCTGGAGCACCTCCATCCAATCTGGGCCATCCATTTGGACCATCTACAACAATAATGGGGTCTTCTTCGTCCTCAACCTCTCATTGCCCTTCTGGTACATCCCGATGTGCACTTTCAATAAGGTTCATATTCCACGACACATAAAATCACTATTTCTTCTTTGAAATACAAGAAAATTCAAAAAACGACCTAAGATTCAAACAAGTCAATCAGACGCTGCGTTGGATGCCTGAATCAACGTAAATTTATGCATATATAATTATAATTGTAAATTGTTATTTTTTTTTATTTTTTTAATTTGTAATCATAATTAAAAAAAAAAAACTAAGTATAAATATATAAGTCACAATTTGTATATAATTTTATATTTAATTTTTGTGTCCATTAATTTGAAATTTATAAAATTAGTCACTATCAAACAGCTGTTTATCGAAACCACTTTTTTTCTCTTTATATGTATATATTTATTTATTTATTTCAAGGTGACTGCTGTTGTGTATTAGTTGCGAGCATTGTTATTTGATGTGGTCCAATTCGCATATCTATTCTGCTTGCCTACATAATAAGTCTGTTCCAAAACCTTAATTGTAAATTTTACTAAAATTTGGATCGTTATTTTATTCTATTATGAGTTAGAGTGAAAATTTAATTGATTTAAACTCTTTCTAACCAAAAAAATTTCAAATGAACTTGGATTTTGTTCTTTTTCTTCTTGTCATCCAACTGGATTTGGTACTGCGGAGGAGACACACCCATAATATTCATAGCAAAAACTTCCAGGAGGCTAATGTGAACCTTGCAGACATTGTGATCCACTTGGAAGGTGGAGATGTGTGAGGTTCTGATGAAGCGTAAGTTATCTCACATGCTATTTATGCATGAAATGATACAAATACATAGAAAAACATTGGCGGAGGGTGGTTTAAGATAGTTCAATTCCTAAGACTTGGCTTAGTAAATCATTATGTAATATGAATGAAACAACCTCAAACTACATTTCCATTGCAAACAAGAAATTCAGTACCATCACTACAGCCAGAGAAACAAGGGCCTTCAATTTTAAAAGCTAAAACAAGCTACAACTTTTTTTCCATTAGTGAAAATGCATACCAAACCAATTAAACAATGGAGAATTCAACTATAACTTCTGCTACTCAATCAATCCAACACAGGACATATCAAAACCCCATGATATTGTTGATTCATGGCGGCGTTGCGATTTTTCCCCATGAAATATAGCCTCAATCAGTTCCATCGCTCTTTTGATAAAGTTTGGTACTTTTACATCTTTTCCTTTCCATTCCAAAACCAAAAGAACTAAAACTAAGCCAATTTCCGTCCATATTTCTTTCTAAAAAATATTCCCAGGGAGTTTCACAATTGGCCTTCATTTTGCTTTATGGATGTTACCTCAACAATAAAACAAACATATCTAATTTTCTTCCAATATCCACAAAAGCACCTTCAAAGATGACGGAAATATACAAATTTTTCTCCCAATAATTGCACTTGATTGGATGGAATTGGAAAAAAAGAACATGAAGGGCAACCCATAGAATTGAGATGACAAAGTTCTTTCCCTTTTCTTTCTTTGCGTGTGTGTGCGTGTGCGCGTTTGCGTGTGAGAGAGAATTTGGAGCTACCCAGAGAATTTGGAGCTGTAATTTTCCGTAAAAATCTATAATCCATACATGCCTGGACCCATTGTTGTTATATATTCAAAGATCATTCCTATGCAAAGCCCAGCAACTAATAGCCTAGTAGTGCTTTGTTAAGATGTATTCCGAAGACCATGATAAATAATTCTTATTGGCAACAAAACAATTACGTAAAAGAAACAGACTTTTTACACGCAGCAGATTATCAATATGTATACATACGCATGATGGAAATTTTTTTTTTTTTCTTGGATACATACCTGATGGAGACTTTTTTGGGTCTGGTTTTGACTCAGAGACTCCACTGCTAAGAGTTTCTAACTCTGTGTTTATGTTTGTGGGTCTGAATCTGATTTTAGGATTTGAGTAGTGATTACAGGTTAATGGAAAGGCTAATTTCCTGTCAGTCCTCCTATTGAACAAGATTTATCTGCGCCGAAGCCGGTGGGATGATGTCATGCGGACAAGGATGGTTGAGTTGCCACTTGTTACACATTTCCATCATCAAAGTTTTTGTTACATGTCACAGGGCCACAGAAGTCAGCATATATTCAACCCAACATGCGCTTGATATGTGGGTTTGAATTGAGCCTCTGAAAATTTTGATATTAAAGCCTAGTAAGTGTTGTAGTTAGGATCCCAAGCAACTATTGATATTGATATTGATTGTGCAATTTGTGAGTCCACCGATTCCGTAGCTTATAAAGCTTAAAAAAAAAAAAAAAAAAAGAAAAACAAAGGCTTTGCCCATGAAGGTTTTCAGAATCAGTGGAGTATGGACGTGAGGGTCGATTATTAGTGATGAAAAGAATTTCAATATGTGATTTGTAATAACTAAACCTTTTTATGAGTAGTCTCTTGTTACTCAATTTAGGCAACAAGAACGATCTATATGCCTGAAAAATAATATCAGTAAGTAGAAAGCTGTAAGAATCAGGACAGAGGGAAACATTTATAATAACCAAATATTATATTTAGATCTTATAATTGTGCTAACACATTATTAACAAAATACCTTATTAATAGTCATTGCGTTAATCACACTAACCACAGTGATTATCACTGAAATGATTCTAAAATCCTTAAGCTAGAACAAATACTGTGTTTCAGAAGGTTTTCACATTGTGGGATTTGAGAGAACTAAAAAAAATGGAATCGGAACAATAGTATAAATAATTATGGTTTTGACACAGAACACACAATGAAACAGTTTGATGCCAGATTCAGAACTAAGAAAATATTTTTAGATGGCTTAGACGGCATCTCTAATCCGTAAAATTTGACGTTCTCTGAACTGCTTCGCTCTCCAGCAGTAGGCGGTGACCGGCCGTTTAACAAACACCCCCCGTAGGATTAGGATTATGTCGTAACAAAGACAAGGAATCACGATGCTGCCAAAAGATGGAAGAGCAGTGTGGGTCAAGTGGGGGTTTATGGGGTTGGCTTCTTTCTGAATAATTGTCTTTCTGTGGGGGCATCCATATTGATGTTTCTTCCATTAACTTTTTACGTAAAGCTTTACTCTTCTTTTACATAAAAAACTTCTAATAGTCACGAGAACAAGATAAGGGTAAACTTAAAATTGTACTAGTTAAACACAATATTTTACTTTCAAATTCTCCTAATATTTTTCATGAAGCAAATGGATGCGATGTTATACAACTAATCAAGATTTACTTGAAAAATATTCTTTAACAAATGAGAATATATAACATTAAAAAAATAAATATATTGTTAATAAATTTTAATATTTAATATATCAATTTTAAATTTCATATCTTATTTATAATTTTAAAATTTAATATTATATTTTAAATTTTTGTTATTTTAATTTATCATATTATATAAATTTAATTTACCTTAAATTTCAAGTTTTTTTTTTGACTATTTATATATATTACAATTACATTAAAATTTTAGTGTTTAATCTCCACATGCAAATAATTTTAAAAATTATAAAATTTTTTTAATTAAAACAAATTAATAATATAGTGAAAGATTTACACCTGTTGATTGATGGAATTAATTGACGGAATAGTTTGAAGAGCTATTAAGAACTCAAACTTTTATCCACAAATCATGAGTTCTAATTTGAGAAGGGTTACAACTACATGTGAGACACTCATGTTGCAAGGTATAAGAAAAGGTCAATGAATGTACAACTACGTATGACCTTAGGCAAAAAAAAAATATTATTTTTATAAATCGAATGTATGACATTCTAGGATTCCAACACGTAACATAGGCGTCATGGTGAAATAACCTCATGGCTTCATTAAAAAGGTTCGTCCTTCCCATTCTAATTGCATGAACTGCCATTATATTGATATCTCAATGAAAGCTAGGAAAAAACAAGGATCAGCCACAGCTAGTGTCCTTTGATGCCCCACCAAATAAAGCAAAACGTCAGGTGCTATATTAAATCAAGAATCTTATTTTGTCTTATTTCTTCCATCACAAGCATTACTGATTGTTACTTTTTCTTTCACAAGCAAGAATAAAAATCGAATCCATGTTCTTGGATGCCCTCAAAGCCTTGCTTTAAGTCTATTCTTAACAGGAGATGAAAATTACAGGGGATATATAAACAATTTAATGTCCAGTTCCTTTTTTAAAGAAGGATTTAAGGTCCGGTGCTGAATTGGTTCTCGGCTCATAGACTTTGCACTCCTATACGTTTAGATTGAACTAAAGAACATAAACCATACGTGACTTTTCCCTAAAGTAAACAAGATTTAGTGTAATAGTAAGGTTACTTGATTGCAACTCGTAAATTACAAATTTCTGTTTTAAAAATAGTCTTTCAGTATATAAAAATAGGAGCACTGATACATACATATAAATAGGCATGTATATATTTGTTGATCAAACTCCAAATCATCAACGAGGTTTTATTGGGTTGATCCATAATAATTTTGCTTTTATAACTCGACCTATAGCCAACTTACGCCACTTAAAATATCTTGTCGTCAATGATCATGAAGAATCAAATAAAGGTAACCCCTACAATAGGCATTGACATTGAACTACAATTATTGACGAGAATATATTCTTCAATCATAACGCAAAGCTTCACTTTATTAATTGCTTTTGGTAATGTGCAGGGATTAAACGTGTTCGTTGGCATCATGCGATTCTCTCCCTTAAATTATATAGATTCCCATTGCTTGATGATTTGCTTTGCCCATGCCTTGATGTGAAACATGTTTGAATAGCCTTAAATAATTGTTAGCTATGATGTAACTTTAAATTTTCACTCTGAATTATCATATTCACCGCCTCTTGTAATGTTGACCTCACAGCTTATTATTCATGATCTATGTGACCTTCCAAAAAGAATTATCTAGAAAGTGTTGATCTCATGGACTACTGTATTCATCCTTTCTTAAAAAATTTTCCAAAAATACCATCCCTATACTCAGAGACACAACTATTAGTTTGGTTTGGTTTCAATTTGACTAATTCAAGAAATTTTCAACTTGATTGAATTTTACTGTCTTCATCCACTAGTTGTAAGTAGATAGAGGATGAGAGAAGTCAATCCAAAAGGGGTTGGTTAGCATAAAGTCTCACTTTCAGATCCATTTTACGCTTGTATCTTGAAAAGGACAAGAAATAGAAATTCAGATTTATGGCTGTTTCCTTACCAAACATGAGAACTATTTACTTTGAATGGATGTCTCAAACAAGATATGTGGGTTGTTTTGCCATGAAATAAAGAAAGAATATCAGTACGATTCTTGTTCTTGTCATCCGAGTTCTTGTCAAAACGTCAAATCCTGTATTATTATAGATTCCCAATTTTACACCACGTTCGTAACTTAACCGATCTTGTCCAAAATTTAACATACCCGATGGAATATTATTAGGGCAAATTTGGAATCGTGTGAATTAGTATACGGACCCGTGCGCGATTCTTTCTATGTGCATTTCATGTTTGAATTGAGTGTGGATGGTGGTGGTCATATTGGCAAGCCGCTTGAAAAGGATTACTCATGATTCGTATATATATATATATAGGAGTTTAGTGGGTAGGATGGGACATGGTACAATGGCGTGGGAACCCTAGTTCCTGTTGGATAGGTCTCTTTTTGTATTGATATTCTAAGAAAAGTTTAACAAAATATTGCTGTTAAAAAAAAAACCACGAAAAAGGAAAAAAAAAAAAAAAGGTTAAGGGTGAAGCCGTAACGAGTTTGCCTACCAACTATTATATATGATCAATCATCCTTCTAGGTTAAAAGGGAAAAAGATGGTGAATTAAATTACAATCGCTTAGCTTGTTATGTACATGATGACATGCAAAGTACTTACATTCCAAGCAAACGAGAAAATTACTCAAAGTATTACACAATGTCAAGGACCCCTTTTTGGGGATTGGTCAAAAGTTCCATTTAGAGGAAATAAGAGCAATTTTTTAATGATAATATATGGATGGAAGCATTATTGTGATTATTCCCAGAAAGGCTGGGCAAACAAATTCACCTTTCTTTCTAGCTGCCTGCCCATTTTTATAGTAAAAAGATTTAGCTTAAAAATCATTCTCATGTTCATTCTGTTTCCAGGATTTAACTCACTAATCATATCACTAAGTGGCAAAAGAAGAAAAATCAAAATCATGGCCACATTGATATGTACAGATATTACAAATTGCCATAGTTTAAGTTTTAGTGACTTTTGCCATAGTAAATTTATCGTTAAATCTTGCAGCTAGTAACTTTTGCAAATATTATTGGTTGCATCAGTCATTAAATACTAGACAACAGCTATCAGTCATGGTCAATAGACAATGGTCATCTTTACCTCTCTGTTTTTCCTAATTTTAGTATTGTGGTTTGATGGTAGCTTGAATCATATTAAGAGAAAGAATTTTGTGAGAATAATTGAAAGTGCATGCATATTAGAAAAGGAGGTATTATAATGTAATTGAACCTAAAATCCCAATCAAGAGAGTAAAAAGGAACAGTGCATCTAGTGAAAGGAATTCCAGCACAATAATCAAACATAATTCAAATGAAATTAGTATTTCATAGATCTTCTTTCTTTCGTGGGTGAATGGAACACTTCAGCATATCACTCCAGTGCAATAGAAAGAGATCATATAAATCACACACACACATATATATATCTCTTATGAGAATATTTTAGTGGTTAAAAATTTAAATTTTTATTTTTAAGTCCTCATATTCTAATTTTGAGAAGATGATATAAAGTTTATAGAAATGAAAAAAATTACATTAATTATATAACTTGAGAAATGAGTCTCCTAAAAAAAAAATTAAATTGAAAAAATAAAATAGGAAAATTTTTGTGGATTAGTTGGTAAAGAAAGGGTTGTTACTGAAAGTGGCCCATCGTTTCCAATTGGAATAATTTTCACACATTTCAGGCCACAAAATGGGCCATCATCTGCAGCAAAATTGCATGAAGTTTGATAGTATTGAAGTTTGATGGGTCCAATTGCCTAATGAGAATTTTTGATTTGTATTAAATGTTGTCTTAGATTTTTTACCTTTAAAAAGTATATTTAAATTCCAAATGCCATTTGATGGGTGCAAATGCCTAATGGCACTTTTTAAATTTTTCTTTAAAACACATTTGAAGAACCCAATTTCAGTGCCCGGATTATCACTTTTAGGTAATTGCATTCATCAAAAAATCCTCAAGAACTCCTAGTCTGCAAACACCTCGCACTTCCATCCATAGACGGAAACATATTTGATATAAATCAATAAGTTAATAAACATAAAGTAAACAATCATTTTTTGCAATATTTTTTAAAAATTTAATGTACTTATAATTGAAAATTGATTAAAAATAGTATATTTCATCAAATTTTACAACTTATTTTGTTTATTTCACTCTCATCCTTAAAGCTTTTTACCGGAATCATATATCACTCATAAAACAATATACATTAAAACATGTATATGAATTTTGAAAGGTTAATATTAAAGGATTAGCCCCATTATAATGTAAAGTTATTTTGTTTTATATAAAATAAAATAGTATGAAAATTTCGTATACTACTTATGTATATATAAAATATATACCGACAAAAAGCAAATTTGGTAAACTTGGTTCACTACATCATGGCAGACCTAAAGAAAACTGAGACAAACTATTTTAGGTTCTATAAATTGTTATTCTGTCCCATAGTTAAATTTCGATGAGTCCAAGGTGGAGCCTCCCAAGTATAGGAACCGGAACCATCAAGGTGCAAGTGTGACTCGTGTTTGGCTCAGTGCATCCCATCATTCCCACAAAATGTTTAGAACAATACAAGCACAGAATATGGATTCTTAGGTATGAAAAGATGTGTCAATTAAAATTAATAATTATAATTAAATAAAATAATTATGAGTCCATATAATTGTGTTGATGTTCGGGTTTATTTACCGCATCTGGTGGCTTTTTGGTGTTCACAAAATATGGATGCCATCGTGATCCATTATAACACATACAGCTCTTCCAGAGGATGATTCTGCAGAGCCCTAGACTGGGCCACCACCAACTCACACTACTGTCTGCTGCTCTCTTTATAATATATATAAATAGCATGTAATGTGCCATCCCATCTATCCAAAAAATCCTTCCGAATGTCCCTCTTCTCTGTACTTCTGTCTCTCTGGATGTTTTCACTGTAATAGCAATACCCAATAGCTGATTGTAGTCAGCCATTGGCCTGCCGTACTGCTTTGAGAGAGAGAGAGATATGGGGCATCACTCATGCTGCAACAAAATGAATGTGAAGAGAGGGCTGTGGTCGCCAGAGGAAGACGAAAAGCTCATCAACTACATATCCACCTATGGCCATGGCTGCTGGAGCTCAGTTCCAAAACATGCAGGTACTCTCACTCATTATTTCTTTCCTCACTGCTCCACACACACACACACACACACACACAAATGTACAACATTGTACACAATTTTCTGTTTTTTGAAGAATGGTCCTTTTCATTTTATATACATTTCATTCCACAAAATCACTCAGTTCTTCTTCTCCTTCTTCCTTTTTCCTTGCCTATTATATTCATTTCTGCAGGGCTGCAGAGATGTGGCAAGAGCTGCAGATTAAGATGGTTAAACTATCTCAGACCTGACCTGAAGCGCGGAGGTTTCTCTCCCCAAGAAGCAGCACTCATCATTGAACTCCATAGCATTCTAGGCAACAAGTATATACGCCATACCTATCTTATCCATCTCTCATCATATTCTCCATCTATATTGATTTTTTTTAAAGATCTTTTTCTATATATTTCTCATGATGAGGAATCCTTTCAGGTACGTTTGGGTTGTTCTTATTCAATTATCATTTTTTATGAACCATTCACGTGCTATTGACATCGTAATCATCTTTGAGTAGAAATGTTTTTCCCATTTAAGTATATATGCATTTTTCTTTTCAAAGTACAGATGGGCACAGATAGCCAAGCGCTTACCAGGAAGAACGGACAATGAGGTGAAGAACTTCTGGAATTCAAACATAAAGAAGAAGCTCATCTCTCATTATCATGTTTCCAATTTAACCAACTTCACTTATTTGCATAGTTCCAATGGAGGTTCTGGGGAAGAATCTATCTTCTCCTTGAATGCAAACCCTAAACTCACTCTAAGTGCTCATCAACAAGACCAGCTCTACCTTACCTCCTCAGATTCAATGCTACCAAGTTTGAGTCAAAACGAAGACTTCGAGTTCAACCAAATTCCCTACAATTTCAATGTTGATTTGGGAAATTTGCCATCCACTTCGATCCCACAACCCCTACCACCTCCACCCAATAACCCATCTTTATGGTCCTTGCCGTATCTTCCCCAGCATATTGATTCAAACTCAGAAGACCAAGTCTTGAGCAATGTGGCAGCAGGTCCACATTATATTGGAGATAAAATCACTGACCAATGTGTCACAGCAATGCCTTATAATGACAACCAAGCTATGGTACCTATGATGCCAAAATTGTGTGAGATAATAGAAGCAAATGTTAATGGAATGCCATCTTCTTCCTCATCTTCATCACAACAGGCGGAGCTGCTTGACCCACTTGCTGGACTTCCGTGTCTTCCATCCGTTCCTCACTGGCATGAACCGCAGTTGCCAACAAATCAGATGGAGAACTGCGTTGATGCTGCTGTCATGCCATTGTCATCGGCCTATTCATCAAGTGGTCAATTTGTTGGTAATTACCCTATTCTTCTTTCCAGCTGGGATGCCTAAAACATTAGTTGAAGCATTCAGAGGAATTGTGGGTGGACTCATTTTGACTTGTCTGTTAGGCTATTTTTTTTTGGTCTTTCATCAAAGTCATACATATTTTTGCACATCAGTTAATTTAAAAATATTATATAAATTTCTCTTTAAATTTAAAATTTTCTTTTTTTATTAAACGCTTCACCGTTATTCTTTATAAATTTCATTATTATATTTTTATATTGTCTTATCATATCAATAAATATCACTGTCCTTTTTCTTTTTACGTGTGATTCTCTTCCCTGTAACACATGGTGGCTGAAATCGCGGAGATTCCCAGTGGGTAATTGGTGGCAACGGGTTGCAGCTCACCACTTCTCTGCTTCACGATCCGAATAAATTCTCATATGACTTGATTATGTGATTGGCTCTTGTAGTGGCTCTAGATGAAACTAACTCTAATATTTCTATTATATAATTACATAAATATTTATAATTTTATTAATATAATAAAATATTATAATAATAAAAAATATACATAATAATATAAATAATAAATTTTATTTATTAATTAAATATTTATATATTAAATATTAATAATATTTATTTTTAATTTAATATTAAAATTATATAAATATAATATAGTTATTTAATTTATTTTAAATATTAATTATTAATTCATATCAAATTTAAATTAAATTTAACAATATTAACCTAAATATTATAAAAAATAATTGATTATGTATACCGGAAAAAGTGCTTTCTTCTTACATAGCCACAAGCTTCTCTTCACATGGGGCCACTGGGTGTTGTGGCAATGTCATGATGGTGATTGTACATTTGGAATCTTCGTAAAATGAGCACAGGCAGATGTGCAGCAGCGATCGCATGAAACTTACGGTAGGCTCGTCCAAGAAACTTCTTGCGTCACCTTGCGTATGGCCGTACAGCGGTTGGTAAAATGGGATTGATCGAGAAGTGTTACATTTGAACACGAACTTTCAGAGCAATGATTCGATATCAGTGACAATGAAAAGGTCTTTGTCTTGCTTCACTTCACATATCCTACCACTTAACCCTCCTATTTAGGCACGATGGTCAACAATGCGCATTACAAGTTAGCCAGGGATGTGCATAAATACTAGAGTTGCGACTTTAATCTCTTATCAATTTCATAATAGTTGAAAGACTTACCAGTTAACTACTTGGGTATTATGTTTTACATTAGACTAAGATTTCATTAACCCAACAGCACCTTAAGCAAGAAATGTAGATGCAATCCTCTTTTTTCTCATCTACCCTTTCCTATTCTGTCGGCGCTCAAAAGTCTTGATGCCTGGAGCATAAAATTCTACGCGCCATGGAAGGGAAAGTGCTAGGCGTTTAGCCTCCCACGTTGGCCAACATAGGGTGCCATGCCCTACTACCTCCCTAGCTGTCTGCTATTGAGATGTCAAGTCTACATCGTGCGGAAGTCCTCTCATGAAAATAATAATAATAAATAAATAAATAAGAGTTAAATTTATAAATATACAATTATATTATTATTATATATTTTATTATATGATAATTAATAATTATAATTAAATAATATTAATAAAAATTATTTTTTTCTTATGTTTGGAAATATGACTCAAAAATTAAACTCGTTCCTTATCATATATATTTATTATATTTTTATTTTTTATTATTTTTTTTTTTCATTTATGTCTTTTAAGAGGATTTTAGTCTAAAGAGAGAGGATGGAGAGATTGGGAATCTAACCTCGGCCTTTCCAAGTGTTTTGAGCCAGGAACTTTAATATCACCCACCAAAAAGTCCATTAAAAAAAGTGAGTTTAGTTGAGTACCGTTAAGCCAGGAGTCATTCCTCAGCGAACCGTGAAAGATGGGGAGCCCACATCACAAGTTTAGTCAAACGGTAACAAGAAGGCCCCGTAGCATGTGGTACGGTGGTGGACCCTCTTGACAAGTATTCTACTCTGGGGATGAAAAAAAATTTCACCCACAAACTCGAAATTTGGATTTGGCAGTCTTAAATTTCACCAACTCGAAGAAGTCTTAAACATAAGATTCAGATACAAAGAATGCACCAATTCAACTGGTTTTAGCCATGGAGAGTGGGAACATGACGGCAGCATTTGAAAAACAAACAATGCAGTGAAAGTTCCCCTTTTAAACGGTCAAATTTTGATAAATATAGCATATAAAACCAAGCTCATCGGACTTTCACTGCTTTTTGGGAAGATCTTAATCAAATGGTACCACAAGTTGATAGATATAACCAGGAGTTGAAAATACTAAAATGGTATGGATGATGCCGAACAAGAAAATACTAGGCTGCCCCACCTACAACTGTTGTTAGGATGATAGCCCCCAGTACAGGGCATGTGAAAACCAAGTAACAGTTGTGGATCCACGGATCAGTCATTGAGTAAATGGACCTTCTGAACATCTGAACTGATAACACCTTAATGGACGCTAAAAGGAAAACAGTGTTATAACTTACATATCCATCCTCGAGAGCACTGAAGTCCAGATCCTCATCTGTATCTTCTAGCTCCTTGTCCAAAAACTGAAATTATTTTCATTCCAACACTTCATCATGTCACAGAACAAATAACTCCAAGCAAGCATGCATCACGAAGACCATACACGTAACTTCCAGATCCATATCAGACATAAGAGGATCTATAGCCCTAGATTTAGCATAACAGCACATAAACTTCATCTTTAAGAGATTCCCAAAAGATACAAGCAGGGGAATGATGCAACAAAAGGTTCACACAAATACAAAAACAAACTCCAGAAAACTTTAAGACCCGGCTGACAACGTCATATCCACATTTATTTTAAGAATTGAAAAATATCTGAACATAAAAATCATGAGGAAGCAGTCCAACCACATTCAAAAATCAAAAGCTGTTAGAGCTCTTATGAACTACAATGTCAACCGTTATTTTTACCTCTAAGCGAAATACTTGGTGTCAGATTTTCCACCTACCCCAACCGATTCAATCTCTACAATTTTTCTTTGGGTTGTCAGGCGTCGAGCTGCACCCTGGAAAAAATGCACAATGTTATCAATTTTCAAAATAAGTACCAAGTGAAAAAAAACGATAGAATAATTTTAAAAAAGAGTTACAGCAGCAGCAGAGGCATCTCCACTAAGCTGTGCAAGCTGCATGCCAAGGCTTTGCTGATTAGACAAGATGTGTCCAGCATGATGGTGGCGGTTAGCTGAAATGGCATGCCAGATGGGTAGAGATCTCCGCCTACTTTGCCTGGAGGCAAGGTGGCCTCTTTTTAAATGCCACTATTCAATTCCAGTCAATAAAAGGTGTTGATGAATGCTAGCAGGTAAGTTAATACAGTGCTCATTAATACAACACAGAGTTTAAAGATCCACACATATAATTTGAACTTCAAGCCAAGCTCATGGTCCTGAAACACATACACCTCCCTGAGCACTCTAGTGATTGTGAAGATCCAGACTACGATCTTAGTTCCCTACACAGTTTAGACCTGAACCTCATATGCTTAGTTACTGTGCTTCATGTGACAACAACATTCAGTCGGGTGCATGTTGACAGCAAATCATCGGCATCTCCAATTCAGTATTATCAGAGAATTGTATGGAAAAGATTACCTTGTATTTAGATGGTGAAGTGGGGATTTCCATATTGAGTGAGCAACTCTTTGAGAAAGACCCCTTCTCTGTATCTCTGATAGCAGCATTTATTAATGGTAAAGAGACAGAGACTGCGTCCTGGAAATCACTTTCTTGGCTTTCATCCTTCTTCCTACAATAGATAATAATTCCAATGAATTACTTATAAGCAATAACAAAGGGATAACCATTCGCAAGAGATCATTAACTCACCGATTCAGTGATAATGACATAGATGGGACACCAAAAAATAGTGCATCCCTGGCTCCAGCAAGAACGCCTGAGTACAACTTGTTGGATTTTCTACATTTAGAGCCAACTATTGTCACCAAAAATGCAAATTCAACAATTAAATTATGTGAAATTTATGAGAAATTAAAAAAAATAATACAATTGAAACAATACACAACATGAACAGAGCACTTACATGTGATGACCACAGCTTGACCCCCTGTTAATTCCACTAATCACCTGAAATCAAATCGATCCAAGAATAGTTCTCAAGAAACAGCTGAATAACACAAGTTAAATGTATATCATAGATGAAAACACATGTATGCTAACCAGCAAAGGCTTTGACCAAGAAAACAGTGCTCCAGATAATGCTAATGACACACAATCCACTGGAGTCCCTGAGAAACAAAACCCATGACAAAGGCTATTACTATTACTAAATAAGCAAAGTGTTACATTCATCAGATTCAGCAGGCAGCCTGAGAAAACTCAAGTTAATAACCAAAAACTAGCCAAATGTGTAATTATGATGCATCCCAACAAACCAAAATGGCTAACTCGAAAGTAATATCATCTCCATGCAATTTTGCAATCATAAATCGTAAGGGGTATGCATTAAGAAACCTCGGATCCTAAAGAGGTTTGCTGGTATGTATTTAGATGCCTAATATCCTAAAGTGATCAGCTAAAAGAGACGATAATAAATCAGTAACAAATCAACAGAGATCTTTCACAACTTGGACCAGATAATACAAGATACGCAAGAACAAAATGCGATTATACCTCAAATTTCATAAGCTATGGCACCATTAATATGAGCAGAAGTTGCAGCAACTGTTTCTCGTAGAGTCAAGGAATGGCTGGCTTGTTCCTAAACCAACCAATTCACAAACTACAAATTCACAAAATGTTCCCATAAAAAAGACCAAAATGACAGGAGGGAAAGAGTGGCCAGAAGGAGCCATATGGCATGGAAGCAACAAAATGCTGATAGGACTACAGTAGAAAAGAGAACACATAAATCCATAAACCAACCAATTCACAAACTACAAACTCACAAAATGTTTACATAAAATCAAAAAAAAAAATGCAGGAAAAAAGAGATGGTGGCCGGAAAGAGCCATATAGCAGTAACAAAATGCTAATAGGACTATAGAACCAAAGAGAACAAAAATATCCTGATGTTGATATCCATACTTGAAAGTTTATAATTTAACACAACAAGGTAACATAATTGACCCAACTCATAAGAAAGCAGACTACAAAACACAAACTATATCACAATGATGTTCAAAAACAGATACAATATAAAAGGGATCTTTTTAACCCAAAAAAAAAAAACAAGTAAGTTGATGAACATTAGAATTCAACAGAAGAACAAAAATAACATAAAAGTGAAAGGAAAATAAAGAAACCCACGATTGAGGCACGCAAACATGGACATTATAGAGCCCTTCATGGACCAAAGCTTCAACGAGAAAAACAAGACCAGGGGACTCAATCCCATCACCATTGGTGACCAAAACAATTAGGCTTTGAATCATTCTCTTCAAAATTTTCCGCATAAGCCCTTTGCTTATGCCATATCTCTTCATTAAACAATACTTAATTAGTCCAAGCAAAGTTCCTACATGATTTAACCCACAAAGATTAACTATAAGGTTTCATTACATGGAGAAGAATTCTTTTGACATGAAACAAATCGTAGGCAAATACAAAATCAAGGATGGTAATGGTGTAGCGTAAACTTTTTGTAAACATTTTATTTTAAGAAACCCGCATTCATCTAATATTTTTGTCAATTATAACAAACTAATTTCGTGTGATAAATTCAGGCCCATCAAACACAAGGTACATTATGGTGTTCCAATCAAATTGAGAACAAAAATGTTTCAAATTCTGGTTCAACTTCAAAATATGTCTGAACACTATGAAATGATAGTACCTGAAAAAAGCTATAGAAATTAAGACAACATACAAAAAATAAAATACAAAAAAGGTTGAATGGAAAGAACTGTGAGAGGTACACTTCCTGATGCCAAACTTAGGTCAATTTCAATGTCCCAGGACATGTATTGGAGGCTAGGATCCCCTGGGGAAATGGAAGCATGCTGTTTTTTCCTCTTGTTACAGTATTGAAAAGTTACTTGCACTCGATAAATTGAATATGTCTCAGATCCTAATTCACACATTATATTATTAAGACGATTAGTTACACATGTTTAGTCTTTTAGTACATACAGTCAAAAACCTCATACCTTCTAACCACCCAGCAATCCATCCATCACAATCACAGACCAGCTTCTTACCTTGGAATTTGGATGCCTAAGAACCTGGTCAAGAACATTTATGTATACGAAGCACATAAAGCCAATTCCATGTCAAATGGAAATAGAAGAGTAACAAGGAAAAAAAAAAAAACCTTAAACAAATTCCTAAATGTAAAGATCCACCGAATTAATTGCTAATCCTTGTCAAAATCCCCATCTTAATGCTACACTGAAAAAGTGGGAGGCAAGCAACAGTACTCAAAATTTGATATATGAATTTTTTGTGTCCACAATACACAACAATAACAAAACATTAATTGTAAATTTTACCTAGATCATGAATCTTTTTTTGTTATTACGTTCTATTTTGAGCAAAATTTAGACTGACAATTTAATTGATTTAAGCTCTTTCTAACCAAAAATTTTCAAATCAACTTGGATTTTCTCCTTTTTCTTCTTGTCATCCAACTGGATTTGGTATTGCGGAGGAGAGATACCCATAATATTCATAGCAAAAACTTAAGAGAGGGCAATGTGAACCTTGCAGACATTGTGATCCACTTGGAGGTGGAGATGGAGATGGGTGAGGTTCTGGTGAAGCATAAGTTATCTCACATGCTATTTATGCAGGAAATGATACAAATACATAGAAAACATTGGTAGAGGGTAGTTTAAGATGGTTCAATTCCTAAAACTTGGCTCAGTAAATCATTATGTAATATGAATGAAACAGCCTCAAACAACATTTCGATTGAAAACAAGAAGCTATAATCCATATATGCCTGGAACCATTTTTGTTATGTATTCAAAGATCATTTCTATGCAGAGCCCAGCAACTACTAGTCTGATAGTGCTTTGTGAAGATGTATTCCAAAGACCAAGATAAATAATTCCCATCAGAAACAAAACAATTATATGAAAGAAACAATCTTTTTCCATGCATCAGATCAACAATATGTATATATTCGCATGATGAAGATTTTTTTTTTCTTTTTTTGTGGGTACATAATTGATTGAGACTCCACTGCCAAGAGTTTCTGACTTTGTGTTTATGTTTGTGTGTCTGAATCTGATTTTAGGATTTGATTAGTGATTACAGGTTAATGGAAAAGCTAATTTCCTGTCAGCATATATTCAACCCAACATGCGCTTGACATGTGGGTTTGAATTGAGTCTCTGAAAGATTTGATATCAAAGCCTAGCAAGTGTTGTAGTTTGGATCCAAAGCAACTATTGATATTCATATTGAAAAGATGGAAGAGCAGTATGGGTCAAGTGGGGGCTTATTGTGTTGGCTTCATTCTGAATAATTGTCTTTCTGCGGGGGCACCCATACCGAAGTTTCTTCCATTAACTTTTTAGGTAAATTTTTAAACTTCTTTTACAAAAACTTCTAATAGTATCGAGAACACTGAGTAATCACCTACAATTAGTTTAATAATAAGGGAAATTTTGAGGTTGTATTGGTTAAGTAAAAGATTTTATTTTCAGATTTCTTTAATACTTTTCATGAAGCAAATGGATGCCATCAAGATTTAATTAAAAAAAGTTCTTGCTTAACTAACGAGAAAGTATAATTTTAAAAAAAATAAATATATTAATAACAAAATTTAATATCTCATATATTAATTATAAATTTTTTATTTTGTCTATTACTTCAAAATTTAACATTACATTTCAAGTCTTGATTATTTTAATTTTTTACATAATATAAACTTAGTTTACCTAAGATTAATTACATTGAAATCTCTAGTATTTAGCGTCCATATGCTAATAATCTTTAATACTATAAAGAGAGTTTTCTTTTCCTTTTTGTTTTCAAAAAAATTAATAATAGAATGAGAGATGTATATCTATTAATTGATAGAATTGTCTAAATATCTATTATGAACTCAAACTTTTATCTGGAGGTCATGAGCTATAATTTGAGAAGGGCTTGTACAAGACCATTACATCTGAGACTCATGTTTCAAAATTTGAGGAAAGGTCAAAGCATGTACAACTAAATATGATTTTAGACAAAAATTATTTTTGTAAATCGAATGTATGACTTTCTAGGACTCGTACACGTAACTTAGAAGTCATCATCGAGTAATTTTATTGTCTCATTAAAAAGGTTTGTCCTTCGCATTCCAATTGCATGTACCGCCATTATATTGATATCTCAATGAAAGCTAGGAAAAAACAAAGATCAGCCACAGCTACTGTCCTCTGATGGCTCACCAAATAGTGCAACAAGTCTGGTGCTATGTTAAATCAAGAATCTTAGTGGTCCTATTTCTTCCATTGCAAGCATTACTGTTTCTTACTTTTTCTTTCACAAGCAAGAATAAAAATCGAATCCATGTTCTTGGATGCCCTCAAAGCTTTGCTTTAATTCTATTTTTAACTAGAGATGAAAATTACAGGGGATTTATAAGCAATATAATGTCCAATTCCTTTTTGATTGGAGGGTTTAAGGTCCAGTGCTGAATTGGTTCTTGGCTCATAGACTTTGCACTCCCATACGTATCGATTGAACTAAAAAATAAACTATACATGAGCTTTCCTTAAAGTGCGCGAGTTTTAGTGTAATAATAAGATTATTTTATTATAGCCCACTGCTTAGAGATTTCAGTTGTGAAAGTAGACTTTCTATATATAAAAATAGGAGTACTGATAAATACATATAAACATGCACGTATGAATTTGTTGATCAAACTCCAAATCGTCAATGAGGTTCTATTGGGTTAATCCATATAGATAGCATATAGAATATCGTGTAATGTGTCATCCATCTGTTAAAAGCATCCTTCCGAATGTCCCTTTTCTCTGCACTCTTGTTCAAAATGGGTTTGCCCGAGATTTAAAGTTCTCCCACATATTTATGTTTGTTATAATTGCATTGAAGCTTCTATAGTCTAGTCTCTGCATGCTAATAATCTTCAGTCCATAAAGAGATGTATTTTTAGTTATTTAAATTAATAACAATAAGAAACATTTATATCAGTTAGTTAATTAAAAAAAATTGTTTGAATATATGTTTAATTATTACAATAACTCTCGAGTTCTCAAATGGTTAAAAATTCAAATATGGTTTTAGAAGTCTTAAGTTAGAACTTAAGAAGGAATTGTTAGATTTGTTAAAATAGAAAGGGCTCCTCTCATTGTATCATAAAGAGTAATGACCGATAACTGCACGTTCATGTGTCCTTCGCCATTTAGAAATACGCATCTCTACAAAAATCATGTTCCGGTGTCATTATCTCAATATCATCACTTTGGTTCAATTAGTTGCTTTGTTTAAGAAAAAAATCTAACACATATTAGTTATCAGGTGAGTGGTTCATGTTTTGATTTAATTGATCACTCTCATGTATGCCGTCTAATCTGCGCTATGAAAGCCGAAGACATACACATATTCCCTTCGAAACTTTGAATGAAATGACCCATATCAAACCCATTCTTCTTGTTTCTTTTTATCTATCCAAACCAAATCCATTATTCTGTAAAGTGAAGGCACTGAATTACCTAGCCATTTTTGCATGTAAAAGAGGACAGTCTGAGAGTACAAAACTCTCGTGTTGTAAAGTCTAAGAAAATATCAAGGGATGTACAATTATATCTGATTTTAGGTAAATACTACTTTCACAGCTCGAATCTATGACTTTCCACAAATCAAACATATGATTTAGAGATCATGACGAAGTAACCTCATCGTTGCATTAAAAAGGCTTGTCCTTCCCATTGTAATCGCATGTGCTGCCTTTATATTGATATCTCAGTGTAAGCTAGGAAAAAACAAAGATCAGCCACACCTACTGTCCTCTGATAGCCCACCAAATAAAGCAAAAAGAAATAAAGATCAACGTCGGCTTGTGATTCTCTCCCTTAAATTATAAAGATTCCCATTGCTTGATGATTTGCTTTGTCCATGCCTTGGTGTGAAACATGTGTGAATAGCCTTAATGTTGACATATTCCCCACCTCTTGTAATGTTGACATCACAGCTTATTATTTACAGTCTATGTGACTTTCCAAAAAGAAATATCTAGAAAATGTTGACCTCATGGAGTATTGTATTCATCCCGTCTAAAAAATTTTTTCAAAAATACCATTCCTATACTCAGAGACTCAACTGTTAGTCTGGTTTGGTTTCAATTTGACCAATTCAGAAAATTTCAACATGATTGAAAGTTTACTGCCTTAATCCACTAGTTGTAAGTAGATAGAGGATGAGAGAAGTCAGACCAAAAGGGTTTGGTTAGCACAATGTCTCGCTTTCAGCTCCATTTTATGCTTGTATCTTGAAAAGGGCAAGAAACAGAGATTTTGGAAAGTTTTACTATTTATGACTGTTTACTTACCAACAATGCAAACTATTTACTTTGAATGGAGACCTAAAACAAGATATGTTGGTTGTTTTACCATGACATAAAGAAAGAATATTAGTACGGTTCTTGTTCTTGTCATTTAGTTTTGTTGTTTTTTCTTTTTCGTGTGGAGTGTTGTTATATAGATCAACTTTTGTATAGCCAAGCGGCCACCACCATGAAAAGTCTGCTCACACTGCCCCTGCTCTTTTGATAATATATAGATAGCATATAGAATAGCGTGTAATGTGTTAAAAATATCCTTCCCAATGTCCCTTTTCCCTGCATTTCTGTTTCTCTCTGGCTGTTTTGCACTGTAATAGCAATTCCCATTAGCTGATTGTAGTCTGCCATTGGCCAGCCATACTGCTTTGAGAGAGAGAGAGATGGGGCATCACTCATGCTGCAACAAAATGAGAGTGAAGAGAGGGCTGTGGTCACCGGAGGAAGACGAAAAGCTCATCAACTACATATCCACCTATGGCCGTGGCCGCTGGAGCTCAGTTCCAAAACATGCAGGCACTCACTCATTATTTCTTTCCTATCTGCTCCACACACACACATACACACAAGTCTACAACATTGTACAAAATTTTCTGTGTGTTGAAGAGTGGTCCTTTCCATTTTATATACATTTCATTCCACAAAATCACTCAGTTCTACTTCTTCTTCTTTTTTCATTGCCTATTATATTCATTTCTACAGGGCTCCAGAGATGTGGGAAAAGCTGTAGATTGAGATGGATAAACTATCTCAGACCAGACCTGAAGCGCGGACGTTTCTCTCCCCAAGAAGCAGCACTCATCATTGAACTCCAAAGCATTCTAGGCAACAAGTATATACTTCATACCTATCTTATCTATCAACCTCATGTTCTCCATCTGTATTGATTTTTTTTAATATTTTTCATGATGAGGAATTCTTTGAGGTAAATCTCGGTTGTTCTTATCAAATTATCATTGTTTGGACCAAGTACAGGTGGGCACAGATAGCCAAGCACTTACCAGGAAGAACAGATAATGAGGTGAAGAACTTTTGGATTTCAAACATAAAGAAGAAGCTCATCTCTCGTGATCATGTTTCCAATTCAGCCAACTTCACTGATTTGCATAGTTCCAATGAAGGTTATGGGGAAGAACTTGTCTTCTCCGTGAATGCAAACCCTAACCTCACTCTAAGTGCTCATCGAGAAGACCAGCACTACCTTACCTCGTCAGATTCAAGGCTACCCAGTTTGAGTCATCATGAAGACTTCAAGTTCAACCAAATTCCCTACAATTTCAATGTTGATTTGGGCAATTTGCCACCCACTTCAATCCCACAACCCCTACCACCTCCACCCAATAACCCATCTTTATGGTCCTTGCCATATCTCCCCCAACATATTGATTTAAACTCGGAAGACCAAGTCTTGAGCAATGTGGCAGCAGGTCCACATTATAGTGGAGATAAAGTCATTGACCAATGTATCACGGCAATGCCTTATAATGACAACCATGCTATGGTACCTATGACACCAAAATTGTGTGAGATAATAGAAGGAAATGTTAATGGAATGCCACCTTCTTCCTCATCTTCATCACAACAGGCAGAGCTGCTTGACCCACTTGCTAGACATCCATGTCTTCCATCCGTTCCTTGCTTGCATGAACCGCAGGTGCCAACAAATCAGATGGAGGACTACGTCGATGCTGCTGTCATGCCATTGTCATCAGCCTATTCATCAAGTGGTCAATTTGTTACTAATTACCCTATTCTTCTTTCCAGCTGGGATGCCTAAGACATTAGTTGAAACATTAAGAGGAATTGTGGGTGGACTCATTTTGACAAGAAGTGCATTTATTTCCTCAAACATCACATAAGATGTTGAGTACGGCTACTGTGGGAAATTCAAAATGTTAGTAGTTCGGGTTGTGTGGTAAGTAATGTTTGCTGAGGTTCCATAAATGTGTGCTTAGGCCATTTCTTGTCATTCAAAGTCATACTTATTTTTGCAGATTGGGTCATCCCCTCCTTAAATAAGATACAGGTATTATTTTGATTTTCTTATTGAAGTGCATGATCTTGTGTTTCTGCTGGCTCTCTCTTTCTCCCATGAAAGATTTGGAAATGCATGTATGTAGCTACAAGTTCAAGCTTTTAACATGAAATTTCCACGTAGCAAGCCAGGACTATTTGTTTTATTTCCTATCCAATAGTTTTTCAATAAGTGCTCTATTTGTTTTACTCCATCTTGTAATCATGGAATTCAGTGCTCTAACTTTTTTGTTTTTTGTTGAATCGCAAAGATAAAAGTTGTGGGAAACTGAAGCTCACGTTTTGACTAGGAGCTTAATATTTTTGACTTTCTTGCGATCATTCATACTTTTTATGGTGGTTAAAAAGATAGTGTTTGTTTTTCAAGTTTGATATAATAAATAATAATATTAAACTTTAACTTAAAATTTTTTAATTTGTAAATAAAATTCACTTAATTGTTATTTAATATTTATTAGATAATTATTTATAATTTTATTAATATAATAAAATTACACAATATATATAATAAAATAAATATCAAATTCTATTTATAAGTCACATAATAAATTAAAATTTTTAAATTTTTGTATGTTAAATATTAATAAAAATTTATTTTTAATATAATATTAAAATTATAAAAAATATAATTTAAATATTTAATTTTTATTTAAATTATATTTTATTTTTTATCTAATATTAATTTCAATATTTTTCTTATCTATTTTAATTTATTCTTTGTAAACCTTTGTTTTGTTTTCATTAATTTTAAAAAATCACGTCATTTCTATAATTTTATTATTTTATCTTTAAACTCATCTAAAACCTTATTTCATTTTTTTTAATTTAGAATTATGATTTATAAATATAAAAAATTATCTCATCATCATTAATAAGACTATTTTTAACTATTCTTGACCAAATTTTGCATCAACTTCAAATTTCTAAGGGAATTTGTAGAATATAACCTAAAAGATGAATAAAAAAAAAAAAAAGGATAGACGAGAGCGAGAGAGAGAGAGAGAGAGAGAAGGTACCTGAAATAAAGTGACTGGTCCATTAACAGCAGAAATTAAGAAAGACCCATTGAGTTGACATCAAGAAACATCCGAAGACTTTGCAGATCAAGATAAAGGGTGGCCGGCAAAGAAAAGAGAAATCTTGGAAGAGAGAAAAGAGAGAAGATCCAAAGATTGGAACTTTCCTTTATGTGTGAGAGAGAAAGCAAGAAGGCTACAGGCTATGAGGAGAGACACTCTCTCTCTCTCTTTCTATTTTCACTTCCTATATATTTCTCTTTTTCACTTATTTAAATTTACCATTTTAAAATTAAGAAAATATATTTTTTTTCAATTACTTTTACGTACGTTTCATGCAATAATGAAGAAATTTGATTCAACAGCTAGAATGCACATTGGAGCATGGAAAATTGGATGCAAGTGCATTACATGAGATGAATGCCAAAAATTTTTATTTTCTATGGGTGAAATTTATTATTTTGATAAAATGTGCATAACAAAGATTAAGCTTTATGAGAAAGAGGGCAATTGCTACATTAAAGTTTTCAGCAATATTAGACTAACACCAATAATGTAAAAAAAAAAAGAAAAGAAATTACACATAATCATAAAAAGATTACGTGATAATATTATAATTATTAAATATATATTTATAATAATAAAATATATAATCAAAATTAATTATAAAAATTAGTTAGCCTCGTGACATTGACATACCCGAAATCTAACTTAACTAGGTACAATGACATGACCAATTGTTAATATTTCGATATTGATAAAAAGTTTGCGCCGGCCATTTGTTTCATTAAATAGCCAATTGTAATACTATTTTTTGATCGCAAAACTTAAAAATAAAAAGAAAAAAAATGGACTGAAGTGACACAAGAAGGGACTGTGAAAAATGTTGTGTTAAAGGACTCCAATGCACCGACCGCGAGAATGAGACAGGGTAGAGAGAAAGTTTGATGTGTGATCGGAGTAGATTTCGCCTAAATTTTTATTTTTATTTTTTAAAATAAAATGTTTAAATAATTAAGATATAATGTATATAAATATTGTAATATATATATTTATTTTTTTTAATAACTCATTATATATTCATTTAAAGTTTTATATGTCATATTTTAATTATTTATATATTTTTTTAAAAAAATCAAAATTTCCCAATCAGTTTCTGTATCCCCTCCTCCTCCTTCTAACATATTTCTATGTGGAAATATCGTACTGGTTGATTGACAATGGCTCGCACGTACTGAATAATTTGATGGTAATGAGAATTGTTACAATTGGTCATTGCTTTGGTGGGGGGTTGATGTTATTGATGTCTCGTCTTCTACGTTTGAAGGACAAGGCACCGACGCATCGGACAATAATTTTAGCAGATGCTTCGTGGGCTCCAAGCAATTATCATCCATTATGACCATTATAGAAGATACCAAACTCAAGAGTTTTTTTTTTTTTTTTTTTTTTTAAATCCAATCTCTTTTTATGATTTTGTCAATTTTTACTGATAAAATTATACCATTTTCCATTAAAAGGATTGCCTCCACCTCATATAAACTTTAGTCCTTTATCCCAACCTAAACAAGTTTTCATTTTCCTTAATAATAATAATAATAATAATAATAATAATGTTTCGAATTTTGAATTTGGAATACTCAGTGGTGAAAAGAAAATACCGTTTTTTTTTCATAATAATGTGCCCCAATAACGGCCCGGAGCGCAATTGAACCATGCAGCGATTTGCAATGATTCCATACACAAACATTTGTCGGAGTAATTAGACTCGACGGCAAGTTGAACACGAGAGTTTTTGAGGAATTCGAATTTCAGTTTAACGATTGTGCATGCTAACCTTTTACTCATTTATAATGCAAACAACAACTTTATATGAGACGACAAAGTTTTTCCCTTTCTTCCTTTTGTGTGTGTGAGTGTGTGTACGAGAGAGAGAGAGAGAGAGAGTTTGGAACTACCCAGAGACAGCCAAAAGGCTCTGATCTTCAGGAAGAAGACATAATCTTCATATGCCTGGACCTATTTTTGTTATGCATTCAAGGATCATTTCTATGGAGAGCCCAGCAACCAATAGTCTAATAGTGCTTTGTTCAGATGTATTACAAACACCATGATAAATAATTCCCATTAGAAACAAAACAATTATAGGACAGAACAAAGACGATTATATGAAAGAAACAAACTTTGTACATGCAGCAGATCATCAATATGTATATACCTGATGGAGAGTTTGTTAGGTCTGGTTTTGGAGGGTTTTGCAGGGAAGTGAGAGTGAAACTTCTGCCTCCTCCAAAGAACAAAACTCCTTCGGCCAATTATGATAAGCGGTTGGTTATGTGGTTATAAAATAAGGCTATTCACTTCTCATTATTTCATAATATTTATTTTATCAATTTTTTCTTCACTTTAAAAAAAAAAAATCACCCTTTTTCTTCTTTTTTTTTTTTAAAAAAAATTTTGTTTTAAGAAAAAAAAAAAAGAAATTAAGTCTTTTCTATGTGCAATTTGACACATCTATGATTTTCCCATCATTTTTACGCAAGCCAATCTCTCCTCGTGTCTCTCTCTCTCTTTTGTCCCTCGTATCAATCCCAAAGGGTGTGCTCCATTTTCACAAAATAACAGCAACCTTCTCTGGGTGAGAAAAATCTATCAGGAGCCACGGTGAATCGGGAAAAATATTAAGAAAAGACCAGGAATCAGGATGCTGCCAAAAGTTGCAAATATTTTCGGATGTCAAAAGCAGTGTGGGTCATGTGGGGGCTGATGGGGTTGGCTTCTTGTTTCTGTGGGGCCATCCATATTGAAGTCTGTTTCCTTAACTTTTTCGGTAAAGTTTTGCTCTCCTTTTACAAAAACTCCTAATAGTAATAAGAAAAATAAATAACCACTTATGATTAGCTTGGTGATGTTAAAAGTAAATTTGAGATTATGTTGGCTAGATACAAGATTTTACATTTAAATTTTCTTAATGCTTTAATAGAAGTTAAATTATTATATTAATAATAATAAATTTACTTAAAAAAATTCTTTCTTAAGAAAAAATTTAATTTAAAAAAAATAATAAAATTTAATATTTGACGTATAAATTTTAAATTTTAAATTTTATTTATTATTTTAAAATTTAATATTATATTTTAAATTTTAATTAATTTAATTAATTATATAATATAAATTTAATTTACTTAAAATTAAAAATATATTTGAATGTTTATGTAGATTATAACTGTATTAAATCGTCTCTCGAGTGTAGCCTCCGCGTTCTACTATTTAGGCCTGACAGTCAACAATCTGCATTACAAGTTAACTAGGGAGGTGCATAAACACTAGAGTTACAACTTTAATCTCTAATCAATTTCATAGTTGAAAGACTCATCAGTTAACTACCTCGTATTATATGCATGTATCTTGAAAAGGACAAGAAATAGAAAGTTTGGAATGGTTTACTATTTACGGCTGTTGGCTTCCCAAACAATGAGAGCTACTTGCTTTTCAATGGACATCTTCAACAAGGTATGTTGGCTGTTGTGCCATGATATAAAGAAAGAATATAAGCACGATTCCTCTTCTCGTTGTCATCATGGTTATTGTCAAAGCTTGAAATCCCATTAGAGAAAGGATATGTTTGGTCACTTTTGAAATCTACTTCGAACCAACCCTATTAATGGATTAACGCCATTAAACATTTGCTTGAACTAATCAAATTACCTATTATTAATTCTTCACTTCTAATTTTTGTTGGGCTGCTAGGCCTTGAATGTGAGATAGATAGAGGCTAATTTTGTTGGGTCGACTAGCCTCTAGCCTCTCTCTGGGCCCAATGAACTCTTAATGGGCCCTTAATTTTTTTGAGTTATATTGCAACGGACTATATAATCCCTTTGTTGCCTTCGTTTAGGGTACTAAACAAGATTTTTCTGAAAAATATTCATCTCATTTTTCTGCTAAAAAAAGTGGTGAACTGAAAATAAACTGTTAAACAAAGTGATAGAGAGAGAGAGAGAGAGAGAGAGAGAGAGAGAGAGAGAGAGAGAGAGAGAGAGAGAGCCACAGGGCTCCAAAAGGGAACTGGAGAGACCCCTAGGTATGTTATTTTTATTATTAAAATGTATTTAGACTACTCTTAATCCTCTAAAGAAATGTAATATCTGCAACCACAATCATCTATTATTAAATGTTTTGATTTATTTATAGTATTTTAAATTTCAATATATTTAGAATAACAAGAATTATTTGTATAATTTTAAAGTTTAAAATTATCAAAAAAAAAAAAAGAAAAGGCACCAAATTTATTTATTTTACAAGCACACTCCTCCAATTTAATAATACCTTCCATTAGTATAAAATTAATATTCTCGACGAATTGCTTGTCATCCTTTATAATTAACCTGAATTTTTGTAATTATCCTAAAATTCATATCATAAAACTAGTCCATGTATTAGGAAAGTAGTTTACTCATGCTTGACTTAGTGATATTGAGCTACCATAAACCATGTAGTAGCTTAATTATGAAGATTCCTAATTGTTTAAGAATTTCTGTGGTTATAACTTTTTTTAATACAATAATAGTCTTATTAATTTATTAAAAAATTAGTGAAATGAGATATGATGAATTTAAAACATTATAGGGGTGCTCAATACTCCGATCTACGTTATTGTAAATAACTCACAAATTAGGAGTGTTTTGGAAGGAGTTAAGAGTCAAACTTATTTTTCTTCCAAAGAATAGATTTATTTTGATTAGTTATGGTAAACAACTGATTTTATAGTCATAAAATAAAATTATTTAATTCTTATTATTTAATAATAGTATTTTAATATAACAAAATAATTATTTTGATATTGAGTATGGAGTAACATTTATGGCTTTTTCATTATTTCTACTTGTCTCTTTCCACTTTAACGTGTTTCTCACTCTATAAAACAACAAAATAAAATAAAATAAAATCATAAAAAAAATACACACGAGAGACAACAAAAGCACAAAGATTGCTTAAAGCTAGATATGGACATAAAATTTTTGTGCAAAAGGTGGGCAAATTGATCACATCATGCTTTTTTAACAGAACATGAAAGAAAAAAAGAGGATCCAAAGGACTCCAAACTTACAAGGTATCTCTCTGGAGATATTGTTTCATGGGCCATAAAATGAAGGCCCACACTTGCATTTCCAAACCCTCAGGCTCATAATTGGCATAACTTCAAATGGAAAATGGGTGTTGCGCCTTTTGTTTGTGGTGGGCACTTGAATTGCTTGGCATGGAGTGCAACCATGGCCTTTATGTTCACAGCTTGGTGGGCTGGACCCTATTCTGCTCATTTCTCTTGAATATGTTTCTGCTACATCTATGCTTCCTGCCTGTCCTTCTGGCATGCTATTGACATCCTTCAAATATTGAAATTGGACCATCCTGTTAACTTCCTTTTCATAATCCTTTTGCAAGTGAGAAAAGGCAAGAAAGAAAAAAGTGAGAATGAGCCCACCTGGGAGCTGGACTTTGAGCCCATGGAAATTTGTGCAGATTCTGGGTTGTGGCCTGTTACAATCAAGTATCAAAAGTTGGTGAGACATGAACTAAATGGAAATTTCTGCTCATCTATGCTCTCCAAGTCTCTCTTTTTTTCTCCCTCTGACCAATCCAGGAAAGCACTCTACAAGGGTGGGGTCCATTTTCACAAAATAACACCTCCCTTTGACCCACTTTGAATCAGGAAAAATATTAAGTAAAGACAAATTTTTAACAATAGAAATGACGCGAATACACAAAAATGCAACCATGGTAACATTTGTGATTTCAACAAGAATTCTGATTAGATTTCTGTGGGTTTCCTTCAATTTTGCGTTAAAGCTCAGGGTCCGATTAACAACGGAAAATCTTAGCTAGTCCAGGGCCCTATACTGCATCACCTTTAACTTGTGATAACTTCATTCCAGAAAAGGTAGAAAAAAATCCCGCGGCAGGGACTTACTAACACAAAAGAGGAAAAAGGCATCAATTCAGTCCTGTGACATGCAGCTCTGACTGTAAGTTTTTAAATGAGTTGGTTAAATAAATTAATTAAAAGTGTACTTTGGTAGGTGGGGAGCGTGCAGGCAGGCTGGAGCACCTCGTCCCAATCTGGGTCATCCATTTGGACCATCTACAACAATAATGGGGTCTTCTTCGTCCTCAACCTCTCATTGCCCTTCTGGTATATCCTGATGTGCACTTTCAATAAGGTTTATATTCCATTGACACGTACAGTCATCATTTCTTCTTTGAAATACAAGAAAACTCAAAAAATTACCTAAAATTCAAGGAAGTCAACGAGACACTGCGTTGGATGCCAGAAACAGACTCAAATTTATGAATACATAATTATCATTATTGATTATTTTTTTTCGTCTTTTAACTTGTAATCATAATTAATAAAAAATAATTATAAATATATAAGTTACAGTTGATATATAATTTTACGTTTAATTTTTGTATCCGTGTATTTGAAATCTATAAAATTAGTCACTATCAAACAGCACACCATCGGAACCACTTTTTTCTCCTCGGCTGTTTTGAGTCTAGGTGGATAAGGCACTGATGTTAAGCGATGATATTTTTAATTTTCCAAAAAGACAGCTGTGGTGTGTGCTAGACGCAAGCATTGTTATTTGATAATTTTTCAATGATGCGGTCCAACGTTAAGAAATCTCCATTCATTTAATATTTTTGTTAGTTATAACAAAGTAATTACATGTAATAAATACGAGGAACATTATGGTGTTCCAATTAAATTGAGAACAAAAATGTTCCAAATGCTGGTTCAACTTCAAAGTTTTTCTGAATACTCTATTGAGATTAAAACAACATACGAGATTAAAGGCTGGATGGAAAGAACTTTGAGAGTTGCACTTCCTGATGCAAACTAAGGTCATGCTGTTTTTTCCTCTTGTTACAGTATTGAAAAGTTAGTTGCACTTGATAAATTGAGTACGTTTCAGCCATTAATTCACACGTTGTACTATTATTAAAAGGATTAGTCACACATGTTTAGTCTTTTAGTACATACAGTAAATCATTGAGATTACACGTTACATCTAACTATCACGTTTCTGCAACACGTCAAGTTTACTACTTGCAAACAAAGAATCAAGTCACAAAACCTCGTACCTTCTTACCAGTAAGCAACCCATCCATCACAATCACAGACCAGCTTCTTACCTTGGAATTTGGAAGCCTAAGAACCTGGTCAAGAACATTTCTGCATACCATGCACATGAGGCCTATTCCATGTCAAAAGGAAATAGAAGAGTAACAAGGGAAAAAAAAAAAAAGAAAAAACTTAAACAAATTCCTACATGTAAAGATCAGATACGTACATGTAAAGATGCACCAAATTGATTGCCAATCCTTGTCGAATTCCCCATCTTAATGCAACACTGAATAAGTGGGAGGCAAGCAACTGTACTTGAATTTGACATATGAATGTTTTGTGTCCACAATATACAACAATAACAAGGGTCTTTAATTTCAAAAGCTAAAACATGTTACAATTTTTCCGATTAGTGAACATGCACATAAAAGCAATTAAATAATCAAGAATTCAACTATAACATCTGCTACTCAATCAATCAAACACAGAACATATCAAAACCCCAGTTCATTTCCTTGCTATGAGGTTGTAGATTCATGCCTCTTGTCCTTTCACTTCATCAATGGGCTTGTCTTCATCAATGTCACCACTTGTTCCATGAGTTTCTTCGTGGCGGCGTGGTGATTTTTTCCCTTGAATTATACCCTCAACCACTTCCTTGGCTCTTTTCATAAAGTTTGGTCCTTTCCATTCCAAAACCAAAACAACCTAAACTAAGCCAATTTCCGTCCACAATTCTATCTGAAAAATATTTCCAGGGAGTTTCACAATAAGTCTTCATTTTGCTTCATGTATGTTACATCAACAATAAAACAAACATATCTATTTCTCTTTAACAATCAACAAAAGCAGGTTCAAACATGATCGAAATATAGAAAGTCTTCTGCAAAGAATTGTGCTTTATTGCATGGAATTGGAAAGAACATGAAAATGAAAGGCACCCAATAGAATTGTGATGAGAAGGTTTTTCCTTTTTCTTCCTTTGTTTGCATGTGAGAAAGAGAGAGAGAGAGTTTGGAGCTACCCAGAGACAGCCAAAAAGCTGTTATTTTCAGGAAGAAGCTATAATCCATATATGCCTCGACACATATTTGTTATGTATTCAAAGATCATTTCTATGCAAAGCCCAGCAACTGACAGTCTAATAATGCTTTGTTAGGATGTATTCCAAAGACCCAGATAAATAATTCCCATTAGAAACAAAACAATTATATGAAAGAAACAAACTTTTTACATGCAGCAGATCATCAATATGTATGTATACGCATGATGGAGATTTTTTCTTTTTTGGGTACAAGCCTGATGGAGACTTTGTTGGGTCTGGCTTTGACTCTGCCATTGATACTCCACTGCTAAGAGTTTCTGACTTGTCTTTGCGTTTGTGTGTCTGAATCTGATATCAGGTTTTTACTAGTGATTACAGGATAAGGAAAATCTAATTACCTGTCTGTCCTCCTATTGAGCAAGATTCATCTGCGCCGAGACAAGTGGGATGATGTCATGCTGACATGGAGGGTTGAGTTGCCACTTGGCCCACATTTGCATTATCAAAGTTTTTGTTACCCGTCACAGGGCCATAGAAGTCAGCATATGTTCAACCCAACATGTGCTTGACATGTGGGTTTGAATTGAGTCTGAAAAGTTTAACATCAAAGCCTAATAATAAATGCGGTAGTTTCGATCCAAAGCAGCTATAGACCATTGGAATTCAACCCATTGTGTCTAGGCTTGAGCCTAACATAAACAGGTCATTTTATTTCGCAGAATCTATTGTGGGATTGCAAGCATTTAATGTTGTTTTTCAAGATTACCAATAGTTGATCGGTAACAAAAATCTCCAAAGACAGCATTCTCCGTCAATAAAAAAACATTGGTTACATAACCCAAAAAGCCTGAAAAAACAAGCTTCAATGAAATGTTAAAAATAGAATTCTCTACACTCTAATTTGTTTTTTGCTCATAAGATATTTATTATGAAAAGAGAAGATAAAATTTAAAAGAATGAAAAAAGTTATTGTAATTGTATGCATCATGGTTCAATTGACTGTGTAATAGATAACAAAATTATCTATTATGCAGATATTGATATATTGATTGTGCAATTTGTGAGTGCACTGACTCCGCAGCTAATAATGCTTAAAAATAGACTTTGCAGCTTGCCATGTAGTTTTTCCGAATCAGTGGAGTATGGCCTTTAGGGTCGATTATTAGTGATTAAAAGGATTTCCACACGTGATTAGCAATAACTAAACCATTTATGAGTAGTCTCTTGTTGCTCAATTTAGGCAACAAGAACGATCTATATGCCTGAAAAATAATATCAATAAGTAGAAAGCCGTAAGAATCAGGACAGAAGGAAACATATACAATAACCAAATATTATATTTAGATCATATAATTGCGCTAACAGATTATTATTATTATCACAATACCTTATTAATAGGAACTGTGGTTGCTTTAATCACACTCGCATTCGCACTAACTACAGTGATTATCACTGAAATGATTCTAAAACTTTTAAGCTAGAACAAATACTGAGTCTCAGACTGGTTTCACTTTTTGGATTTGAGAAAGAATTAAAAGAAAAAAAAAACAAACAAAAAGAATAAGAACGATAGTACAAAAAATTATGGTTTCGAGACAGACCACAGCATTGACCAGTTCAATGTCAGATTCAAAACTACGAACATATTTTTAGAAGTCTTAGACAGTGTCTGTAATCCGTTGAAATATGACTTTCTCTGAACTGCATCGCTCTCCGGCAGCAGGTGGTGACTGGCCGGTTAATGAACATCCCACGGAGGATCATGTCGTAACAAAGATAAGGAATCAGGATGCTGCCAAAAGTTGCAAATTTTCTCGGATATCAACTAAAATGGGATCTTCAATTGAAGGAAAGAAAAGGGTACGACAAGCTTTCCTTAGAATTGACTAAAATAATTGGACTTTCTTTCATAGTGGGTTGCCATTAAGAGACGTGAGAGCAGTGTGGGTCAAGTGAGGGCTTATGGGGTTGGCTTCTTTCTGAATAATTGTTTTTCTGTGGAGGCATCCATATTAAAGTTTGTTCCATTAACTTTTTAGGCAAAGTTTTGCTCTCCTTCTACGAAAACTTCTAATAGTAATTAGAATACTCAGTAAGCACCTATGATTAGCTTAACGATAAGGGTAAATTCGAAATTGTGTTGGTTAAGTACGAGGTTTTACTTTCAATTTCCCTTAATACTTTTCATAAAGAAAATGGATATTGTAACATTATACTAATAATCAGGCATTTGCCCGGGAAGGAATTTCTCCTTAACCAATGAGAAGACATGACTTAAAAAAAAAAATTAGTAGCAAAATTTAATGTTTTCATATGATAATTTCTGAATTTTATATTTTATTTATTATTTCAAAATTTAATGTTATATTTTAAATTTTGATTAGTTTAATTTACTACATAATATAAACTTAATTTGCCTAAAATTTCAAATTTTACCATACAACTTTCCACGTCTTGAATAAACTAGGAAAAAAATTATGATATAAGCTGGGAAAAAACAAAGATCATGATGGAGTAACTTGTCCTTTCCATTCGAATTGCATGTACTGCCATCATATTGATATAAGCTAGGAAAAAACAAAGATCAGCCACAGCTGGTGTCCTCTGATGGCTCACCAAATAAAGCAAAAAGTCTGGTGCTGTATTAAATCAAGAACCTTATTTGGTCTTATTTCTTCCATCACAAGCATTACTGATTGTTACTTTTTCTTTTACAAGCAAGAATAAAAATCAAATCCATGTTCTCGGATGCCCTCAAAGCCTTGCTTTAAGTCTATTCTTAGCTGGAGATGAAAATTACAGGGGATTTATAGGCAATTTAATGTCCAGTTCTTTTTTTTTTTTCCTTTTTTAAGAAGGATTTAAGGTCCAGTGCTGAATTGGTTCTCGGCTCTTAGACTTTGCACTCCTATACGTTTAAATTGAACTAAAGAACATAGACCATACGTGAGTTTTCCCTAAAGTAAATAGACTTTAGTGTAATAGTAAGGTTATTTATTACAGTCTGCAAATTACAAGTTTCTGTTTTAAAAATGGTCTTTCTATATGAATTCGTTGATTAAACTCCCAATCATCAACGAGGTAGGTTTTATTGGGTTGATCAATAATAATTTTAATTTTATAACTCAAGCTATAGCCAACTTACGTCACTTAAAATATCTTGTCGTCAATGATCATGAAGAATCAAATAAAGGTTACCCTACAATAGGCATTGACATTGAACTACAATTATTGACGAGAATATATTCTTTAATCATAGCGCAAAGCTTTTACTTTATTAATTGCTTTTCGTAATGTGCAGGGATTAAACGTGTTCACTGGCATCATGTGATCCTCTCCCTTAAATTATATAGATTCCCATTGCTTGATGATTTGCTTTGTTCATGCCTTGGTGTGAAACATGTTTGAATAGCCTCAATTAATTGTTAGCTATTATGTAACTTTTAATTTTCACTCTGAATTTTTATATTCACCACCTCTTGTAAGGTTGACATCACAGCTTAATATTTCGAATCTACGTAACTTTCCTAAAAGAAACATCTCCAAAATGTTGATCTCATAGAGTATTGTGTTCATCCCTTCTCAAAAATTTTTCCAAAAATACCATCCCTATACTCAGTGTCTAAACTGTTAGTTTCGTTTGGATTCATTTTGACAAATTCAAGAAAATTTCAGCATGATTGAAAGTTTACTGTCTTCATTCTCTAGTTGTACGTAGATGGAGGATGAGAGAAGCCAGTCCAAAAGGAATTGGTTAGCACAAAGTCTCCTTCAGCTCCATTTTATGCTTGTATCTTGAAAAGGACAAGAAATAGAACGGGTTACTATTTATGGCTGTTTGCTTCCCAAACATTGAGAGTTATTTGGTCTTGAATGGGCATCTTAAACAAGATGTGTTGGTTGTTGTGCCATGACATAAAGAGAGAATATTAGTACGATTCCTGTTCTTGTTGTCGTCATAGATCTTGTCAAAACTTGAAATCCTGCATAAATGCATTGTTATAGATTTCCAATTTTACACTGTTTCCGTAACTTAACTGATGTTGTCCAAAATTTAACATACTGGATGGAATATTGTTAGGGTGAATTTGGAATCGTGTGAATTAGGGCACAGTCTCATGTTTGAATGTTTTTATGTGCATTCCATGATTAAAGTGAGCGTGACGGTGGTGGTCATATTGGCAAACCGCTTGAAAAAGATTACTCATTCTATATATATAGATATATATAGGAGTTTGGTGGGTAGGATTGGACATGATTCAATGGCGTGTGGACCCTAGTTCTATAGGTCTCTTTTTGTATTGATATTCTAAGTAGAGTTTAACAAAATATTGCTCTTCAAGAGTACTTTCATTGCAGGAAAACAAGAAAATTACTCAGAGTATCACACAATGTCAAGGACCCCTGTTTGGGGATTGGTTAAAAGTTCCTTTTAGAGGAAATAGTAGCAATGTATTAATTATAATAAATGGACGGAAGCATTGTTGTGCAGGGCGAACAAGTTCACCCTTTTTTTCTAGCTGCCTGCCCATTATTATAGTAAAAAGATTTAGCTTAAAAATCATTCGCAGGGTCATTCTGTTCCCAGGATTTAACTTAATGATCATGTCAATAAGTGGCAAAAGAAGAAAAATCAAATTCATGGTCTCATTGATATGTACAGTTTAATTTACGGAGAATTAAAAGTTGGTACACAATATTCATTAACTATTTCTCAAATATATATATATATATATTTAAAAGTTTAAAATCTAATGCTATATCTGAACAAAAAATTTACATAATTTTAACATTCAATCTTGTGGCTAGTAACTTTCGCAAATATTATAGGTTGCTTCGCCTAGTAATACTAGACAAGAGCTGTCAATCATGATCAATAGCTAACGGACATTTTTACTTCTTTTTTTTTTTTCATTTATTTTAGTGTTATGGTTTAATGATAGTTCGAATCATATTATGGGGAAGAAGTTTATGAGAATAACTGAAAGTGCATGCATATTAGGAAGTTTGTATTATAATGTAATTGAGCCTAAAATCCGAATTAAGAGGGTAAAAAGGAACAGTGCATCAAGTGAAAGGAATTCCAGCTCAATAATCAAACATAATTCAAATGAAATTATTGTTTCATAGATGTTCCTTCTTTCCTCAGTGAATGGAACACTTCAACATATCACTTCACTGCAATAGGAAGAGAGCATTTAAATCACCTGCATAGGTCTCCCATAACACTTTAATGGTTAAAAATTTAGATTTTTATATTTAAGCTCTCAGATTTTAATTTTGAAAAGAAAATATGAAGTTTATAGAACAAAAAAAAAAACGTTACCTTAATTATGTAACATACGATTTGATGAAAATTATTGTGGATTAGTTGGCAAAGAAGTGTTGTTACTGATACTGACACCATCGTTTCTAATAGGAATAATCTTCACTCATATTTCAGACTAGAAAATGGGCCATCATCTGCAGCAAAATTGCCTGCAGTCCACGGTTTGTATTGAAGGTTGATAGTATTCAATTTGATGGTTCTAAGTTCTATTAAATTGTTATTTTGACCCATAGTTAAATTTCGATGAGTCCAAGGTGGAGCCTCTCAAGCATAGGGACGGGAACCACCAAGGTGAGAGTGTGACTTGTGTATGCTTCAGTGCTTCCCATCATTCCCACATAATGTTTCGAACAATACAAGCACAGGATATAGATTCTTAGGTAAGAAAAGATGTGTCAATTAAAATTAATAATTATAATTAAATAAAATAATTATGAGTCTATATAATTGTGTTTACGTTCTTGTTTAGTTACTGTGTCTCGTAGCAATACCCAATAGCTGATTGTAGTCTGCCGTTGGCCTGCCATAGTGCATTGAGAGAGAGAGAGAAATGGGGCATCACTCATGCTGCAACAAAATGAATGTGAAGAGAGGGCTGTGGTCACCAGAGGAAGACGAAAAGCTCATCAACTACATATCCACCTATGGCCATGGCTGCTGGAGCTCAGTTCCAAAACATGCAGGTACTCACTCATTATTTCTTTCCTCTCTGCTCCACACACACACAGAATACACAATTTTCTGTTTTTTGAAGAATGGTCTTTTCTATTTTCTATACATTTCATTTCACAAAATCACTCAGTTCTTATTCTTTTTCTTCTCATTCTTTTTTCCTTGCCTATTATATTCATTTCTGCAGGGCTGCAGAGATGTGGGAAGAGCTGTAGATTAAGATGGATAAACTATCTCAGACCTGACCTGAAGCGTGGAGGTTTCTCTCCCCAAGAAGCAGCACTCATCATTGAACTCCAAAGCATTCTAGGCAACAAGTATATACATCATATCTATCTTATCTATCATCATATTCTCCTTCTGTATTGAATTTAATTTTTTTATTTTTTTATATTTTTCATGATAAGGAATCCTTTCAGGTAAATCTCGGTTGTTCTTATTCAATTATCATTTTTTAAACCATTCACGTGCTGTTGACATTGTAATCATCTTTAAATAGAAATGTCTTTGCCATTTAAGTATATATGCATTTTTTCTTTCAAAGTACAGATGGGCGCAGATAGCCAAGCACTTACCAGGAAGAACAGACAATGAGGTGAAGAACTTCTGGAATTCAAACATAAAGAAGAAGCTCATCTCTCATGATCATGTTTCCAATTTAGCCAACTTCACTGATTTGCATAGTTCCAAGGGAGGTTCTGAAGAAGAATTTATCTTCTCCATGAGTGCAAACCCTAACCTCATTCTAAGTACTCATCAACAAGATCAGCTCTACCTTCCCTCAGATTCAATGCTACAAAATTTGATTCATCATGAAGACTTCAAGTTCAACCAAATTCCCTACAATTTCAATGTTGATTTGGGCAATTTGCCACCCACTTCGATTCCACAAAGCCTACCATCTCCACCCAGTATCCCATCTTTATGTTCCTTGCCATATCTCCCCCAACATATTGATTCAAACTCAGAAGACCAAGTCTTGAGCAATGTGGCAGCAGGTTCACATTATATCGGAGATAATGTCTCCGACCCAAGTATCACAGCAATGCCTTATAATGACAACCAAGCTATGGTACCCATGATGCCAAAAGTGTGTGAGATAATAGAAGGAAATGTTAATGGAATGCCATCTTCTTCTTCATCTTCATCACAAGAGGCAGAGCTGCATGACCCACTTGCTAGACTTCCATGTCTTCCATCCGTTCCTCGCTCGCATGAACCGCAGGTGCCGACAAATCAGATGGAGGGCTATGTTGATGATGCTGTCATGCCATTGTCATCAACCTATTCATCAAGTGGTCAATTTGTTGCTAATTACCCTATTCTTCTTTCTAGCTGGGATGCCTAAAACATTAGTTGAAACATTTAGAGGAATTGTGGGTGGACTCATTTTGACATGCAGTGCATTTATTTCCTCAAACACTACATATGATGCTGAGTACAGCAACTGTAGGAAATCCTAAATGTTACTAGTTCAAGTTCTGTAGTAAGTAATGTTTCTTAGGTTCCATAAATGTTTGTTTTGGCTATTTCTTGTCTTTCATCAAAGTCGGGTATCTTTTTGCACATTGGGTCATCCCCTCCTGAAATAAGATACATATATTATTTCCATTTTCTTATTGAAGTGCACGATGTTTTGTTGCTGCTGGCTCTCTCTTTCTCTCATTAAAAATTTGGAAATGCATGCACGTAGCTACAAGTTCAAGCTTTTAACATGAAATTTCCAAGTAGCAGGCTAGGGCTTTTTGTTATATTTCCTATCCAATAGTTTTTCAATAAATTTTAGCTGGGGTCACTTCAAAGAATTAGACTGATATACCAATCACAAAAACTTTACTATTATATTGAGAAATCAGTCGTTTTAAACACTTGAGTTATCATGTAAGGTCAAATATATAGTTTATATATTAAATCCAACAAGAATCCTTCATATTACCAAGTTGAAAAACTAGCATCCACATTAGTAAATTTAAACATATTATATAAATTCTCACTAACTCTTTACTTCTTTGCAAATTACCATTTTGTGACACAGTTAATTTCAATGTTTCCCCCACAAATTCAATATGCTCTCAGTGTGTTGAAATTAATGACGGAGGTAATAAACAAAAGAAAGGAGGTGTTATGAAGCTTAACCTCCAACTCTTCACTACATATTTAACATTAATAAAATGACACATTTTTTACTTCACAAGGGACTTAATGGAAATTTAAAATATATTAGATATTTTTTTTGCATGGAATTTAGGTCTGACTTTTTGGTTGCATTGCCAAGATAAAAGTTGTGGGAAACTTGAGCTTTGACTTGTTGACTGAAAGCTTAATATTTTTAACTTGCGATCATTCATAGTTTTGTTGGTCATTGAAAAGCTCATGTTTGTTTTTCAAGTTTAACTTAATAAATAATGATATGGTCTTTAGTAATTGTATTATTTAATAAAATATTAAATCTTAATTTAGAATTTCTCAATTTATAAATGAAATTTACTTAATTGTTGTTTATTATTTGTTAAAAAATTATATGAATATTTATAATTTTATTAATATAATAAAATATTACATAATAATTAAGAAATATATATAATAAAATAAATATAAAACTCTATTTGTTAATCACATAATAAGTTAAAATACTCAAATTCTTGCATACTAAATAGTAATAATATCTATTTCTAATATAATACTAAAAAATTATAGTAAGTACAATTTAATCATCTAATTTCTACTTAAATACTATTTTCTATTTTTATCAAATATTAACTTTAATATTTCCCTTAATTTTGAGTCATTTATATAATCATTCAAAGCATTTGCTTCACTTTACTAGAATCATCAAATTTCCATTGATTTTTCTTTGTAAACTTTTGTTGTCTTCATTGTTTTTAAAATATTATGTTACATCAATAATTTTATTGATTTATCTTTGAACTCAGTTGAAATATTTTTTTTTTTTTTTTTAAAGTTATAATCTATAAACATAGTCATTAATCTCATCATCATTAATAAGATTATCTAAATTTTTCTTAACAATTTCACTTAATTAACCTTTGTCAAATTTTGCATGAATTTCAATTTTTTAAAGGAACTTGTAACATATAATCTTGAACAATAAAATTTAAGAGTTAATTTTTTACAACACTTTATAATATAATATCAATAAAATACTATTATATAAATATTCTATCTCTCAATTTTCCATTTTACATAAAAAAAATAAACTAAATTATTTTTAACTCTTAACTTAATAAGTCTTTTCCTGTATGTTTTTTTTTTATTCTTAACTCTTTAAGTTATTTAATTGAACCTTATAAGTTTTACTACCTAATAAAATTTTTATATATTTCATTAATTTAACACCTTTTATATCAAAAACTTTTATTTAAAATATTTATATCAACTGATTTATTTATAACTTTAAATTTTAAATCAACTCATAAATTCTTTTTTATGTCCAAAATTTCCTTCTTGTCTAAATGGTTCACTGTTGTTGTTACTTATAAATTAGATTATTTTATTTTTCTTCTCTTTTCCTTATTTTTCTTATTTTCACACTCATGATTATTGAATCAATAAATCTCATATCACTATTGTACAAGTATATGAATATTCATAATTTAATTGATATGTTAAAATGCTAAAATAATTGTGAAATACATCTAATAACATAAACATCAAGTCATTCTCACAAGGCACTTAATAGACTAAGATACTTAAGTCTTTATATACTAAAAATTAATAACATTTATTACTAATCTAATTCTGAAATTATATTAAATACAACTTAAGTATCTAATTTCTACTTAAATACTAATTTTTAATTTATAATCAATTTAGATTAAATTTAACAAGATTCTTTGTTGCTACTCCAAATAATATTCTTGTGTTATTTCATTTGGGTCTCACTTATGAAAATGATTTAGGAATCAAAATTTTGTCTTGATGAGGAGCTTAGGTTATATATACTAAATTTGCGTAAAATCGAGGATACAAATGTGCCAAAAATTCCCAAAAGAGGATTCATTTACTAATAGGGGACTGTTTGTAATATAGATTACTGCCACTTGATTCAATGTGGTGAATGCGGTACCAATTAATTTTGGGTTGAAGGATATTGAAAGTTATGCACCTCACCATATCGTCTTGAGTTTGTACTCAATATTGGATTTGCTACTTTATTCTCTAGTGGTTAAAAACATACATTTCTATCTTTGAGATCTTAATTCTAATTCTACAAATGGAGGTTTACGATTTTTTAAAATGACAACACCTTGTGTAGCTCACGGCCAAACTAGTCTCCTAATAGCTAAAAAAGAAAAACAAAAAGAAAAAATTATTTATTGAACTAGCCATAAGTAGTTAAGTATCCAATTATTTGCAATGCATCATTTGAGGCTGGGGATTTTTTATAATGGGGGAATTACTTATTGAACTTACTATACGGTTGCTTAAAACTAGACATGGACATAAATTTTTTGTGCAAATAATGGGAAAATTGATCACGTCAAGCTTTTTCTTTTTTTTTTTCTTTTCCAGGACATGAAAAAATGAATCTAGAAGGAGTCCAAACTCATAAGGTATCTCTCCACAGCTATTGTTTCATGGGCCAAAAAATGAAGGCCTGCACTTGCATTTGCAGCCCTCAGGCTCATAATTGGCATAGCTGACACGCAAATGGAAATGGGAGTTGTGTCTTTTCCTTGTGGTGTGCATGCTGCTGTTGGCCTCCTTCAAATATTGAAATTGGACCATCCTGTTAACTTCTTTTTCATAATCCTCCTTTTTGATTTCTTTGCATTTCTTTACCTTTCTACACGATCCAATCTCTCTCTGTGTCTCGCTCTCTTTTCTCCTTCTGATCAATACAGAAAAGTACTCTACGAGGGTGGGATCCATTTTCACAAAATAACACCTACCTTTTCTGGGTCAAAAAAATCTGTTAGGAAATTAAGTAAAAATATTAAGTAGATACGAAATTTTTGACAATATAAATGACCTGAATACACAAAAATGCAACCATAATAACATTTGTGATTTCACCAAAAATTCTGATTATGTTTTTGTGGGTCTACTTCATTTTTGCGTCAAAACCTCAGGTTCTCCTTATATTGCTGGCATTCTAAAAATCAATAAGATGCTAGTGGGCATTTATTCTCCTGCTTGCTAAAGGCCATAGGACAAAAACCTTAAATTGAAATGAAGGATGTGGGTACACGTCCTATTATTAAACATCTTAGAATTGTTGAGCAACAAGGACTAATATTTTCCCTGCTAATCGGATCAACACATGTGTCACTGCAAGATAAGTTTCTAATCCCAGTGATTGGGCCTTGACTAAATAGAAGGCCTTGAAAAAATGGCTTCTTTTGAGTGCGTTTATTAAATAATGTCAATGCTCGGAGTTATTTCGTTCTAGCCATCCTCATTTGAAAATTTAATGACTGTAGAGATTTGATGCTCTCATGTCTCTGTTTTTTTTTTTCTTTTTTTTCAATCCTTCCCTGTATCTTGATGGTGCTTGAGTTTTTTTGCAAACTTCAAAAAGAAAAGGAAAGCATAATAAAGATCGACATGTCAAGATTACTTTCAATTTAATAAATCCAAAATATATTATAGTGTTCGCATGTTTTACACACAGAAAAACACACAAAGGCACACATGCATGTTGGTGGGTAGGTTGATAAGGATGACAGGATAGTTGGAGATTCTTCATCAACTAAAAGTATAGTTGGTCTGCTGTGAAAGTAAGATGAAATTGAATTTTATGTCTTTGTTTAAGTCCCTCAGTCTTAACCAAACGAATAAAGTTGCCACATCTTCTCACATTCGTTAGTCGAATTTTCTTCTGATATTTGGGATCAATCGGTAAAAAACCCTTCTTGACATGTAAATAACCTTTTCCTTCTTAGCTCGTCCAGGGCCCTATGCTGGAGCACCTTTTTCTTCTGATAGCTTCATTCCTAGAAAAGGATGTAAAAGAAAAATTCCAGTGGCAGGTACTTACTAACACAAAAGAAGACAAAAGGCATCAATTCAGTTCTGGGACGTGCAGTTCTGACAACAAGTCTTTAAATGAGTTGGTTAAATAAATTATTAAAAGTATACAACAGACTACCTTTCACAGGTTGGTTGGTGGGGAGGATGCAGGCAGGCTGGAGCACCTCGATCCAATCGGGGCCATCCATTTGGACCATCTACAACAATAATGGGGTCTTCTTCGTCCTCAACCTCTCATTGCCCTTCTGGTGTATCCTGATGTGCACTTTCAACGAGGTTCATGTTCCACGACACATACAATCACCATTTCTTATTTGAAATACAAGAAAACTCAAAAGAAGTCAATGAGACGCTGCGTTGGATTCCAGAAATAGACGGAGATTTATAAATATATAATTATAATTATTACTTACTTTTTTATCTTTTAACTTATAACTATAATTAATAAAAAATAACTACAAATATATAAGTTACAGTCCACTGATTCCGTGGCTAATTATGCTAAAAAACTGAAAAAAAAAGGGAAAAAAAGTCCTTGTACCTTGTCATGAAGTTTTTCAGAATCAGTGGAGTATGGACTTTAGGGTCGATTGTTAGTGATTAAAGGATTTCCGCATGTGACTGGCAATAACTAAATCATTTATGAGTAGTCTCTTGTTACCCAATTCAGGCAACAAGAACGATCTCTATGCCTTAAAAATAATCCGTTAAAATATGACTTTCTCTGAACTGCATTGCTTTCCGGCCGCAGGCAGTGACCGGCCGGTTAACAAACATCCCACGTGGGATTATGTCGTAACAAAGACATGGAATCCGGATGCTGCCAAAAGTTGAAAATTTTCTCGGATGCCAATTAAAATAATTGGACTTTCTTTCATAGTGGGTTGCCACCAAAAGGTGGAAGAGCAATGTGGGTCAAGTGGGGGCTTACGGGGTTGGCTTCTTTCTGAATAATTGTCTTTCTGTGGGGGCACCCATATTGAAGTTTCTTCCATTAACTTTTTAGGTAAAGTTTTACTCTTTTTTAACAAAAAACTTCTATTACTGACGAGAACACTGAGTAATCACTTATGATTTGCTTAATTTGCTTAATGATATAGGTAAATTTGAGATTGTGCTAGTTAAATACAAGATTTTACTTTCAAATTCCTTTAATACCTTTCATGAAACAAATGCATATGACAACATTATACTAGCAATCAAGATTTACCTTAAAAAAATTCTTCCTTAACAAACGAAAAGGCATGACTTTAAAAAAAATTAATATATTGATGACAAAATTTAATATCTAACATATTAATTTTGACTCATATTTTGTTTATTATTTCAAATTTAATGTTACATTTCAAGTTTTGATTAATTCAATTTACCATATTACATAAACCTAGTATGTCCAAAATTTCAAGGTTTTATTTGATTATTTATGTATGTTATAATTGCATTGAAACCTCTAGTATGTAGCTTCCACATGATATTATTAGAATTGTCTGAATATTTGTTAGAAACTCAAACTTTTATTTATAGGTCATGAGTTATAATTTGAGAAGGGGTCGTACAAGACAACTGCATGTGAGGCTCTCATGTTGCAAAGTATGAGGAAAGGTCAAAGAATGTACATCTACATATGATTTTGGCAAAAACTATTTTTGTAACTCAAATGTATGACTTTCTAGGACTCGTAGACGTAACATTGAGGTTATGATAAAGTAATTTTATTTTTTCATTAAAAAGGTTTGTCCTTCCCATTCTAATTACATGTACTGCCATTGTATAGAAATCTCAGTGAAAGCTAGGGAAAATCAAATATCGGCCACAGCTAGTGTCCTCTGATGGCTCACCAAATAAAACAAAAATTCTGGCACTATATTAAATCAAGAATCTTAGTGGACTTATTTCTTCCATTGCAAGCATTATTGATTCTTACTTTTTCTTTCACAAGAAGAATTGAATTCATGTTCTTGGATGCACTCAAAGCTTTGCTTTAAGTCTATTTTAAACTAGAGATGAAAATTACAGGGGCTTTATAAGCAATATAATGTCCAATTCCTTTTTGTTAAGGAGGATTTAAGGTTCAGTGCTGAATTGGTTCTTGACTCCTAGACTTTGCACTCCCATACGTATAGACTGAACTAAAGAATAAACCATACATGACCCTTCCTTAAAGTGAATGAGTTTTAGTGTAATAGGAAGATTATTTTATTATAACCCACAACTTTTACATTTCAGTTGTGAAAATAGTCTTTCTATATATTAAAATAGGAGGAATCATACATATAAACATGCATATATGAATTTGTTGATCAAACTCCAAATCATCAATGAGGTTTTATTGGGTTAATTCATAATTTATTTTTTTTTTTTTATAACTCGAGCTATTTGCTTGAGGATGAGAGAACTCAGTCCAAAAGGGGTTGCTTAGCACAAAGTCTCACTTTCAGCTCCACTTTATGCTTGTATCTTGAAAAGGTCAAGTTTTGGAATGGTTAAATATTTATGTTTGTTAGCTTACCAAACATTGAGAGCTATTTACTTTGAATGGAGACCTTAAACAAGATATGTTGGTTGTTTTGTCATGACATAAAAGAAAGAATACTAGTACGATTCTTGTTGTTGTCATTCGAGTTCTTGTCAAAACGTCAAATCCTACATAAACGTATTGTTATAGATTCCCAATTTTACCCCATGTTCGTAACTTAACTGATCTTGTCCAAAATTTAACGTACTCGATGGAATATTGTTAGTGCAAATTTGGGATTGAGTGAATTAGGGTACGTCCCATGTTCCAATCTTTCTATGTGCATTTCATGTTTGAAGTGAGAGCCAACGCTGGTGGTCATATTGGCAAGCGCCCGAAAAAAATTACTCACCTTTCTCGTGGTCATTCTGTTTCCAGGATTTAACTTAATGATCATATCACAAAGTGGCAAATGAAGAAAAATCAAATTGGTGGTCACATTGATATGTACAGATAGTACAAATTGCAATAGTAATATAAATGATAAATTTATTTATTAATTAAATATTTATATATTAAATATTTAATAATATTTATTTTTAATTTAATATTAAAATAATATTAAATATAATTTAATTATTTAATTTTTTAAAGTATTAATTTTTAATTTATATCAAATTTAAATTATATTTAACAATATTACCTTAAATGCTATAAAAAATAATTGATGATAAATATATGTATATGTAAATGTGCTTTCTTGCATAGACAGAAGTTTCTCTTAGCATGGGGCGACTGGGTGTTGTGGCAATGTCATGATCGTGATTGTACATTTGGAATCTTCGTTATTAGTTGTCATTATGTGTAAAATGAGTACAGATATGCAGCAACGATCGCAAGAAACTGTCTGTAGGCTCCTCTAAGAAACTTCTTGCGTCACCTTGCGTATGACCGTACAGTGGTTGGTAAAATTAAATTAATCGAAAAATTTCACATTTGAACGCGAACTTTTAGAGCAATGATTCGATGTCAGTGACAGGGAAAAGGTCTTCGTCTTGCTTTAGCTCGGGATGTGCATAAACACTAGAGTTGGGACTTCAATCTCCAAAGAATTTCATAGTTGAAAGACTTATACCTGGTATCATGTTTTACATCAGATTTGCCAACAGCACCTTAAGCGAGAAATGTAGATGCAATTCTCTTTTTCCTCGTATTTCCTTTCCTATTCAGTCGGCGTTCAAAAGTTTTGATGCCATTTTAGACAATATTCAATGGATATATCCCTACATAAGCTCTCAGCTAGAGGACTAAGTTAGGCATTAAAATGTCAAAAAGGCATTGCATTATTGCATGATTTGTACGATGAAATCATGCAATTGCAGAAGGAATTGATGGGTTTAAGCCACTCCAAATAATAATCTTACGTTATTTCTTGCGGGTCTCACTTAAGAAAATGATTCAAGAATCGTTGGAGAGACATCTCATGCAGTTACCCATGTTAACCCATTTCTCTAATCTTATACTCCCTACAATTATAAATAAATTAAAATAAAATTTATTATAAAAATTATTTTTTATAAATTATATTATAATTATTATTTTATAATTTATTTATTTATTTAATAATATTTTAATATAATTAAAAATTTTAATTAAATTATTTTAATATTTTAAAATATTTTTTAATTAATTAAATAATTTTAATTATATATATATATATATATATATATATATATATTTAAAATTAAAATATTTAAATAAATTCAAATAAATAAATATTTTAATAAAAATAATATTTTTATCTCTCTCTTTTTATTTAAAAACTATTATTTCTTAAATTAATTAAGTATTATTTTTACTTTTACTAGGTTTTACCCATCATGATGGCAACGCAAGACAAAAAGAATAGCAACTATTCTACTAATGAACATCAAGGGATATAGGTTATACGGTCAACTATTCATGACGAGGAAATAGCACTATAAAACCTTGACTAAAGGGTTAATTGATTAGAATATGAATTAAAAGTCATCAACAATTGACTCAAATTTCTCTAGGTGTGAGGTGCCAATAAGAACTAGAGAAACAAAAGGAATTAGATTGGAGATTTAGCTCACAGTTAGCCTCTCACTTAACTTGTCTCTAGAAATTTGCACAGATATCAAACTTATATGATGGATTCTGGTGAAAAAACAAATATATGTATGCATTAGGCTTATATAGCAAACTCTAGTGATGATGATGGTGGTTTTGGTGAATACCTAAATTATGCTAGGTATGAACAATGATGACCTTGACCTCCTTGAATATTAGATGGATTTCAATTAAAGGTAGATATTTCTATCTTTAATGGTGAATTAAATATCGAATGTTTTATGAATTGGTTAACCAAAATAGAGAAATTTTTTGATTATATGGAGATAACTGAGAAACAAAAGGTTAGATAAGTAGCTTGTTGACTAAAAGGAGATGCCTTTGCTTGATGGGAATGAATGAAGGATCAAAGGAGAAGAAAAGGGAAAGCTTTAGTTAGAAGTTAGTATAAAATGAAACAATTTCTAAGAGGAGTACCTCTTACTTTAGATTATGAGTAGATCATATATCCAAAATATCAATGTTGCAGTCAAAACAACTGGTTAGTCCATAAATATTTAGTAAAATTTTTTAGATTATTTGAATGTAAAATTTAATGGAATTAGAAAGCTAGCAAGTTGTGAGATATCTTGATGGATTGAAACTAACTATCTGAGATAAAATTGAAATTTAAATGCTGAAAGATATATTTGAGACTAAGAATATGACACTAAAAGATGAGATCATATTACAAAAAAAAAATAAGGGTGAATCTTCTCATTAATTTTATATTGATTGTAACAAATTTGATGCAGAAAAAGAAAAACAAAAGACATATAGTTAGGCTGACATTATAGAATCAAAAGAAGTTATTAACATTAAAAGATGATTTTATAACCTACAAGTTGCAAGATTTTGTTATCAAGTTAAAGAATGATTTTATAATTCAAAAATCCCAAGATTTTATTAATTTTTCACCTATAGTATTCATTGATTTTCTTGAAGTAGATAGTTAGATAACTAAACATTTGACATCATTATTTGTTAATGTCATTGCTCACATAATGATTCACAAAATAAGTCATTGAAGTATGTTGAAAGCATAATCTAAGTATTTGATTCTATGGTATGGAAGACGTCAGTTCCCTATTATCAACTCGAGAATGAGCTTTTTTCTAGTGGAGGGGTCTGATGTAGAACATGTTATAAGGAGTATTCTTTATTTTTCTATAAATATATTATAATTATTATTTTATAATTTATTTATTTATTCTATAATATTTTAATATAGTTACAAGTTTTAATTAATTTATTTAAAATATATACGAATTATTTGAATATTTTAAAATATTTTTTAATTAATTATTATTATTTAAAATAATTTTTTTTTCTAATTAATAAATTTTTTTATAAATATATATAAATTTAAAAATTAAAATATTTATAAAAATTTAAATAAATAAATATTTTAATAAAAATATTAATTTTATTTTTATTTTTTTAAAATTATTATTTCTTCATATTAATCAAATATGAATCTTATTTTTGCTAACCCGCTATATCACAAACTATAACAAAAAGAACCGGAACTAAGAAGCCGGCAGCAGTTTTGAGAGCTTGTTACACACTTTCTCGTATTCATTACACATAGTCATGTTTGTCCCCACAATAAGTCCCTTTTTTATAGCAAAATATATATATACACAAATTGTTTTGTCCTCACACAAAATTCGTTCTCTATCTCCGTTCAAGATGTGAAATAACTCGATTGAGTGGCTTGAAAAGTTTAGACTAATAAAAATTATTATAGTGACCATCGATTTCTTAAAAGAAATAGTTTATTACACACTTTACATTTGAAAATAAATATATACATGAATTTAGATAACCAGCAAAAATTAGAATTGCTTTGAATTTTACACAATTGCTTAAGTCATAATTTAATAGTCTTATAGTCGCACCAAGATTCGGCCTTTCCTTAGTTTCCCAAGAATAAAACCGAGCAAAAACTAGGATGTTCAAAGTATCCAATTCTGGATAGGATGGTCGACAGATACGCAAACAATACATAGAAGTAGGAATTTCTATTTTGGTTGTCCCATCATTGATTCTATTTGTTCCAGCGCCTCCGCAACTTCATCCATATGGGGACGGTTTCTGGGATCTTGTTCTAAGCATCTCAAAGCCATATACATCACTCTTGTCAAATAAATGACCTATTTATCAGGGTGGAAATGGAAATGATAAGTCAAATATTTTGTCATATGCCGAGCTGCATAATAATGCAAATAGGGCATTCCGAAAAGAGGCCTTCCCAAATGACCTCTTGTTTTACAACGGTTGGTAGATGATTGTCAATCATATGACTTTCGTTCACAAAGTGACAAACCTTACCATTGTGACAAGTCTCACCATCAATTGCACGATAGAAACATCACGTCCCCAAATTGATGGAGAAAGAATACAACAAATTGCGTAATTTGCACATAAATTATTACCAGTTGCGATGTATTCTGGAGCAGCATAACCATTGGTACCCATCACCCTGGTGGTCAAAGGTGAATGTCCCTCAATAGGCCCCGCTCTTGCCTAGCCAAAGCCTGATACTTTAGCAATGTAGTTCTAAGCAAAGAGAGAGAGAAAGAGAGAGAGAGTAGGTTGCACGTTAAAGCGAAAGGCTAATCCTGAATGACAGATGCTTCTAGACTAGACCCTCCTAAGGAGCCTCTGTTTCCTTTTAGCTTCAAGCGTTTACAGCACATTAAGAAAGAGACAAATGGCCTTTTGATTTTTGCTTTTTCTTTCTTTAGTGGATTCCTTCATGTCCTAGAAGAAAAAGAAACGTGAAGTTGTCGCAACGGTGTTCCAACCACAAATTAACTAAAGGACAAGTTTTTGTACCATCTTTTTAACACAAATCTTTTTACATATTATATTTTAAAATTTGATATGCGTTTCAAAAAACAGAAGAAGAAAATTGAATTGAAAACTAACCCCATCAAGCAGTATATTTGAGGGAATAAAGCCTTTATGAATAACCTGTGACATATGCAGAAAAGCCATACCTCGAGCAGCTCCACTGGCTATCTTGAGCCGTAAGTTTCAAGATAAGGGTTCAGTAGGGGTTCCCTGCATAATCAATCCAAATCTCAAGCCATTACTCTATCAAGTACCTTATGTTAATTCATTGATTTTCTTGCTATTCTCCCATCAGTCCTTACTCATAAAAAGATGATCTGCCGAGCTTCGACTGGGCATGAATTCATAAACAAGATGATGCTTCGAGCATAAAATTCTATTCCATGGAAGAGAAAGTGCTACGCGTTCAGCCTCCCACGTTGGCCAACATAGGTTGCCCAGCCCCAATGCCTCACTAGCTGTCTGCTACTGAGACGTCAAATCTACGTTATGCAGAAATCCACCTCAAACTTTTGTTAAAAAAATAAGTTATAAAGACGTAAATAAATAGACGTCAAGTTCATAAATATATAATTATATTATTATTATATATTTTGATATATAATAATTAATGAATATAATTAAATAATATTAATAGAAAAGTAGTTTTTTTCTTCTCTTTGGGTATGACACAAAAATTAAACTCGTTTATTTTTTCTCTATTTTTTTTTTAATATTTATGTCTTCCAGGAGGATTGGGATTCTAATTTCAGCCTAGTCCCTAGCCTTGTGGGTGAAGGGCTACTCAAATAACTCCGAGTGGCTTATCGAACTCATTCCCAAGTGTTTTGACGAGGGATCTTTAATATCACTCGACCAAACGTCCATTGAAAAAAGTGAGTTTAGTTCAGTACTGGTAGGTCAGGAGTCATTCCTCAGCGAACCGTGAAAGATGGGGAAACGATTACCTTGTTTGTAGATGGTGAAGTGGGGATTTCCATCTTTGAGTGAGCAACTCTTTGGGAAAGACCCCTTCTCTATATCTCTGATAGAAGCATTTATAAATGGTAAAGAGACAGCGACTGCATCCTTGAAATCACTTTCTGGGCTTTCATCCTTCTCCCTACAATAGATAATAATTCCAATGAATTACTTATAAGCAATAACAAAGGGATAACCATTCGCAAGAGATCATCAACTCACCGATTCAGTGATAATGACATAGATGGGACACCAAAAAATAGTGCATCCCTGGCTCCAGCAACAACGCCTGAGTACAACCTGTTGGATTTTCAATATTTACAGTCAACTATTGTCACTAAGAAGGCAAATTCAACAATTAAATTATGTTCACTGATTGCCCTAATTCCTGATTCCTAAGTAACATACTATGGGAAATTCAAAAGAAAAAAAAATAAAAATACAATTGAAACGATACACAACATGGACAGAGCACTTACATGTCATGACCCCAGCTTGAGAGTTACACATCCTGATGCAAACTATAAGGTCAATTTAATGTCCCAGGATATGTATTGGAGGCTAGGTTCCCATGGGAAAATGGAAGCATGCTCTTTTTTCCTCTTGTTACTGTGTTAAAAAGCACTTGCACTTGATAAATTGAATGTCTCAGACCCTAATTCACACATTATATTATTAAGATGATTAGTTACACATGTTTAGTCTTTTAGTACATACAGTCAAAAAACCCTGTAAGCAGCTCATCCATCACAATCACAGACCAGCTTCTTACCTTGGAATTTGGAAGCCAAAGAACCTGGCCAAGAACGTTTCTGTATACCAAGCACATAAGGGCTATTCCATGTCAAAAGATAATAGAAGAGTAACAAGGAAAAAAAAAAGAAAAACCTTAAACAAATTCCTACATGTAAAGATCCACCGAATTAATTGCTAATCCTTGTCAAATTCCCCATCTTAATACTACACTGAAAAAGTGGGAGGCAAGCTACAGTACCTGAATTTGACATGAATTTTTTGTGTCCACAATACACAACAATAACAAAACCTTAATTGTAAATTTTACTTAGATCAGGAACATAAATTTTTTTCCATTATTACATTCTATTTTGTGCAAAATCTAGAGTGACAATTTAATTGACTTAAGCTCTTTCTAATCAACAATTTTCAATTCAACTTGGATTTTTTCCTTTTTTTTTCTTCTTGTCATCCAACTGGATTTGGCATTGCGGAGGAGAGATACCCATAATATTCATAGCGAAAACTTCCAAGAAGCCAATGTGAACCTTGCAGACATTGTGATCCACTTGGAGGTAGAGATGGGTGAGGTTATGGCGAAGCATAAGTTATCTCACATGCTATTTATGCAGGAAATGATACAAATACATAGAAAAACGTTGGCAGAGGGTAGTTTAAGATTGTTCAATTCCTAAAACTTGGCTTAGTAAATCATTAGGTAATATGAATGAAACAAACTCAAACAACATTTCCATTGCAAACAAGAAATTCAGTACTGTCACTACAGCCAGAGAAACAAGAGGCTTTAATTTCAAAAGCTAAAACAAGCTACAATTTTTTCCATTAGTGAAAATGGATGTCAAACAAGTTAATGAGTCAAGTATTCAACTATAACGTATCAAAACCCCTATTTTGTTATGTATTCAAAGATCATTTCTATGCAAAGCCCAGCAACTAATAGTCTAATAGTGCTTTGTTAAGATGTAATCCAAGGACCAAGATAAATAATTCCCATTAGAAACAAAACAATTATATGAAAGAAACAATCTTTTCACATACATCAGATCAACAATATGTATATATACGCATGATGGAGATTTTTTTTTTCTTTTTTTTGTGGGTACATACCTGATTGAGAATCCACTGCTAAGAGTTTCTGACTTTGTGTTTATGTTTGTGTGTCTGAATCTGATTTTAGGATTTGATTAGTGATTACGGGTTGATGGAAAAGCTAATTTTCTGTCTGTCCTCCTATTGAACAAGATTTATCCGTGCCGAGACAGGTGGGATGATGTCATGCTGACATGGACGGTTGAGTTGCCACTTGGCACACATTTACAACATCAAGGTTTTTGTTAAACGTCACAGGGCCACGGAAGTCAGCATATGTTCAACCTAACATGCGCTTGATATGTGGGTTTGAATTGAGTGTCGGAAAAATTTGATATCAAAGCCTAATAAGTGTTGTAGTTTGGATCCAAAGCAACTATTGATATCGATATTGATTGTACAATTTGTGAGTCCACTGATTCCGTAGCTAATAAAGCTTTAAAAAAAAAAAAAAAAAAAAGGCTTTGCAGCTTGCCGTGAAGGTTTTCAGAATCAGCGGACTTGAGGATCGATTATTAGTGATTAAAAGGATTTCCACACGTGATTAGCAATAACTAAACCTTTTTATGAGTAGTCTCTTGTCACTCAATGCAGGCAACAAGAACGATCTATATGCATGAAAAATAATCCGTTAAAATATGACTTTCTCTGAACTGCATTGCTCCGGCAGCAGGCAGTGACCAGCCGGTTGCCAAACATCCCACGTACGATCATGTCATAAAAAAGACCGGAATCAGGATGCTGCCAAAAGTTGCAAATTTTCTCGGATGTCAATTAAAATGGGATCTTCAATTGAAGAAAAGAAAAAGGTATGACAAGCTTTCCTCAGAATTGAATAAAAGAATTGGACTTTCTTTCGTATGGGTTTGCCATGAAAAGGTGGAAGAGCAGTGTGGGTCGAGTAGGGGCTTATGGGGTTGGCTTCTTTCTGAATAATTGTCTTTCTGTGGGGGCATCCATATTGAAGTTTCTTCCATTAACTTTTTAGGTAAAGTTTTACTCTTTTTTAACAAAAACTTCTAATAGTAATGAAAACACTAAGTCATTACCTATGATTAGTTTAATTATAAGGGTAAATTTGAGATTGTATTAGTTAAGTACAAGATTTTACTTTCATTAATACTTTTCATGAAACAAATGAATGCGACGATATTATACTAATAATCAGGATTTATTTGAAAATAGTTCTTAAACAAATGATGAGAATGTATGACTTAAAAAAAAAAATACATCAATGAAAAAATTTAATATCTCATGTATCAATTTTGAGTTCAATATTTTGTTTATTACTTAAAATTTTAATATTATATTTCAAATTTTAATTAATTTAATTTACCTTATTATATAAACCTAATTTATCCTATGATATAAACCTAATTTACCCAAAATTTAAAATTTTTTTGAATATTTATAAATATTATAGTTACATTAAAACCTCTAATTTCTAGTCTCCATATACAAATAATCTTTAGGACTATAAGAGACTTTTTTTTTTTAATTAACAACAAAATAAGAGATTTATAACTATTGATTAATAGAATTGTCTGAATATCTATTATGAACTCAAACTTTTATCTAGAGGTCATGAGCTATAATTTGAGGTGGGGTTGTACAAGATAGAGACATGTGAGACTCATGTTGCAATGTTTGAGGAAAGGTCAAAGAATGTACAACAACATATGATTTTAGGTAAAATCTATTTTTGTAAATCGAATGTATGACTTTCTAGGACTCATGCACATAACTTAGAGGTCATGATTGAATAATCTTATCGTTTCATTAAAAAGGTTTGTCCTTCCCATTCCAATTACATTTACTGCCATTATATTGATATCTCAATGAAAGCTAGGAAAAGAAAAAAGGATCAGTCACAGCCAGTGTCCTCTGATGGCTCACCAAATAGAGAAAAAAGTCTGGTGCTATGTTAAATCAGGAATCTTAGTGGTCCTATTTCTTCCATTGCAAGCATTACTGTTTCTTACTTTTTCTTTCACAAGCAAGAATATAAATCGAATCCATGTTCTTGGATGCCCTCAAAGCTTTTCTTTAAGTTTATTTTTAACTAGAGATGAAAATTACAGGGGATTTTTTTAGCAATATAGTGTCCAATTTTCCTTTTCGTTAAGGAGGATTTAAGGTCCAATGCTGAATTGGTCCTTGGCTCATAGACTTTGCACTCCCATACGTATAGACTGAACTAAAGAATAAACTACGCATGACCTTTCCTTAAAGTGCACAAGTTTTAGTGTAATAATAAGATTATTTTATTATAACCCACAATTATAGATTTCAGTTGTGAAAATAGTCTTTCTATATATAAAAATAGGAGTATTGATACATACATATAAACATTCATGTATGAATTTGTTGATAAAACTCCAAATCAGCAATGAAGTTTTATTGGGTTAATTCATAATAATTTGGTTTTTATAACTCAAGCTGATGAGAGAAATCAGTCCAAAAGGGGTTGCTTAGCACAAAGTCTCACTTTCAGATCCATTTTGAAAAGGTCAAGAAATAGAAATTTTGGAATGGTTAACTATTTATGTTTGTTTGCTTACCAAACATTGAGAGCTATTTGCTCTGAATGGACATCTTAAACAAGATACGTTGGTTGTTTTGCCATATCATAAAGAAAAAGACCAAATCCTGCATCAACGTAATTTTACACCATTTTTGTAACTCAACTGATCTTGTCCAAAATTTAACATACTCGATGGAATATTATTAGGGCAAATTTGGGAACGAGTGAATTAGGGTGCGTCCCATGTTCCAATATTTCCATGTGCATTTCATGTTTGAATTAAGGTCCGTCCTTCGCATTCTAATTACATGTACTGCCATTATATTGATATCTCAACGTAAGCTAGGAAAAAACAAAGATCAGCCGCACCTTGCGTTTTCTGATAGCTCACCAAATAAGGCAAAAAGAAACAAAGATCAATGTCGTCATGTGATTCTCTCTCTTACATTATATAGATTCCATGCCTTAGTGTGGAACATGTTTGGATAGCGTTAAATAATTGTTAGCTATGATGTTGACATCACAGCTTATTATTTATAATCTATGGAACTTTCCAAAAAGAAATATCTAGAAAATGTTGATCTCATGGAGTATTGTATATTTCCCTTCTTAAAATTTTTTCCAAAATTACCATCCCTATACTCAGAGACTCAACTATTAGTCTAGTTTGGTTTCAATTGGACTAATTCAAGAAAATTTCAACATGATTGAAAATTTACTGCCTTAATCCACTAGTTGTAAGTCGATAGAGGATGAGAGAAGTGAGTCCAAAAGGGCTTGGTTAGCACAAAGTCTCACTTTCAGCTCCATTTTATGCTTGTATCTTGAAAAGGGCAAGAAACAGAGATTTTGGAAAGTTTTACTATTTATGACTTTTTACTTACCAAACTTTGAATGGAGACCTTAAACAAGATATGTTGGTTGTTTTACCATGACATAAAGAAAGAATATTAGTACGGTTCTTGTTCCTGTCATTTAGCTTTTTTGTTTTTCTATTATTGGGTGCAGTGTTGTTATATAGATCAACTTTTGTAATAGCAAAGCGGCCACCACCATGAAAAGTCTACTCACACTGCTCCAGCTCTTTTGATAATATAAATAGATAGCATATAGAATAGCGTGTAATGTGTTAAAAATACCCTTCGCAATGTCCCTTTTCCCTGCACTTCTGTTTTTCACTGTAATAGCAATTCCCATTGGCTGATTGTAGTCTGCAATTGGCCTGCCATACTGCTTTGAGAGAGAGAGAGAGATGGGGCATCACTCATGCTGCAACAAGACGAGAGTGAGAAGAGGGCTGTGGTCACCAGAGGAAGACGCAATGCTCATCAACTACATATCCACCTATGGCCGTGGCTGCTGGAGCTCAGTTCCAAAACATGCAGGTACTCGCTCATTATTTCTTTCCTCTCTGCTCGACACACAAACACACACACAAGTCTACAACATTGTACAAAATTTTCTGTGTTGATGAATGGTCCTTTCTATTTTATATACATTTCATTCCACAAAATCACTCAGTTCCCTTTCTTTTTTCCTTGCCTAATGTATTCATTTCTGCAGGGCTGCAGAGATGTGGGAAGAGCTGTAGATTAAGATGGATAAACTATCTCAGACCTGACCTGAAGCGCGGACGCTTCTCTCCCCAAGAAGCAGGACTCATCATTGAACTCCATAGCATTCTAGGCAACAAGTATATACAACAAATCAATATTATCTATCTATCATCATATTCTCCATCTGTATTGATTTTTTTTAAAGACTTTTTTTAATATATTTCATGATGAGGAATCCTTTGAGGTAAATCTCGGTTGTTCTTATTCAATTATCATTGTTTGGACCATTGACATGCTATTGACATTGTAACCATCTTTGAGTAGAAATGTCTTTCCCATTTAAGTATATATGCATTTTTTCTTTCAAAGTACAGGTGGGCACAGATAGCCAGGCACTTACCAGGAAGAACAGACAATGAGGTGAAGAACTTTTGGAATTCAAACATAAAGAAGAAGCTCATCTCTCATGATCATGTTTCCAATTTAGCCAACTCCACTGATTTGAATAGTTCCAATGGAGGTTCTAGGGAAGAATTTATCGTCTCCTTGAATGCAAACCCTAACCTCACTCTAAGTGCTCATCAACAAGACCAGCTCTATATTACCTCCTCAGATCCAATGCTACCAAGTTTGAGTCATCACGAAGACTTCAAGTTGAACCAAATTCCCTACAATTTCAATGTTGATTTGGGCAATTTGTCACCCACTTCAATCCCACAACCCCTACCACCCCCACCCAATAACCCATCTTTAGGGTTCTTGCCGTATCTCCCCCAACATATTGATTCAAACTCAGAAGACCGAGTTTTGAGCGATGTGGCAGCAGGTCGACATTATATTGGAGATAAAGCCACTGACCAATGTATCACAGCAATGCCTTATAATGACAACCAAGCTATGGTGCCTATGATGCCAAAATTGTGTGAGATAATAGAAGGAAATGTTAATGGAATGCCATCTTCTTCCTCATCTTCATCACAACAGGCGGAGCTGCTTGACCCACTTGCTGGACTTCCGCTTCTTCCATCCGTTCCTCGCTTGCATGAACTGCAGGTGCCAACAAATCAGATGGGGGACTACGTTGATGCTGCTGTCATGCCATTGTTAACGGCCTATTCATCAAGTGGTCAATTTGTTGGTAATTATCCTATTCTTCTTTCCAGCTGGGATGCCTAAAACATTAGTTGAAACATTAAGAGGAATTGTGGGTGGACTCATTTTGACAAGAAGTGCATTTATTTCGTCAAACATCACGTAAGATGTTGAGTACGGCTACTGTGGGATATTCAAAATGTTAGTAGTTCAGGTTCCGTAGTAAGTAATGTTTGCTGAGTTTCCATAAATGTGTGTTTAGACTATTTCTTGTCTTTCTTCAAAGTCATATAAATTTTTGCGCATTGGGTCATCCCCTCCTCCTTAAATAAGATACATGTATTATTTTGATTTTCTTATTGAAGGCTATTTTCATGGAAATTGCAAGATAAAGGATAAGGCACTCGTGGGCTCCATGCAATTATCACCCATTATGACCGTTCTAGTAGATTTCCGACCCAAGAGTTTTTCTCTGTTTGTGATTGTCAATTTTTACTGATAAAATTATACCATTTGCCATTAAAAGGATTGCCTCCGCCTAACTTTAACCCTCTATCCCCACCTTAATAAGTTCTCATTTCTTTTAATAATATTTATTTTTTCTTTCATCTATAAATATAAATTAAATTGACTTAATTATATAAATTAAATAATTTTTATTATAATTTAAAATTTATTTCTTAATAAACTAATATCACAATAATAATAATAATAATAATAATAGTAATATTATTATTATTATTATTATTATTGAGAATTTTGAATTTGTAACAGCCAATGGTGAAAAGAAAATACCGTTTTTCCTTTTCTAAATGATGTGCCAATAATGGTCCCGAGCACATTTAAATCATGCAGCGATTTGCACGGATTTGATACGCGAGAAATTATAAGAGTTTGACAAACAAGAGTCTTCAAGGAGTTGGAAATTCAGTTTCACGATTGTGCATGGTAACATTTGCTCGTGGTAACATTTATGGTTTCCTATCATTTTTACTCGTCTCATTCCACTCAGTCAGACAACAAAAAAAAAATAATAATAATAAATTAAAATAAATAGTAATAATAATAACATTTTCTTAATTGGGACATGAAAAAATGAATCTAGAAGGAGTGCAAACTCACAAGGTATCTCTCTAGAGCTATTGTTTCATGGGCCATAAAATGAAGGCCCCTTGCATTTACAACCCTCAGGCTCATAATTGGCACGGCTGACACCCAAAAGGAAAAAGGAGTTGTGCCTTTTCCTTGTGGTGGGCATGATGTTGTTGGCATCCTTCAAATGTTGAAATTGGACCGTCCTGTTAACTTCTTTTTCATAACCCTCCTCTTTCATTTCTTTGCCTTTCTATGCCCTTCTCCACAAGCCAATCTATCTCTGTGTCTCTTTCTCTCTTCTTTCCCTGATCAATCCAGAAAAGTACTCTACGAGAGTGGGGTCCATTTTCCCAAAATAACACCTACCTTTTCTGGCCCAGAAAAATGCAACCATAATAATAACCTTTGTGATTTCGACAAGAATTCTGATTATATTTATGTGGGTCTACTTCATTTTTGCGTCAAAACCTCGGGATTCCATTACCAACGGAAAATCATAGCTAGTCTAGGGCCCTATACGGCAGCACTTCATTCCCATAAAATCAAGAAAAAAAATCTAGTGGGAAGGACTTATTAACACAAAAGAAGAAAAAGACCCGGAATCAGGATGCTGCCAAAAGTTGCAAATATTCTCTAATGTCAAAAGCAGTGTGGGTCATGTGGGGGCTTATTGGGTTGGCTTCTTTCTGAATAATTGTGTTTCTGTGGGGGCATCCATATTGAAGTCTGTTTCATTAACTTTTTTGGTAAAGTTTTGCTCTCCTTCTACAAAAACTTCTGTTAGTAAGAAGAATACTAAGTAACCACTTTTGATTAGCTTAATCATAATAAAGGCAAATTTGAGATTATTAAAATTTTTTAATACTTTTCATGAAACAAATAAATATTGAATTCTTATATTAGTAATCAAGAATTTACTTAAAAAAAATTTTTCCTTAACAAATAAAAAATAATAAATAAATTAATAATAAAATTTTATGTCTAATATATTGATTTTAAATCTTATATTTTATTTATAATTTTAAAATTTAATATTATATTTCAAATTTTAATTAATTTAATTAATTATATAATATAAATTTAATTTATCTAAAATTTGAAGTATTCTCAAATATTTATATTTGTTATAATTGTATTGAAACTTCTAGAGTCTAGCCTCTGCGTTTAAGCATGATAGTGAACAATCTGCATTGCAGGTTAGCTAGGATGTGCATAAACACTAGAGTTGCAACTTTAATCTCTGATCAATTTCATTGTTGAAAGACTTATCAGTGAACCACCTCGTCTTATGCTTGTATCTTGAAAAAAATTTTGGAATGGTTTACCATTTATGGTTGCTTGCTTCCCAAACATTGAATGGACATCTTAAACAAGGTATGTTGGTTGTTGTGGCGTGACATAAAGAAAGAATATTGGCACGATTCCTGTTCTGGTTGTCATCATAGTTCTTGTCAAAACTTGAAATCCTATTAAAGAAAGGATATGTTTTGTCACTTTTGCAATCTACTTCGAACCAACCCTATTAACGGATTAGCCCCATCAAACATTTGCTTAAACTAATCAAATTACCTATTATTAATTTTTCGCTTCCAATTTTTGTTGGGCCGCTAGGCCTTGAATGTGAGGTAGATAGAGGCTAATTTTCAGATTCCATAGAACCTTGAAATTTTCATTTTGAGCTTTTTACGTCAAGACGAGAGGGAGGTTTTGTTCTCATAAGTCCAATTCTGTTCGTCGACTAGCCTCTAGCCTCTCTGTGGGCCCAACTAACTCTTAATGGGCCTTTAACTTTTTGAGATATATTGCGACGGACTATATAATCCCTTAGTTGCCTTCATTTTGGGTACTAGATAATTTTTTTCTGAAAAATATTCATCTCATTTTTCTGCCAAAAAAAGTGGTAAATTGAAAATAAACTGCCAAAAAAGGTGAGTGAGAGAGAGAGAGAGAGCCGCAGGACTCCAAGAGGGGGGAAGGGGCAATTTGGTAAAATGACAACAAAGTTTTTTATTTTAATTTTAGAAAAATAACTTTCCCCTTGTGATTAGAAAATTAAAAAACAATTATGTTCTTGGATTATCAAGATTTAAATAATAATAATAATAATAATAATAATAATAATTTTTGTTACATCTTTTTTATTAAAAAGTGTTTAGACTACTCTAAATCCTCTAAAGAAATGTGATATCTACAACAACAATCATCTAGTATTAAGTTTTTTTGATTTATTTATAGTATTTTAAATTTCAACATAGTTTGAATAATCGATGGTTTTTGGTCATAATATATTTATTGATTCAATAACAAGAATTATTTGTATAATTTTAAAGTTTAAAATTATCAAAAAAAAAGAAAAAGGTACCAAATTTAATTATTTTACAAGCACACTTCTCCAATTTAATAATACCTTTCTTTAGTATAAAGTTAATATTCTCGACAAATTGGTTGTCATCTGCCATAATTAACCTATTTTTATGTAATTCTCCTAAAATTCACATCGTAAAACTAGCCCATGTATTAGGAAAGTAGTTTTACTCATGCTTGACTTGGTGACATTGAACTACCAGAAGCCATGTAGTAGCTTAATCATGAAGTTTCTAATTGCTTAAGAAACTATCTAGTTATATTTTTTTAAAATGCAATAATAGTCTGTTATTAATTTATTAAAAATTAGTGAAATGAGAGATGACGAATTTAAAAATGTTGTAGAGGTGCTCAATACTCCAATCTACATTATTGTAAATAACTCACAAATTTGGAGTGTTTTGGAAGGAGGTAAGAGTCAAACTATTACTTTGAACAGTCATGTTAAGTAATTGATTTTGTAATTATAAAATAATATTATTCAATTCTTATTATTTAATAATAATATTTTAGTATAATAGAATTGTTATTTAGTATTAAGTATTTTATTAATTCTTTTTTCTTTTTATGAAAAATCAGTTCTTTTATAATTAAGTTTTTACTATGTATATTTTGACACATTTATAGTTTTTCCATCATTTTTACTCGACTCTTTCCACTTTAATGTGTTTTTTATTTTGTAAAATAACAAAATAAAATAAAAGGGAACTCCAAGGTGCATGCGAGAGATAACAAGAACACAAAGATTGCTTAAAGCTAGATTTGGACATAAAATTTTTGTGCAAAAAGAGAGAAAATTGATCACATCAGGCATTTTTAACATAACATCTAAAAAGGAATCCAGAAAGAGTCCACACTTACATGGTATCCCTCTTGAGATATTGTTTCATGGCCATAAAATGAAGGCCCACAAGTGCATTTCCAGCCCTCAGGCTCATAATTGGCATAACTTACGCCGGAATGGAAATGGGTGTCGTGCCTTTTGCTTGTGGTGGGCACTTGAATTGCTTGGCATGGAGTGCAACCATGGCATTTATGTTCACAGCTTGGTGGGCTGGACCCTATTCTGCTCATTTCTTTTGAATATGTATCTGCTCCATCCATGCTTCCTGCTTGTCCTTCTGGCATGATATTGACATCCTTCAAATATTGAAATTGGACCATCCTGTTAACCTCATTTTCATAATCCTTTTGAAAGAGAGAAAAGGCCAGTAAAAATAAAAAGTGAGAATGAGCCCACCCGGGAGCAGGACTCATAATTAATAAAAATAATTATAAATATATAAGTTACAGTTGATATACAATTTTACGTTTAATTTTTGTATCCATGTATTTAAAATCTATAAAATTAGTCACTATCAAACAGCTCTCCACCACCTTTCTCTCCTCCGCTGTTGTGAGCCTAGGTGGATAAGGCACTGCTGTTAAGTGATTATTTTTTTTTTTTTTTTTTTTCCAAAAAGACTGCTGTCGTGTGTTAGTTGCAAGCATTGTTATTTGATAATTTTCCAATGATGTGGTTCAATTCGCATATCTATTCTGCTTGTTTACAGAATAAAAGTCTTTTCCAAAAACTAGAGACATTGTCTGGAGCAGAAAGTTATATAATCATGAAGGGATGTAAAGGAAATTCATTTATGTCTTCCTTTCGATATTTTGGTTGAGTTGATTTGATCATTCAATCTCGCGTACCATTATCAGTCAGCATTTTTTTTTTTTCCCATGTAAGTACAAAGAGACTGAAAACATATCACTCGATAAAACAGGATCATAAGCCCTTTGCTTATGCCATGTCTCTTCTTTAAACAACACTTAATTAGTCCAAGCAAAGCAAAGTTCCTACACGATTGAGTTAAAGATTAACTATAAGGTTTCATTTATTATTTTTGTTAATCGTAACTAACTAATTACATGGGATAAATATGGGACCATCAAATACAAGATACATTTTGACATTTCAGTCAAATTAAATATAAATATTTTAAAACTTAATTTAACTTTAAAATATTTTTAAACACTAATAAATAATAACATCTAAAAAAAACTATTAAAATTAAGAACATATATAAAAAAAAAAGGTTGAATAAAAAGAACTTTGAGAGTTGCACTTCCTGATGCAAAAACTAAGGCATTGAAAAGTTGCTTGCACTTGGTAAATTGAGTACGTTTCAGCCATTAATTCACACGTTGTACTATTAAAATGATTAATCAAATATGTTTAGTCTTTTAGTACATACAGTAAACCATTGAGACCACACATTACGCCTAACAATCAAGTTTCTGCAACACGTCAAGTTTATTACTAACAAACAAAGAATCAAGTCAGAAAACCTCATTAGCGTCTAACCAGTAAGCAACCCATCCATCACAATCACAGACCAGCTTCTTACCTTGGAATTTGGAAGCCTAAGAACCTGGTCAAGAACATTTCTGCATACCATGCACATGAGGCCTATTCCATGTCAAAAGGAAATAGAAGAGTAACAAGGGAAAAAGAAAAAAAGAAAAAACTTAAACAAATTCCTACATGTAAAGATCAGATACGTACATGTAAAGATGCACCAAATTCATTGCCAATCCTTGTCGAATTCCCCATCTTAATGCAACACTGAATAAGTGGGAGGCAAGCAACTGTACTTGAATTTGACATATGAATGTTTTGTGTCCACAATATACAACAATAACAAGGGTCTTTAATTTCAAAAGCTAAAACAAGTTACAATTTTTCCCATTAGTGAACATGCACATAAAAGCAATTAAATAATCAAGAATTCAACTATAACATCTGCTACTCAATCAATCAAACACAGAACATATCAAAACCCCAGTTCATTTCCTTGCTATGATGTTGTAGATTCATGCCTCTTGTCCTTTCACTTCATCAATGGGCTTGTCTTCATCAATGTCACCACTTGTTCCATGAGTTTCTTCGTGGCGGCGTGGTGATTTTTTCCCTTGAATTATACCCTCAACCACTTCCTTGGCTCTTTTCATAAAGTTTGGTCCTTTCCATTCCAAAACCAAAACAACCTAAACTAAGCCAATTTCCGTCCACAATTCTATCTGAAAAATATTTCCAGGGAGTTTCACAATAAGTATTCATTTTGCTTCATGTATGTTACATCAACAATAAAACAAACATATCTATTTCTCTTTAACAATCAACAAAAGCAGGTTCAAACATGATCGAAATATAGAAAGTCTTCTGCAAAGAATTGTGCTTTATTGCATGGAATTGGAAAGAACATGAAAATGAAAGGCACCCAATAGAATTGTGATGAGAAGGTTTTTCCTTTTTCTTCCTTTGTTTGCATGTGAGAAAAGAGAGAGAGAGAGTTTGGAGCTACCCAGAGACAGCCAAAAAGCTGTTATTTTCAGGAAGAAGCTATAATCCATATATGCCTCGACACATATTTGTTATGTATTCAAAGATCATTTCTATGCAAAGCCCAGCAACTGACAGTCTAATAATGCTTTGTTAGGATGTATTCCAAAGACCCAGATAAATAATTCCCATTAGAAACAAAACAATTATATGAAAGAAACAAACTTTTTACATGCAGCAGATCATCAATATGTATGTATATACGCATGATGGATTTTTTTTCTTTTTTGGGTACAAGCCTGATGGAGACTTTGTTGGGTCTGGCTTTGACTCTGCCATTGATACTCCACTGCTAAGAGTTTCTGACTTGTCTTTGCGTTTGTGTGTCTGAATCTGATATCAGGTTTTTACTAGTGATTACAGGATAAGGAAAATCTAATTACCTGTCTGTCCTCCTATTGAGCAAGATTCATCTGCGCCGAGACAAGTGGGATGATGTCATGCTGACATGGATGGTTGAGTTGCCACTTGGCCCACATTTGCATTATCAAAGTTTTTTGTTACCCGTCACAGGGCCATAGAAGTCAGCATATGTTCAACCCAACATGTGCTTGACATGTGGGTTTGAATTGAGTCTGAAAATTTTTAACATCAAAGCCTAATAATAAATGCGGTAGTTTCGATCCAAAGCAGCTATAGACCATTGGAATTCAACCCATTGTGTCTAGGCTTGAGCCTAACATAAACAGGTCATTTTATTTCGCAGAATCTATTGTGGGATTGCAAGCATTTTAATGTTGTTTTTCAAGATTACCAATAGTTGATCGGTAACAAAAATCTCCAAAGACAGCATTCTCCGTCAATAAAAAAAACATTGGTTACATAACCCAAAAAGCCTGAAAAAACAAGCTTCAATGAAATGTTAAAAATAGAATTCTCTACACACTCTAATTTGTTTTTTTGCTCATAAGATATTTATTATGAAAAGAGAAGATAAAATTTAAAAGAATGAAAAAAGTTATTGTAATTGTATGCATCATGGTTCAATTGACTGTGTAATAGATAACAAAATTATCTATTATGCAGATATTGATATATTGATTGTGCAATTTGTGAGTGCACTGACTCCGCAGCTAATAATGCTTAAAAATAGACTTTGCAGCTTGCCATGTAGTTTTTCCGAATCAGTGGAGTATGGCCTTTAGGGTCGATTATTAGTGATTAAAAGGATTTCCACACGTGATTAGCAATAACTAAACCATTTATGAGTAGTCTCTTGTTGCTCAATTTAGGCAACAAGAACGATCTATATGCCTGAAAAATAATATCAATAAGTAGAAAGCCGTAAGAATCAGGACAGAAGGAAACATATACAATAACCAAATATTATATTTAGATCATATAATTGCGCTAACAGATTATTATTATTATCACAATACCTTATTAATAGGAACTGTGGTTGCTTTAATCACACTCGCATTCGCACTAACTACAGTGATTATCACTGAAATGATTCTAAAACTTTTAAGCTAGAACAAATACTGAGTCTCAGACTGGTTTCACTTTTTGGATTTGAGAAAGAATTAAAAGAAAAAAAACAAACAAAAAGAATAAGAACGATAGTACAAAAAATTATGGTTTCGAGACAGACCACAGCATTGACCAGTTCAATGTCAGATTCAAAACTACGAACATATTTTTAGAAGTCTTAGACAGTGTCTGTAATCCGTTGAAATATGACTTTCTCTGAACTGCATCGCTCTCCGGCAGCAGGTGGTGACTGGCCGGTTAATGAACATCCCACGGAGGATCATGTCGTAACAAAGATAAGGAATCAGGATGCTGCCAAAAGTTGCAAATTTTCTCGGATATCAACTAAAATGGGATCTTCAATTGAAGGAAAGAAAAGGGTACGACAAGCTTTCCTTAGAATTGACTAAAATAATTGGACTTTCTTTCATAGTGGGTTGCCATTAAGAGACGTGAGAGCAGTGTGGGTCAAGTGAGGGCTTATGGGGTTGGCTTCTTTCTGAATAATTGTTTTTCTGTGGAGGCATCCATATTAAAGTTTGTTCCATTAACTTTTTAGGCAAAGTTTTGCTCTCCTTCTACGAAAACTTCTAATAGTAATTAGAATACTCAGTAAGCACCTATGATTAGCTTAACGATAAGGGTAAATTCGAAATTGTGTTGGTTAAGTACGAGGTTTTACTTTCAATTTCCCTTAATACTTTTCATAAAGAAAATGGATATTGTAACATTATACTAATAATCAGGCATTTGCCCGGGAAGGAATTTCTCCTTAACCAATGAGAAGACATGACTTAAAAAAAAAAATTAGTAGCAAAATTTAATGTTTTCATATGATAATTTCTGAATTTTATATTTTATTTATTATTTCAAAATTTAATGTTATATTTTAAATTTTGATTAGTTTAATTTACTACAAAATATAAACTTAATTTGTCTAAAATTTCAAATTTTACCATACAACTTTCCACGTCTTGAATAAACTAGGAAAAAAATTATGATATAAGCTGGGAAAAAACAAAGATCATGATGGAGTAACTTGTCCTTTCCATTCGAATTGCATGTACTGCCATCATATTGATATAAGCTAGGAAAAAACAAAGATCAGCCACAGCTGGTGTCCTCTGATGGCTCACCAAATAAAGCAAAAAGTCTGGTGCTGTATTAAATCAAGAACCTTATTTGGTCTTATTTCTTCCATCACAAGCATTACTGATTGTTACTTTTTCTTTTACAAGCAAGAATAAAAATCAAATCCATGTTCTTGGATGCCTTCAAAGCCTTGCTTTAAGTCTATTCTTAGCTGGAGATGAAAATTACAGGGGATTTATAGGCAATTTAATGTCCAGTTCTTTTTTTTTTTTCCTTTTTTAAGAAGGATTTAAGGTCCGGTGCTGAATTGGTTCTCGGCTCTTAGACTTTGCACTCCTATACGTTTTGATTGAATAAAGAATATAGACCATACGTGAGTTTCCCCTAAAGTAAACAAACTTTAGTGTAATGGTAAGGTTATTTATTACAACCCGCAAATTACAAGCTTCTGTTTCAAAAATAGTCTTTCTATATGAATTTGTTGATCAAACTCCCAATCATCAACGAGGTTTTATTGGGTTGATCAATAATAATTTTGTTTTTATCACTCAAGCTATAGCCAACTTACGTCACTTAAAATATCTTGTCGTCAATGATCACGTAGAATCAAATAAAGGTAAACCCTACAATAGGCATTGACATTGAACTACAATTATTGACGAGAATATATTCTTTAATCATAGAGCAAAGGTTACTTTATTAGTTGCTTTTCGTAATGTGCAGGGATTAAACGTGTTCATTGGCATCAAGTGATTCTCTAGATTCCCATTGCTTGATGATTTGCTTTGTTCATGCCTTGGTGTGAAACATGTTTGAATAGCCTCAATTAATTGTTAGCTATGATGTAACTTTCAATTTTCACTCTGAATTGTCATATTCACCACCTCTTGTAATGTTGACATCACGGATTAATATTCATAATCTATGTGACTTTCCGAAAAGAAATATCTAGAAAATGTTGATCTCACAGAGTATTGTATTCATCCCTTAAATTTTTTTCCAAAAATATCATCCCTATACTCAGAGACTCAACTGTTAGTTTGGTTAATTCAAGAAAATTTCAGCATGATTGAAAGTTTACTGCCTTCATTCTCTAGTTGTACGTAGATGGAGGATGAGAGAAGTCAGTGCAAAAGGGATTGGTTAGCACAAAGTCTCCTTCAGCTCCATTTTATGCTTGTATCATGAAAAGGACAAGAAATAGAAATTTTGGAATAGCTTACTATTTGTGGCTGTTTGCTTCCCAAACATTGAGAGTTATTTGCTTTTGAATGGACATCTTAAACAAGATATGTTGGTTGTTGTGCCATGACATAAAGTGAGAATATTAGTACGATTCCTGTTCTTGTTGTCTTCATAGTTCTTGTCAAAACTTGAAATCCTGCATAAATGCATTGTTATAGATTTCCAATTTTACACTATGTTCGTAACTTAACTGATCTTGTCCAAAATTTCACATTCTCGATGGAATATTGTTATGGTGAATTTGGAATCCTGTGAGTTAGGGTACAGTCTCATGTTTGAATCTTTTTATGTGCATTCCATGATTAAAGTGAGCGTGACGGTGGTGGTCATATTGGCAAACCGCTTGAAAAAGGTTACTCATTCTATATATATAGATATATATAGGAGTTTGGTGGGTAGGATTGGACATGGCACAATGGCGCGTGGACCCTAGTTCCTATTGTATAGGTCTCTTTTTGTGTTGATATTCTAAGTAGAGTTTAACAAAATATTGCTCTTCAAAAGTACTTTCATTGCAGGAAAACAAGAAAATTACTCAGAGTATCACACGATGTCAAGGACCCCTGTTTGAGGATTGGTTAAAAGTTCCTTTTAGAGGAAATAGTAGCAATGTATTAATTATAATAGGTGGACGGAAGCATTATTGGGATTACTCCCAGGAAGGCTGGGCAAACAAGTTCACCTTTTTTTTCTAGCTGCCTGCCCATTATTATGGTAAAAAGATCTGGCTTAAAAATCATTCTCGCGGTCATTCTGTTTCCAGGATTTAACTTAATGATCATATCAATAAGTGGCAAAAGAGGAAAAATCAAATTCATGGTCTCATTGATATATATTAAAAGTTTAAAATCAAATTCTATACCTGAAACAAAAGGTTTATATAATTTTGACATTCAATCTTGTGGCTAGTAACTTTTGCAAATATGATAGGTTGAATCGGCTATTAATACTAGACAAGAGCTGTCAATCATGGTCAATGGCTAACGGTCATTTTTAATTCTTTTTTTCTCTTTCATTTGTTTTAGTGTTATGGTTTAATGATAGTTTGATTCATATTATGAGGAAGAATTTTGCGAGAATAACTGAAAGTGCATGCATATTAGGAAGGTTGTATTATAATGTAATTGAGCCTAAAATCCGAATCAAGAGGGTAAAAAGGAACAGTGCATCAAGTGAAAGGAATTCCAGCTCAATAATCAAACATAATTCCGATGAAATTATTGTTTCATGGATGTTCCTTCTTCCCTCGCTGAATGGAACACTTCAACATAATACCACTTCAGTGCAATAGAAAGAGAGCATATAAATCACCTACATGTGTCTCCCAGGACACTGTAATAGTTAAAAATTTAGATTTTTATTTTTAAGCTCTCATATTTTAATTTTGAAAAGAAAATCCGAAGTTTATAGGAAAAAAAAAAGTTACATTAATTATGTAACATAGGATTTAATGAGTCTCTTGATGAAAAAAAAAATTAAATTAAAAAAATAAACTAGGAAAATTTTTGTGGATTAGTTGGTAAATAAAGGGTTGTTACTGACACTGACACCATCGTTTCTAATTGGAATAATCTTCACACAAATTTCAGACTACAAAATGGGCCATCATCTGCAGCAAAATTGCATGCAGTCCACCGTTTGGATTGAAGTTTGATAGTATTCATTTTGATGGGTCCAATTGCCTGATGACAATTTTTGATTTGTATCAAATGTTGTCTTAGATTCTTTACCTTTAAATTCCATCCATAAACTGTGATATATTTGATATTTTGCATTCATCAAAAAATCCTCAAGAACTCCTAGTCTGCAGAAATTTTACATTTCCATCCATAAACTGACACATATTTGATATAAATCAATAAGTTAATAAACATTAAGCAAATAATCATTTCTTAATATCATTTTTTTTTCAATTTAAGTTACAATCTATAACTACAAATATACTTGTAATTGTGAAATTGATTAGAAAAATATATTTTAACCAATTTTACAATTTCTCTCATTAATTTCATTGTCATCCTTAAAGATTTTTACCCAAATTATATGTTACTTATGACACAATATATATCAAAGCATGTACATGAATTTTGTAAGATTAATATTAAAAGATTTGTCCAATACAATGTAAAGTTATTTCACTGTAATATGAAATATAAATCTTTAGTTACAAAAATAAGATAATATGAAAATTTCGAATTTAGGTATATATATAATATACACCGGCAAAAAATTTTTAAATTTAATTTGGTTCACTACATCATGGTAGACTTAGACAGAACTGTGACAAACTATTCTAGGTTCTATTAAATTGCTATTTAGACCCATAGTTAAATTTGGGTGGGCCCAAGGTGGAGCCTCTCAAGTATAGGGACCAGAACCACCAAGGAGCAAGTGTGACTCGTGTATGGTTCAGTGCATTCCATCATTCCCACATAATGTTTAGAACAATACAAGCATAGCATATGGATTCTTAGGTATGAAAAGATGTGTCAATTAAAATTAATAATTATAATTATAATTAAATAAAATAATTACGATTCTATATAAATGTGTTGATGTTCGTGTTTATTTACCGTGTCTCGTAGCAATACCCAATAGCTGATTGTAATCTGCCATTGGCCTGCCATAGTGCTTTGAGAGAGAGAGAAAGAGAGAGATGGGGCATCACTCATGCTGCAACAAAATGAGAGTGAAGAGAGGGCTGTGGTCACCAGAGGAAGACGAAAAGCTCATCAACTACATATCCACCTATGGCCATGGCTGCTGGAGCTCAGTTCCAAAACATGCAGGTACTCACTCATTATTTCTTTCCTCTCTGCTCCACACACAAACACAAATGTACAACATTGTAACCAATCTTATGTTTGTTGAAGAATGGTCCTTTCGATTTTCTACACATTTCATTCCACAAAATCACTCTGTTCTTCGTCTTCTTCTTCTTCTTCTTCTTCTTCTTTTTTCCCTTGCCTATTATGTTCATTTCTGCAGGGCTTCAGAGATGTGGGAAGAGTTGTAGATTGAGATGGATAAACTATCTCAGACCTGACCTAAAGCGAGGAGGTTTCTCTTCCCAAGAAGCAGCACTCATCATTGAACTCCATAGCATCCTAGGAAACAAGTATGTACATCAAACCAATGTCATCTATTATCAAATTCCCCATCTGCATTGAATTTTCCTTTTTAATTTTTTTCTATATTTTTCTTGATGAGGAATCCTTTCAGGTAAATCTTGGTTGTTCTTATTCAATTATCATTTTTTGAACCATTCACGTGCTATTGGCATTGTAATCATCTTTAAGTAGAAATGTCTTTCCCTTTTAAGTATATATGCATTTTTTCTTCCAAAGTACAGGTGGGCACAGATAGCAAAGCACTTACCAGGAAGAACAGACAATGAGGTGAAGAACTTCTGGAATTCAAACATAAAGAAGAAGCTCATCTCTCATGATCATGTTTCCAATTTAGCCAACATCACTGATTTTCATAGTTCCAATAGAGGTTCTGAGGAAGAATTTATCTTCTCCTTGAATGCAAACCCTGACCTCATTCTAAGTGCTCAACAACAAGACCAGCTCTACCTTTCCTCCTCGGATTCAATGCTACAAAGTTTGAGTCATCATGAAGATTTCAAGTTCAACCAAATTCCCTACAATTTCAATGTTGATTTGGGCAATTTTGCACCCACTTCAATCCCACAACCCCTTCCACCTCCACCCAATAACCCATCTTTATGGTCCTTGCCGTATCTTCCCCAACATATTGATTCAAACTCAGAAGACCAAGTCTTGAGCAATGTGGCAGCAGGACCACATTATATTGGAGATGAAGTCACCGACCCAAGTATCACAGTAATGCCTTATGATGACAACCATGCTATGGTATCAAAGATGCCAAAACTGCGTGAGATAACAGAAGGAAATGTTAATGGAATGCCATCTTCTTCTTCATCTTCATCACAAGAGGCAGAGCTTCGTGACCCACTAGCTAGACTTCAATGTCTTCCATACGTTCCTTGCTCGCATGAACCGCACGTGCCATCAAATCAAATCGAGGACTACGTTGATGCTGCTGTCATGCCATTGTCATCAGCCTATTCATCAAGTGGTCAATTTGTTGCTAATTACCCTGTTCTTTCCAGCTGGGATGCCAAAAACATTAGTTGAAACATTCGGAGGAATTGTGGGGGGACGTATTTTGACATGCAGTGCATTTATTTCTTCAAACACTACATAAGATGTTGAGTACAGCTACTGTGGGAAATCCTAAACGTTACTAGTTCAAGTTCTGTAGTAAGTAATGTTTTCTTAGGTTCCATAAATGTGTGTTTAGGCTATTTCTTGTCTTCTATCAAAGTCGGGTATCTTTTTGCTCATGGAGTCATCCCCTTCCTGAAATAAGATATATGTATTATTTCGATTTTCTTATTGAAGTGCATGATGTTGTGTTGCTGCTGGCTCTCTCTTTCTCCCATTAAGAATTTGGAAATGCATGTATGTAGCTACAAGTTCAAGCTCTTAACATGAAATTTCCAAGTAGCAAGCTAGGACTATTTGTTTTATTTCTTATCCAATAGTTTTTAAATAAGTTTAAGCTAGTGTCACTTCAAAGAATTAGATTGATGTACCAATCATAAAAACTCGAACATTATGGTGAGAAATTAGTAGTTTTAAACACTTGAGTTATCATGTAAGGTGAAATATATAGTTTGTATATTAACTCCAACATGAATCCTTCATATTACCTAGTTAAAAAACTAGCATCCACCTTTGTAAATTTAAACCTATTATATAAATTTTGATTGACTCTTCACTTCTTTCCAAGCTATCATTTTATGATATAGTTAATTTCGATGTTTTTTGGCCCACAAATTTAGTATTATCTCACTGTATTGAAATCAATGATTGTGGTAATAAATAAAAGAAAGGAGGTGTGATGAAGCTTTACCTTCGACTCTTCACTAAATATTTAACATTAATAAAATGACACATTTTTTTTACTTCATAAGGTACTGAATGGAAATTTAAAATATCTTGATATTTTTAAGCATGGAATTTAATACTAAAATTTTTTCTTGAATTGCCAAGATAAAAATTGTGGGAAACTTATGCTTTGACTTTTTGACTAGAAGCTTAATATTTTTGACTTGCTAGGGTTCATTCATAGATTTTATTAGTGGTTGAAAAGCTCATGTTTGTTTTTCAAGTTTGACCTAATACATAATGATATGAATTTAAATAATTTTATTTCTTAGTACAATATTAAACTTAGAACTCCAATATACGGATCAAGGGAATGCGACGGGTAAGACAAAGAATTTGATGTGTAGTCCGAGTGAGTTTCACTTAATTTTTTATTTTTTAAAAAAGTATATAATGTGTAAATAATTAAGATATAATATATACACCAATATTTTAATACATGCATTTATAACTTTTTTGATAACTTGCTATATATTTTTCTTAAGTTTTAAGTTTTGTGCACATTATATTTTAATTATTTGCCTGTCTCAATCCCCGTAACCCCCTCCTCATTCTTCTAACATTTTCCGATGTAGAAATATCATAATGGTTGATGAACAATGGTTCGCACGAATCGAACAAATTGATGGAAATGGGAATTGTTGATGGAAATATCATGAAGTTATTGCTTTGCTTGGGGGAGGTGAGGTTGGGGGGTTGTCCAAACTCATAAGGTATCTCTCCAGAGCTATTGTTTCATGGGCCATAAAATGAAGGCCCCGCACTTGCATTTGCAACCCTCAGGCTCATAATTGGCATAGCTGACACCCGAATCGAAATGGGAGTTGTGCCTTTTCCTTGTGGTGGGCATGCTGTTGTTGCCATTCTTCAAATATTGAAATTAGACCATCCTGTTGACTTCTTTTTCATAATCCTCCTCTTTGGTTTCTTTGCCTTTCTTTGCCTTTCTCCACAAGCCAATCTGTGTGTGTCTCTTTGTTTTCTCCCTACGATCAATCTAGAAAAGTACACCTACCTCTTCTGGGTCAGAAAAATCCGTTAGAACTCACTTTGAATTAGGAAAAATATTAAGTAAATACAATTTTTTCTTTTTTGACAAGATAAATGCCGCAAATATACAAATATGTAACCATGATAACATTTGTGATTTTGACAAGAATTCTGATTATATTTTTGTGGGCCTACTTCGTTTTTGCGTCAAAACCTTGGGCCCTAAACTGCAGCACCTCTTCCTTCTGATAGCTTCGTCCCAAGAAAAGGAAGAAAAAAAATCACAGGTTCATCTATTTTGACCAAAAATTAGAGACAATTTAATTGATATAAACTCTTTCTAACCAAAAATTTTCATGTTTAGTTGGATTTTCTCCTTTTTCTACTTGTCAACTAACTGGATTTGGTATTGCGGAGGAGAGATAGCCGTAATATTCATAGCAAAAACTTCCAAGAGGCCAATGTGAACCATGCAGACATTGTGATCCAATTGGAGGTGGAGATGGGTGAGGTTATCTCACATGCTATTTACGCAGGAAATGATAGGAATATATAGAAAAACATTGGCAGAGGGTAGTTAAGGTAGTTCAATTCCTAAAACTTGGCTTGATAAATCGTTGTGTGATATGAATGAAACAACCTCAAACAACATTTCCATTGCAAACAAGAAATTCTGTACCATCCCTACAGCCAGAGAAACAAAGGCCTTCAATTTAAAAAGCTAAAACAAGCTACAATATTTTTTCCATTAGTGAAAATGCATATCAAGCCAATTAAACAATCAAGTATTCAAATCAAACTTTTTACACGCAGCAGATTATCAATATGTATATATATATATATATGTACGCATGATGGAGATTTTTTTTTTTTTTTTTTTTTTTTTGGGGGGTACATACCTGATGGGGATTTTGTTGGGTCTGGCTTTCACTCTGCCATTAGGACTCCACTGCTAGGAGTTTCTGACTTTGTATTTATGTTTGTGTGTGAATCTGATTTCGGGTTTTGATTAGTGATTACAGGATAATGGAAAAGCTAATTAACTGTCAGTCCAATTGAGCAAGATTCACCTGTGCCGAGGCAAGTGGGATGATGTCAAGCTGACATGGATGGTTGAGTTGCCACTTGGCACACATTTGCATATCAAAGTTTTTGTTACACGTCACAGGGCCACAGAAGTCAGCATATATTCAACCCAACATTTGATATCGACCAAAGCCTAATAAATGTTTAGTTTGGATCCAAAGCAACTATTGATATTGACCATTGGAATTAAACCCATTGTGTCTGGGCTTGAGTCCAACACATCAAGGAAACAGGTCTTTTCTTGTTCTAGCCACTATGTATAATTATATATTTAAATTTTTCTGTTCAAAAAAGCTTAGTAAAAACATATATAATGCGATAAATATGCATAAGTTTAATGAAAGATTTATTAAATTAACAAAAAAAGACCGTTAAATAAATTACTTGTTATCTCCATATGACGAATCCACTCTTATTTTGCCTATTGATTTCTATCATTATTTGTTCTTATTTTGCCTATTGATTTCTATCATTATTTGTTTCTTACTGTCAGGTAAACTATTGTGGGATTGCACGCATTTAATGTTGTTTTTCAAGATTACCAATAATTGATAGGTAAGAATTATCTCCAAAGAAATAGCATTGTTTGCAAACTCCATCAATTTAAAAAAATATACATAACCTAAAAAGCCCCAAAAAAAATACAAGCTTCAATGAAATGCTAAAGATAGATTTCTCTTGACCCAAATATTTACTGCCCATGAGATATTTATTTATGGAAAGAGAGTGTTAGATTTATAAGAATAAAGAAAGATATTTTAATTGTATATTTCATGGTCTAATTAATTTCATAATAGAAAAAAAGAATATTATGAAGATATTGACATTAATTGTGCAATTCTGTGAGTCCTCTGATTCCTAGCTCATTATGTAAAAAAAAGGAAAAAAGTCTCTGCACCGCCATGAAGTTTTTCAGAATCAGTGGAGTATGGACTTTAGGGTCGATTATTAGTGATTAAAAGGATTCCCACATGTGATTAGCATAACTAAACCTTTGCCTGAAAAATAATCCGTTAAATAATGACTTCCTCTGAACAGCATTGCTCCCCAGCCGGAGGCAGTGATCAGCCAGTTAATAAACATCCCACGTAGGATCATGTCATAACAAAGACAAGGAATCAGGGTGCTGCCAAAAGTTGCAAATTTTCTCGGATGTCATTTAGAATGGGATCGTCAATTGAAGGAAAGGAAAAGGTATGACAAGCTTTCCTCAGAATCGGCTAAAATAATTGGAGTTTCTTTCATACGGGGTTGCCATGAAGAGATTGAAGAGCAGTGTGCGTCATGTGGGAGCTTATGGGGTTGGCTTCTTTCTGAATAATTGTGTTTCTGTGGGGGCATCCATATTGAAGTTTGTTTCATTAAGCTTTTGGGTAAAGATTTGCTCTCCTTTTACAAAAACTCCCAATAGTAAGAAGAAAACTGAATGACCACTTATGATTAGCTTAGTGAAATAGGTAAATTTGAGATTGTGTTGGTTAGAGACAAGGTTTTATGTTTGAATTCTCTTAGCACTTTCCACGAAGCAAATGAATGCTGATTTATTATACTAGTAATCAAGAATTTGCTTTAAAGATATTCATTCTTAATAAATGAGAAAACATGACATTAAAAAAAAAAAAGAGATTAGTGACAAAATTTAAGAACCAACGTGTCAATTTTAAATTTTATATTTTATCTACTATTTTAAAATTTAATATTATATTTTAAATTTTAATTAATTTAATTTTTCTTATTTTAAAAATTTAATTTATTTAAAATTTAAAATATTATCAAATATTTATATTTATTATAATTACATTAAAATCTCAATAGTCTAATTTTTACGTATTAATAATTTTAAAATTATAAAGAGAGTTTACACACACATAAAATTAATAATAAAAAAAAATTATATCAATTAATTGAAGAAATTTTATAAATATTTATTTAGTTATTATAATAATTTTTTAAATTTTAAATAATTTTTAATTTTAAAAAAAAGTTATTAAATTTATTAAAATAAAAATAATTTTTTTAAAAAAAATTTGATAAGATAAATATTTTATTTTATTATTTTAATATCATTATTTTGATTAAATTAGTTGTCCCGTTTAAGAATAATTATGCAGTAAATATTTAAATCGACCAAATATTAGTTATCAAGTGAGTGGTTGATGTTTTGATTTAATTGATCACTCTCATTTTTTTTGTGGACTTGGGGAAACTTGTGATTAGATTAAGGAGCCAATGCCGTCTAATCTACGCTAAGAAAGCTGATAGCTTACCAAAGAAAGCAAAAGGTCTGGTGCTATATCAAATCAAGAATCTTGTTTGGTCTTGTTTCTTCCATCACAAGCATGACTGTTTCTTAATTTTTCTTTCACACGCAAGAATAAAAATCGAATCCATTTTCTTGGATACCCTAAAAGCCTTGCTTTAAGTCTATTTTTAATCGGAGATGAAAATTACAGGGGATTTATAAGCAATTTAATGTCCAGTTGCTTTTTATTTTAAGTCATAGACTTGGCACTCTTATACGTTTAGATTGACTGGTTCACTTTGAAAGTGAACCAGTCAATGAGGTTTAGATCAAGAACATAAAGCATACGTTTACATCCAACTTCAAATCATCAATGAGGTTTTATTGGGTTGATCCATAACAATTTTGTTTTATAACTCGAGGTACAGCCAAATTACATCCCTTAAAATATCTTGTCGTCAATGATCATAAAGAATCAAATAAAGGTAACCCCTATGAACATTTAACCACTATTATTGAGGAGAATATATACTTTACTCATAACGCAATTGTGGCTGTTTCCTTACCTGAGAACTATTTACTTTGAAAGGACATTTTAAACAAGATGTGTTGGTTGTTGTGCCATGACATAAAGAAAGAATATTAGTACGATTCCTGTTGTTGTCATCTGAGTTCTTGTCAAAACGTCAAATCATGTATAAACGTATTGTTATAGATTTCCAATTTTACACCATGTTCGTAACTTAACTGATCTCATGCTCAGTTAGGGCAAATTTGGAATCGTGTGAATTAGTATAAGGTCTCATGCTCGAATCTTTACACGATCTCATGGTGGTTGTCGTATTGGCAACCGCTTGAAAGAGATTACTCATCTTTAAAGAGGCCTACACAATACGAACTAGCGTCCACACGACATTGTACTATGTCCGATCCTACCCACCAAACTCCTATATGGACCCTAGTTCCTATTTTATAGGCGTCTTTTTGTATTGTAATCTAAGAAGAGTTTAACAAGGTATTGCTGCTCGAAAAAAAAAAAAAAAAAAAAAACCAAAAGAGTAAAAAAGGAAGAGTTGAGGCTGATCAATCATCCTTCTAGGTTAAAAGGGAAAAAGAGGGTGAATTATATTATAATCGCTTAGCTTGTTTTGTACATGATGATATGCAAAGAGCTTTCATTGCAAGAAAACAATAAAAGTACTCAAAGTATCACACGATGTCAAGGACCCCTTTTTGGGGATTGGTTAAAAGTTCCTTTAAGAGGAAATGGGAGCAATGTATTAATGGTAATAAAATCATTCTCACGGTCACAATGATAAAGTATACAAATTGGAATAATAATATTTTAGTGACTTCTGACTGAAGCTAAGTCTTCGCTTTAATTTATGGAGAATTGAAAGTTAGTACTCAGCATTCGTTCACTATAACTTGGGGAGAGAAACCTCCGCGCTTCAGGTCAGGTCTGAGATAGTTTATCCATCTTAATCTATGGCTCTTCCCACATCTCTGCAGCCCTGTTGAAATGAATATAGTAGGCAAGGAAAAAAGAAGAAAAAGAAGAACTGAGCGATTTCTTTTTTGTACAACATTGTACAAAATCTTCTGTTTGTTGAAGAATAGTCATTTCTATTTTATTTACTTTTCATTCCAGAAAATCACTCAGTCTTCTTCCTCTTCTTCTTATTCTTTTTCTTTTGCCTATTATATTCATTTATGCATGGCTACTGTGGGAAGAGCAGATGGGTAAACTGTCTCAGATCTGACGTGAAGCGCGGAGGTTTCTCTCCCCAAGAAGCAGCACTCATCATTGAACTCCATGGCATTCTTAGCAACAAGTATATACATCATACCTGTCATATCTATCTATCATCATATTCTCCATCTGTATTGAATATTTTTAAAATTATTTTTAATATTTTTCAGGATGAGGAATCTTTGAGGTAAATCTCGGTTGTTCTTATTCAATTATCATTGTTTGTACCATTCACATGCTATCGACATTGTATTCATCTTTAAGTAGAAAAGTCTCTCCCATTTAATTGTATATGCATTTGTCTTTTCAAAGTGCAGGTGGGCACAGATAGCCAAGCACTTACCAGGAAGAACAGACAATAAGGTGAAGAACTTTTGGAATTCAAACTTAAAGAAGAAGCTCATCTGACATGATCATGTTTCCAAGTTTCCCAACTTCACTGATTTGCATTGTTCCAATCGACGTTCTGGGGAAGAATTTATCTTCTCCTTGAATTTAAACCCTAGGCTTATTCTAAGTGCTCATCAACAAGACTAGCTCTACCTTACCTCATCAGATTCAAAGCTACAAAGTTTGAGTAATCTTGATGACTTCAAATTCTACCAAATTCCCTACAATTTCAATGCTGATTTGGGCAATTTGCCATCCACTTCGATCCCACAACCCCTACCACCTCCACCCAATAACCCATCTTTATCGTTCTTGCCGTATCTCCCCCAACATATTGATTCAAACTCAGAAGACCAGGTCTTGAGCATTGTGCCCGCAGGTCCACATTATATTGGAGATAAAGTCAATGAACAATGTATCACAGGAATGCCTTGTAAGGAGGCAAAACTGTGTGAAATAGAAGGAATGCCACCTTCTTCTTCATCTTCATCACAAGAGGCAAAGCCGCTTGACCCACTTGCTAGATTTCCATTTCTTCCATCCGTTCCTCGCTCGCATGAACCGCAGTTGCCAACAAATCAGATGGAGGACTACGTTGATGCTGCTGTCATGCCATTGTCATCAGCCTATTCATCAAGTGGTCAATTTGTGGCTAATTACCCTATTCTTCGTTCCAGCTGGGATGCCTAAAACATTAGTTGAAACATTCAGAGGAATTGTGGGTGGACTCATTTTGACATGAAGTGCATTTATTTCCTCAAACATCACATAGGATGTTGAGTACGGCTACTGTGTGAAATCCAAAATCCAAAATGTTAGTAGTTCTGGTTCTGTAGTATGTAATGTTTGCTGAGGTTCAATAAATGTGTGTTTAGGCAATTTCTTGTCTTTCGTCAAAGTCATATTCTTTTGCACATTGGGTCATTCCTCTCCTGAAATAAGATACAAGTATCATTTCCATTTTCTTATTGAAGTTCATGATCTTGTGTTGCTGCTGCCTCTCCCTTTCTCCCATGAAAAATATGGAAATGCATGTATGTAGCTACAAGTTCAAGCTTTTAACATGATATTTCCAAGTAGCAAGTTAGGACTATTTGTTTTATTTCCTATCCAATATTTTTTAATAATTTTAAGCTAGGGTCACTTCAAAGAATTAGATTGATGTACCAATCATAAAAAACTTTAATATGTTGAGAAATCAGTCATGTTAAACACTTGAGTTATCGTGTAAGGTCAAATATATAGTTTACATATTAACTCCAACATGAATCCTTCGTAATAGCAAGCTAAAAAACCTGGCATCCACATTAATAAATTTAAACCTATTATATAAATACCTGCTAACTCTTTACTTCTTTCCAAACTACCATTTTGTGACAGTTAATTTCGATATTTTTTGGCCCACAAATTCAATATGCTCTCACTGTGTTGAAATCAATGATTGAGGTAATAAATAAAATGTCACATTTTTTACTTCACAAGTGATTCAATGGAAATTGAATATATATGGGATATTTTTAAGCATGGAATTTCGTGTTACGACTTTTTTGTTGAATCGCTAAGATAAAAGTTGTGGGAAACTTGAGCTCTGACTTTTTGACTAGAAGCTTAATATTTTCCACTTGCTTCCGATCATTCACACTTTTTATTGGTGGTTGAAAAGCCAATGTTTGTTTTTAAAGTTTGACTTGATATGGTCTTGAGTAATTGTATTTCTTAACATAATAATTGTTGTTTAATATTTGTTGGACAATTATATAAATAGTTATAATTTTATCTATATAATAAAATACTATATAATAATTCAAAAATATTTGTAATAAAATAAACATCAAACTCTACTTATAAGTTTCAAATTAAATTAAAATACTAAAATTCTTATTTACTAAATAATAATAATATCTATTTTTAATATAATACTATAATTATAATAAATATAATTTTACTATCTAATTTTTTTATGAATATTATTTTTTATTTTTTATCATATATTAACTTTATTATTTGCTTAAATTTTGATTTAATTTTATAATTATTCATAGCATTTGCTTCAATTTAATAGAGTCACTGAATTTTAATTGATTTTTCTTTACAAACTTTTGTTTTTTCTTTATTGTTTTAAAAAAAATTACATTACATCAATAATTTTATTATTTTATTTTCAAACTTATTAAAAAATTATCTTGTATTTTTCTGAAATTATGATTTATAAACATAGTCAATTATCTCATTGTTATTAATAAAAATATCTAAAATTTTCTTGACAATTTTTCTTATCTAACCATGGCCAAGTTTTGCATGAACTTTATATTTCTAAGGGAACTTGTAGTATATAATCTTGAACAATAAAGTCGAGGACCACATTCTTTATGAGACATTATAATACATTATCATTCTTTCTAAATTTGTGTAAAATCGAGGATACAAATGTTCTTAAAATTCCCAAAAGAGGATTCATTTACTAAGAGGAGACTGTTTTTAATATAGATGACTGCCACTTGATTCAGTGTGGTGCCTGCGGTACCAATTAATTTTTGATTGAGTGATATTCAAAGCTATGCCCCTCAGCATATCGTCTTGAGTTTGTACTCAATATTGGATTTGCTACTTTATTGAAGAATTAAAAGCATATATTTCTATCTTGGAGATCTTAATTCTAATTTTGGAAATGGAGGTTTGAGATTCATGAAAATGAAAGAAACTTGTGTAGCTCACAGTCAACCTAGTCTCCTAATAGATAAAAAGAAAAAAAAAAGTTATCTATTGAACAAGCCATAGGTAGTTTAGTATCATCTAATTGTTTGCAATGCATCATTTGAAGCTGGGGATTTTTGATGATGGGGGAATTATTTATTGAACTTGCCATAAGATTGCTTAAAGCTAGATATGGACATAAACCTTTTGTGCAAAAAGTGGGAAAATTGATCACATCCAGATTTTCCATTTTTTTTTTTTTTATTTCGGGACATGAAAAAATGAATCTAGAAAAGGAGTCCAAACTCGTAAGGGTATGTCTCTAGAGCTAATGTTTGATGGGCCATATAATGAAGGCCCACGCTTGCATTTGCGATCCTCAGGCTCATAATAGGCATAGCCGACACCCAAATGCAAATGGGAGTTGTGCCTTTTCCTTGTACTGGCCTTGCTGTTGTTGGCATCTTTCAAATGTTGAAATTGGACCATCCTGTTAACTTCTTTGTCATAATCCTCCTCTTTGATTTGTATGCCTTTCTTTACCTTTCTACACAAGCCACTCTCTCTCTCTCTTTTTCTCCCTCTGATCAATCCAGAAAAGTACTCTACGAGGTTGGGGTCCATTTTCACAAAATAACACCTACTTTTGCTGGGTCTGGAAAATGTCTCAGTGAATCAAGGAAAAATATTAAGTAAACACAAGTTCTTGACAATATAAATGACGCAAATACACAAAAATGCAACCATGATAACATTTGTGATTAAAACAATAATTCTGATTATGTTTTTGTGGGTCTACTTCATTCTTGCGTCAAAACCTCACGGTCTCCTTATATTCCTAGCATCCTAAAAACGATAAATTGGAACGAAGGATGTGGGTACATGTCCTATTGTTAAACACGTGTCACTGCAAGACGAGTTTCTAATCCCAGTGTTTGGGCTTTCACTAAATAAAAGGCCTTGACACACAGAAAGATTCTAGCCATCCACATGTGTCACTAATATTCTTTCTTTCTTTCTTTTTTTTTTTTTTTTTTCCATCCTTCCCTGTAAAAAGTTCATGAAGTGAACATTTAACCAGTAAAAAGAAAAAGAAAGCATAATAAAGATCGACATGTCAAGATTACTTTCAATTTAATAAATCCAAAATATATTATAGTGTTCGCATGTTTTACACAGGGAAAAACATACAAAGGCACACATGCATGTTGGTGGGTAGGGTGATAAGATAAGGAGGATAGGGATAGTTGGAGATTCTTCATCGACTAAAGGTATAGTGGGTCTGTTGTGAGAGTAACAAGATCAAATTGAATTTTATATCTTCGTTTAAGATCTTCTTGACATGTGGAATTTTCTACCGATATTTGGGATCAATCAGTAAAGGACCCTTCTTGACATGTAAATAACCTTTTCCTTCTGAGAGCATCATTCCAAGAAAGGGAAGTAAAAAAAATCCAGTGGCAGGGACTTCTTAACACAAAGGAAGAAAAAGGCATCAATTCAGTTCTGCGACATGCAGTTCTGACGGCAAGTCTTTAAATGAGTTGGTTAAATAAATTAATTAAAAGTGTACAAGAGACTACCTTTCGCAGGTTGGTAGGTAGGGAGCATGTAGGCAGGCTGGAGCACCTCGATCCAATCTGGGCCATCCATTTGGGCCATCTACAACAATTATGGGGTCTTCTTCGTCCTCAACCTCTCGTTGCCCTTCTGGTATATCCCGATGTGCACTTTCAATGAGGTTCATATTCTATGACACATACAGTCACCATTTCTTCTTTGAAATACAAGAAAACTCTAAGAAGTCAATGAGACGCTGCAATTGAATTCCAGAAACAGATGCATATTTATGAATATATAATTATCATTATTAGTTGTTATTTTCTTTATCTTTTAACTTATAATCATAATTAGTAAAAAATAACTGCAAATATATATAACTTTACACTTAATTTTTGTGAGTCCACTGATTCCGTGGCTAATAATGCTAAGGTAAAAAGTCCCTTGTACCTTGCCATGAAGCTTGTCAGAATCAATAGATTTTGGACTTTAGGGTCGATTACTTGTGACTAAAAGGATTTCCACATGTGATTAGCAATAACTAAACCTTTTATGAGCAGTCTCTTATTACAAAATTCAGGCAACAAGAACGATCTCTATGCCTGAAAAATAATCCGTTAAAATATGACTTTATCTGAACTGCATTGCTCTCCAGCCGCAGGAAGTGACCGGCCAAAATTTGCAAATTTTCTCGGATGTCAATTAAAATGGGATCTTCATTTGAAGGAAAGAAAAAAAGTATGACAAGCCGCCCTTAGAATTGACAAAAATAATTGGACTTTCTTTCATAGGGGGTTTCCATGAAGAGATTGAAAAGCAGTGTGGGTCATGTGGGGGCTGATGGGTTGGCTTCTTTCTGAATAATTGTCTTACTGTGGGGGCATTCATATTGAAGTTTGCTTCATTAACTTTTTCGGTAAAGTTTTGCTCTCCTTTTCCAAAAACTCATAATAATAAGAACCCTGAGTAACTTCTTCTGATTAGCTTAATGATAAAGGTAAATATGAGAATGTGTGGATTAGACAAGAACTTTTACGTTTAAAAATTTAGTACTTTTCATGAAGCCATTATTATATTAGTAACCAAGTATTTGCATTCAAGGAATTCTTTTTTAACATATGTGAAGACATGATTTTTTTTAAAAAAACAAAAAAAGTTAGTGACAATTTAACATTTGATATATCAATTTCGAGTTCCATATTTTATCCACTACTTTAAAATTTAACGTTATATTTTAAGTTTTTATTAATTTAATTTACCATATGATATAAACTTGGTTTGACCAAGATTTGAAGTTTTTTTTCGAATATTTATATTTATTATAATTGGATTAAAGCCTCTAGAGTTTAGTCTCCACACACTAATAATCTTTAGGACTATGGAGAGAGGTTTTATATATTTATATAAAATTAATAACAATAAGAGAGATTTGTGTCAATTGCTTAAAAAAATTTTGTGAACATTTATTTAGCCATTACAATAACTTTTGAGTCTTCAAATGATTTCTAATATTAGAAAGAGATGTCAGATTTATTAGAATAAAATGAACTACTCTCAAGAATTTGGCAAGGTAAATAATTTTGTTCTAGTATCATTATTTGAATATCATCACTTTGGTTCATTTAGTTTCTTTGTTTAAGAAGAATTATGTAGTAGTAATTGAATATTTAAATCTACAACATATTAGTTGTCAGGTGAGTGGTTCATGTTTTCATTTAATTGATCACTTTATTATTATTATTTTTTTTTTTGGACCTTGAGGCATCTTGTAATTAGATAAAGGAGATAATGCCGTCTAATATGCGCTAAGAAAGCTGATGACATACACATATTCCTTTCGAAACTTTGAATGAAAAGGAACTATACCAAAACCGTTCTTTTTTTTATTTTTTATCCAAACCAAAACCATTATTCTGTAAAGTGAAGACACTGAATTACCTAGCCATTTTTGCATGTATAAGAGGACAGTCCGTGAGTACAAAACTCTCATGTTGTAGAGTGTAGAAAAATATTTATTTGAATTTTAGGTAGGGACTACTTTCATAACTGGAATCTATGACTTTCCACAACTCAAATATATAACTTAGAGATCGTGAAGAAGTAACCTCACCGTTGCATTAAAAAGGCTTGTCCTTTCCATAGATAGTGACAAAGATCAGCCACAGCCAGTGTCCTCTGATAGCTTACCAAATAAAGCAAAAAGTCTGGTGCTATATTAAATCAAGAATCTTATTTTGTCTTATTTCTTCTATCACAAGCACTAATGATTGTGACTTTTTCTTTCACAAGCAAGAATAAAAATCGAATCCATGTTCTTGGATACCCCAAAAGCCTTGCTTTAAGTCTACTTTTAATAGGAGATGAAAATTACAGGGGGATTTATAAGCAATTTAATGTCCAGTTCCTTTGTTTTTTTTTTTTTTTTTTTTTTTAAGCAGCATTTAAGGTTCCGTGCTGAATTGGTTCTTGGGTCATAGACTTCGCACTCCTACACGTTTAGATTGAACCAAAGAACATAAACCACAAATGACTTTTCCTTAAAGTGAACGAGTCAATGAGGTTTAGATCAAGAACATAAAGCATACGATTAGATCAAACTTCAAATCATGAATGAGGTTTTATTGGGTCTATCCATAATAATTTTGTTTTATAACTCAAACTATAGCCAAATTACATCCCTCAAAATATCTTGTCGTCAATAACCATAAAGATTTAAATAAAGGTAACCCCTATAACAGGCATTGACATTGAATTACTATTATTAAGGAGAATATATACTTTAATCATAACGCAATTACTTTATTAATTGCTTTTCGTAATGTGCTGGGATTAAACGTGTTCGTTGGCATCATGTCATTCTCTCCCTTAAATTATATAGATTCCCATTGCTTGATGATTTGCTTTGTCCATGCCTTGGTGTGAAACGTGTTTGAGTAGCTTTAATTCATTGTTAGCTATGATGTAACTTTCAATTTTCACTCTGAATTATCATATTCACCACCTCTTGTAATGTTGACTTCCCAGCTTATATTTATAATATGTGACTTTCAAAAAAGAAATATCTAGAAAATGTTGATCTCATGGACTACTGTATTCATCCCTTCTTAAAAATTTTTCCAAAAATACCATCCCTATACCCAGAGGCTCAACTGTTAGTTTCGTTTGGTTTCAATTTGTCTAATTCAAGAAATTTTCAACATTATTGAAAGTTTACTGTCTTCATCCACTGGCTGTAAATAGATAGTGGATGAGAGAAGTCAGTCCAAAAGGGGTTGGTTAGCACAAAGTCTCACTTTCAGCTCCATTTTATGCTTGTATCTTGAAAAGAACAAGAAATAGAAATTTTGGAAAGTTTTACAATTTATGGCTGTTTCCATACTAAAAATGGAAAACTATTAAATTTGAATGGAGATCTTAAACAAGATATGTCGGTTGTTTTGCCATGACATAAAGAAAGAATATTAATACGATTCTTGTTCTTGTTCTTGTCATCCGAGTTCTTGTCAAAACGTCAAATCCTGCTTACACGTATTGTTATAGATTCCCAATTTTACACCATGTTCGTAACATAACTGATCTTGTCCAAAATTTAACATACTCGATGGAATATTGTTAGGGCAAATTTGGAATCGTGTGAATTTGTATACGTTCTCATGCTCGAATCTTTCTATGTTCAATTCATGTTTGAAGTGAGTCTGACGGTGGTGGTCATATTGACTCTTTCCTATTGTATAGGTCTCTTTTTGTATTGATATTCTAAGAAGAGTTTAACAAAATATTGCTGTTCAAAAAACAAAAAGAAAACCACCAAAAAAAAAAAGTGGAGGGTGAATGCCATGACGATTTTGCCTACCAACTGTGATATATGATCGATCATCCTTCTAGGTTAAAAGGGAAAATGATGGTGAATTACATTATAATCGCTTAGCTTGTTTTGTAAATGATGATATGGAAAGAACTTTCTTTGCAAGAAAACAAGAAAGGTACACAAAGTATCACACAATGTCAAGGACCCCTTTTTGGGGATCGGTTAAAAGTATTTTTTAGAGGATATAGGAGCAATGTATTAATGACAATAAATGGATGGAAGCATTAGGACAGAAGTTAATTTTTTGGTTTAATTTATGGAGAATCGAATGTTGGTACTTAATATTCATTAACTATTTCTTTCTATTATATATACTTGGTTTTTAAAGATTAAAAATTTAAATCTATACTTAAAATTGAGAATTTACATAATTTTATCATTAAATTTTGTAGTTAGTAACTTTTGCAAATATTATTGGTTGCTTAATTGAAAGTGCATGCATATTACGAAGTTTGTATTATAATGTAATTGAACCTAAAATCCCAATCAAACGGGTAAAAAGGAACAGTGCATCAAGTGAAAGGAATTCCAACTCAATAATCAAACATAATTCAAATGAAATTATTGTTTCATAGATCTTCCTTCATTTCTGGGTGAATGGAACACTTCAATATATCACTCCAGTGAAATAAGAAAAGAGCATATAAATCACATGTGTATATCTCTCATAAAAATATTTAAGTAGTTAAAAAGTTAAATGTTCATTTTTGAGACCTCATATTATAATTTTGGAAAGAGTATATGGAGCTTATATAAATGAGAAAAATTACATTAATTATGTAACTCAAGAAATGAGTCTTCCAATGAAAAAAAAATTAAATTAAAAAAACGAAAAGGGAAAATTTTTGTAGATTAGTTGATAAAGAAAAGGTTGTTGCTGATACTGACCCATCGTTTCCAATAGGAATAACCATCTGCAGCAAAATTGCATGCAGTCTAACAGGAATATACTTATAATCATGAAATTGATTAAAAATATATATTTCATCAAATTTTACAATTTCTGTTATTTATTTCACTTTCATCCTCAAATATTTTTACTGAAATCATACGTTACTTATGAAACAATATATATCAAAACACATATGTGAATTTTGAAAAATTAATATTAAATGATTAATCTCAGTATAATGTGATGTGATATATAATTTTTAAGTCAATGAAATAAAGTAATTTAAAATTTTGTGTATATATGTATATGTGTGTATAAAATATACAACAGCAAAAAGAATTTTAAGTAAATTTGGTTCACTACATCATGGTAGACCTATTTTAGGTTCTATAAAATGTTATTTTGACCCATAGTTAAATTTCGTTGAGTCCAAAGTGGAGCATGTCAGGTATAGGGACCGAAACCACCAAGGTTCAAGTGTGAATCGTGTATGGTTCAGTGCATCCTATCATTCTCACATAATGTTTTGGAGAGATGTGCCAGTTAAAATTAATAATTATAAATAAATAAAGTAATTATGAGTCTACATAATTGTGTTGATGCTCGTGTTTATTTACTGTGTCTCGTGGCTTTTTTATGTCAAAAAAATATGGTCCATTATAACACATACAGCTCTTCCAGGATGACTCTGCAGAACCCTAAACTTGGGCCACCACCAACTCACACTACTGTCTGCTGCTCTCTTTCTAATATATATAAATAGCATGTAATGTGTCATCCCATCTATCCAAAAAATCCTTGCGATGTCCCTTTTCTCTGTACTTTTGTCTCTCTGGATGTTTTCACTGTAATAGCAATACCCAATAGCTGATTGTAGTCTGCCATTCGCCTGCTCTACTGCTTTGAGAGAGAGAGAGAGATGGGGCATCACTCATGCTGCAACAAAATGAGAGTCAAGAGAGGGCTGTGGTCACCAGAGGAAGACGAAAAGCTCATCCACTACATATCCACCTATGGCCATGGCTGCTGGAGCTCAGTTCCAAAACATGCAGGTACTCACTCATTATCTCTTTCCTCTCTGCTCTGCACACACACACACACACAAAAGTACAACATTGTACACAATTTTCTGTTTTTTGAAGAATGGTCCTTTCTTTTTTATATACCTTTCATTCCACAAAATCACTCAGTTCTTCTTCTCCTTCTTCTTTTTTCCTTGCCTGTTATATTCATTTCTGCAGGGCTGCAGAGATGTGGGAAGAGCTGTAGATTAAGATGGTTAAACTATCTCAGACCTGACCTGAAGCGCGGACGTTTCTCTCCCCAAGAAGCAGTACTCATCATTGAACTCCATAGCATGCTGGGCAACAAGTATATACATCGTACTATCTTATCTATCTATCATCATATTCTCCATCTGTATTGAATTTTTTTTTTAATTTTTTTCTTATATTTTCATGATGAGGAATCCTTTTCATATTCTCCATCGTACTATCTTATTTTCATGGTAAATCTCGGTTGGTCTAATTAAATTATAATTGACTGACCATTCACATGCTATTGACGTTGTAATCATCTTTGAGTAGAAATGTCTTTCCTATTTAAGTATATATACATTTTTCCTTTCAAAGTACAGGTGGGCACAGATAGCCAGGCACTTACCAGGAAGAACAGACAATGAGGTGAAGAACTTTTGGAATTCAAAAATAAAGGAAAAGCTCATCTCTCATGATCATGTTTCCAATTTAGCCAACTTCACTGATTTTCATAGTTCCAATGGAGTTTCTGGGGAAGAATTTATCTTCTCCTTGAATGCAAACCCTAACCTCACTCTAAGTGCTCATCAAAAAGACCAGCTCTACCTTACCTCCTCAGATTCAATGCTACCAAGTTTGAGTCATCTTGAAGACTTCAAGTTCAACCAAATTCCCTACAATTTCAATGTTGACTTGCGCAATTTTCCATCCACTTCCATCCCACAACCCCTACCACCTCCACCCAATAACCCATCTTTATGGTCCTTGCCGTATCTCCCCCAACATATTGATTCAAACTCAGAAGACCAAGTCTTGAGCACTTTGGCAGCAGGTCCACATTATATTGGAGATAAAGTCACTGACCAATGTATCACAGCAATGCCTTATAATGACAACCGAGCTATGGTACCTATAATGCCAAAACTGTATGAGATAATAGAAGGAAATGTTAATGGAATGCCATCTTCTTCGACATTTTCATCACAAGAGTTATAGCTGCTTGACCCACTTGCTAGACTTCCATGTCTTCCATCCGTTCCTCGCTGGCATAAACCGCAGGTGCCAACAAATCAGAGGGAGGACTACGTTGATGCTGCTGTCATGCCATTGTCATCAGCCTATTCATCAAGTGGTCAATTTGTTGCTAATAACCCTATTCTTCTTTCCAGCTGGGATGCCTAAAACATTAGTTGAAACATTCAGAGGAATTGTGGGTGGACTCATTTTGACATGCAGTGCATTTATTTCCTCAAGCACTAAATAAGAAGTTGAGTACAGCTACTGTGGGAAATCCTAAACGTTACTAGTTCAAGTTCTGTAGTAAGTAATGTTTGCTTAGGTTCCATAAATCTGTGTTTAGGCTATTTCTTGTCTTTCATGAAAGTCATATATATTTTTGCACAACAGTAAATTTAAACATATTATATAAATTTTTCTTCAAATTTAAAATTTTCTTCTTTTTTTAAATGTTTCACTATTGTCCCTTGTAAATTTGATCATTGCGCTTTTTTTTTTTTTTTTCTTATTTTGCTTTTCTTTAAACTCATGATTATCTTATCGATAAATATCAGTGTCCTTTTCCTATCATATCTAATTCTCTTCTCTGGGACACATGGTGGCCTAAAACGATGGGATTGGCGTTTAGCAATTCTACTTATATGCTTCCATTCTACTGAAATCAAATATTTGCTCGGATAATTCCCCGGGGGTAACTGGTGGCAACGGGTTGCTGCTCACCTCTTCTTTGCTTCTCGATTCGAATAAATTCTTATATGACTTGATTACGTGATTGGTTTTGATAGTGATAGTAATTCTAGGTCGAACCAGCTCTAATGTTATTATTATATAATTATATAAATATTTATAATTTTATTAATATAATAAAATATTATAATAATTAAAAAATATATACTATAATATAAATGTTAAATTTTATTCATTAATCAAGTATTTATATATTAGACACTAATAATATTTATTTTCAATTTAATATTAAAATTATATTAAATACAATTTAATTATTTAACTTTTTTTAAATATTAATTTTTAATTTATATCAAAATTAATTTAAATTTAATAATATTAATTTAAATGTTATAGAAAATAATTGATTATATATAGTGGTAAAAGTGCTTTCTTACATAGACACAAGTTTCTCTTGGCATGGAGCAACTGGGTGTTGCGGCAATGTCCCGATCGTGTGTACATTTGGAATCTTCGTTATTAATTGTCAATATGGGTAAAATGAGTACAGATATGCAACAACGATCGCATGAAACTTTTTGCAGGCTCCTCTAAGAAACTTCGTGCGTCATCGTGGGCATGGCCGTACAGCGGTTGGTAAAATGAAATTAATCGAGAAATGTTACATTTCAACACGAACTTTTAGAGCAATGATTCGATATCAGTGACAATGAAAAGGTCTTTGTCTTGCTTCACTTCACAATCCGCATTAGAAGTTAGCTAGGAATGTGCATAAACACTGAGTTGTAATCCTCTTTTTTCTCATATTTCCTTTCCTATTCTGCCGGCGGTCAAAAGTTCTGACGCCATTTCAGACAATATTCAATGAATGTTTCCCCTACATTTGCTCTCTGCTAGAGGACTAAGTTAGGCATTAAAATGTCAGAAAGGCATTGCAATATTGCACGATTCCTACGATGAAATCATGCAGTTGCAGAAGGTATTGAAGGGTTTAAGCCAATTTATCTAACCAGATTGCTTCGTTGCCACTCAAAATGATAATCTTGATTTATTTCATGTGGGTCTCATTTATGAAAATGATTCCAGAATCAAAATTCTTTTAGTTATGAGGAGCTCAAGTTATATATATACTAAATTTGTGTAAAATCGAGGATACAAATGTTCCAGAAATTCCCCAAAGAGGGAGACTGTTTATAATATAGATCACTCCCACTTCATTCAATGTGGTGCATGTTGAGCGATAATTAAAAGTTATTTTTCAGGGCCTATGTCACAAAAGTGAAATCGAACCCTTACTGTAGAGACATTCAATTAGTGGGTCTATGAAATGGGGTTAATCATCATTTTTATGTCGGTCTATTATAGAATTATTATATCCAAACGATGCTCGTGGGATGATTGAATGTTAGCTGCAATCTCGACTCGGTAGCCTGTGCTTGGAATCAACCAGAGCATTCCCGTAGTTGAAAGTTATCAAATTATTCCAATAGTTTAAGTTAAAAAAAATGCTTGCTTTGGTGTAAGCATACGGTACCTTTGATTTTTTTTTTTTCTGAGAAAGAATTCCATACAAACAGTCCCAAAATAATTAGCATGGCTTCACTGCTGCGGATATCGTCTTGAGTTTGTACTTACGCCATGGAAGGTAATGTGCTAGGCGTTTAGCCTCCCACGTTGGCCAGCATAGGTTGCCAAGCCCCAATACCTCACTAGCTGTCTGCTATTGAGATGTCAAGTCTACATTGTGCAGAAGAAATAAGTTAACACAGAGAGAGGATAAATAGAAGTTCACAAATATATAATTATATTATTATTAAATATTTTAATATATAATAATTAATAATTTTAATTAAATAATATTAATGAAAATGTAAATTTTTTTTCTTTCATTTACGTCTTTCAAGTGTATTTAGTCTAAAGAGAGAGGATGGAGAGATTAGCATTCGAACCTCAGGCTAGTCCCTAGCCTTGTTGCTAAATGGGCCACTCAAGTAACTCCGAGTAGCTAATCGAACTCATTCTCAAAAAGTCCATTAAAAAAAATGGGTTTAATTGAGAACTGGTCAGTCAGGAGTCATTCCTTAGCGAACCGTGAAAGGTGGGGAACCCACTTCACAAGTTTAATCAAAAGGTAACAAGAAGGCCCAAATATTCTACTTTGGGGATGAAAAGAAATTTCACCCACTAACTCGAAATTCGGATATGGAAGTCTTAAATTCAAATCAAGTTCATGGAATGTGATGAATTAAGTAGTAGGTGAAACAAAAAAAGAAAACCACTGCTTGTGTCGTGCCACTCACAAACAAAACAATTATATGAAAGAAACAATCTTTTTACATGCATCAGATCAACAATATGTATATATACGCATGATGGAGATTTTTTTTTTGTGGGTACATACCTGATTGAGACTCCACTGCCAAGAGTTTCTGACTTTGTGTTTATGTTTGTGTGTCTGAATCTGATTTTAGGGTTTGATTATTGATTACAGGTTAATGGAAAAGCTAATTTCCTGTCAGTCCTCCTATTGAACAAGAATTATCTGTGCCGGGGCAGGTGGGATGATGTCTTGCTGACATGGACAGTTGAGTTGCCACTTGGCACACATTTACAACATCGAAGTTTTTGTTACACGTCACAGGGCCACAGAACTCAGCATATATTCAACCCAACATGCGCTTGATATGTGGGTTTGAATTGAGGCTCTGAAAAATTTGATATCCAAGCCTAGTAATTGTTGTAGTTTGGATCCAAAGCAACTATTGATATTGATATTGAAAAGATGGAAGAGCAGTGTGGATCAAATGGGGGCTTATGGGGTTGGCTTCTTTCTTAATAATTGTCTTTCTGTGGGGGCACCCATACTGAAGTTGCTTCCATTCAATTTTTAGGTAAAGTTTTTCTCCTCTCTTACAAAAACTTCTAATAGTAACGAGAATACGCTGAGCAATGACCTATAATTAATTTAATAATATGAGTATATTAGAGATTATCATGGGTTAAATATAAAATTTTACTTTAAATTCTTTTGATACTGTTCATAAAACAAATAAATTTCATGATATTATATTATTTATTAAAATTTAATAATAAAATTTAATATATAATATATTAATTTTATATTTTATATATTATTTCAAAATTTAATATTAAATTTTAAATTCTAATTAATTTAAATTACCACGTTATATAAATTTAATTTACTCAATATTTTAAGTTATTTTTAAATATTTACATAAATATTATAATTATATTAAAAATTTTAGTATTAAAGTTTCATATACAGATAATTTTTAGTATTATAAAAAAAATTAAATAACAAAATAAAAAAATTATATCTATTAATTAATTAGTAAAATTATCTAAATATTTATTAAAATCTCAACCTTTAATTTAGAAATACTTCTAATTTGACATGGGGTTGTACAAGTGAACTACATGCGAGACTCTCATGCCGCAAAGTATGAGAAAAGGTCAAAGAATGTACAACTGCATATAATTTTAGGCAAAGAAAAAAAAAAAAAAAAACCTATTTTTATAAATCAAACGTACGACTATTTAGGACTTGAACACGTAACTTAGATGTCAGGGCGACGTAACCTTATTGTTTCATTAAAAAGGTTTGTCCTTCCCATTCTAATTACATGAACTGCCATTTTATTGATATCTCAATGAAAGCTAGGAAAAAACAAAGATCAGCCACAGCTAGTGTCCTCTGATGGCTCACCAAATAAACCAAAAAGTCTAAAGCTATATTAAATCAAGAATCTTATTTGGTCTTGTTTCTTCCATCACAAGCATTACTGATTCTTACTTATTCTTTCCCAAGCAAGAATAAAAATTGAATCCATGTTCTTGGATGCCCTCAAAGCCTTGCTTTAAGTCTATTCATAACTGGAGATGAAAGTTACAGGGGATTTATAAGCAATTTAATATCCAGTTCCTTTGTCTAAGAAGGATTTAAGGACCAGTGCTGAATTGGTTCTCGGCTCATAGACTTTGCAGTCCCATACGTTTAGATTGAACTAAAGAGCATAAACCACACCTGACTTTTCCCTGGAGTAAACAAGATTTAGTGTAATAGTAAGGTTACTTGATTTCATTCTGTATATAAAAATAGGAGCACTGATATATACATATAAACATGCATGTATGAATTTGTTAATCAAGCTCCAAATCATCATAGAAATTTCATGGGGTTGATCCATAATAGTTTTGCTTTTATAACTCCAGCTATAGCCAAATGACGTCACTTAAAATATCGTGTCGTCGTTGATCGCGAAGAATCAGATAAAGGTAAACCCTACAATAGGCATTGACATTGAACTACAATTATTGACGAGAATATATTCTTTAATCATAGCGCAAAGCTTTACTTTATTAATTGCTTTTGGTAATGTGCAGATAATTAAACGTGTTCATTGGCATCGTGTGATTCTCTCCCTTAAATTATATAGATTCCCATTGCTTGACGATTTGCTTTGTTCATGCCTTGCTGTGAAACATGTTTGAATAGCCTCAATTAATTGTTAGCTATGATGTGACTTTCAATTTTCACTCTGAAATATCATATTCACCACCCCTTGTAATGTTGACAGAACTGCGTAATATTCATAATCTCTGTGACTTTCCAAAAAGAAATATCTAGAAAATGTTGATCTCATAGAGCATTGTATTCATCCCTTCTTAAAAATTTTTCCAAAGATACCATCCCTATACTCAGTGTCTAAACTGTTAGTTTCGTTTGGTTTCAATTTGACTAATTCAAGAAAATTTCAGCGTGATTGAAAGTTTACTGTCTTCATTCACTAGTTGTACGTAGATGGAGGAAGACAGAAGTCAATCCAAAAGGGTCTGGTTAGCACAAAGTCTCCTTCAGCTCCATTTTATGCTTGTATCTTGACAAGGACAAGAAATAGAAATTTTGGAATGGGTTACTATTTATGGCTGTTTGCTTCCCAAACATTGAGAGTTATTTGGTTTTGAATGGGCATCCTCAACAAGATATGTTGGTTGTTGTGCCATGACATAAAGAGAGAATATTAGTACAATTCCTGTTCTTGTCGTCATCATAGTTCTTGTCAAAACTTGAAATCCTGGATAAATGCATTGTTATAGATTTCCAATTTTACACTATGTTCGTAACTTAACTGATCTTATCAAAATTTAACATACTCGATGGAATATTGTTAGGGTGAATTTGGAATAGTGTGAATTAGGGTACAGACTCATGTTTGAATGTTTTTCTGTGCATTCCATGATTAAAGTGAGCGTGAAGGTGGTGGTCATATTGGCAAACCGCTTGAAAAAGATTACTCGTTCTATTTATATAGATATATATATGAGTTTGGTGGGTAGGATTGGACGTGGTTCAATGGCGTGTGGACCCTAGTTCCTATTGTATAGGTCTCTTTTTGTATTGATATTCCAAGTAGAGTTTAACAAAATATTGCTCTTCAAGAGTACTTTCATTGCAGGAAAACAAGAAAATTACTCAGAGTATCACACAATGTCAAGGACCCCTGTTTGGGGATTGGTTAAAAGTTCCTTTATAATACATGGACGGAAGCCTGACTCCCAGAAAGGCTGGGCAAAGAAGTTCACCTTTTTTTTCTAGCTGCCTGCCCATTATTATAGTAAAAGATTTAGCTTAAAGATCATTCTCACGGTCATTTTGTTTCCAGGATTTAACTTAATGATCATATCAATAAGTGGCAAAAGAAGAAAAATCAAATTCATGGTCTCATTGATATGTACAGAGAGTACAAATTGCGGTAATAAAATTTTAGTGACTTTTGACTGAAGTAAAATTTTCAGTTAAATTTATAGAGAACTAAAAGTTGGTACTCAATATTTATTAACTATTTCTTTCTAATATATATTAAAAGTTTAAAATCTAATGCTACATCTGAAACAGAAAGTTTACATAATTTTAACATTCAAGCTTGTGCCTAGTAGCTTTTGCAAATATTATAGGTTGCATCGGCTATTAATACTAGACAAGAGCCGTTAATCATGGTCAATAGCTAACGGTCATTTTCATTTGTTTTAGTGTTATGGTTTGGTGATAGTTTGAGTCATACTATGGGAAAGAATTTTGCGGGAATAACTGAGAGTGCATGCATATTAAGAAGTTTGTATTATGATGTAATTGAGCCTAAAATCCGAATCAAGAGGGTAAAAAGGAACAGTGCATCAAGTGAAAGGAATTCCAGCTCAATAATCAAACATAATTCCAATGAAAGTTACATTAATTATGTAACATAGGATTTAATGAGTCTCTTAATGAAAAAAGGAAATTAAATTAAAAAAATGAACTAGGAAAATTTTTGTGGAGTAGTTGGTAAAGAAAGGGTTGTTACTGACACTGACACCATCGTCTAGAGTAGGAATAATCTTCACACAAATTTCAGACTACAAAATGGGCCATCATCTGCATGCAGTCCACCGTTTGTATTGAAGTTTGATAGTATTCAATTTTTGATTTGCATCAAATGTTGTCTTAGATTCCTTACCTTTAAATTCCATCCATAAACTGAGACACATTTGACATTTTGCATTCATCAAAAAATCCTCAAGAACTCCTGCAAAAATTTTACATCTCCATCCATAAACTCACACATATTTGATATAAATCAATAAGCTAATAAATATTAACTAAATATACTTGTAATCGTGAAGCTGGTTAAAAATATATATTTTAATGAATTTTACAAACTTTCTCAATTATTTCACTATCATCCTTAAATATTTTTACCCGAATTATATGTCACTTATGAATCAATATCAAAGCATGTATATGAATAATCCAGTACAATGTAAAGTTACTCCGCTATAATGTAATGTATAACTCTTGAGTTACTCCATTCTAGGCTCTATTAAATTGTTATTTTGACCCATAGTTAAATTTCGATGAGTCCAGGGTGGAGCCTCCCAAGTATAGTTGGATTGCTTGGTCTTGCCTGCGTTACTAATCAAGAAGCTCTACGCCGGCTCACGGCTAGGCTATCGGCCGTTAAACGACGGTGGGTTCGCCGAGTTTGACAGTCCGGTGACCGTGGTGGTGGGGAAAGAGAAGAGGGGATTCTTGGTTGATCCACATGTACTACAAGAGAGCCCTTTCCGGTTATTGATTGAGATGGCGAGCAAGGATGATGATTCCCGTGAAAGAAGTTTTTTCAATGCGAGAAAGGAGGAGAAAAGAGTAATTTTTGTGGATGTGGATGCTATGTTGTTTGAGCACATGTTGTGGTTGATGCACAATGATTGTCCCTCTCTGTTCCAGCTTAATCTCGAGGAGATTATTGACTTTTATGGTCAAGATTGCTAGAGAAGGTACTTAATGCTTTGATTTTCTTTCACTATGTAAATCAAGATTGGATACAATATAATTGTATAATCATTAATTTTCTGTACTTGTTCTGCTACTTTAGCTATATATATATATATATCAGTTAGAAAATGCTTTTTGGATGAATGACCAGGAAATGTCAAAAGTACTGGAAACTTAGTTTGGATGAATGACCCAGTTTAATTGATATAAACTCTTTCTAACCAAAAATTTTCATGTTTAGTTGGATTTTCTCCTTTTTCTACTTGTCAAGTAACTGGATTTGGTATTGGGGAGCAGAGATAGCCGTAATATTCATAGCACAAACTTCCAAGAGGCCAATGTGAACCATGCAGACATTGTGATCCAATTGGAGGTGGAGATGGGTGAGGTTATCTCACATGCTATTTACGCAGGAAATGACACGAATATATAGAAAAACATTGGCAGAGGGTAGTTAAGGTAGTTCAATTCCTAAAACTTGGCTTGATAAATCGTTGTGTAATATGAATGAAACAACCTCAAACAACATTTCCATTGCAAACAAGAAATTCAGTACCATCCCTACAGCCAGAGAAACAAAGGCCTTCAATTTAAAAAGCTAAAACAAGCTACAATATTTTTTCCATTAGTGAAAATGCATATCAAGCCAATTAAACAATCAAGAATTCAACTATAACTTCTGCTACTCAATCAATCCAACACAGAACATATCAGAACCCCAGTACATTTCCTTGCTATAATATTGTTGATTCATGGCTGCGTGGCGATGAAATATAGCCTCCATCACTTCCTTGGCTCTTCTGATAAAGTTTGGTACTTTTACATCTTTTCCTTTTCATTCCAAAACCAAAAGAACCAAAACTAAGTCAATTTCCGTCCACATTTCTTTCTAAGAAATATTTCCATGGAGTTTCACGATAGGCTTTGATTTTGCTTTATGGATGTTACATCAACAATAAAACAAACATATCTATTTTTCCTCAAGCATCAACAAAAGCCCCTTCAAAGATGATGGGAATATACAAATTTTTCTCCCAATAATTACACTTGATGGAATAGAATTGGAAAAAAGGACCATGAAGGGCACCCCATAGAATTGAGATGACGAAGTTTCCCCCTTTTCCTCCTTTTGTTTGTGTGTCCGTAAGAATCTATAATTCATATATGCCTGGACCCATTTTTGTTATGTGTTCAAAGACCATTTCTGTGCAAAGCCCAGTAACTAATAGTCTAACGGTGCTTCGTTAAGATGTATTCCATAGACCATGATAAATAATTCCTATTAGAAGCAAAACAATTACATAAAAGAAACAAACTTTTTACGCGCAGCAGATTATCAATATGTATATATATATATGCATGATGCAGATTTTTTTTTTTTTTTTTTGGGGACATGCCTGATGGAGACTTTGTCGGGTCTGGCTTTCACTCTGCCATTAGGACACCACTGCTAAGAGTTTCTGAATTTGTATTTATGTTTGTTTGTGAATCTGATTTCAGGTTTTGATTGGTGATTACAGGATAATGGAAAAGCTAATTACCTGTCAGTCCTTTTGAACAAGATTCACCTGTGCCGAGGCAAGTGGGATGATGTCAAGCTGACATGGATGGTTGAGTTGCCACTTGGCACACATTTGCATATCAATGTTTTTGTTACACGTCACAGGGCCACAGAAGTCAGCATATATTCAACCCAACATGCGCTTGATATATGGGTTTGAATTGAGTCTCTGAAAATTTTGATATCAAAGCCTAATAAATGTTTAGTTTAGATCCAAAGCAACTATTGATATTGACCATTGGAATTAAACCCATTGTGTCTGGGCTTGAGTCCAACACATCAAGGAAACAGGTCTTTTCTTGTTCTAGCCACTATGTATAATTATATATTTAAATTTTTCTGTTCCAAAAAGCTTAGTAAAAACATATATAATGCGATAAATATGCATAAGTTTAATGAAAGATTTATTAAATTAACAAAAAAGACCGTTAAATAAACTACTTGTTATCTCCATATGACGAATCCACTCTTATTTTGCCTTTTGATTTCTATCATTATTTGTTTCCTACTGTCAGGTAAACTATTGTGGGATTGCACGCATTTAATGTTGTTTTTCAAGATTACCAATAATTGATAGGTAAGAATTATCTCCAAAGAAATAGCATTGTTTGCAAACTCCATCAATTAAAAAAAAAATACATAACCTAAAAAGCCCCAAAAAAAAAAAATACAAGCTTTAATGAAATGCTAAAAATAGATTTCTCTTACCCAAATATTTACTGCCCATGAGATGTTTATTATGGAAAGAGAGTGTTAGATTTATAAGAATAAAAAAATATTTTAATTGTATATTTAATGGTCTAATTAAAAAAATTATTATGAAGATAATGACATTAATTGTGCAATTTTGTGAGTCCACTGATTCGTAGCTCATTATGTTAAAAAAAAAAAAAAAAGGAAAAAAGTCTTTGCACCTTGCCATGAAGTTTTTCAGAATCAGTGGAGTAAGGACTTTAGGGTCGATTATTAGTGATTAAAAGGATTCCCACATGTGATTAGCATAATTAAACCTTTTATGAGTAATCTCTTTTTACTTCATTCGGGTAACAAGAACGATCTATATGCCTGAAAAATAATCCGTTAAAATATGACTTCCTCTGAACAGCATTGTTCTCCAGCCGGCGGCAGTGACCAGCCAGTTAACAAACATCCCAGGTAGGATCATGTCATAACAAAGACAAGGAATGAAGGTGCTGCTAAAAGTTGCAAATTTTCTCGGATGTCAATTAAAATGGGATCTTCAATTGAAGGAAAGGAAAAGGTATGACAAGCTTTCCTCAGAATCGGCTAAAATAATTGGAGTTTCTTTCATAGGGGGTTGCCATGAAGAGATTGAAGAGCAGTGTGCGTCATGTGGGAGCTTATGGGGTTGGCTTCTTTCTGAATAATTGTGTTTCTGTGGGGGCTTCCATATTGAAGTTTGTTTCATTAAGCTTTTGGGTAAAGATTTGCTCTCCTTTTACAAAAGCTCCCAATAGTAAGAAGAAATTGAATAACCATTTATGATTAGCTTAATGAAAAAGGTAAATTTGAGATTGTGTTGGTTAGACACAAGGTTTTATGTTTGAATTCTCTTAGCACTTTTCATGAAGCAAATGGATGTTGATTTATTATACTAGTAATCAAGAATTTGCTTCAAAGGAATTCATCCTTAACAAATGAGAAAACATGACATTAAAAAAAAAAAAAAAAAATTAATCAAAAAATTTAAAAATTATTATATTAATTTCGAGTTTTATATTTTATATATTATTTTAAAATTTAATATTATATTTCAAGTTTTAATTAGCTTAATTTATCGCATTTTATAAGTTTAATTTATTTAAAATTTAAAATATTATCAAATATTTATATTTATTATAATTGTATTGAATCCTTGAGAGTTTAATCTTTACATACTAATAGTTTTTGGTATTATAAAAAGAGTTTAGACACACACACAAAATTAATAATAAAAGAGAGATTTATATTAATTAATTAAAAAAATTTTATAAATATTTATTTAGATATTATAATAATTTTTAAAATTTTAAATAATTTTTAATTTTTAAAAAAATGTTAAATTTATTATAATAAAATTAATTTTTCTAAAAAATCTGGTAAGATAAAAATTTTATTTCACTATTTCAGTATCATTATTTTGGTTCAATTAATTGCTTTATTTAAAAATAATTATGTAATAGATAATTGAATATTTAAATGGACCAAATATTTGTTATCAAGTGAGTGGTTCATGTTTTGATTTAATTGATCACTCTCTTTTTTTTTTGGTGGACTTTGGGGAATCTTGTGATTAGATAACGGAGCCAATGCCGTCTAATCTACGCTAAGAAAGCTGATAGCTTACGAAAGAAAGCAAAATGTCTGGTGCTATATCAAATCAAGAATCTTATTTGGTCTTGTTTCTCCCATCACAAGCATGACTGTTTCTCACTTTTTCTTTCACACGCAAGAATAAAAATCGAATCCATTTTCTTGGATACCCTAAAAGCCTTGTTTTAAGTCTATTTTTAATCGGAGATGAAAATTACAGGGGATTTATAAGCAATTTAATGTCCAGTTGCTTTTTATTTTAAGTCATAGACTTGGCACTCTTATACGTTTAGATTGACTGGTTCACTTTGAAAGTGAACCAGTCAATGAGGTTTAGATCAAGAACATAAAGCATAATAATTTGTTTTATAACTCGAGCTATAGCGAACTTACATCCCTTAAAATATCTTCCCGTCAATGATCATAAAGAATCAAATAAAGGTAACCCAATTGACATTGAACCACTATTATTGAGGAGAATATATACTTTAATCATAACGCAATTATGACTGTTTCCTTACCAAACATTGAGAACTGTTTACTTTGAAAGGACATATAAAGAAAGAATATTAATACGATTCTTGTTGTTGTCATCCGAGTTCTTGTCAAAACGTCAAATCCTGCATAAACGTATTGTTATAGATTCCCAAAGTTAACACCATGTTTGTAACTTAACTGATCTCATGGTCAGTTAGGGCAAATTTGGAATCGTGTGAATTAGTATACGGTCTCATGCTCGAATCTTTATACGATCTCATGGTGGTTGTCGTATTGGCAAGCCGCTTGAAAGAGATTACTCATCTTTAAAGAGGCCTATACAATAGTTCACACGCGATGTCCAATCCCACCCACCAAACTCCTATTTGTACTATGTCCAATCCTACCCACCAAACTCCTCATATAGGAGCTTGGTGGGTAGGATTTGACATAGTACAATGGCATGTGGACCCTAGTTCCTATTGTATAGGCCTCTTTTTGTATTGTAATCTAAGAAGAGTTTAACAAAGTATTGCTGCTCAAAAAAAAAAAAAAAAAAAAAGACAAAAGAAACCAAAAGAGTAAAAAAAGAAGAGTTGAGGCTGATCAATCATCCTTTAAGGTTAAAAGGGAAAATGATGGTGAATTATATTATAATCGCTTAGCTTAATTTGTACATGATGATAGGCAAAGTGCTTTCATTGCAAGAAAACAATGAAAGTACTCAAAGTATCACACAATGTCAAGGACCCCTTTTTGGGGATCGGTTAAAAGTTCCTTTAAGAGGAAATTGGAGCAATGTATTAATTATGAAACCATGATTATGATTACTCCCAGCAAGGCTGGGCACACAAGTTCACTTAAAAATCAATCTCACGGTCACATTGATTAAGTACAGATAGTACAAATTGGAACAGTAAGTTTTTAGTGACTTGTGACTGAAGCTAAGTTTTCGCTTTAATTTATGGAGAATTGAAAGTTAGTACTCAACATTCGTTCACTATGTCTCGGGAAGAGAAACCTCCGCGCTTCAGGTCAGGTCAGGTCTGTGAGTTTATCCATCTTAATCTAGCTCTTCCCACATCCCTGCAGCCCTGAATATAATAGGCAAGGAAAAAAACGAAGAAAAAGAAGGACTGAGCGATTTCTTTTTTGTACAACATTGTAAAAAATTTTATGTTTGTTGAAGAATAGTCATTTCTAATTTATATACTTTTCATTAGACAAAATCATCAGTTCTTCTTCTTCTTCTTCTTTTTCCCTTGCCTATTATGTTCATTTCTGCATGGCCACATAGATGTGGGAAGAGCTGTAGATTAAGATGGATAAATTATCTCCAACCTGACCTCAAGCGCGAAGGTTACTCTCACCAAGAAGCAGCACTCATCATTGAACTCCATAGCATTCTTAGCAAGAAGTATATACATCATACCTGTCATATCTATCTATCATCATATTCTCCATCTGTATTGAATTTTTTTAAAATTATTTTTAATGTATTTCATGATGAGGAATCCTTTCTGGTAAATCTCGGTTGTTCTTATTCAATTATCATTGTTTGGACCATTCGCGTGCTATCGACATTGTATTCATCTTTAAGTAGAAATGTCTTTCCCATTTAATTATATATGCATTTGTGTGCAGGTGGGCACAGATAGCCTAGCACTTACCAGGAAGAACAGACAATAAGGTGAAGAACTTTTGGAATTCGAACATAAAGAAGAAGCTCATCTCTCATGATCCTGTTTCCAAGTTTCCCAACTTCACTGATTTGCATAGTTCCAATGGACGTTCTGGGGAAGAATTTATCTTCTCCTTGAATTTAAACCCTAGCCTTATTCTAAGTGCTCATCAACAAGACCAGCTCTACCTTACCTCCTCAGATTCAAAGCTACAAAGTTTGAGTCATCATGAAGACTTCAAATTCTACCAAATTCCCTACAATTTCAATGCTGATTTGGGCAATTTGCCATCCACTTCGATCCCACAACCCCTACCACCTCCATCCAATAACCCATCTTTATGGTCCTTGCCGTGTCTCCCCCAACATATTGATTCAAACTCAGAAGACCAAGTATTGAGCAATGCGGCAGCAGGTCCACATTATATTAGAGATAAAGTCACTGACCAATGTATCATAGCAATGCCTTATAATGACAACCAAGCTATGGTACCCATGATGCCAAGACTGTGTGAGATAATAGAAGGAAATGTTAACGGAATACCATCTTCTTCTTCTTCTTCATCACAAGAGGCAAAGCTGCTTGACCCACTTGCTAGATTTCCATTTCTTCCATTCCTTTCCTCGCTCGCATGAACCGCAGTGGCCAACAAATCAGATGGAGGACTACGTTGATGCTGCTGTCATGCCATTGCCATCAGCCTATTGATCAAGTGGACTCATTTTGACATGAAGTGCATTTATTTCCTCAAACATCACCCAGGATGTTGAGTACGGCTATTTGTTTTATTTCCTCTCCAATAGTTTTTCAATAATTTTAAGCTAGGGTCACTTCAAAGAATCAGATTGATGTACCAATCATAAAAACTTTAACATGTTGAGAAATCAGTCATGTTAAACACTTGAATTATCATGTAAGGTCAAATATATAGTTTACACATCGACTCCAACATGAATCCTTCATAATACCAAAGCTAAAACCCCGGCATCCACATTAGTCAATTTAAACGTATTATATAAATTCCCGCTAAATCTTTACTTCTTTCCAAACTACTATTTTGTGACACAGTTAATTTCGTTTTTTTGGCCCACAAATTCAATATGCTCTCAATAATTGAGGTAATAAATAAAAGAAAGCAGGTGTTATGAAGCTTAACCTCCGACTCTTCACTACATATTTAACATTAATAAAATGGTACATTTTTTACTTCACAAGGGACTCAATGGAAATTGAAAATATATTGGATATTTTTAAGCATGGAATTTAGTGCTATGACTTTTTTGGTGAATCGCCAAGATAAAAGTTGTGGGAAACTTGAGCTGTAACATTTTAACTAGAAGCTTAATATTTTTAACTTGCTTGTGATCATTCATACTCTTTATTGGTGGTTGAAAAGTATATTCTTAATATATAATATTAAATCTTAACTTAAAATTTTTTAATTTATGAATAAGATTCACTTAATTGTTGTTTAATATTTGTTGGACAATTATGTGAATAGGTACAATGCTATTAATATAATAAAATATTACACAATAATTAAGAAATATATATAATAAAACAAATATCAAACTCTACTTATAAGTTATATAATAAATTGAGACATTTAAATTCTTATATACTAAATACTAATAACATTTATTTCTAATATAATACTAAAATTATAAGAAACATAATTTGAATATTTAACTTTTATTTGAATAATATTTTTTTATTTTTTATCAAATATTTAATTTAATATTTCCCTAAATTTTGATTTAGTTTTTATAATCAATTATAGAACTTGCTTCAATTTAATAGAATCACCAATTTTCAATTGATTTTGGTAAATTTTGCATGAACTTCAAATTTCTAAAGAAACTTATAGCATATAATCTTGAATGATAAAGTCTAAGACTTCAATTTTTATGAGACTTTATATTAAATTATTGGTAAAATATTATTATATAAATACTCTATCTCTTAATTTTTTATTTAACATGAAAAAATTAAACTAAAATCATTTTTAACATTTAACTTAATAATTCTTTTACTTTTAATTTTATAAGTTTTTATATTTAAACTTTATACGTTTTACTATTTAATACAATTTTTTATATATTTTATTAATTTAACATTTTTATATTAAAATCTTCTATTTAAAGCCCTTATAACAACCAATTTATTTATAATTATAAATTTCAAATCAACTCATAAAATCTTTTTCATGTCTAAATTATCCTTCTTGTCTTAAATGGTTCACTGTTGTTGTTACTAGTAAATTAGATCATTTTACTTTTCTTTTCTATTTTTCTTATTTTTCATTTATTCATACTCATGATTATCGAATCAATAAATCTCATGTCATTGTTATACTATAATATGAATATTCATAATTTAATTGATATGTTAAAATGCTACAATAATCGAGAAATACATCTAATAACATAAATATTAAGTCCTTCTCACAAGCCATACAATAAACTAAAATATTTAAGTTTTTATATACTAAAAATTAATAACATTTATTACTAATCTAATATTGAAATTATATCAAGCTCATCTCTCGTGATCCTGTTTCCAAGTTTCCCAACTTCACTGATTTGCATAGTTCCAATGGACGTTCTGGGGAAGAATTTATCTTCTCCTTGAATTTAAACCCTAACCTTATTCTAAGTGCTCATCAACAAGACCAGCTCTACCTTACCTCCGCACATTCAAAGCTACAAAGTTTGAGTCATCATGAAGACTTAAATTCTACCAAATTCCCTACAATTTCAATGCTGATTTGGGCAATTTGCCATCCATTTCGATCCCACAACCCCTACCACCTCCACCCAATAACCCATCTTTATGGTCCTTGCCGTGTCTCCCCCAACATATTGATTCAAACTCAGAAGACCATGTATTGAGCAATGCGGCAGCAGGTCCACATTATATTGGAGATAAAGTCACTGACCAATGTATCTCAGCAATGCCTTATAATGACAACCAAGCTATGGTACCCATGATGCCAAGACTGTGTGAGATAATAGAAGGAAATGTTAACGGAATGCCATCTTCTTCTTCATCTTCATCACAAGAGGCAATGCTTGACCCACTTGCTAGATTTCCATTTCTTCCATTCCTTTCCTCGCTCGCATGAACTGCAGTGGCCAACAAATCAGATGGAGGACTACCTTGATGCTCCTGTCATGCCATTGCCACCAGCCTATTGATCAAGTGGTCGATTTGTTGCTAATTAGCCTATTCTTCTTTCCAGCCGGGATGCCTAAAACATTCAGAGGAATTTTGGGTGGACTCATTTTGACATGAAGTGCATTTATTTCCTCAAACATCACCCAGGATGTTGAGTACGGCTACTGTGTGAAATCCAAAATGTCAGTAGTTCTGGTTCTGTAGTAAGTAATGTTGCTGAGATTCCATAAATGTGTGTTTAGGGTATTTCTTGTCTTTCGTCAAATTCATCTATACTTTTTCACATTGGGTCATTCCTCTCCTGAAATAAGATACAAGTATCATTTCCATTTTCTTATTGAAGTGCATTATCCTGTGTTGCTGCTGCCTCTCCCTTTCTCCCATTAAAAATTTGGAAATGCATGTATGTAGCTACAAATTCAAGCTTTTATCATGAAATTTCCAAGTAGCAAGCTAGGACTATTTGTTTTATTTCCTATCCAATAGTTTTTCAATAATTTTAAGCTAGGGTCACTTCAAAGAATCAGATTGATGTACCAATCATAAAAACTTTAATATGTTGAGAAATCAGTCATGTTAAACACTTGAATTATCATGTAAGGTCAAATATATAGTTTACACATCAACTCCAACATGAATCCTTCATAATACCAAGCTAAAAACCCCGGCATCCACATTAGTCAATTTAAACGTATTATATAAATTCCCGCTAAATCTTTACTTCTTTCCAAACTGCCATTTTGTGACACAGTTAATTTCGTTTTTTTTGGCCCACAAATTCAATATGCTCTCAATAATTGAGTTAATAAATAAAAGAAAGCAGGTGTTATGAAGCTTAACCCCGACTCTTCACTGCATATTTAACATTAATAAAATGGTACATTTTTTACTTCACAAGGGACTCAATGGAAATTGAAAATATATTGGATATCTTTTAAGCATGGAATTTAGTGCTATGACTTTTTTGTTGAATCGCCAAGATAAAAGTTGTGGGAAACTTGAGCTGTGACATTTTGACTAGAAGCTTAATATTTTTAACTTGCTTGCGATCATTCATACTCTCTATTGGTGGTTGAAAAGCGTATTTTTTTGTTTTTCAAGTTTGACCTAATAAATAATGATATAGTTTCAAGTAATTATATTTCTTAATATAATATTAAATTTTAACCTAAAATTTCTTAATTTATGAATGAGATTCACTTAATTGTTGTTTAATATTTGTTGGACAATTATATGAATAAGTATAATTTTATTAATATAATAAAATATTACACAATAATTAAGAAATACATATAATAAGATAAACATCAAACTCTACTTATAAGTTATATAATAAATTAAGACATTTAAATTCTTATATATTAAATACTAATAATATTTATTTCTAATATAATACTAAAATTATAAAAAATATAATTTAAATATTTAATTTTTATTTGAATAACATTTTTTATTTTTTATCTAATATTAACTTTAATATTTTGCTAAATTTTGATTTAATTTTATAATCAATCACAAAACTTGCTTCAATTTAATAAAATCACCAATTTTCAATTGATTTTGCCAAATTTTGCATGAACTTCAAATTTCTAAAGAAACTTGTAGCTTATAATTTTCAATAATAAAGTTTAGGACTTCATTTTTTATGAGACTTTATATTAAATTATTGGTAAAATATTATTATATAAATACTCTATCTCCTAATTTTCCATTTACCATGAAAAATTAAACTAAACTATTTTTAACACTTAACTTAATAATTCTCTTACTATAAGTTTTTCTTACTTTTAATTTTATAAGTTTTTATATTTAAACCTTATACGTTTTACTATTTAATAAAATTTTTATATATTTTATTAATTTAATATTTTTATATTAAAATCTTCTATTTAAAGTCCTTATATCAACTAATTTGTTTATAATTATAAATTTCAAATCAACTCATAAAATCCTTTTTATGTCCAAATTTTCCTTTTTGTTTTAAATGGTTCACTGTTGTTGTTACTAGTAAATTAGATCATTCTACTTTTCTTTTCTCTTTTTCTTATTTTTTGTTTGTTCATACTCATGATTATTCAATCAATAACTCTCATATCATTGTTATACAATAATATGAATATTCATAATTTAATTGATATGTTAAAATACTAAAATAATTAAGAAATACATCCAATAACATAGACATCAAGTCCCTCTCACAAGCCACACAATGAACTAAAATATTTAAGTTTTTATATGCTAAAAATTAATAACATTTATTACTAATATAATATTAAAATTATATCAAATACAATTTAATTATTTAATTTCTACTTAAACACTAATTTTAAATTTTTAATCAATATAGTTAAGTTCAACAAGATTTCTTCGTTGCTACTCCAAATAATATTCTTTATATTATTTCATTTGGGTCTCACTTATGAAAATGATTCAAAAATCAAATTTTTTTCATGATGGGGAGCTCAAGTTATATATATTAAATTTGTGTAAAATCAAGGATACAAATTTTTTGAAAATTCTCGAAAGAGGATTCATTTACTAAGAGGAGACTGTTAGTAACTGCCACTTGATTCAGTGTGGTGCCTGAGGTACCAATTAATTTTTGGTTGAGTGATATTGAAACCTATGCACCTCATCATATCGTCCTGAGTTTGTACTCAATATTGGATTTGCTACTTTATTGAAGAATACTTTAGTGGTTAAAAACAAACATTTCTATCTTGGAGATCTTAATTCTAATTTTGGAAATGGAGGTTTGAGATTCATGAAAATGAAAGAAACTTGTGTAGCTCACGGTCAACCTAGTCTCCTAATAGATAAAAAGGAAAAAAAAAAGAAAAAAAAGAAAAAAAATTATTTATTGAACAAGCCATAGGTAGTTTAGTATCATCTAATTGTTTGCAATGCATCATTTGAGGCTGGGATTCTTGATGATGGGGGAATTATTTATTGAACTTGCCATAAGATTGCTTAAAGGTAAATATGGGCATAAACTTTTTGTGCAAAAAGTGGGAAAATTGATCACATCAAGATTTTTTAATTTCTTTTATTTTTTTATTTCGGAACATGAAAAAATGAATCTAGAAAAGGAGTCCAAACTCGTAAGGTATCTCTCCAGAGCTATTGTTTGATGGGCCATAAAGTGAAGGCCCACATTTGAATTTGCGACCCTCAGGCTCATAGTTGGCATAGCCGACACCCAAATGGGAATGGGAGTTGTGCATTTTCCTTGGGCTGGGCTAGCTGTTGTTGGCATCCTTCAAATATTGAAATTGGACCATCCTCTCAACTTCTTTGCCATAATCCTCCTCTTTGATTCTTTGCCTTTCTTTTCCTTTCTACACAAGCCAATCTCTCTCTCTGTCTCTCTATCTTTTCTCCCTCTGATCAATCCAGAAAAGTACTCTGCGAAGGTGGGATCCATTTTCACAAAATAACACCTACTTTTGCTGGGTCTGGAAAATCTGTCAGTGAAACAAGCAAAAAAATTAAGTAAACACAAGTTTTTTACAATATAAATGACGCAAATGCACAAAAATGCAACCATGGTAACATTTGTGATTTCAGCAAGAATTCTGATTATATTTTTGTGGGTCTACTTCATTCTTGCGTCAAAACCTCATGGTCTCCTTATACTGCTAGCATTCTAAAAACCATAAATTGGAATGAAGCATGTGGGTACATGTCCTATTATTAAACAAGTGTCACTGCAAAGACAAGTTTCTAATCCCAGTGTTTGGGCCTTTACGAAATAAATGGCCTTGGCAAAATGGCTTCCTTTGAGTAGGTTTTATTAAGTAATGTCAATGCTTAGAGTTATTTCGTTCTAGCCATCCTCGTTTCAAGATTTAATGACCATAGAGACTTGATGCTTTCCTGTCTTCATGTTTTGTCTTTTTTGTTCCAATCCTTCCCTGTTGAAACTTCATGAAGTTTAATAAATCCCAAATATATTATAGTGTTCACATGTTTCACACATACAAAGGCACACATGCATGTTGGTGTAGGATGATAAGATAAGGAGGATAGGGATAGTTGGAGATTCTTCATCAACTAAAATATAGTGGGTCTGTTCTGAAAGTAGGATGAAATTGACTTTTATATCTTTGTTCAAGTTCCTCTGTCTTAACCAAACGAATAAATTTGCCACGTATTCTCAGCTTCATTCCTAGAAAAGGAAGAAAAAAAAAATCCAGTGGCAGGGACTTATTAACACAAAAGAAGAAAAAGGAATCAATTCAGTTCTGCCGGCAAGTCTTTAAATGAGTTGGTTAAATAAATTAATTAAAAGTGTACAAGAGACAACCTTTCACAGGTTGGTTGGTAGGGAGCATGCAAGCAGGCTGGAGCACATCGATCCAATCTGAGCCATCCATTTGGACCATCTACAACAATAATGGGGTCCTCTTCGTCCTCAACCTGCCCTTCTGGGATATCCCGACGTGCACTTTCAGGAGGGTTATATTCTATGACAAATACAATCACCATTTCTGCTTTGAAATACAAGAAAACTCAAAGAAGTCAATGAGACGCTGCGTTGAATTCCAGAAACAGACGCATATTTATGAATTATAATTATTAGTTGTTATTTTCTTTATCTTTTAACTTATAAACATAATTAGTACAAAATAACTACAAATATATAAGTTACAGCTTGTATATAACTTTACACTTAATTTTTGTGAGTCCACTGATTCCGTAGCTAATTATGCTAAAAATAAAAAAAGGAAGAAAGTCTTTGTACCTTGCCATGAAGTTTTTCAGAATCAGTATAGTATGGACTTTAAGGTCGATTATTTGTAATTAAAAGGATTTCCACATGTGATTAGTAATAACTGAACCTTTTATGTGTAGTCTCTTGTTACTGAATTCAGGCAACAAGAACGATCTCTATGCCTGAAAGATAATCCGTGAAAATATGACTTTCTCTGAACTGCATCGCTCTCCGGCCGCAGACAGTGACCGGCCAGTTACCAAACATCCCACCTAGGATCATGTCATAAAATAGACCAGGAATCAGGATACTGCCAAACGTAGCAAATTTTCTCGGATGTCAATTAAAATGGATCTTCAATTGAAGGTTAAAAAAAGGTATGACAAGCTTTCTTTAGAATTGACTAAAATAATTGGACTGTCATTCATAGGGGTTTGCCATGAAGAGATGGAAAAGCAGTGTGGGTCATGTAGGGGCTTATGGGGTTGGCTTCTTTCTGAATAATTGTGTTTCTGTGGGGGCATCCTTATTGATGTTTGTTTCATTAACTTTTTCGGTAATGTTTTTCTCTCCTTTTACAAAAACTCCTAATAATAATAAGAGCACTGAATAACTTCTTCTGATTAGCTTAATAATACAGGTAAATCTGAGAATGTGTTGGTTAGACACAATGTTTTATGTTTAAATTCTTTTAGTGCTTTTCATGAAGCCAATGGAAGTTGAGTTATCAAATTAGTAACCAAGAATTTTCTTTGAAGGAATTCTTCTTTAACAAATGTAAAGACATGACTTAAAAAAAAAATAAATAGATTAGTAATAAAATTTAATATCTGATGTATCAATTCTTATATTTTGTTTATTATTTCAAAATTTAATATTATATTTTATATTTTAATTATTTTAATTTACCATATAATATAAATTAGGTTAGACCAAAATTTAAAAATTTCCCAAATCTTTATGTTATAATTGCAATGAAACCTCTTGAGTTTAGTGTCCATAAGTAAAAAAATCGTTAGGATTATAAAGAGAGTTATATATATAATTAATAATAAAAAAAGAGATTTATATCAATTCATTGAAAAAATTTTATGAATATTTATTTAATTATTATAATAATTTTTAAGTTTTTAAATGATTTCTAATATTAAAAAAAGATATCAAATTTATTAGAATAAAAAATTACTCTAAAAAATTTGGCAAGGTAAAAATTTTGTTTATTATCATTATTTTAATATCATCGCTTTGATTTAATTAGTTGCTTTGTTTAAGAAGAATTATGTAGTAGTAATTGAATTTTCAAATCTATAACTATTAGTTGTCAAGTGAGTGGTTCATGTTTTCATTTAATTAATCACTCTCTTTTAATTTTTTTTTCTTTTTGAGGTTGGGGCATCTTGTGATTAGATAAAGGAGATAATGCCCGTCTAATCTGCGCTAAGAAAGCTGATGACATGCACATATTCCCTTCGAAACTTTGAATGAAAAGGACCCACACCAAAACCATTCTTTTCTTTTCTTTTATTCCAAACCAAAACCATTATTCTGTAAAGTGAAGACATTGAATTACCTATCCAATTTTGCATGTAAAAGAGGACAGTCCGAGAGTTAAAAAAAAAACTCTCATGTTGTAGAGTCTAGAAAAAGATCTACTTGAATTTCAGGTAGGGACTACTTTCACAACTCGAATCTATGACTTTCCACAACTCAAACATATAACTCAGAGATCATGACAAAGTGACCTCACCGTTGCATTAAAAAGGCTTGTCCTTTCCATAGATAGTGACAAAGATCAGCCACAGTGTCCTCTGATAGCTTACCAAATAAAGCAAAAAGTCTGGTGCCATATTAAATCAAGAATCTTATTTTGTCTTATTTCTTCCATTACAAGCATTACTGATTGTGACTTTTTCTTTCCCAAGCGATAGAAATCGAATCCATGTTCTTGGATACCCTAGAAGCCTTGCTTTAAGTCTATTTTTAATAGGAGACGAAAATTACAGGGAATTTACAAGCAATTTAATGTCCAGTTCCGTTGCTGTTGTTGTTGTTTTTTTTTTTTTTTTTCTTTGTTTTCAGCAGCATTTAAGGCCCCGTGCTGAATTGGTTCTTGGCTCGTAGACTTGGCACTCCTATACGTTTAGATTGAACCAAAGAACATAGACCAAACTTGACTTTTCCTTAAAGTGAACGAGTCAATGAGGTTTAGATCAAGAGCATAAAGCATACCTTTAGATCAAACTTCAAATCATCAATGAGGTTTTATTGGGTTGATCCACAATAATTTTGTTTTATAACTCAACCTATAGCCAAATTACGTCCCTTAATATATCTTGTCGTCAATGATTATAATGAATCAAATAAAGGTAACCCCTATAATAGGCATTGACATTGAACTACATTTATGGAGGTGAATATATATTTTAATCACAACCCAAAGCTTTACTTTATTAATTGCTTTTCCTAATGTGCAGAGATTAAAAGTGTTCATTGGCATCATGTGATTCTCTCCCTTAAATTATATAGATTCCCATTGCTTGATGATTTGCTTTGTCCATGCCTTGGTCTGAAACATGTTTGCATAGGCTCAATTAATTGTTAGCTATGATGTAACTTTCAATTTTCACTCTGAATTATCATATTCACCACCTCTTGTAATGTTGACATCACAGCTTATTATTCATAATCTATGTGACTTTTCCAGAAAGAAATACGTAGAAAATGTTGATCGCATGGACTACTGTATTCATCCCTTCTTAAAATTTTTTTTTAAAAATACCGTTTCTATACTCAGAGAATCAACTGTTAGTTTGGTTTGGTTTCAGTTTGACTAATTCAAGAAAATTTCAACATGATTGAAAGTTTACCGTCTTCATCCACTAGTTTTAAGTAGATAAAGGATGAGAGAAGTCAGTCTCACTTTCAGCTCCATTTTATGCTTGCATCTTGAAAAGGACAAGAAATAGAAATTTAGAAAAGTTTTACAATTTATGGCTGTTTCCTTTCCAAAATTGGAAAGCTATTTACTTTGAATGGAGATCTTAAACAAGATATGTCGGTTGTTTTGCCATGACATAAAGAAAGAATATTAGTACGATTCTTGTTCTTGTCATTCGAGTTCTTGTAAAAACTTCAAATCTATAGATTCCCAATTTTATACCATGTTCGTAACTCAACTGATCTTGTCCAAAATTTAACCTACTCGATGGAATATTGTTAGGGCAATTTTGGAATCGTGTGAATTTGTATACGGTCTCATGCTTGAATCTTCCTATGCGCATTTCATGTTTGAAGTGAGTGTAGAAGGTGGTGGTCATATTGGCAAGCCGCTTGATAAAAGATTACTCATCATCATATAGGATTGGACATGGTACAATGGCGCGGAGACCCTAGTTCCTATTGTATAGGTCTCTTTTTGTATTGATATTCTAAGAAGAGTTTAACAAAATATTGCCGTTAACAATAAAAGAAAAAAACACAAAAAATTAAAGTGAGGGTGAATGCCATGATCAGTTCGCCTACCAACTATGATATATTATCAATCATACTTCAAGGTTAAAAGGGAAAAAGATGGTGAATTATATTATTATCGCTTAGCTTGTTTTTGTACATGATGATATGCAAAGTACTTCCGTTGCAAGAAAACAAGAAAAGTACTCAAAGTATCACACAATGTCAAAGACCCCTTTTTGGAGATTGGTTAAAAGTTCCTTTTAGAGGAAATAGGAGCAATGTATTAATGATAATAAATGGATGGAAGCATTAGGACAGAAGTTAAATTTTTGGTCTAATTTATGGAGAAGTGAAAGTTGGTACTCAATATTCAATAACTATTTCTTCCAAATACATATATATTTAGTTTTAAAAGATTAAAAATTCAAATCTATACTTGAAATTGAGAATTTACGTAATTTAATCATTAATTTTTGTAGTTAGTAGCTTTTGCAAATATTATTGGTTACTTCAGGCAATTAATACTGGATAAGAGCTATCAGTCATAATTAATAACAATTGGTCATCTTTACCTCTCTTTTTTTAGTAAAAAAAAAAAAAATTAGTTTTATGGTTTGGTGGTAGTTGAATCATATTATGAGAAAGAATTTTACGAAAATAATGGAAAGTGCATGCACATTACGAAGTTTGTATTATAATGTAATTGAACCTAAAATCCCAATCAAAAGGGTAAAAAGGAACAGTGCATCAAGTGAAAGGAATTCTAGCACAATAATCAAACATAATTCAAATGAAATTACTGTCTCATAGATCTTCCTTCATTTCTGGGTGAATGGAACACTTCATTATATCACTCCAGTGCAATAGAAAGAGAGTATATAGATCACATGTATATATCTCTTATAAAAATATTTTAGTAGTTAAAAAGTTAAATTTTCATTTTTGAGACCTCATATTCTAATTTTGGAAAGAGGATATCAAGCTTATATAAATGAGAAAAAATTACATTAATTATGTAACTCGAGAAATGAGTCTTCTAATGGAAAAAAAAAACTTAAATTAAATAAATGAAAAAGGAAAATTTTTGTGGATTAGTTGGTAAAGAAAGGGTTGTTATTGATCCTGACCCATCGTTTCTAATAGGAATAATCTTCGCACATATTGAAGTCCACGGTTTGTATTGAAGTTTGACAGTATTCACTTTGATGGGTCCAATTACCTAATGACAATTTTTGATTTGTATTAAAGATTGTCTTAGATTCTTTTCCTTTAAAAAGTATATTTAAATTCCAATTGACATTTGGTGGGTGCAAATGCCTAATGGCACTTTTTATTTTTCTTTAAAACACATTTGAAGAACCCAATTTCTGTGCCAGGATTATCACTTTCAGGTAATTTGCATTCATCGAAAAATCCTCAAGAACCCCTAGTCTGTAAACATCATTTTGCACTTCCATCCAAAAATTGAGACATATTTGATATAAATCAATAAGTTAATAAACATAAAGCAAACAATCATTTCTTATTATTATTATTTTTAATTTAAATTATAATTTGTAGCTACAAATATACGTGTAATTGTGAAATCAATTTTTATATATCTATCATCAAACTTTACAATTTTTATTGTTTACTTCACTCTCATCTTTAAAAATTTTTATGGGAGTCGTATGTCACTTGTCAAACAATATACATCAAAGCATATATATAAATTTCGAAAGATTAATATTAAAAGTTAAATCTCAGCATAATGTAAAGTTATTCCTACTTGATGTGATATATAATTTTTGAGTTATACAAATAAAATATTTGGTTCACTACATCATACTGTAACAAACTATTTTAGGTTCTATAAAATGTTATTTTGACCCATAGTTAAATTTCGTTGAGTCAAGGTGGAGCCTCACAAGGACAGGGACCGGAACCACCAAGGTGCAAGTGTGAATCGTGTACGGTTCAATCATTCCCACATAATGTTTAGAAGAATGATGTGTCAATTAAAATTAATAATTATAAATAAATAAAATAATTATGAGTCTGTATAATTGTGTTGATGCTCTTGTTTATTTACTGTGTCTCGTGGCTTTTTGATGTTAAAAAATTATGGTCCATTATAACACATACAGCTCTTCCAGGATGATTCTGCGGAGGGCCACCACCAACTCACACTACCGTCTGCTGCTCTCTTTATAATATATATAAATAGCATGTAATGTGCCATCCCATCTATCCAAAAAATCCTTCCGAATGCCCCTTTTCTCTGTACTTCTGTCTCTCTGGATGTTTTCACTGTAATAGCAATTCCCACTAGCTGATTGTAGTCTGCCATTGGCCTGCCATACTGCCTTGAGAGAAAGAGAGATGGGGGATCACTCATGCTGCAACAAAATGAGAGTCAAGAGAGGGCTGTGGTCACCAGAGGAAGACGAAAAGCTCATCAACTACGTATCCACCTATGGCCATGGCTGCTGGAGCTCAGTTCCAAAACATGCAGGTAGTCACTCATTATTTCTTTCCTCTCTGCTCCACACACACACATACACACAAATGTACAACACTGTACAAAACTTTCTGTATTTGAAGAATGGTCCTTTCTATTTTGTATACGTTTCATTCTACAATATCACTCAGTTCTTCTTTTTCTTCTTCATTTTTCCTTGCCTATTATATTCATTTCTGCAGGGCTGCAGAGATGTGGGAAGAGCTGTAGGTTAAGATGGATAAACTATCTCAGACCAGACCTGAAGCGCGGACGTTTCTCTCCCCAAGAAGTAGCACTCATCATTGAACTCCATGGCATTCTGGGCAACAAGTATATACATCACTCCATCTGTATTGATTTTTTTAAAAATTTTTCTTATATTTTTCATGATGAGGAATCCTTTCAGGTAAATCTTGGTTGTTCTTATTCAATTATCATTGTTTGGACCATTCACATGCTATTGACATTGTAATTATCTTTGAGTGGAAATGTCTTTCCTATTTAAGTATATATACATTTTTCCTTTCAAAGTACAGGTGGGCACAGATAGCCAGGCACTTACCAGGAAGAACAGACAATGAGGTGAAGAACTTTTGGAATTCAAACATAAAGAAGAAGCTCACCTCTCATGATCATCTTTCCAATTTGGAGAGCTTCACTGATTTGCATAGTTCCAATGGAGGTTCTGGAGAAGAATTTATCTTCTCCTTGAATGCAAACCCTAACCTCACTCTAAGTGCTCATCACCAAAACCAGCTCTACCTTGCCTCCTCAGATTCAATGCTACCAAGTTTGAGTCATCACGAAGACTTCAAGTTCAACCAAATTCCCTACAATTTCAATGTTGATTTGGGCAATTTGCCATCCGCTTCAATCCCAGAACCCCTACCACCTCCACCCAATAACCCATCTTTATGGTCCTTGCCGTATCTCCCCCAACATATTGATTCAAACTCAGAAGAACAAGTCTTGAGCAATGTGGCAGCAGGTCCACATTATATTGGAGATAAAGTCACTGACCAATGTATGACAGCAATGCCTTATAATGACAACCGAGCTATGGTACCTATGATGCCAAGACTGTGTGAGATAATAGAAGGACATGTTAATGGAATGCCATCTTCTTCGACATTTTTTTCATCACAAGAGGCAGAGCTGCTTGACCCACTTGCCAGACTTCCATGTCTTCCATCCGTTCCTTGCTCCCATGAACCGCAGGTGCCAACAAGTCAGATGGATGACTACGTTGATGCTGCTGTCATGCCATTGTCATCAGCCTATTCACCGAGTGGTCAATTGGTTGCTGATTACCCTATTCTTCTTTCCAGCTGGGATGCTTAAAACATTAGTTGAAACATTCAGAGGAATTGTGCGTGGACTCATTTTGACATGCAGTGCATTTATTTCCTCAGAGGCACTACATTATGTTGAGTACAGCTACTGTGGGAAATCCTAAATGTTACCAGTTCAAGTTCTGTAGTAAGTAATGTTTGCTTAGGTTCCATAAATAGGTGCTTAGGCTATTTCTTGTCTTTTGTCCAAGTCGTATATTTCTGCACCCCAATAAATTTAAACATATTATATAAAAGCATTTTGTCTTTCACTATTGTCCCTCGTAAATTTGATCATTTATTTATTTATTTTTTTGTCCTTTGCTTTTCTTTGTACTTATGATTATCATATCAATAAATATCATTGTCCTTTTTCTTTCACATCTAATTCGCTTCCCTGGGACACATGGTGGCCGAAAACGAGGGGATTGGTGTTTGGCATTTCTACCTATATGCTTCCGTTCTACTTGAATCAAATATTTGCTCTGATAATTCCCCGGGGGTAACTGGTCGCAACGGGTTGCAGCTCACCTCTTCTCTGCTTCTCAAAAGAGGGAGACCGTTTGTAATATAGATTCTGCCACATCATTCAATGTGGTGCATGTTGAGTGATATTAAAAGTTATATTTCAGGGCCTATGACACAAAAGTGAAATCGACCCCTTATTGCAGAGACATTCAATTAGTGGGTCTATGAAATGGGGTTAATCAACATTGTTATGTCAGTCTATTATAGAATTATTATATCCAAACGCTGCCCATGGGATGATTGAATGTTAGCTGCAATCTCGACTCGGTAGCCTGAGCTTGCAATCAACCAGAGCATTCCCGTAGTTGAAAGTTATCAAATTATTCCGATAGTTTAAGTTAAAAAAAAAAAAAATGCTTGCTTTGGTGTAAGCATACGGCACCTTTGATTTTTTTTTTTTTTTCTGAGAAAGAATTCCATACAAACAGTCCCAAAATAATTAGCATGGCTTCACTGCTGCGGATATCGTCTTGAGTTTGTACTTACGCCATGGAAGGTAATGTGCTAGGCGTTTAGCCTCCCACGTTGGCCAACATAGGCTGCCAAGCCCCAATACCTCTGCTATTGAGATGTCAAGTCTACATTGTGCAGAAATCCAACTCAAAGTTTTGTAGAAGAAATAAGTTACAGAGAGTATATAATTATATTATTTTTAAATATTTTGATATATAATAATTAATAATTTTAATTAAATAATATTAATGAAAAGTAATAAAGTAATTTTTTTTCATTTATGTCTTTTGAGGGTATTTAGTCTAAAGAGAGAGGATGGAGAGATTAGCATTCGAACCTCCGGCTAGTCCCTAGCCTTGTAGCTAAATGGGCCACTCAACTTACTCCGACTGGCTAATCGAACTCTTTCCCCAAATGGTCCATGAAAAAAATGGGTTTAATTGAGAACTGGTCAGTCAGCAGTCATTCCTCAGCGAACCGTGAAAGATGGGGAACCCACTTCACAATTTTAATCAAAAGGTAACAAGAAGGCCCAAGTATTCTACTTTGAGGATGAAATGAAATTTCACTCACTAACTCGAAATTCGGATATGGAAGTCTTGAATTCAAATCAAGTTCATGGAATGTGATCAATTAAGTAGTAGGTGACAAAAAAAAAAAAAATAAAACCACTGCTTGTGTCGTGCCACTCAGAAACAAAACAATTATATGAAATAAACAATCCTTTTACATGCATCAGATCAACAATATGTATATATTCGCATGATGGAGATTTTTTTTTTTCTTTTTATGTGGGTTTGATTATTGATTACAGGTTAATGGAAAAGCTAATTTCGTGTCAGTCCTCCTATTGAACAAGATTTATCTGTGCCGAGGCAGGTGGGATGATGTCTTGCTGACATGGACGGTTGAGTTGCCACTTGGCACACATTTACATCATCGAAGTTTTTGTTACACGTGACAGGGCCACAGAACTCAGCATACATTCAACCCAACATGCGCTTGATATGTGGGTTTGAATTGAGCCTCCGAAAAATTTGATATCCAAGCCTAGTAATTGTTGTAGTTTGGATCCAAAGCAACTATTGATATTGATGTTGAAAAGATGGAAGAGCAGTGTGGATCAAGTGGGGGCTCACGGGGTTGGCTTCTTTCTTAATAATTGTCTTTCTGTGGGGGCACCCATACTGAAGTTGCTCCCATTCAATTTTTAGCTAAAGTTTTTCTTCTCTCTTACAAAAAACTTCTAATAGTAACGAGATTACGCTGAGTAATGACCTATAATTAGTTTAATAATATGACTAAATTTGAGATTATCATGAGTTAAGTATAAAATTTTACTTTTAATTTCTTTTAATATTTTCAAAATTTAATATGTAATATATCAATTTTAAATTTTATATTTTATATATTATTTTAAAATTTAATATTAAATTTTAAATTTTGATTAATTTAAATTATCACCTTATATAAATTTTATTTGTTTAATATTTCTAATTTTTTTAAAAAATATATATATATTATAATTACATTAAAAATTTTAATACTGAAATTTCATATACAAATAATTTTTAATATTACAAGAAGAGTTTTTTTTTTAAATAACAAAATAAAAAATTTATATCTATTAATTATTAAAATTACCTAAATATTTATTAGAAACTCAAACTTTTATTTGCAAATACTTCTAATTTGACATGGGGTTGTACATGAGATGCGAGACTCTCATGCCGCAAAGTATGAGAAAAGGTCAAAGAATGTACAACTGCATATAATTTTAGGCAAAGAGAAAAAAAAAAAAAAACCTATTTTTATAAATCAAACGTACGACTATTTAGGACTTGAACACGTACCTTAGATGTCAGGGCGACGTAACCTTATTGTTTCATTAAAAAGGTTTGTCCTTCCCATTCTAATTACATGAGCTGCCATTTTATTGATATCTCACAGAAAGCTAGGAAAAAACAAAGATCAGCCACGGCTACTGTCCTCTGATGGCTCACCAAATAAACCAAAAAGTCTAAAGCTATATTAAATCAAGAATCTTATTTGGTCTTGTTTCTTCCATCACAAGCATTACTGATTCTTACTTGTTCTTTCCCAAGCAAGAATAAAAATTGAATCCATGTTCTTGGATGCCCTCAAAGCCTTGCTTTAAGTCTATTCATAACTGGAGATGAAAATTACAGGGGATTTATAAGCAATTTAATATCCAGTTCCTTTGTCTAAGAAGGATTTAAGGACCAGTGCTGAATTGGTTCTCGGCTCATAGACTTTGCAGTCCCATACGTTTAGATTGAACTAAAGAGCATAAACCATACCTGACTTTTCCCTGGAGTAAACAAGATTTAGTGTAATAGTAAGGTTACTTGATTTCATTCTGTATATAAAAATAGGAGCACTGATATATACATATAAACATGCATGTATGAATTTGTTAATCAAGCTCCAAATCATCATAGAAATTTTATGGGGTTGATCCATAATAGTTTTGCTTTTATAACTCAAGCTATAGCCAAATGACGTCACTTAAAATATCTTATCGTCGATGATCACGAAGAATCAAATAAAGGTAAACCCTACAATAGGCATTGACAATGAACTACAATTATTGACGAGAATATATTCTTTAATCATAGCGCAAAGCTTCACTTTATTAATTGCTTTTGGTAATGTGCAGATAATTAAACGTGTTCATTGGCATCGTGTGATTCTCTCCCTTAAATTATATAGATTCCCATTGCTTGACGATTTGCTTTGTTCATGCCTTGCTGTGAAACATGTTTGAATAGCCTCAATTAATTGTTAGCTATGATGTGACTTTCAATTTTCACTCTGAATTATCATATTCACCACCCCTTGTAATGTTGACAGAACTGCGTAATATTCATAATCTATGTGACTTTCCAAAAAGAAATATCTAGAAAATGTTGATCTCATAGAGTATTGTATTCATCCCTTCTTAAAAATTTTTCCAAAAATAACATCCCTATACTCAGAGACTAAACTGTTAGTTTCGTTTGGTTTCAATTTGACTAATTGAAGAAAATTTCAGCATGATTGAAGGTTTACTGTCTTCATTCACTAGTTGTACGTAGATGGAGGAAGACAGAAGTCAGTCCAAAAGGGGTTGGTTAGCACAAAGTCTCCTTCAGCTCCATTTTATCCTTGTATCTTGACAAGGACAAGAAATAGAAATTTTGGAATGGGTTACTATTTATGGCTGTTTGCTTCCCAAACATTGAGAGTTATTTGGTTTTGAATGGGCATCTTCAACAAGATATGTTGGTTGTTGTGCCATGACATAAAGAGAGAATATTAGTAAGATTCCTGTTCTTGTTGTCATCACAGTTCTTGTCAAAACTTGAAATCCTGCATAAATGCATTGCTATAGATTTCCAATTTTACACTATGTTCGTAACTTAACTGATCTTATCCAAAATTTAACATACTCGATGGAATATTGTTAGGGTGAATTTGGAATCGTGTGAATTAGGGTACAGACTCATGTTTGAATCTTTTTGTGTGCATTCCATGATTAAAGTAAGCGTGAAGGTGGTGGTCATATTGGCAAACCGCTTGAAAAAGATTACTCGTTCTATTTATATAGATATATATGAGTTTGGTGGGTAGGATTGGACATGGTTCAATGGCGTGGACCCTAGTTCCTATTGTATAGGTCTCTTTTTGTATTGATATTCCAAGTAGAGTTTAACAAAATATTGCTCTTCAAGAGTACTTTCATTGCAGGAAAACAAGAAAATTACTCAGAGTATCACACAATGTCAAGGACCCCTGTTTGGGGATTGGTTAAAAGTTCCTTTATAATACATGGACGGAAGCCTGACTCCCAGAAAGGCTGGGCAAAGAAGTTCACCTTTTTTTTCTAGCTGCCTGCCCATTATTATAGTAAAAGATTTAGCTTAAAGATCATTCTCACGGTCATTTTGTTTCCAGGATTTAACTTAATGATCATATCAATAAGTGGCAAAAGAAGAAAAATCAAATTCATGGTCTCATTGATATGTACAGAGAGTACAAATTGCGGTAATAAAATTTTAGTGACTTTTGACTGAAGTAAAATTTTCAGTTAAATTTATAGAGAATTAAAAGTTGGTACTCAATATTTATTAACTATTTCTTTCTAATATATATTAAAAGTTTAAAATCTAATGCTACATCTGAAACAAAAAGTTTACATAATTTTAACATTCAAGCTTGTGCCTAGTAGCTTTTGCAAATATTATAGGTTGCATCGGCTATTAATACTAGACAAGAGCCGTTAATCATGGTCAATAGCTAACGGTCATTTTCATTTGTTTTAGTGTTATGGTTTGGTGATAGTTTGAGTCATACTATGGGAAAGAATTTTGCGGGAATAACTGAGAGTGCATGCATATTAAGAAGTTTGTATTATGATGTAATTGAGCCTAAAATCCGAATCAAGAGGGTAAAAAGGAACAGTGCATCAAGTGAAAGGAATTCCAGCTCAATAATCAAACATAATTCCAATGAAAGTTACATTAATTATGTAACATAGGATTTAATGAGTCTCTTAATGAAAAAAGAAATTAAATTAAAAAAATGAACTAGGAAAATTTTTGTGGAGTAGTTGGTAAAGAAAGGGTTGTTACTGACACTGACACCATCGTCTAGAATAGGAATAATCTTCACACAAATTTCAGACTACAAAATGGGTCATCATCTGCAGCAAAATTGCATGCAGTCCACCGTTTGTATTGAAGTTTGATAGTATTCAATTTTTGATTTGCATCAAATGTTGTCTTAGATTCCTTACCTTTAAATTCCATCCATAAACTGAGACACATTTGATATTTTGCATTCATCAAAAAATCCTCAAGAACTCCTGCAAAAATTTTACATTTCCATGCATCAACTCACACATATTTGATATAAATCAATAAGCTAATAAATATTAACTAAATATACTTGTAATCGTGAAACTGGTTAAAAATATATATTTTAATGAATTTCACAAATTTTCTCAATTATTTCACTATCATCCTTAAATATTTTTACCCGAATTATATGTCACTTATGAATCAATATCAAAGCATGTATATGAATAATCCAGTACAATGTAAAGTTACTCCGCTATAATGTAATGTATAACTCTTGAGTTACTCCATTCTAGGTTCTATTAAATTGTTATTTTGACCCATAGTTAAATTTCGATGAGTCCAGGGTGGACTCGTGTTTGGTTCAGTGCATCCCATCATTCCAACATAATGTCTAGAACAATACAAGCACAGATTAAAGATTTTTAGGTATGAAATGATGTGTCAATTAAAATTAATAACTATAATTAAATAAATAATTGTATGTCTATATAATTGTGTTGATGTTCGTGTTTATTTACTGTGTCTCGTAGCAATACCCAATAGCTGATTGTAGTCTGCCATTGGCCTACCATAGTGCTTTCAGAGAGAGAGGGAGAGAGATGGGGCATCACTCATGCTGCAACAAAATGAATGTGAAGAGAGGGCTGTGGTCACCAGAGTAAGACGAAAAGCTCATCAACTACATATCCACCTATGGCCATGGCTGCTGGAGCTCAGTTCCAAAACATGCAGGTACTCACTCATTATTTCTTTCCTCTCTGCTCCACACACACACATACACACAAATGTACAACATTGTACAAAATTTTCTGTGTGTAGAAGAATGGTCCTTTCTATTTTATATACATTTCATTCCATAAAACCCCTCACTTCTTCTTTTCTTCTTTTTACCTTGCCTAATATATTCATTTCTGCAGGGCTGCAGAGATGTGGGAAGAGCTGTAGGTTAAGATGGATAAACTATCTCAGACCCGACCTGAAGCGCGGAGGTTTCTCTCCCCAAGAAGCAGCACTCATCATTGAACTCCATAGCATGCTAGGCAACAAGTATATACATCATACCAATCTTATCTATCTATCATCATATTCTCTATCTGTATTGATTTTTAAAAAAAAAAAATATTTTATATTTTTCTTGATGAGGAATTATTTCAGGTAAATCTCGGTTGTTCTTATTCAATTATCATTGTTTGGAACTTTAACATGCTATTGACATTGTAATCATCTTTGAATAGAAATATCTTTCCCATTTAAATATATACGTATTTTTCATTTCAAAGTGCAGGTGGGCACAGATAGCCAGGCACATACCGGGAAGAACAGACAATGAGGTGAAGAACTTTTGGAATTCAAACCTAAAGAAGAAGCTCATCTCTCAAGATCATGTTTCCAATTTAGCCGACTCCACTGATTTGCATAGTTCTAATGGAGGTTCTGGAGAAGAATTTATCTTCTCCTTGAATGCAAACCCTAACCTCACTCTAAGTGCTCATCAGCAAAACCAGCTCTTCCTTGCCTCCACAGATTCAATGCTACCAAGTTTGAGTCATCATGAAGACTTCAAGTTCAACCAAATTCCCTACAATTTCAATGTTGATTTGGGCAATTTGCCATCGACTTCAATCCCAGAACCCCTACCACCTCCACCCAATAACCCATCTTTATGGTCTTTTCCGTATCTCCCCCAACATATTGATTCAAACTCAGAAGACCAAGTCTTGAGCAATGTGGCAGCAGGTCCACATTATATTGGAGATAGAGTCACCGACCCAAGTATCACAGCAATGCCTTATAATGACAACCATGCTATGGTATCTATGATGCCAAATCTGTGTGAGATAATAGAAGGAAATGTTAATGGAATGCCATCTTCTTCTTCATCTTCATCACAAGAGGCAGAGCTTCGTGACCCACTTGCTAGACTTCCATGTCCTCCATCCGTTCCTTGCTTGCATGAACCGCACGCGCCAACAAATCAAATGGATGACTACGTTGATGGTGCTGTCATGTCATTGTCATCAGCCTATTCATCAAGTGGTCAATTTGTTGCTAATTACCCTGTTCTACCTTGCAGCTGGGATGCCTAAAACATTAGTTGAAACATTCAGAGGAATTGTGGGTGGACTCATTTTGACATGCAGTGCATTTATTTCCTCAAGCACTAAATAAGATGTTGAGTACAGCTACTGCGGGAAATCCTAAATGTTACTAGTTCAAGTTCTGTAGTAAGTAACGTTTTCTTAGGTTCCATAAATGTGTGTTTAGGCTATTTCTTGTCTTTCATCAACGTCGTGTATCTTTTTGCACATTGGGTGATCCCCCTCCTGAACGTATTATTTCCATTTTCTTATTGAAGTGCATGATCTTGTGTTGCTGCTGGCTCTCTCTTTCTCCCATTAAAAATTTGAAAATGCATGTATGTAGCTACAAGTTGAAGCTGTTAACTTAAATTTTCCAAGTAGCAAGCTAGGACTATTTGTTTTATTTCCTGTCCAATAGTTTTAAGTAAGTTTAAGTAGGGTCACTTCAAAGAATTAGATTGATGTACCAATCATAAAAACTCTAACATTATAGTGAGAAATCAGTAATTTTAAACAGTTGAGTTATCATGTAAGGTCAAATTTATAGTTTGTGTATTAACTCCAACATGAATCCTTCAACTAGCATCCACATTAGTAAATTTAAACATATTATATAAATCTCGACTAACTCTTCACTTCTTTCCAAACTACCATTTTGTGACACAGCTAATTTCGATGTTTTTTGGCCCACAAATTCAATATGCTCTCACTGTGTTGAAATCAATGATTGTGGTAGTAAATGAAAGAAGGAGGTGTTACGATGCTTAACCTTCAACTACTACGTATTTCATACTTTTTATTGGTGGTTGAAAAGCTTATTTTTGTTTTTCAAGTTTAGTTTAATGTATAATGATATGGTTTCGAGTAATTTTAATTTTTAGTATAATATTAAACTTTAATTTTAAAATTTTTGATTTATAGATGAGATTCACTAAAAACAAATAATTTGTAAATGTAAATTTACTAAATTTTTGTTTATTATTTATTAAAAAATTATATAAATATTTATAATTTTATTAATATAATAAAATATATAATAATTAATAAATATATATAATAAAATAAATATTAAATTCTACTTATAAATCATACAATTAACTAATATATTCAAATTTTTATATACTAAATATTAGTAATATTTATTTTTAATATAATACTAAAAATATAACAAATATAAAATAATTATTTAATTTTTACTTGAATACTAATTTTTATTTTTTATCAAATATTAATTTCAATATTTTTCTTAATTTTGATTTGATTCTATAATTATTCATAATATTTACTTTAATTTAAAAGAATTGTCAAATTTCAATTATTTATTCTTTGCTAACTTTTGTTTTGTTTACATTGTTTTCAGAAAAATTACATTATATCAAAATTTTAAGTTTTGTGCACATTATATTTAAATTATTTGCCTGCGTCAATCCCCGTAACTCCCTCCTCAGCCTTGTAACATTATCCGATGTGGAAATATCATAATGGTTGATGAACAATGTTTCGCACGTACCGAACAAATTGATGGAAATGGGAATTGTTGATGGAAATATCATGAAGTTATTGCTTTGCTTGGGGGAGGTGAGGTTGGGGGGTTGTCCAAACTCATAAGGTATCTCTCCAGAGCTAGTGTTTCATGGGCCATAAAATGAAGGCCCCGTATGTGCATTTGCAGCCCTCCCTCGGGCTCATAATTGGCGTAGTGACACCCGAATCGAAATGGGAGTTGTGCCGGTGGGCATGCGGTTGTTGCCATCCTTCAAACATTGAAATTAGACCATCCTGTTGACTTCTTTTTCATAATCCTCCTCTTCGGTTTCTTTGCCTTTCTTTACCTTTCTCCACAAGCCAATCTGTGTGTGTGTCTCTTTGTTTTCTCCCTACGATCAATCTAGAAAAGTACTCGACGGGGGTGGGGTCCATTTTCACAAAATAACGCCTACCTCTTCTGGGTCAGAAAAATCTGTTAGGACTCACTTTGAATTAGGAAAAATATTAAGTAAACACAATTTTATCTTTTTTGACAAGATAAATGCCGCAAATATACAAATATGTAACCATGATAACATCTGTGATTTTGACAAGAATTCTGATTATATTTTTGTGGGTCTACTTCGTTTTTTTTGCGTCAAAACCTCGGGATCCGATTAACAACGGAAAATCTTAGCTAGTCTCGGGCCCTACACTGCAGCACCTCTTCCTTCTGATAGCTTCGTTCCAAGAAAAGGAAGAAAAAAAAAATCATAGGTTGGTCGGTAGGAAGCATGCAGGCGGGCTGGAGCACCTCGATCCAATCTGGGCCATCCATTTGGACCAACTACAACAATAATGGGGTCTTCTTCGTCCTCAACCTCTCATTGCCCTTCTGGTACATCCCGATGTGCACTTTCAATGAGGTTCATATTCCATGACACATAAAAGTTTACATAATAAGAGTCTCTTCCAGAATGTAGAGATGTTGGCTGGAGAAAGTTGTAGAAATATCCGTTGATAATCATGGAGAGATGTAAAAGGAAATTTTTTTCCCACCTACGTACAAAGAGGTTGAAAACATATCACTCGATAAAACAGGATCATAAGCCCTTTGCTTATGCAATGTCTCTTCGTTAAACAACACTTAATTAGTCCAAGCAAAGTTCCCACACGATTTAACCCACGAAGATTAACTATTAAGTTTCATTTGATATACGCGAGTTCGTTTGACATGAAGTAAATCGTAGGCAAATATACAATCAATGGTAGTAATAGTGCAGCATAACATTTTTTGTGAACATTTTGTTCATCCAACATTTAAGAAACTTGTATTCATCTAATATTTTTTGGTAATTATAGCAAACTAATTACGTGTGATAAATACAGGACATCAAACAAGAGGTGCGTTTTGGTGTTTCAGTCAAATTGAGAACAAAAATGTTTCAAATTTTGGTTCAACTTCAAAATATCTCTGAACACTATTAAATGTTAACACCCGAAAAGAGCAATCGAGATTAAGACAACATACAAAAAGAAATAGGGTTGAGCGGAAAGAATTTTGAGAGTTATACTTCCTGATGCAAACTAAGGTCAATTTCAATGTCCCATGATATGAATTGGAGGCTAGGATCCTCTGGGAAAATGGAAGCATGCTGTTTTTTTCTCTTGTTACAGTATTGAAAAGTTACTTGCACTCAATAAATTGAATATGTCTCGGACACTAATTCACACATTATACTATTAATATGATTAATTACACATGTTTACTCTTTTAGCACATCTAACAATCACGTTTCTGCAACACGCCAAGTTTACTACTTACAAACAAAGAATCAAGGCAGAAAACCTCATACCTTCTAACCAGTAAGCAACCCATCCATCACAATTACAGACCAGCTTCTTACCTTGGAATTTGGAAGCCTAAGAACCCGGTCAAGAACATTTCTGCATACCAAACACATAAGCCCTATTCAGACACCTACATGTAAAGAACCACCGAATTGATTGCTAACCCATGTCAAATTCCCATCTTAATGCTACACTGAATAAGTGGGAGGCAAGCAACAATGCTTGAATTTGACATATGAATTTTTAGTGTCCACAATACACAACAATAACAAAACCTTAATTGCAAATTTTACTAAAGTTAGAAACATGAATCTTTTCTCGTTATTTCATTCTGTTTTGACCAAAATATAGGGAGACAATTTAATTGATATAAACTCTTTCTAACCAAAAATTTTCATGTTTAGTTGGATTTTCTCCTTTTTTTTTTCTTGTCAACTAACTGGATTTGGTATTGCGGAGGAGAGATAGCCGTAATATTCGTAGCAAAAACTTCCAAGAGGCCAATGTGAACCTTGCAGACATTGTGATCCAATTGGAGGTGGAGATGGGTGAGGTTCAAGTGAAGCATAAGGTATCTCACATGCTATTTATGCAGGAAATGATACGAATATATAGAAAAACATTGGCAGAGGGTAGTTAAAGTAGTTCAATTCCTAAAACTTGGCTAGGTAAATCGTTGTGTAATATGAATGAAACAACCTCAAACAACATTTCCATTGCAAACAAGAAATTCAGTACCATCCCTACAGCCAGAGAAATAAGGGTCTTCAATTTTAAAAGCTAAAAACAAGCTACAATTTTTTTTCCATCAGTGAAAATGCATATCAAACCAATTAAACAATCAAGAATTCAAGTATAACTTCTGCTACTCAATCAATCCAACACAGAACATGTCAAAACCCCAGTACATTTCCTTGCTATAATATTGTTGATTTATGGCTGCGTGGCGATCTTTCCCCATGAAATATAGCTTGGCTCTTCTGATAAAGCTTGGTACTTTTACACCTTTTCCTTTTCATTGCAAAACCAAAAGAAACAAATCTAAGCCAATTTCCGTCCACATTTCTTTCTAAGAAATATTTCCAGGGATAGGCTTTCATTTTGCTTTATGGATGTTACATCAACAATAAAACAAACATATCTATTTTTCTTCAAGTATCAACAAAAGCCCCTTCAAAGATGATGGAAATATACAAATTTTTCTCCCAATAATTACACTTGATGGAATAGAATTGGAAAAAAGGACCATGAAGGGCACCCCATAGAATTGAGATGACGAAGTTTCCCCCTTCCTCCTTTTGTTTGTGTGTCCATAAGAATCTATAATTCATATATGCCTGGACCCATTTTTGTTATGTGTTCAAAGACCATTTCTGTGCAAAGCCCAGTAACTAATAGTCTAACGGTGCTTCGTTAAGATGTATTCCATAGACCATGATAAATAATTCCTATAGAAGCAAAACAATTACATAAAAGAAACAAACTTTTTACGCGCAGCAGATTATCAATATGTATATATATATATATGCATGATGCAGATTTTTTTTTTTTTGGGGACATACCTGATGGAGACTTTGTCGGGTCTGGCTTTCACTCTGCCATTAGGACACCACTGCTAAGAGTTTCTGAATTTGTATTTATGTTTGTTTGTGAATCTGATTTCAGGTTTTCATTGGTGATTACAGGATAATGGAAAAGCTAATTACCTGTCAGTCCTTTTGAACAAGATTCACCTGTGCCGAGGCAAGTGGGATGATGTCAAGCTGACATGGATGGTTGAGTTGCCACTTGGCACACATTTGCATATCAAAGTTTTTGTTACACGTCACAGGGCCACAGAAGTCAGCATATATTCAACCCAACATGCGCTTGATATATGGGTTTGAATTGGGTCTCTGAAAAATTTGATATCAAAGCCTAATAAATGTTTAGTTTGGATCCAAAGCAACTATTGATATTGACCATTGGAATTAAACCCATTGTGTCTGGGCTTGAGTCCAACACATCAAGGAAACAGGTCTTTTCTTGTTCTAGCCACTATGTATAATTATATATTTAAATTTTTCTGTTCAAAAAAGCTTAGTAAACATATATAATGTGATAAATATGCATAAGTTTAATGAAAGATTTATTAAATTAACAAAAAAGACCGTTAAATAAACTACTTGTTATCTCCATATGAGGAATCCACTCTTATTTTGCCTTTTGATTTCTATCATTATTTGTTTCCTACTGTCAGGTAAACTATTGTGGGATTGCACGCATTTAATGTTGTTTTTCAAGATTACCAATAATTGATAGGTAAGAAATATCTCCAAAGAAATAGCATTGTTTGCAAGCACCATCAATTAAAAAAAAAAAATACATAACCTAAAAAGCCCCAAAAAGAAAAAATACAAGCTTCAATGAAATGCAAAAAATAGATTTCTCTTGACCCAAATATTTACTTCCCATGAGATATTTATTATGGAAAGAGAGTGTTAGATTTATAAGAATAAAGAAAAATATTTTAATTTTATATTTCATGGTCTAATTAATTTCATAATAGAAAAAAAAATTATTATGAAAATAATGACATTAATTGTGCAATTTTGTGAGTCCACTGATTCGTAGCTCATTATGTCAAAAAAAAAAAAAAAAAAGGAAAAAAGTTTGCACCTTGCCGTGAAGTTTATCAGAATCAGTGGAGTATTATGATTAGCTTAATGAAAAAAGGTAAATTTGAGATTGTGTTGGTTAGACACAAGGTTTTATGTTTGAATTCTCTTCATGTGGATGTTGATTTATTATACTAGTAATCAAGAATTTATTTTAAAGGAATTCTTCCTTAATAAATGAGAAAATATGACATTAAAAAAAAAAAGATTAGTGATAAAATTTAAGACTTAACATATCAAGTTCGACATTTATATTGTGTCTATTATTTTAAAATTTAATATTACATTTCAAGTTTTAATTAATTTAATTTATCTCATATTATAAATTTAATTTATCTGAAATTTAAAATATTTTTAAATATTTATATTTATTATAATTATAAAAAAACTTTTAAAATCTAATTTTTACATATTAATAATTTTTGAAACTATAAAAAAAGATTACACACATACAAAATTAATAACCAAAAAAAATTATATCAATTGATTGAAAAAATTTTGTAAATATTTAATTAATTATTATAATAATTTTTAAAATTTTAAATAATTTTTAATTTTAAAAAAATTATTAAATTTATTAAAATAAAAATAATCTTTTTAAGAATTTAATAAAATAAAAATCTTATTTCACTGTTATTATTTTAATATTATTATATTATTTTAATTAATTATTTTATTTAAAAATAATTATGTAATAAATATTAAATATTTAAATCAACCAAATATTAGTTATCAAGTGAGTGAGTGGTTCATGTTTTGATTTAATTGATCACTCTTCTCTTTTTTTTGTTGTGGACTTTGGTGAAACTTGTGATTAGATAAAGGAGCCAATGCCGTCTAATCTACGCTAAGAAAGCTGATAGCTTACCAAAGAAAGCAAAAGGTCTGGTGCTATATCAAATCAAGAATCTTGTTTGGTCTTATTTCTTCCATCACAAGCATGACTGTTTCTTACTTTTTCTTTCACACGCAAGAATAAAAACCGAATCCATTTTGTTGGATACCCTAAAAGCCTTGCTTTAAATCTATTTTTAATCGGAGATGAACATTACAGGGGATTTATAAGCAATTTAATGTCCAGTTGCTTTTTATTTTAAGTCATAGACTCGGCACTCTTGTACGTTTAGATTGACTGGTTCACTTTGAAAGTGAACCAGTCAATGAGGTTTAGATCAAGAACATAAAGCACACGTTTATATCAAACTTCAAATCATCAATGAGGTTTTATTGGCTTGATCCATAATAATTTTGTTTTATAACTCGAGGTACAGCCAAATTACATCCCTTAAAATATCTTGTCGTCAATGATCATAAAGAATCAAAAACAGGTAACCCCTATGAACATTGAACCACTATTATTGAGGAGAATATATACTTTAATCATAACGCAATTGTGGCTGTTTCCTTACCAAACATTGAGAACTATTTACTTTGAAAGGACATTTTAAACAAGATGTGTTGGTTGTTGTGCCATGACATAAAGAAAGAATATTAGTACGATTCTTGTTGTTGTCGTCCGAGTTCTTGTCAAAACCTCAAATCCTGCATAAACGTATTGTTATAGATTCCCTATTTTACACCATGTTCGTAACTTAGCTGATCTCATGCTCAGTTAGGGCAAATTTGGAATCGTGTGAATTAGTATACGGTCTCATGCTCGAATCTTTACACGATCTCATGGTGGTTGTCGTATTGGCAAGCCGCTTGAAAGAGATTACTCATCTTTAAAGAGGCCTATACAATAGGAACTAGGGTTCACATGCCATTGTACTATGTCCAATCCTACCCACCCTAGTTCCTATTGTATAGGCCTCTTTTTGTATTGTAATCTAAGAAGAGTTTAACAGAGTATTGCTGCTCAAAAAAAAAAAAAAAAAAAAGACAAAAGAAACCAAAAGAGTAAAAAAAGAAGAGTTGAGGCTGATCAATCATCCTTCAAGGTTAAAAGGGAAAATGATGGTGAATTATATTATAATCGCTTAGCTTAATTTGCACATGATGATAGGCAAAGTGCTTTCATTGCAAGAAAACAATGAAAGTACTCAAAGTATCACACAATGTCAAGGACCCCTTTTTGGGGATCGGTTAAAAGTTCCTTTAAGAGGAAATGGGAGCAATGTATTAATTATGAAACCATTATTATGATTACTCCCAGCAAGGCTGGGCACGCAAGTTCACTTAAAAATCAATCTCACGGTCACATTGATAAAGTACAGATAGTACAAATTGGAACAGTAATTTTTTAGTGACTTGTGACTGAAGCTAAGTTTTCGCTTTAATTTATGTAGAATTGAAAGTTAGTACTCAACATTCGTTCACTATGTCTCGGGAAGAGAAACCTCCGCGCTTCAGGTCAGGTCAGGTCAGGTCTGTGAGTATCCATCTTAATCTACAGCTCTTCCCACATCCCTGCAGCCCTGAATATAATAGGCAAGGAAAAAAACGAAGAAAAAGAAGGACTGAGCGATTTCTTTTTTGTACAACATTGTAAAAAATTTTATGTTTGTTGAAGAATAGTCATTTCTAATTTATATACTTTTCATTAGACAAAATCATCAGTTCTTCTTCTTCTTCTTCTTTTTCCCTTGCCTATTATGTTCATTTCTGCATGGCCACATAGATGTGGGAAGAGCTGTAGATTAAGATGGATAAATTATCTCAAACCTGACCTCAAGCGCGAAGGTTACTCTCACCAAGAAGCACCACTCATCATTGAACTCCATAGCATTCTTAGCAAGAAGTATATACATCATACCTGTCATATCTATCTATCATCATATTCTCCATCTGTATTGAATTTTTTTAAAATTATTTTTAATGTATTTCATGATGAGGAATCCTTTCTGGTAAATCTCGGTTGTTCTTATTCAATTATCATTGTTTGGACCATTCGCGTGTTATCGACATTGTATTCATCTTTAAGTAGAAATGTCTTTCCCATTTAATTATATATGCATTTGTGTGCAGGTGGGCACAGATAGCCTAGCACTTACCAGGAAGAACAGACAGTAAGGTGAAGAACTTTTGGAATTCGAACATAAAGAAGAAGCTCATCTCTCATGATCCTGTTTCCAAGTTTCCCAACTTCACTGATTTGCATAGTTCCAATGGACGTTCTGGGGAAGAATTTATCTTCTCCTTGAATTTAAACCCTAGCCTTATTCTAAGTGCTCATCAACAAGACCAGCTCTACCTTACCTCCTCAGATTCAAAGCTACAAAGTTTGAGTCATCATGAAGACTTCAAATTCTACCAAATTCCCTACAATTTCAATGCTGATTTGGGCAATTTGCCATCCACTTCGATCCCACAACCCCTACCACCTCCATCCAATAACCCATCTTTATGGTCCTTGCCGTGTCTCCCCCAACATATTGATTCAAACTCAGAAGACCAAGTATTGAGCAATGCGGCAGCAGGTCCACATTATATTAGAGATAAAGTCACTGACCAATGTATCATAGCAATGCCTTATAATGACAACCAAGCTATGGTACCCATGATGCCAAGACTGTGTGAGATAATAGAAGGAAATGTTAACGGAATACCATCTTCTTCTTCTTCTTCATCACAAGAGGCAAAGCTGCTTGACCCACTTGCTAGATTTCCATTTCTTCCATTCCTTTCCTCGCTCGCATGAACCGCAGTGGCCAACAAATCAGATGGAGGACTACGTTGATGCTGCTGTCATGCCATTGCCATCAGCCTATTGATCAAGTGGACTCATTTTGACATGAAGTGCATTTATTTCCTCAAACATCACCCAGGATGTTGAGTACGGCTATTTGTTTTATTTCCTCTCCAATAGTTTTTCAATAATTTTAAGCTAGGGTCACTTCAAAGAATCAGATTGATGTACCAATCATAAAAACTTTAACATGTTGAGAAATCAGTCATGTTAAACACTTGAATTATCATGTAAGGTCAAATATATAGTTTACACATCGACTCCAACATGAATCCTTCATAATACCAAGCTAAAACCCCGGCATCCACATTAGTCAATTTAAACGTATTATATAAATTCCCGCTAAATCTTTACTTCTTTCCAAACTACTATTTTGTGACACAGTTAATTTCGTTTTTTTGGCCCACAAATTCAATATGCTCTCAATAATTGAGGTAATAAATAAAAGAAAGCAGGTGTTATGAAGCTTAACCTCCGACTCTTCACTACATATTTAACATTAATAAAATGGTACATTTTTTACTTCACAAGGGACTCAATGGAAATTGAAAATATATTGGATATTTTTAAGCATGGAATTTAGTGCTATGACTTTTTTGGTGAATCGCCAAGATAAAAGTTGTGGGAAACTTGAGCTGTAACATTTTAACTAGAAGCTTAATATTTTTAACTTGCTTGTGATCATTCATACTCTTTATTGGTGGTTGAAAAGTATATTCTTAATATAATATTAAATCTTAACTTAAAATTTTTTAATTTATGAATAAGATTCACTTAATTGTTGTTTAATATTTGTTGGACAATTATGTGAATAGGTACAATGCTATTAATATAATAAAATATTACACAATAAATAAAGAAATATATATAATAAAACAAATATCAAACTCTACTTATAAGTTATATAATAAATTGAGACATTTAAATTCTTATATACTAAATACTAATAACATCTATTTCTAATATAATACTAAAATTATAAGAAACATAATTTGAATATTTAACTTTTATTTGAATAATATTTTTTATTTTTTATCAAATATTTAATTTAATATTTCCCTAAATTTTGATTTAGTTTTATAATCAATCATAGAACTTGCTTCAATTTAATAGAATCACCAATTTTCAATTGATTTTGGTAAATTTTGCATGAACTTCAAATTTCTAAAGAAACTTATAGCATATAATCTTAAATGATAAAGTCTAAGATTTCAATTTTTATGAGACTTTATATTAAATTATTGGTAAAATATTATTATATAAATACTCTATCTCTTAATTTTTTTATTTAACATGAAAAATTAAACTAAATTATTTTTAACACTTAACTTAATAATTCTCTTACTTTTAATTTTATAAGTTCTTATATTTAAACTTTATACGTTTTTACTATTTAATACAATTTTTATATATTTTTATTAATTTAACATTTTTTTATATTAAAATCTTCTATTTAAACCCCCTTATAACAACCAATTTATTTATAATTATAAATTTCAAATCAACTCATAAAATCTTTTTCATATCGAAATTGTCCTTCTTGTCTTAAATGGTTCGTTGTTGTTGTTACTAGTAAATTAGATCATTCTACTTTTCTTTTCTATTTTTCTTATTTTTCATTTATTCATACTCATGATTATCGAATCAATAAATCTCATGTCATTGTTATACTATAATATGAATATTCATAATTTAATTGATATGTTAAAATGCTACAATAATTGAGAAATACATCTAATAACATAAATATTAAGTCCTTCTCACAAGCCATACAATAAACTAAAATATTTAAGTTTTTATATACTAAAAATTAATAACATTTATTACTAATCTAATATTGAAATTATATCAAATACAACTTAATTATTTAATTTCTACTTAAACACTAATTTTTAATTTTTAATCAATATAGATTAGATTCAACAAGATTTCTTCGTTGCTACTCCAAATAATATTCTTTGTGTTATTTCATTTGGGTCTCACTTATGACAATGATTCAAGAATCACAATTTTTTCATGATGGGGAGCTCAAGTTATATATACTAAATTTGTGTAAAATTGAGGATACAATTTTCGAAAGAAGATTCATTTACTATGAGGAGACTATTAGTAACTGCCACTTGATTCAATGTGGTGCCTGAGGTACCAATTAATTTTTGGTTGAGTGATATTGAAACCTATGCACATCATCATATCGTCTTGAGTTTGTACTCAATATTGGATTTGCTACTTTATTGAAGAATACATTTCTATCTTGGAGATCTTAATTCTAATTTTGGAAATGGAGGTTTGAGATTCATGAAAATGAAAGAAACTTGCGTAGCTCACGGTCAACCTAGTCTCCTAATAGATAAAAAGAAAAAAAAATTATTTATTGAACAAGCCATAGGTAGTTTAGTATCATCTAATTGTTTGCAATGCATCATTTGAGGCTGGGGATTCCTGATGATGGGGGAATTATTTATTGAACTTGCCATAAGATTGCTTGAAGGTAAATATGGGCATAAACTTTTTGTGCAAAAAGTGGGAAAATTGATCACATCAAGAATTTTTAATTTTTTTTTTTTTTTTATTTCGGAACATGAAAAAATGAATCTAGAAAAGGAGTCCAAACTCGTAAGGTATCTCTCCAGAGCTATTGTTTGATGGGCCATAAAGTGAAGGCCCAGATTTGAATTTGCGACCCTCAGGCTCATAGTTGGCATAGCCGACACCCAAATGGGAATGGGAGTTGTGCATTTTCCTTGGGCTGGGCTAGCTGTTGTTGGCATCCTTCAAATATTGAAATTGGACCATCCTCTCAACTTCTTTGCCATAATCCTCCTCTTTGATTCTTTGCCTTTCTTTTCCTTTCTACACAAGCCAATCTCTCTCTCTGTCTCTCTATCTTTTCTCCCTCTGATCAATCCAGAAAAGTACTCTGCGAAGTTGGGATCCATTTTCACAAAATAACACCTACTTTTGCTGGGTCTGGAAAATCTGTCAGTGAAACAAGCAAAAAAATTAAGTAAACACAAGTTTTTTACAATATAAATGACGCAAATGCACAAAAATGCAACCATGGTAACATTTGTGATTTCAGCAAGAATTCTGATTATATTTTTGTGGGTCTGCTTCATTCTTGCGTCAAAACCTCATGGTCTCCTTATATTGCTAGCATTCTAAAAACCATAAATTGGAATGAAGCATGTGGGTACATGTCCTATTATTAAACAAGTGTCACTGCAAAGACAAGTTTCTAATCCCAGTGTTTGGGCCTTTACGAAATAAATGGCCTTGGCAAAATGGCTTCCTTTGAGTAGGTTTTATTAAGTAATGTCAATGCTCAGAGTTATTTCGTTCTAGCCATCCTCGTTTGAAGATTTAATGACCATAGAGACTTGATGCTTTCCTGTCTTCATGTTTTGTCTTTTTTGTTCCAATCCTTCCCTGTTGAAACTTCATGAAGTTTAATAAATCCCAAATATATTATAGTGTTCACATGTTTCACACATACAAAGGCACACATGCATGTTGGTGGGTAGGATGATAAGATAAGGAGGATAGGGATAGTTGGAGATTCTTCATCAACTAAAATATAGTGGGTCTGTTCTGAAAGTAGGATGAAATTGACTTTTATATCTTTGTTCAAGTTCCTCTGTCTTAACCAAACGAATAAATTTGCCACATCTTCTCAGCTTCATTCCTAGAAAAGGAAGAAAAAAAAAAATCCAGTGGCAGGGACTTATTAACACAAAAGAAGAAAAAGGAATCAATTCAGTTCTGCCGGCAAGTCTTTAAATGAGTTGGTTATATAAATTAATTAAAAGTGTACAAGAGACTACCTTTCACAGGTTGGTTGGTTGGTAGGGAGCATGCAAGCAGGTTGGAGCACATCGATCCAATCTGAGCCATCCATTTGGACCATCTACAACAATAATGGGGTCCTCTTCGTCTTCAACCTCTCATTGCCCTTCTGGTATGTCCCGACGTGCACTTCCACGAGGGTTCTATTCTATGACACATACAATCACCATTTCTGTTTGAAATACAAGAATTGAATTCCAGAAACAGACGCATATTTATGAATTATAATTATTAGTTGTTATTTTCTTTATCTTTTAACTTATAATCATAATTAGTAAAAAATAACTACAAATATATAAGTTACAGCTCGTATATAACTTTACACTTAATTTTTGTGAGTCCACTGATTCCGTAGAAAATTATGCTAAAAAACAAAAAAAAAAAAGGAAAAAAGTCCTTGTACCTTGCCATGAAGTTTTTCAGAATCAGTATAGCATGGACTTTAGTGTCGATTATTTGTAATTAAAAGGATTTCCACATGTGATTAGTAATAACTGAACTTTTTATGTGTAGTCTCTTGTTACTGAATTCAGGCAACAAGAACGATCTCTATGCCTGAAAGATAATCCGTTAAAATATGACTTTCTCTGAACTGCGTTGCTCTCCGGCTGCAACAATGACCGGCCCGTTAACAAACATCCCACGTTGGATCATGTAATAAAAAAGACCAGGAATCAGGATACTGCCAAAAGTAGCAAATTTTCTCGGACGTCAATTAAAATGGGATCTTCAATTGAAGGAAAAAAAAGGTATGACAAGCTTTCCTTAGAATTGACTAAAATAAATGGACTGTCATTCATAGGGGTTTGCCATGAAGAGATGGAAAAGCAGTGTGGGTCATGTGGGGGCTTATGGGGTTGGCTTCTTTCTGAATAATTGTGTTTCTGTGGGGGCATCCTTATTGAAGTTTGTTTCATTAACTTTTTCGGTAATGTTTTGCCCTCCTTTTACAAAATCTCCTAATAATAATAAGAGCACTGAGTAACTTCTTCTGATTAGCTTAATAATAAAGGTAAATCTGAGAATGTGTTGGTTAGACACAATGTTTTATGTTTAAATTCTTTTAGTACTTTTGATGAAGCCAATGGAAGTTGAGTTATCAAAAGAATTTGCTTTGAAGGAATTTTTCTTTAATAAATGTAAAGACATGATTTAAAAAAAAATAAATAGATTAGTAACAAAATTTAATATATGATATATCAATTTCAAGTCTTATATTTCATTTATTATTTCAAAATTTAATATTATATTTTATATTTTGATTATTTTAATTTACCATACCATATAAATTTGGTTAAACCAAGATTTGAAGCTTTTCTAAATTTTTATATTTGTTATAATTACAATGAAACCTCTAGAGTTTAGTGTCCCCAAGCTAAAAATTATATGTATCAATTGATTGAAAAAATTTTGTAAATATTTATTTAGTTATTACAATAAATTTTGAGTTCCTAAATAATTTCTAATATTAGAAAAGAAGAGAGACCAAATTTATTAGAATAAAAATAACTACTCTCAAGAATTTAGCAAAGTAAATTTTTTTTTATATCATTATTTCAATATCATCACTTTGGTTCAATTAGTTGTTTTGTTTAAGAAGAATTATGTAGTAGTAATTAAATATTTAAATCTACAACTATTAGTTATTAGGTGAGCGGTTCATGTTTTCATTTAATTAATCACTCTATTTTTTTTAAACTTTTTTTTTTGGACCTTGAGGCATCTTGTAATTACATAAAGGAGATAATGCGGTCTAATCTGCGCTAGGAAAGCTGATGACATGCACATATTCCCTTCGAAACTTTGAATGGAAAGGACCCACACCAAAACCATTCTTTTCTTTTCTTTTAATCCAAACCAAAACCATTATTCTGTTAAGTGAAGACATTGAATTACCTATCCAATTTTCCATGTAAAAGAGGACAGTCCGAGAGTTAAAAAAAACTCTCATGTTGTAGAGTCTAGAAAAAGATCTACTTGAAAGATCTACTTGAATTTCAGGTAGGGACTACTTTCACAACTAGAATCTATAACTTTTCACAACTCAAATATATAACTCAGAGATCATGACAAAGTGACCTCACCGTTGCATTAAAAGGCTTGTCCTTTCCATAGATAGTGACAAAGATCAGCCTCAGTGTCCTCTGATAGCTTACCAAATAAAGCAAAAAGTCTGGTGCCATATTAAATCAAGAATCTTATTTTGTTTTATTTCTTCCATTACAAGCATTACTGATCGTGACTTTTTCTTTCACAAGCAAGGATAGAAATCGAATCCATGTTCTTGGATACCCTAAAAGCCTTGCTTTAAGTCTATTTTTAATAGGAGACGAAAATTACAGGAATTTATAAGCAATTTAATGTCCAGTTCCGTTGTTGTTGGTTTTTTCTTTTTTTCTTGGTTTTCAGCAGCATTTAAGGCCCGTGCTGAATTGGTTCTTGGGTCATAGACATGGCTCTCCTATACGTTTAGATTGAACCAAAGAACATAGACCAAGCATGACTTTTCCTTGAAGTGAACGAGCCAATGAGGTTTAGATCAAGAGCATAAAGCATACCTTTAGATCAAACTTCAAATCATCAGTGAGGTTTTATTGGGTTGATCCATAATAATTTTGTTTTATTGGGTTCAAATCATCATGTGATTCTCTCCCTTAAATTATATAGATTCCCATTGCTTGATGATTTGCTTTGTCCATGCCTTGGTCTGAAACATGTTTGAATAGCCTGAATTAATTGTTAGCTATGATGTAACTTTGAATTTTCACTCTGAATTATCATATTCACCACCTCTTGTAATGTTGACATCACAGCTTATTATTCATAATTTATGTGACTTTCCAGAAAGAAATATCTAGAACATGTTGATCGCATGGACTGCTGTATTCATCCCTTCTTTAAAATTTTTCCAAAAATACTGTTTCTATACTCAGAGAATCAACTGTTAGTTTGGTTTGGTTTCAGTTTGACTAATTCAAGAAAATTTCAACATGATTGAAAGTTTACCGTCTTCATCCACTAGTTTTAAGCAGATAGAGGATGAGAGAAGTCAGTCCAAAAGAGGTTGGTTAGCACAAAGTCTCACTTTCAGCTCCATTTTATGCTTGCATCTTGAAAAGGACAAGAAATAGAAATTTAGAAAAGTTTTACAATTTATGGCTGTTTCCTTTTCCAAAAATGGAAAGCTATTTACTTTGAATGGAGATCTCAAACAAGATATGTTGGTTGTTTTTGCCATGACATAAGGAAAGAACATTAGTACGATTCTTGTTCTTGTCATCGGAGTTCTTCTCAAAACTTCAAATCCTGCATAAACGTATCATTATAGATTCCCAATTTTACACCATGTTCGTAACTTAACTGATCTTGTCCAAAATTTAACATACTCGATGGAATATTGTTAGGGCAATTTTGGAATCGTGTGAATTTGTATATGGTCACATGCTCAAATCTTTCTATGTGCATTTCATGTTTGAAGTGAGTGTGGATGGTGGTGGTCATATTGGCAAGCCGCTTGATAAAAATTACTCATCATTATATATATATAGATAGGAGTTTAGTGGGTAGGATTGGACATAGTATAATGGCGCAGGGACCCTAGTTCCTATTGTATAGGTCTCCTTTTGTATTGATATTCTAAGAAGAGTTTAACAAAATATTGCTGTTATCAAAAAAAAAAAAACAAAGAAAAACACAAAAAAATTAAAATGGGGGTGAATGCCATGATCAGTTCGCCTACCAACTATGATATATTATCAATCAGACTTCTAGGTTAAAAGGGAAAAAAGTTGGTGAATTATATTATTATCACTTAGCTTGTTTTTGTACATTGCACTGCAAGAAAACAAGAAAAGTACTCAAAGTATCACACAATGTCAAAGACCCCTTTTTGGAGATTGGTTAAAAGTTCCTTTTAGAGGAAATAGGAGCAATGTATTAATGATAATAAATGGATGGAAGCATTAGGACAGAAGTTAGGTTTTTGGTTTAATTTATGGAGAAGTGAAAGTTGGTACTCAATATTCATTAACTATTTCTTCCAAATACAGATATATTTGGTTTTTAAAGATTCAAAATTCAAATCTATACTTGAAATTGAGAATTTACGTAATTTTATCATTATTTTTTGTAGTTAGTAGCTTTTGCAAATATTATTGGTTACTTCAGGCTATTAATACTGGACAACAGCTATCAGTCATAGTTAATAACTATTGGTCATCTTTACCTTTTTTTAAAAAAGAAAAAAAAAATTAGTTTCATGGTTTGATGGTAGTTGAATCTTGAATCATATTATGAGAAAGAATTTTATGAAAATAATTGAAAGTGCATGCATATTACGAAGTTTGTATTATAATGTAATTGAACCTAAAATCCCAATCAAAAGGGTAAAAAGAAACAGTGCATCAAGTGAAAGGAATTCCAGCACAATAATCAAACGTAATTCAAATGAAATTACTGTCTCATAGATCTTCCTTCATTTCTGGGTGAATGGAACACTTCATTATATCACTCCAGTGCAATAGAAAGAGAGTATCTTATAAAAATATCTAAGTAGTTAAAAAGTTAAATGTTCATTTTTGAGACCTCATATTCTAATTTTGGAAAGAGGATATGAAGATTATATAAATGAGAAAAATTATATTAATTATGTAACTCAAGAGATGAGTCTTCTAATGAAAAAAAACATAAATTCAAAAAATGAAAAAGGGAATTTTTTGTGGATTAGTTGGTAAAGAAAGGGTTGTTATTGATACTGACCCACCGTTTCTAATAGGAATAATCTTCGCACATATTGAAGTCCGGGTTTGTATTGAAGTTTGACAGTATTCATTTTGCTGGGTCCAATTACCTAATGACAATTTTTGATTTGTATTAAATATTGTCTTAGATTTTTTTCCTTTAAAAAGTATATTTAAATTCCAATTGCCATTTGATGGGTGCAAATGCCTAATGGCACTTTTTAAATTTTTCTTTAAAACACATTTGAAGAACCCAATTTCAGTGCCCGGATTATCACTTTTAGGTAATTTGCATTAATCAAAAAATCCTCAAGAACTCCTAGTTTGTAAACATTTTGCACTTCCATCCAAGAATTGAGACATATTTGATATAGATCAATAAGTTAATAAACATAAAGCAAACGATCGTTTCTTATAATAATTTTTTTTTTCAAATTTAAATTATAATCTGTAACTACAAATATACTTGTAATTGTGAAATTAATATATATATATATATATATATATATATATATATATATATATTACCAAACTTTACAATTTTTTATTATTTATTTCACTCTCATCTTTAAAAGATTTTTACGGGAATCCTATGTCACTTATGATTCTGAAAGATTAATATTAAAAGTTAAATCTTAGTATAATGTAAAGTTATTCCTATGTGATGTGATATAAAATTTTTGAGTTATACAATTAAAATATTTGGTTCACTACATCATACTGTAACGAACTATTTTAGGTTCTATAAGATGTTATTTTGACCCATAGTTAAATTTCGATGAGTCCAAGGTGGAGCCTCATGAGGACAGGACAGGGACCGGAACCACCAGGTGCAAGCGTGAATCGTGTACGGTTCAATGCATCCGATCATTCCCACATAATGTTTAGAAGAATGGTGTGTCAATTAAAATTAATAATTATAAATAAATAAAATAATTATGAGTCTATATAATTGTGTTGATGCTCTTGTTTATTTACTGCGTCTCGTGGCTTTTTGATGTTAAAAAAATCTGGGATGCCATCGCGATCCATTCTAACACAGACAGCTCTTCCAGGATGATTCTGCAGAGCCCTAAACTGGGCCACCATCAACTCACACTACCGTCTGCTGCTCTCTTTATAATATATATAAATAGCATGTAATGTGCCATCCCATCTATCCAAAAAATCCTTCCGAATGTCCCTTTTCTCTGTACTTCTGTCTCTCTGGATGTTTTCACTGTAATAGCAATTCCCACTAGCTGATTGTAGTCTGCCATTGGCCTGCCATACTGCCTTGAGAGAAAGAGAGATGGGGGATCACTCATGCTGCAACAAAATGAGAGTCAAGAGAGGGCTGTGGTCACCAGAGGAAGACGAAAAGCTCATCAACTACATATCCACCTATGGCCATGGCTGCTGGAGCTCAGTTCCAAAACATGCAGGTACTCACTCATTATTTCTTTCCTCTCTGCTCCACACACACACATACACACAAATGTACAACACTGTACAAAACTTTCTGTATTTGAAGAATGGTCCTTTCTACTTTGTATACATTTCATTCCACAATATCACTCAGTTCTTCTTTTTCTTCTTCATTTTTCCTTGCCTATTATATTCATTTCTGCAGGGCTGCAGAGATGTGGGAAGAGCTGTAGGTTAAGATGGATAAACTATCTCAGACCCGATCTGAAGCGAGGACGTTTCTCTCCCCAAGAAGTAGCACTCATCATTGAACTCCATAGCATTCTAGGCAACAAGTATATACATCACTCCATCTGTATTGATTTTTTTAAAAATTTTTCTTATATTTTTCATGATGAGGAATCCTTTCAGGTAAATCTTGGTTGTTCTTATTCAATTATCATTGTTTGGACCACATGCTATTGACATTGTAATCATCTTTGAGTGGAAATGTCTTTCCTATTTAAGTATATATACATTTTTCCTTTCAAAGTACAGGTGGGCACAGATAGCCAGGCACTTACCAGGAAGAACAGACAATGAGGTGAAGAACTTTTGGAATTCAAACATAAAGAAGAAGCTCACCTCTCATGATCATGTTTCCAATTTAGAGAGCTTCACTGATTTGCATAGTTGCAATGGAGGTTCTGGAGAAGAATTTATCTTCTCCTTGAATGCAAACTGTAACCTCACTCTAAGTGCTCATCAGCAAAACCAGCTCTACCTTGCCTCCTCAGATTCAATGCTACCAAGTTTGAGTCATCATGAAGAATTCAAGTTCAACCAAATTCCCGAAAATTTCAACGTTGATTTGGGCAATTTGCCACCCACTTCAATCCCACAACCCCTACCACCTCCACCCAATGACCCATCTTTATGGTCCTTGCCGTATCTCCCCCAACATATTGATTCAAACTCAGAAGACCAAGTCTTGAGCAATATGGCAGCAGGTCCACATTATATTGGAGATAGAGTCACTGACCAATGTATCACAGCAATGCCTTATAATGACAACGGAGCAATGGTACCCATGATGCCAAAACTGTGTGAGATAATAGAAGGAAATGTTAATGGAATGCCATCTTCTTGTTCATCTTCATCACAAGAGGCAGAGCTGCTTGACCCACTTGCTGGTCTTCCTTATCTTCCATCCGTTCCTTGCTCCCAAGAACCGCAGTTGCCAACAAATCGGATGGAGGACTACGTTGACGCTGCTGTCATGCCATTGTCATCAGCCTATTCATCAAGTGGTCAATTTGTTGCTGATTACCCTATTCTTCTCTCCAGCTGGGATGCCTAAAACATTAGTTGAAACTTTCAGAGGAATTGTGGTTGGACTCATTTTGACATGCAGTGCATTTATTTCCTCAAACATTACATAAGATGTTGAGTACAGCTACTGTGGGAAATCCTAAATGTTACTAGTTCGAGTTCTGTAGTAAGTAATGTTTGCTTAGGTTCCATAAATAGGTACTTAGGCTCTTTCTTGTCTTTCGTCCAAGTCATATATATTTTTGCACCTCAATAAATGTAAACATATTATATAAAAGCATTTTCTCTTTCGCTATTGTCCCTCGTAAATTTGATCGTTCATTTTTTTTTTTTTATCCTTTTCTTTTCTTTGTACTTATGATTATCAATTAATAAATATCATTGTCCTTTTTCTTTCACATCTAATTCGCTTCCCTGGGACACATGGTGGCCGAAAACGAGGGGATTGGTGTTTTGCAATTCTACTTATATGCTTCCGTTCTATTTGAATCAAATATTTGCTCTGATAATTCCCTGGGGGTAACTGGTGGCAACGGGTTGCCGCTCACCTCTTCTCTGCTTCTCAAAAGGGGGAGACCGTTTATAATATAGATTACTGCCACTTCATTAAATGTGGTGCATGTTGAGTGATGTTAAAAGTTATATTTCGGGGCCTATGACACAAAAGGGAAATCGACCCCTTATTGTAGAGACATTCAATTAGTGGGTCTATGAAATGGGGTTAATCAACATTGTTATGTCAGTCTATTATAGAATTATTATATCCAAACGATGCTCATGGGATGATTGAATGTTTGCTGCAATCTCAACTCGGTAGCCTGAGCTTGCAATCAACCAAAGTACTCCCGTAGTTGAAAGTTAATATATTATTCCGATAGTTTAACTTGACATGGGGTTGTACAAGAGAACTACATGGGAGACTCTCATGCCGCAAAGTATGAGAAAAGGTCAAAGAATGTACAACTGCATATAATTTTAGGCAAAGAGAAAAAAAAAAAAAACCTATTTTTATAAATCAAATGTATGACTATTTAGGACTTGAACACGTAACTTAGATGTCAGGGCGACGTAACCTTATTGTTTCATTAAAAAGGTTTGTCCTTCCCATTCTAATTACATGAGCTGCCATTTTATTGATATCTCACAGAAAGCTAGGAAAAAACAAAGATCAGCCACGGCTACTGTCCTCTGATGGCTCACCAAATAAACCAAAAAGTCTAAAGCTATATTAAATCAAGAATCTTATTTGGTCTTGTTTCTTCCATCACAAGCATTACTGATTCTTATTTGTTCTTTCCCAAGCAAGAATAAAAATTGAATCCATGTTCTTGGATGCCCTCAAAGCCTTTCTTTAAGTCTATTCTTAACTGGAGATGAAAATTACAGGGGATTTATAAGCAATTTAATGTCCAGTTCCTTTTTCTTAGAAGGATTTAAGGACCAGTGCTGAATTGGTTCTCGGCTCATACACTTTGCAGTCCTATACGTTTAGATTGAACTAAAGAACATAAACCATACCTGACTTTTCCCTGGAGAAAACAAGATTTAGTGTAATAGTAAGGTTACTTGATTTCATTCTGTATATAAAAATAGGAGCACTGATATATACATATAAACATGCATGTATGAATTTGTTAATCAAGCTCCAAATCATCATAGAAATTTCATGGGGTTGATCCATAATAGTTTTGCTTTTATAACTCAAGCCAAATGACGTCACTTAAAATATCTTGTCGTCGATGACCACGAAGAATCAAATAAAGGTAAACCCTACAATAGGCATTGACAATGAACTACAATTATTGACGAGAATATATTCTTTAATCATAGCGCAAAGCTTTACTTTATTAATTGCTTTTGGTAACGTGCAGATAATTAAACGTGTTCATTGGCATCGTGTGATTCTCTCCCTTAAATTATATAGATTCCCATTGCCTGACGATTTGCTTTGTTCATGCCTTGCTGTGAAACATGTTTGAATAGCCTCAATTAATTGTTAGCTATGATGTGACTTTCAATTTTTGCTCTGATTTATCATATTCACCACCCCTTGCAATGTTGACAGAACTGCGTAATATTCATAATCTATGTGACTTTCCAAAAAGAAATATCTAGAAAATGTTGATCTCATAGAGTATTGTATTCATCCCTTCTTAAAAATTTTCCATAAATATCATCCCTATACTCAGAGACTCCAATGTTAGTTTGGTTTGGTTTCAATCTGACTAATCCAAGAAAATTCCAACATGATTGAAAGTTTACTGTCTTCATCCACTAGTTGTAGTTAGAAAGAAGATGAGAGAAGTCAGTCCAAAAGAGGTTGGTTAGCACAAAGTCTCACTTTCAGCTCCATTTTATGCATGTATCTTGAAAAGGACAAGAAATAGAAATTTTCAAATCGTTTACTTTTTATGGCTGTTTGCTTCCCAAACATTGAGGGCTATTTGCTTTTGAATGGACATCTTAAACAAGATATGTTTGTTGTTGTGCGATGACATAAAGAAAGAACATTAGTACGATTTCTATTCTCGTCACCCTAGTTCTGGTCAAAATTTGAAATCCTGCATAAACTTATGGTTATAAATTCCCAATTTTACACTATGTTGGTGAATTAACTGATCTTGTCTAAAATTTAACATACTCGATGGAATATTGTTGGGGCGAATTTGAAACCGTGTGAATTAGGGTACGGTTTCATGTTTGAGTCTTTCTATGTGCATTCCATGACTAAAATGAGTGTCGACGTCGGTGGTCATAGTGGCATACCGCTTGAAAAGGACTACCCATTATATATATATATATATATATATATATATATATATGAGTTTGGTGGTTAGGATTGGACATACTACAATGGCGTGTGGACCCTAGTCCCTATTTTATAGGTTTCTTTTTTTATTGATATTCTGAGAAGAAGTTTAACAAATTATTGCCGTTCAAAAGTACTTTCATTGCAGGAAAACAGGAAAATTGCTCAAGGAAAACCCTGTTCGGGGATTGGTTAAAAGTTCCTTTTCTCTAGTTGCCTGCCCATTATTATAGTAACAAGATTTAGCTTAAAATCATTCTCAAGGTCATTCTGTTTCTAGGATTTAATTTAATGATCATATCACTGGTGGAAAAAAAAAAAATCAAATTAATGGTCACATTGATATGTACAGAGAGTACAGCTTGCTGTAGTAAAGTCATAGTAACTTTTGACTAAAGTTAAGTTTTCGGTTTAATTTATGGAGAATTGAAAGTTGATACTCAATATTCATTAACTAATCCTATATCTGAAACAAAAAATTTACGTAATTTTAACATTAAATCTTGTCGTTAGGAACTTTTGCAAATATTATTAGTTGTGTCGGCTATTAATACTGGACAAAAGCTGCCAAGCATAGTCAATAGCTATTGGTCATATTTACTTCTTTTTCTTTTTTTTTTTTTATTTATTTTAGTGTTATGATTTAATGGTAGTTTGAATCATATCATGACAAAGAATTTTATGAGAATAATTGAAAGTGCATGCATATTAGGAAGTTTTTATTATAATGTACTTGAGCCTAAAGTCCCAATCAAGAGGGTAAAAAGGAACAGTGCATCATGTGAAAGGAATTCCAGCTCAATAATCAAACATAATTCGAATGAAATTAATGTTTAATAGATCTTCCTTCTTTCCATGGGGAATGGAACAATTTAATATATCAGTGCAACAGAAGGAGATCATATATATCACATACATATGTTTTTTAGGGACACTTTAATAGTTAAAAATTTAGAACTCTGATTTTAAGGCTTCAGATTCTAATTTTAGAAAGAGAATAAAAAGTTTATAGAAGTGAAAAATGTTATATTAATTATGTAACACACAATTTAATGAGTCTTTTAATGAAAAAAAAATTAAAAAAATAAGCTAGGAAAATTTTTGTGGATTAGTTGGTAAAGAAAGGATTGTTACTGACACTGACACCATCATTTCTAATTGGAATAATCTTCACACATATTTCAGACTACAAAATGTGCCATCATCTGCAGCAAAAATGCATGCAGTCCACGGTTTGTATAGAAGTTTGATAGTATTCAATTTGATGGGTCCAATTGGCTAATGACAATTTTTTATTTGTATTAAACGTTGTCTTAGATACTTTACCTTTAAAAAGTACATTTAAATTCCAATTGCACTTTTTTATTTTTCTTAAAAACACACTTGAAGTACCCAATTTCAGTCCCAGGATTATCAATTTTAGGTAATTTGCATTCATAAAAAAATCCTCAAAAACTCCTAGTCTGCAAACATTTTTGCCCTTCCATCTATAAACTGAAATATATTTGATATAAATCAATAAGTTAATAAACATAAAGCAAACAATCATTTCTTATTATCATTTTTTTAATTTAAATTATAGAGTACTTATAAGTGTGAAATTATTTAATAAAACATCATACCTATCTTATCTATCTATCATCTTATTCTCCATCTGTATTGATTTTTTTAAGATTTTTTTTAATATTTTTCATGCTGAGGAATCCTTTCAAATAAATCTCGGTTGTTCTTATTCAATTATCATTGTTTGGACCTTTCACATGCTATTGGCATTGTAATCATCTTTGAGTAGAAATTTCTTTCCCATTTAAGTATATATGCAATTTTCCTTTCAAATTACAGGTGGGCACAGATAGCCAGGCACTTACCTGGCAGAAAAGACAATGAGGTGAAAAAATTTTGGAATTCAAACATAAAGAAGAAGCTCATCGCTCATGATCATGTTTCCAATTTAGAGAGCTTCACTGATTTGCTTAGTTCCAATGGAGGTTCTGGGGAAGAATTTATCTTCTCCTTGAATGCAAACCCTAACCTCCTTCTAAGTGCTCATCTACATGACCAGCTCTACGTTTCCTCCTCAATGCTGCAAAGTTTGTGTCATCATGAAGACTTCAAGTTCAACCAAATTCCCTACAATTTCAATGTTGATTTGGGCAATTTGCCACCCACTTCAATCCCACAACCCCTACCACCTCCACCCAATAACCCATCTTTATGGCTCTTGCCATATCTCGCCTAACATATTGATTCAAACTCAGAAGACCAAGTCTTGAGCAATGTGGCAGCAGGTCCACATTATATGGGAGAAAAAGTCACTGACCAAAGAATCACAGCAATGCCTTATAATGACAACCAAGCAATGGTACCTATGATGCCAAAATTCTGTGATATAATAGAAGGAAATGTTAATGGAATGCCATCTTCTTCTTCATCTTAATCACAAGAGGCAGAGCTGCTTGACCCACTTGCTAGACTTCCATGTCTTCCATCCGTTCCTTGCTCCCATGAACCGCAGTTGCCAACAAATCAGATTGAGAACCACGTTGATGCTGCTGTCATGCCATTGTCATCAGCCTATTCATCAAGTGGTCAATTTGTTGTTGATTACCCTATTCTTCTTCCCAGCTGGGATGCCCAAAACATTAGTTGAAACATCAGAGGAATTGTGGGTGGATTCATTTTGACATGCAGTACATTTATTTCCTCAAGCACTAAATAAGACGTTGAGTACAGCTACTGTGGGAAATCCTAAATGCTACTAGTTCAAGTTCTGTAGTAAGTAATGTTTTCTTAGGTTCCATAAATGTGTGTTTAGGCTATTTCTTGTCTTTCATCAAAGTCGTGTATCTTTTAGCACACTGGGCGATCCCCTTCCTGAAATAAGATACAAGTATTATTTCCATTTTCTTATTGAAGTGCATGATCTTGTGTTGCTGCTGGCTCTCTCTTTCTCCCATGAAAAATTTGGAAATGCATGTATGTAGCTACAAGTTCAAGCTTTCAACAGATTTAAGCTAGGGTCACTTCAAAGAATTAAAAATATAGTTTGCATATTAACTCCAACATGAATCCTTCATATTACCCAGTTAAAAAACTAGCTTCCACATTAGTAAATTTAAACATATTATATAAATTCCCACTAACTCTTCACTTCTTCCGAAACTACCATTTTGTGACAGTTAATTTTGATGTTTTTTTGGCCTATGCTCTCATTGTTTTGAAATCACTAATTGAGATAATAAATAAAGAAAACAGATGTTATGAAGCTTAACCTTCGACTCTTCACTATATATTTAACATTAATAAAATGACACAATTTTTACCTCATAAGGGACTTAATGGAAATTGAAACTATATTGAATATTTTTAAGTATGGAATTTAGTGCTCAAACTCTTTTGTTGAATCACCAAGAAAAATATTGTGGGAAACTTGAGCACTTGACTTTTTGACTAGAAGCTTAATATTTTGACATGGTTATGATCATTCATACTTTTTATTGGTGGTTGAAAAGCCTATATTTGTTTTTTAAGTTTGACCTAATAAATAAAATTACGATTTCAAATAATTATATTTTTTTAGTATAATATTAAATTTTAAATTAAAATTTTTTAATTTGTAAATTAAACTCACTAAAAGTAAATAATTTGTAAATGGGACTCACTTAATTATTATTTAATATTTGATAAATAATTATATAAATATTTTTAATTTTATCAATATAATAAAATATTATATAATAATTAAAAAATATATATAATAAAATAAATATAAACTCTACATATAGGTTACACAATAAATTGAAAAACTCAAATTTTTATATGTAAAATATTAATAACATTTATTTCTAATATAATACTAAAATTATTTTAAATACAACTTAATTATCTAGTTTGTATTTAAATATTATTTTTTATTTTTTATCTAAAATTAACTTCAATATTTTACTTAATTTTGATTTGATTTTGTACTCATTCACAGCATTTGCTTCAATTTAATAAAATTTTCAATTTTTTTAATTATTTATTCTTTACAAACTTTTATTTTATCTTTATTTTTTAAAAAAATTACATCATATAAATAATTAAATTACTTTATCATCAAACTCATTTAAAATTTTATCTTATCTTTTTTAAGATTATAATGTGTAAACATAGCAAATTATCTCACCATCGTTAATAAGATTATTTGAAGTTTTTTTTGACAATTTTTCTTAACTAACTTTTTCCAAATTCTACATGAACTTCAAATTTCTAAAAAAATTTGTAGCATATAACATTGAATAATAAGATATGAGACTTCATTTTTTATGGCATTTTATAATATAATATTAATGAAAATATTATTATAAAAATATTTTATCTCTTAATTTTTCATTTAATATAAAATTTTAAACTAAGTTATTTTTAACTTTTAACTCAATAAATCTCTTACCATACTATAAGTTTCTCTTAACTTTTAACTCAATAAATCTCTTCACACTCATGATTATCAAATCAATAGGATCTCATATCACTATTATACAATTATATGAACATTTATAATTTAATTGATATATTCAAATGATACAATAATTAAGAAATACATTAAATAACATAAACCAGAAATCATTCTCACAAGTTACACAATAAATTAAAACACTTAAGTTTTTATATATTAGAAATTAATAATATTTATTACTAATCTAATACTAAAATTATATTAAATACAACTTAACTATCTAATTTCTATTTAAACACTAATTTTTAATTTATAATGAATTTAGATTAAATTCAACGAGATTGCTTCATTGCTACTCCAAATAATATTCTTATGCCATTTCATATGAGTCTCACTTATGAAAATGATTCAAGAATCAAAATTTTTTTGTGATGAGGAGCTCAAGTTATATATACAAAATTTGTGTAAAATCGAGGATACAAATGTTACAAAATTCCCGAAAGATGATTCATTTACTAACAGGGGACTGTTTGTAATATAGATTCCTGCAACTTGATTCAGTGTGTTGCATGCGGTACCAATTAATTTTTGGTTGGGTGATATTGAAAGTTATACACCTTACCATATCGTCTTGGGTCCTTACTCAATATTGGATTTGCTACTTTGTTGAGGAATACTATAGTGGTTAAAATCGTGCATTCCTATCTTGGAGATCTTAATTCTAATTCTGGAAATGGAGGTTTCAGAAAATGCAAAAAACTTAGCTCACGGCCAAACTAGTCTCCGAGTAGATAGAGAAAAAAAATGAAAAAATTATTTATTTAACTAGCCATTGGTAGTTAAGTATCATCCAATTGTTTGCAATGCATCATTTGTGGCTGGGGAATTTTGATGTGGGGGAATGATGCTTGGAGCATAAACTTCTACTCTATGGAAGAGAAAGGGCTATCCGGACCCGGATTTGAACCGGGGAAAAAGGATTTGCAGTCCCCCGCCTGACCACTCCGCCACGCCGTCAAGGAGTTACAAAATAGACGAAAATACCCCCCACCCCTACAAAATAGACGAAAATACCCCCCACCCTTACTACGACGTTTAAGGGATAAAAAATTTTCAAGAACAAGTAAATCATAATTATTTTTTTCTTTATTTCCAGTTATTTTTTATGCCTTTTGGTAAAATTATTTTTAATAACATAACTTTTTTTTTGTATCTTTAATTAATTTGTTGTTTACTCTTATAAATCAATAAAATACTTAGAGTTTGATATATAATGGAATTTGAGGGTGGACTTTGTGGCCTCAATTTATAGGGTTTATTATGTTTTTTTTTAATTTCTTCCCTAGTAGAATGTGAGAGATTACCTTGTGATTTATCAGAAGCAGAAGAAGAAATTTGGGTTATTTGATGTTACTTCCTATTTAAACTTATTAGAATCTCCCAAATTTTATGATTTTTGAGTTTTGATGAAAAAAGTTAAACCTAAAAAAGAGATTTAGACAATACCAAATCTATGTTTATTGATATCTAGGGATATTACAAAAGATAGGGAAAATTCAACTTCCACGTATTACGCATATGGGAAAGTCCAATATTTTGCCCCAAAATCTCAAAACGGACTCCACATTCACCTAAAGACATCCGTAAAAAGGACCACCTCTACAACAACAACAGCCCCAAGATAAAAGACGACATTTTAGAAGAAAAATGGATTTGAGACAATGTCCAGCTAAAGCCTTACACAAATCTTTGTGAAAGTACCGATTCATCATGCCAAAACTATTAGCCCCAAGTGGGAAAAATAAATAAATAAAAATAAACCCAAAGCTAACCTCAAAAATAAAGAAAAAAAATGAAGACCACCAAAAACAGGATAGACAAGAGGGAGAGACAGGTACCTGGAATAAAGAGGTTGGTCCAATGATAGCGAAAATTAAGAAAGACCCATTTGAGCCGAAGAGTTTGCAGATCAAGATAAAGGGTAGCCGGCAAAGAAAAGAGAAATCTTGGAAGAGAGAAAATCCAAAGATTGGAACTTTCTTTTATGTGTGAGTGAGAAAACAAGAAGGCTTCAGGCTATGGCGAGAGACAGTCTCTCTCTCTTTGTAGTTTCTCTTCCTATATATTTCTCTTTTTCACTTATTTAAATTTACTATTGTGTAATTAAAAAATAAAATATCCCCAATTACTTTTATGTACATTGCATGTAATAATGAAGTCATTTCATTCAACGGCTAGACTGCTCATTGGAGCGTGGAAAATTGGATGCAAGTGCATTACGTTAGATGAATGTCAAAAATTTATATTTTCTATTGGCAAAATTTAGTATTTTGATAAAATGTGCATAGCAAAGATTAAGTTTTCTTGGAAAAAGGACAATTGCTAGATTAAAGTTTCCAGCAATATTAGACTAACACCAATAAAGTTAAAAAAAAAAAAATACACTTAATCATTATAATTATTAATTATATATTTATAACAATAAAATACGTGGTCATAATTAATTCTAAAATTTAGATAGCCTTGTGACATTGATATGCCTGGTAAATTTCGTTATTGATAAAAAGTTTGAACCAGACACTTGTTTCACTTAGCCAATGGTAATACTAATCGATTGCAATACTTAAACAACTAAAAAAAGGACTAAAGTGACACAAAGAGGTACTGTGAAAAATGTTATGTTAAAGGACTCCGATACAAGGATCGGGAGAATGAGACGGGGGAGAGAGATAGCTTGTTGTGTGGTCGGAGTAGATTTCACCTAATTTTTTATTTTTTTTAAATATATAATATGTAAATAATTACGATAAATATGTACATAAATATTATAATATATGTATTTAGTTTTTTTTATATAAATCGTTATATTTTTATTTAAAGTTTAGTACACATTATATTTTAATTATTTATATATCATATTTAAAAAAACAAAAAAAAAATTCCCTAGTCAGTCTCTGGAACCCCCTCCTCGTTTGCTTTGCTGGGGGGGGCGGGGGGGCGGTGTTGCTGATGTCTTGTCTTCTATGTTTAAAACGTCGGCGAGGGTTAGTCAATGTTTTCATGGAAATTTGCAACATAAAGGATAAGTCACCAACACATCATACGATAATTTTAGCAAATGCTTCGTGGGCTTCATGCAATTATCACCCATTATGACCTTTAGCCCTTTATCACAACCTTAACAAGTTTTCATTTCCCTTAATAATAATAATAATAATAATGTTGAGAATTTTGAATATGGAATATCCAATGGTGAAAATGAAATACAATTTTACTTTTTTTAAAATAAGGTGCCGATAATGGTCCCCAACACATTTGGAGAACTAGAAATTCAGTTTAACGATTGAACGCCGTAACATTTACTCATGTTATCAAAGAACAAAGCTCCTTCGGCCAATTATGTTAAGCCGTTGGTTATGTGGTTATAAAATAAAGCTATTCACTTCTTATTATTTCATAACGTTTATTTTATTAATTTTTTCTTAACTTTAAAACTAAAATCACCCTTTCTTTTTTTTTTTTAAAAAAAAAGAATTAAGTTTTTACCATGTACAATTTAACACATTTATACATCATTTTTATTCGTTACTTTCCACTTTAATATATTTTCTATTTTGTCAAATAAACTAACTAAAACTGCATACGAGAGACAAGAAAAACACAAAGATTGCACAAAGCTGACATGGACATAGGATTTTGTGCAAAAATTGGGAAAATTGATCACATTAAGGTTTTTTTTTTTTTTTCTTTTCTTTATTGTAAGGAAAGGAGTCCATACTCAAGGGTATCTCTATTGTTTCATGGGCCACAAAATGAAGGCCCCGTATTTGCATTTGCAACCCTCAGGCTCATAATTGGGATAGCTGACACCCAGGTGGAAATGGGAGTTGTGCCTTTTCCCTGTGTGGGCATGCTATTGTCGGCATCCTTCAAATATTGAAATTGGACCATCCTGTTAACTTCTTTTTCATAATCCTCTTCTTTGATTTCTTTGCTTTTCTTTACCTTTCCCGGCGAGCCAATCTCTCTCTGTGTCTCTCTCTCTTTTCTCCATCTGATCAATCCAGAAAAGTAATCTACGATGGTGGGGTCCATTTTCATAAAATAACACCTATATTTTCTGGATCAGAAAACTGTGTCAGAGAATAAGAAAAAATATTAAATAAACACAAATTTTTGATAATATAATAATGCAAGCATGGTAACATTTGTGATTTGGACAAGAATTCTGATTGTATTTTTGTGGGTCTATTTCATTTTTGCGTCAAAACATCAGGGTCCCATGAACGACGGAGAATCTTAGCTAGTCCAGGGCCCTATACTGCAGCACCTTTTCCTTCTGATAGCTTCATTCTTTGAAAAGGAAGAAAAAAAAAATCCAGAAAAAGGCATCAATTCATTCTGACAGCAATTCTTGAATTGAGTTGGTTAAAGAAATTGAGTAAAAGTGTACTAGAGACCGCCTTTCGCAGGTTGGTACGTGGGGAGCATGCGGGCAGGCTGGAGCACCTCGATCCAATCTGGGCCATCCATTTGGACCATCAACAACACTAATGGGGCCTTCTCCGTCCTCAACCTCCCATTGCCCTTCTGGTATATCCTGATCTGCACTTTCAGTGAGGTTCATATTCCATGACACATACAATCACCAATTTCTTCTTTGAAATACAAGAAAACTCTAAGAAGTCAACGAGATGCTGCGTTAGATTCTAGAAATAGATGCAAATTTATTAGTTGTTATTTTCTTTATCTTTTAACTCATTAACAAAAAAATAACTACAAATATGTAAGTTACAGTCCCCGTATAACTTTACACTTAATTTTTGTGAGTCCACTGATTCCGTAGCTAATTATACTAAAAAAAAACCAATAAAGGAAAAAAGTCCTTGTACCTTGCCATGAAGTTTTTCAGAGTCAGTGGAGCATGGACTTTAGGGTCGATTATTTGTGGTTAAAAGGAATTCAACATGTGATTAACAATAACTAAACCACTTGTGAGTAGTCTCTTGTCATTCAATTCAGGCAATGAGAACGATCTCTATGCCTGACAAATAATCTGTTACAATATGACTTTCTCTGAACTGCATTGCTCTCCGGCCGCAGGCAGTGACCTGCCGGTTGCCAAACATCCCACGTAGGATCACGTCATAAAAAAGACCTGGAATCGGGATGCTGCTAAAAGTTGCAAATTTTCTCGGATGTCAATTAAAATGGGATCTTCCATTGAAAGAAGAAAAAGCTATGACAAGCATTCCTTAGAATCGACTAAAATAATTGGACATTTTTTTCATAGGAGTTTGCCATGAAGAAATTGAAAAGCAGTGTGGGTCATGTGGAGGCTTATGGGGTTGGCTTCTTTCTGAATAATTGTGTTTCTATGGAGGCATCCATATTGAAGTTTGTTTCATTAACTTTTTCGGTAAAGTTTTGCTCTCTTTTTACAAAAACTCCTAATTGTAATAAAAACACTGAGTAACCACTTATAATTAGTTTAGTGATGATAACGATAAATTTGATATTGTGTTGCTTCGATACGAGGTTTCATGTTTAAATTCTCTTGGTACTTCTGATGAAACAAATGGACGATGAGTTATTGTATTAGTAATCAAGAATTTTCTTTGAAGAAATTTTTTCTTATCAAATGAGATGATATGACTTTAATTGATAATAAAATCTAATATTTGATATATCAATTTCGAATATTATATTTTGTTTATTATTTTAAAATTTAATATTATATTTTAAATTTTTATTAATTTAATTTATTAAATAATATAAATTTAGTTTACGAGATTTGAAGTAATTCTAAATATTTATATTTTTTATAATTGTATTAAAGTCTTTAAAATCTAATTTCTACATACTAATAATTTTTAAAATTATAAAAAAAGTTTATATATATAATAATAATAAGAGATATTTATTTAATTATTACAATAATTTTAAATTTTTAGATAATTTTTAATACAAAAAAGTCAAATTTATTAGAATAGAAAAAATAATTTTTAAGAGTTTAACAAAATAAAAATCTTGTTCCAATATTATTATTTCAATATCAGTATTTTGGTGAAATTAGCTCTTTTTTTAAGAGTAATTATATAATAGTAATTGAATATTTAAATCTACCAAATATTGGTTATCAAGCGAGTGATTCACATTTTGATTTAATTGATCACTCTCGTTTTTTTTTGGACGTTGGGGCATCTTGTGATTAGATAAAGGAGATAATGCCGTCCAATCTGCTCTAAGAAAGCTGATGGCTCACCAAATAAAGCAAAAGGTCTGGTGCTACATTAAATCAAGAATCTTATTTGGTCTTATTTCTTCCATCACATGCATTACTGAATTCTTACTTTTTCTTTCACAAGCAATAAAAAAGATTGAATCCATGTTCTTGGATGCCCTAAAAGCCTTGCTTTAAGTCTATTTTTAATAGGAGATGAAAATTGCAGGGGATTTATAAGCAATTTAATTTCCAGTTTTTTTTTTTTTTTAAAGCAGCATTTAAGGTCCCGTGCTGTATTGGTTCTTGGCTCATAGACTTGGCACTCCTATCGTTTAGATTGAACCAAAGAAAAAGTGAACGAGTCAATGAGGTTTAGATCAAGAACATAAAGCATACGTTTAGATCAAACTTCAAATCATCAATGAGGTTTTATTGGGTTGAGCCATAATAATTTTGTTTTATAACTCGAGCCATAATCAAAATACGTCCCTTAAAATATCTTGACATCGAACTACAATTATTGTGGAAAAAACAAAAATCAGCCACATCTAGTGTCCTCTGATAGCTCACCAGATAAAGCAAAAAGAAACAAAGATCAATGTCGGCATGTGATTCTCTCCCTTAAATTATATAGATTCCCATTGCTTGATGATTTGTTTTGTCCATGCCCTGGTGTGAAACATGTTTAAATAGCCTTATTTAATTGTTAGCTGTGATGCAACTTTCAAGTTTCACTCTGAATTATCATAGTCACCACCTCTTGTAATGTTGACATAACAGCTTATTATTCATAATCTATGTGACTTTCCAAAGAGAAATATCTAGAAAATGTTGATCTCATGCACTACTGTATTCACGTCTTCTTAAAAATTTTCCCAAAAATGCCATCCCTATACTTAGAGACTCAGCTTTTAGTTTGGTTTGGTTTCAATTTGGCTAATTCAAGTAAAACAAGATATGTTGGTTGTTTTGCCATGACATAAAGAAAGAATATTAGTACGATTCTTGTTCTTGCCATCCGAGTTCTTGTCAAAACGTCAAATCCTGCATAAACGTATTATAAACGTCCAAATTTCAACATACCCGATGGAATATTGTTATGGTGAACTTGGAATCGTGTGAATTAGTATATGGTCTCATGCTCGAATCTATCTAAGTGCATTTCATGTTTGAAGTGAGTGTCACCGGTCATATTGGCAAGCCGCTTGTAAAAGATTACTCATCATTATATATATATATATTGCTGTTCAAAAAAAAAATAAATAAAACACAAAAAAGAAGTTGAGGGTGAATGCCACGACGAGTTTGCCTACCAACTATGATGTATGATAAATCATCCCTCTAGGTTAAAAGGGAAAGAGATGGTGAACTATATTATAATCGCTTAGCTTGTTTTTTACATGATGATAAGTACTTTCCTTGCAAGAAAACAAGAAAAGTACACAAAGTATCACAAAATGTCAAGGATCCCTTTATGGGGATTGGTTAAAAGTTCCTTTTAAGGGAAATAGGAGAAATGTATGATGATAAATTGATGGAAGCAATATTGTGATTACTCCCAGAAAGGCTGGGCAAACAAATTCACCTTTTTTTCTAGCCACCTTCCCATTTTTATAGTAAAAAGATTTAGCTTAAAACCCATTTTCATCGTCATTCTGTTTCCAAGATTTAGCTTAATGATCATATCACTAAGTGGCAAAAGAAGAAAAATCAAATTCATGGTCACATTGATATGTACAGATAGTACACATTGCCATAGTAAAGTTTTAGTGTCTTTGGACTGAAGTTAAGTTTTTAGTTTATTTTTTGGAGAATTGAATGTTGGTACTCAATATTCATTAACTATTTATTTCATATATATATATATATATATATATATTTGTCTCTAAAGATTAAAAATTCAAACCTATACTTGAAATTAAGAATTTGCGTAATTTTATCATTAAATCATGTAGCTAGTAACTTTTGCAAATATTATTGGTTGCTTCAGCTATTAATACTGCACAACAGCTATCAATCATGGTCAATAACTATTTGTAGTTTTTACCCCCCTTCTTTTTTCAATTTTAGTGTTATGGTTTGATAGTAGTTGAATCATATTATGAGAAAGAATTTTATGAAAATAATTGAAAGTGCATGCATATTAGGAAGTTTGTATTATAATGTAATTGAACCTAAAATCCCAATCAAGAGTGTAAAAAGGAACATTGCATCAAGTGAAAGGAATTCCAGCTCAATAATCAAACATAATTCAAATGAAATTATTGTTTCATAAATCTTCATTTTTTCTTGGGTGAATGGAACACTTCAATGTATCACTCCACTGCAATAGAAATATCTCGTAAAAATATTTTAGTGGTTTAAAACTTAAATTTTTATTTTTGAGACCACATATTCTAATTTTAGAAAGAGGATATAAAATTTATATAATTAAAAAAATTACATTGATTATGTAACTCGAGAAATGAGTCTCCTAATGAAAAAAAAAAAATCAAATTAAAAAAATGAAGTAGGAAAATTTTTGTGGATTAGTTGGTAAAGAAAGGGTTGTTACTGATACCGACCCATCGTTTCTAATAGGAATAATCTTCACACATATTTCAGACCACAAAATGGGCCGTCATCTGCAGCAAAATTGCAAGCAGTCCACGGTTTGTATTGAAGTTTGATAGTACTCATTTTGATGGGTTGAATTGCCTGATGACAATTTTTGATTTGTATTAATTGTTGTCTTAGATTCTTTACCTCTAAAAAGTATATTTGAATTCCAATTGCTATTTGATGGTTGCAAATGCCTAATGGCACTTTTTTATTTTTCTTTAAAACACATTTGAAGAACTCAGTTTCAGTGCCAGGATTATCACTTTTAGGTAATTTGGATTCGTCAAAAAATCCTCAAGAACTCCTTGTCTGCAAACATTTTGCACTTCCATACATAAATTGAGACAAATTTGATATAAAAATCAATAACTTAATAAACATATAGCAAAAAATCATTTCTTATAATTATTTAATTTAATTTACAACTACAAATGTATTTGTAATCATAAAATTGATTAAAAATGTATATTTTATCAAATTTTATAATTTCTCTTATTTATTTCACTCTCATCTTTAAAAGTTTTTACTAGAATCCTGTGTCACTTAAAAAACAATATTCATCCAACCACGTACATGAATTTTAAAAGATTAATATTAAAGGATTAGTTTCCGTATAATGTAAAGTTATTTTACTGTAATATGATGTATAATTTTTGAGTTACATAAATAAAGTAAATAGAATTGTTATTTTGTCCCATAGTTCAATTTCGACGAGTCCAAGGTGGAGCCTCACAAGTATGGGGACCGGAACCACCAAGGTGCAAGTGTGACTCGTGTATGGTTCAGTGCAAGTGCTGATGTTCGTGTTTATTTACTGTGCCACCAACTCCCCCTACTGTCTGCTGCTCTGATTATAATATATATGAATAGCATGTAATGTTGTCCCAAAAATCCTTCCGAACGTCCCTTTTCTCTGTACTTCCCTTTCTCTCTGGATGTTTTTCACTGTAATAGCAATTCCCGATAGCTCATTGTAGTCTGCCATTGGCCAGCCATACTGCTTTGAGAGAGAGAGTGAGAGATGGGGCATCACTCATGCTGCAACAAAATGAGAGTGAAAAGAGGGTTGTGGTCACCAGAGGAAGACGAAAAGCTCATCAACTACATATCCACCTACGGCCATGGCTGCTGGAGCTCAGTTCCAAAACATGCAGGTACTCACTCATTATTTCTCTGCTCCACACACACACACACACACACACAAACAAATGTACAACATTGTACAAAATTTTCTGTTTGCTGAAGAATGTCTTTTCTATTTTATATACATTTCATTCCACAATATCACTCAGTTCTTCGTCTTCTTCTTTTTTTTCTTGCCTATTATACTCGTTCCTGCAGGGCTGCAGAGATGTGGGAAGAGCTGTAGGTTAAGATGGATAAACTATCTCAGACCTGACCTAAAGCACGGAGGTTTCTCTCCCCAAGAAGCAGCACTCATCGTTGAACTCCAAAGCATTCTAGGCAACAAGTATATACGTCATACCTATCTTATCTATCTGTCATTATATTCTCCATCTATATTGATTTTTTTAATTTTTTTTATATTTTTCATGATGAGGAATCATTTCTGGTAAATCTCAGTTGTTCTTATTCAGTTATCATTGTTTGGACCATTCACATGCTATCGACATTGTAATCATCTTTCAGTGGAAATTTCTTTCCCATTTAAGTATGTCTGCATTTTTTCTTTCAAAGTACAGGTGGGCACAGATAGCCAGGCACTTACCAGGAAGAACAGACAATGAGGTGAAGAACTTTTGGAATTCAAACATAAAGAAGAAGCTCAACTCTCATGATCATGTTTCAAGTTTAGCCAACTTCACTGATTTGCATAGTTCCGATGGAGATTCTGGGGAAGATTTTATCTTCTCCTTAAATGCAAACCCTAACCTCACTCTAAGTGCTCATCAACAAGACCAGCTCTACCATACCCCCTCAGATTCAATGCTGTCAAGTTTGAGTCATCACGAAGACTTCGTGTTCAACCAAATTCCCTACAATTTCAATGTTGATTTGGGCAGTTTGCCATCCACTTCAATACCACAACCCCTACCACCTCCACCCAATGACCCATCTTTATGGTCCCTGCCGTATCTCCCCCAACATATTGATTCAAACTCAGAAGACCAAGTCTTGAGCAATGTGGCAGCAGGTCCACCTTATATTGGAGATGAAGTCACTGATCAATGTATAACAGCAATGCCTTATAATGACAACCAAGCTATGGTACCCATGATGCCAAAACTGTGTGAGAGAATAGAAGGAAATGTTAATGGAATGCCCTCTTCTTCTTCATCTTCAGCACAAGAGGCAGAGCTGCTTGACTCACCTGCTAGACTTCCATGTCTTCCATCCGTTCCTTGCACGCATGAACTGCAGGTGCCAACAAATCAGAGGGAGGACTACGTTGATGGTGCTGTCATGACATTGTCAGCAGCCTATTCATCAAGTGGTCAATTTGTTGCTAATAACCCTATTCTTCTTTCCAGCTGGGATGCCTAAAACATTAGTTGACACGTTAAGGGGAATTGTGAGCGGACTCATTTTGACATGCGATGCATTTATTTCCTCAATCACTACTGTGGGAAATCCTAAATGTTACTAGTTCAAGTTCTGTGGTAAGTAATGTTTGCTTAGGTTCCATAAATCTGAACATATTATATGAATTCCTCTGTAAATTTAAATTTTCCTTCTTTTCTTAAAATGTTACGCTATTCTCCTTTGTAAATTTGACGATTCTGCTTTTTCTCTTTTTGTTTTTTTCTCCTTTTTCTTTTCTATACTCATTCATATCAATAAATATCATTGTCCTTTTTTCCTTCACATCTAATTCCCTTCCCTGGGACACTTGTTGTGGCCGACAACGAAGAGATTGGCGTTTGGCAGTTCTACTTATATGCTTCCACTCTACTTGTATCAAATATTTGCTCTGATAATTCTCTGGGGGTAACTGGTGGCAACGGGCGGCAGCTATTCTCTTCTCTGGGTTTCGATTCCAATAAATTCTTATATTACTGATATATAATTATATAAATATTTTTAGTTTTATTGATATGATAAAACATTATAATAATTAAAAAATATATACAATAATATAAATATCGAACCATACGTATCAATAAAATATTTATATATATATATATATATACAAATTGTTTTGTCCTCACTCAAAATTTTTTCTTTATTTCGATTGGGTGGCTTGAAAAGCTTCGACTAATAAAAGCTATTATAATTACCATCGATTTCTTAAAAGAATTAGTTATTACACTCTTTACATTTAAAAATAAATATATATATGAATTTAGATAACCAGCAAAAATTAAAATTACTATGAATTTTACACAATTGCTTGAGTCATAATTTAATAGTGTTATATTCACACCAAGATTCGGCCTTTCCTTACCTTTCCAAGAATAAAAGCGAGTAAAATCTAGGATGTTCAAGTATTCAACTCTGGATAGGATGGTCGACAGATATGCTAACAATGCATAGAATTGGGAATTTCTATTTTGGTATTCCCATCATTGATTCTATTTGTTCCAGCACCTCCACAACTCCATCCCCGTGGGATATTGTTCTAAGCATCTCCAAGTAATTTGTGATGCTCGCAATGATAAAAAATAAATTTCGAGTTATAATTTTTAAAAATAATAATAATAAGTAAAATAAAAAATAAAAAAATAATTATAAATAAAAAATATTAAATTTATATAATTTAATTAATTTGTACTATATAAATTAAAATAAGAATAAATATTATTAAAATAAATAATATAAAAATAAAAAGTTCTTATTGAGTCCAATTGATAAAATCTAAAAAATTGACTAATGATTATTAGAATTTTATTTTTTTAATTATAAAATAAATTATATTAATTTTTATTTATAAAAAAAAATAATCAATTTTTCTCAATATTTTGATATGAGAATTTAGTTACTAATTTAATAAATCTTCATATTAACTCAACTCTCATATGTAAATTTAGTAATAATACTTCATTTTTTCCACAAATTTTCAAATCATCATACCATATTAAACTTAGCAACTATAAGAGACTTAAGAAATATATTTGCAGGATTATTTTTAGTATTAATTTTTTGAATTGAAACTTTTCTTATGGCAATCATCTCTTCAATGAAGTGATACTCTACATCAATATATTTTGTCTTCTTATAATATATTTGGCCTTTAATCCAATCTATTGTACTTTGACTGTTACAATGAATGTTAACAATATCTTAATGTAAACTAAGCTTGTCATATAAGTTTTTAAACCATAAGACTTCTTTGGTAGCTTCAATCATTACTATGTATTCTACTTCAATAATAAACAAAACAATAGCATATTGTAAAGTAACTTTTCAATTAATAGCAAAACCATCAATACAAAATGTATAGTTTATAATAGATCTTTTTCTATCAAGATCAATATCATAATCAAAATCAATAAAACCAACCAATACACTTAAATTTATACTAAACTCTAAACATATATCTAAAATACCTTGCAAGTATCTAAAAAATCATTTCACAACTTGCCAATATCATTTTCTTAAAAAAGACTTATACATACTAACCATATTAACTGCTTGTAAAATATCTAAATATGTGTAAACCAGTGTATATATAAAACTATCAACTACACTTAAATATGAAACTCTTTCCATATACCTTCTCACCTCATCTGACTTTCATGACTAAGCAACTAATTACCTAAAATAACTAGCAATAGGAGTATTAACAAGTTTGACATTTTTCATATCAAATCATTCCAAGACTTTTTAAATATAATTCTTTGAATTCAGATATAACTTACCACCTTCATAATTTCTTTTGATTTGTTAGCCAAGAATTTTCTTTACTACTTTTAAGATTTTTATCTCAAATTCATTATTTAAAAGCACTTTCAAAATATAAATTTCTAACAAATTCTTGGCAGCAATGAACATATCGTTAATATAAAGTAACATATAAATGAATAAGCTATCATCTAACTTATAAAAGTAAACATAACTGCATACATGCTCCTAGAATAACCATAACCCAGTATAGAAAAATTGAACCTCTTATACCACTTTTTTGGAGACTATTTCAATGTATACAAGGATTTTTTCAACAAAACAAACATGGTATTCCTTACTTTTAACTTCAAAAACTTGGGGTTGCCTCATGTATATTACCTTAAGCTCACTATGTAAGAAAGTTATCTTAACATCAAGTTGCTTTAACTTCAAATTGTACATGGCCACTGAAGCAAGCAAGACATGTATCGAACATACATCTTTGACTCCACTAAACCTACTTTCCTTTTAAAGACCTATTTGCAACCAATGATTCTTTTTTTCTAAAAATGGCTTCATAAGAACCCATGTGTCATTTTTATAAAGAGAGATTTTTACAATCATTAAAACCAACTACCTAGATGAGTCAACACCTAAAGGTACTTTTGAATATGTATATGGTTTGCCATTTTTATTAGTTTCTTGTACAACTGAAAGAGTATAAGTAATATAGTTATTATATCTTTATAGTAGTCAAATCTCTCTTTTTGGTCTATCTCTGACTATGAAATATTTCTCTTCTCTGTTTTCAAAGGAATTTGCAATATTTAATGAATTATATTGAATAAGAGAACTCTATTGTGTGACATCTTGATTCATAACTTCAAACTCCACTTATTTATTTGCATTATCACTTTTACCTATATCATAAGGATGAGAAGACTCTCCTTTTGGATGTAAGATAGAGGATTTGTCAAATTTAATATCCTTGTTAATCACAAATTTTGGTGGATCAACACACTACAAACAATATCTCTCACTCCAAATGTATGGCCTAGGAAAATGCACTTTTTAGCTCTAAATTCCAATTTTCTATCATTAACATGCATATATGAAGGATATCCAAATATTTTTAAATCATAATAATTGGGAGTATTTAATTAGATTTCCTTTAAAGTCTTGAAATCTATAAATGTTGAAGGTATATAATTAATGATATAACAAGTTATAGAGATTACCTCTACCTAAAAGTCTTTTGACAAACTAATATTGAAAATTATATAAGGAGCTCTCTCTAAAAGTGCTTTGTTTACACTTTCAACAACACCATTCTTTTGAAAAATCATCCTAACTGTATAGTGATAAATAATAACTTTATTTTTATAAAAATCATTAAATTCACCTTCACAAAATTTAAGTCATTAGTTGTCCTAAGTCATTTAATTTACTTCCTTATTTACTTATCAATTAAGGCTTTCCTTTGGAAAACATCATTCTTTTTCTTCTTAAAGAAAATCCAAACTTTCCTTAAATAAATATCAATTAAAGCCAACATATAACTAGCATCCCCTTTTGGTAGAATGTGAGATAGTCCACAAAGTGCCTTTTGTTTTATGAATTGTTAGAGACTCGAAACTGACATGCTTTTGTTTCCCTCGCAAAAGTCCAATTTTTTAATATATTGTCCAGACAAAAGACCTCTTTCATTCAACATTAATCGTCGCTCATATGCTCTAATCACACATACCATCTACCTTTGAATTAGATGATGTAGAGATTGTAATAATACCCATAACTGTAAATTCTTATAGAATGTACAAATTTTTATACCTATAAATTTTCATGATACTAAAAACATCCCCACTAATTTTCAAAACTTTATCTTCACTGGTGCATCCATTGTCAAGAGTCTTAAGTATTCCCAATGAGATGAGATTTTTCTTTAATTCTAAAATGTGTTTAATCTATATAAGTGTTTTCATAATACTAATATAAGTCTTGATTCTAATTGTATCAATTCTAACAATTTTGCATATTAAATTATTATTTATTATAACAACTCTACTTTCAACAAATTCATAGATAAAAAACCAATTTTTATTGGGGCATATATGGTATGTGCAACCAGAATTAAAGATCTATTTATTAATAAAACTTAAGTTGTCATTAGCAGAAAAAATAATTTCTTCCCTCATTTTCTTTAACACTAGTATGAATTGACACCTTATTTTTGTACTTATCCTTATCCTTAACTTTCTGTTTTAAAAAAATTAGTTTTGATATACCCTTTTTTCTATAATACTTACACACCAAATTTTAATATTTGGATTTAGATGTAAATTTAGATGTCTATCTGCATCTCTCTTATCTGATTTACCCCAAACCATCAAATTATCAACTTGACCACTACTACTTTTTCCAATTATACCCTAATCAATTTGATCTTTCAACTTCAAAATAAATTAAATTTATTTATAAGAAATAGTCTTTTTACAATAAAATATTAATTTTTTGAAATATTTAAATGATTGGAAAAGAGAATACAATAATAATTGAACTTTATTTTTATCTTTAATATAAATATTTATATTACTTAAGTTCTTAAACAAAGAATCAAATTTATGAAATACAATAATATAGATGACCCTTCAAGTATATAAAGTATATACAAATTTTGTTTTAAATAAATTTTATTTTTCACTATTTTCTTCATATACAAAACCTTTAATTTTTTCTACAAACTCTTAATAGTTACCTTAATAATTATTTCTCTTAAAATATTATCAAAAAGTTTTAAAATGATACATAATATGACCTTCTTATCAAGACCAATATATTCCTTATTAGACATCTTTTCTAGCTTTTTCTCCTTGCCTAGCAATGCTATGTCAACATAATCTTGAAACTTTTCGAAATAATGTTTAGTTATTGTTATAATAACTATTTTTCTAATAAATCGGGCTTTAACTAATTTGATAAAAAATAATCTTAGAGTTATAACTCTTAAAGTTAATAATAGAAAATAAAATAAAATACGAGAAAGAATAACTAAAAATAATAGATATTAAATTTATATAATTTGGTCAATTTAACATATGTTTATAGATAAAAGTGAAATAAATATCATTAAATTAAAAAATACAAAAATAAAAACTCTTTTTAAATTTAATTAACAAAAATTCAAATAATAAACTAAATGTTCATAGAGTTTTACTCATTTAATTATAGAACAAATTATACTACTTTTTATTAATAAGGAAAAAAATTAATCAATTTTACTCAACCTCTCATCATAAGACTTTAATTACAAACTTAACATGTAACATTGCCTTGGATGAATACTAGCCTTCCATCTTTGCATCCATACTATCCTTTAGCCCTTTTTTATCTGTGAGAATTAGCTTTAACTAATCAACCAAATTTTTCTGCCCGTCTGGATGTCTTAAATCGATTGCCCTTAAATCCGTCGTCATTCGAAGTAGCACCAGACCGAAGCCATATACATCGCTCTTCACAAATAAATGACCTTTTTATCATGGAGGAAATGGAAATGGAAATGGAAATGATAAGTCAAATATTTTGTCATATGCCGAGCTGCATAATAATGCAAATATGGCATCCCAAAAAGAGGCCTTACCCAATGACATCTTGTTTTACAACGGTTGGTAGAAGATTGTATATCATAGGACTTTCGTTTACAAAATGACAAACCTTACCATTGTGACAAGTCTCACCATCAATTGCATGATGAAAACATAACGTCCCAAAATTGACGGAGAAAGAATATAACAAATTGCGAAATTTGCACATAAATTATTACCAGTTGCAATGTATTTTGGAGCTGCATAACCACTGGTACCCATCACCCTGGTGGTCTAAGGTGAATGTCCCTAGGTAGGCCCCTCCCTTGCCAAGCCAAAGCCTGATAGCCTAGCATTGTAGTTCTCAGAAAAAGACAAAAAAAAAAAAAAAAAAAAGGCAGATTGCCACTTTAAAGCGAAAGGCTAAATCCTGAATGACGGATGCTTGTCGACTAGACCCTAATAAGGAGCCTCTGTTTACTTCTAGCTTCAAGCGTTTACAGCACATTAAGAAGAAGACAAACGGCCCTTTGTTTTTTACTTTTTGTTTCTTTAGTGGGTTCCCTCATGTCTTAGAAGGAAAAGAAACGTGAAGTTGTTGCGATGGTTTTCCAACTACAAAGTAACTAAAGGATAAGTTTTTGTTTTCCAACTACAAAGTACCTAAAGGATAAGTTTTTGTACCATCCTTTTAATATATAAATCTTTTCACGTATTATATTTTAAAATTTAGTATGCATTTCTAAAAATAGAGAGAAGAAAATTAAAAAAAACTAACCCATCATCAAATTGTATATTTGAGGAAATGGAGCCTCTGTGAACGACTTGTGACATAAGCAGAAAAGCCATATCTCGAGCTGCTCCAGTGGCTATCTTGAGCCGTAAGTTCCAAGATAAGGGTTCAATAGGGAATTCCTGCAAAATTAATCCAAATCTCAAGTCATTACTTTATCAAGTGCCCAATGTCCTATCAGTCCCCAATGTCCTATCAGTCCTTACTCATAAAGATGATCTACCAAGCTTCCATTGGGCATGAATTCATAAACAAGATGATGCCTGGAGCATAAGATTCTATTCCATGGAAGGGAAAGTGCTACGCGTTCAGCCTCCCACGTTGGACAACATAGATTGCCTGGCCCCAATCACTAGATGTCTGCTTTTGTGATGTCAAGTCTACATTGTGCGGAAATTCACCTCAAAGTTTTGTTAAAAAAAAGTTATAATATATAATTATATTATTATTATATATTTTAATATATAATAATTAATAAGTATAATTAAATGATATTAAGGGAAAAGTTTTTTTTTTTTTCTTGTGATTGATTGGGGGTATGACCCAAAAATTAAACTTGTTCATTTATTTTATTTATTTATTTAAGTCTTTCAGGAGGGCATTCAGTCCAAGGGGTGAAGATGGAGAGATTGGGATTCTAACCTCAGCCTAGTCCCTAGACTTGTAGGTAAATGGCCACTCAAATAACTCCGAGTGGCTACGCGAACTCATTCCCAAGTGTTTTGGGTAAGGACCTTTAACATCCCTCGACCAAAAGTCCATTAAAAAAAGTAAGTTTAGTTGGGTAATGGTAAGTCAGGAGTCCTCCTCAACAAACCGTGAAAGATGGGGAACCCACTTCACAAGTTTATTCAAACGGTAACAAGATGGCCCCATAGCACGTGGTACGGTGGTGGACCCTCTTGACAAGTATTCTGCTTTGAGGATGAAATGAAATTTCACCCACTAACTCGAAATTCGGATTTGATTCATGGAATGGGATGAATTGCGTAGTGGGTGGAAAGAAGAAAAAAAAAAAAAAAAACCACTTCCTGTGTCGTGCCACTCATAAGTCAACACAATGAGCTTCTCAATAAATTCAAAACAAAGAAAAGTTTCTAAGATGTAAAATATGATTGTTGTTAACCAAGAGCTTGAAACATCCAAAAAAAAAAAAAAAAAAAAAAACAATACACCAATATATATAAACAAGAAGCAAAAATAATAATATTACAAGAAATTTATATACTAATTCCGTATTTAGGAACTCTATTAGTAATTATTAAAATAACAATAATAAAACTTTTAACTCTAAATTAAATTAAAATTGGTTACATAATTTTTTTTTATTTTGATGATTTTGTTCTTGTAAGTGTTAGTAATCATAAATAGTGCCTTAAAAATAAATAGAAGATTCAAATACTAAGAATACAACAATGAGAGGAAATGCACGGCCCCTTGTTCTAGATTACAGATTTATCAACCGCTACAGAATACCAAACAACTAAATAAGCAATCCAAGTCCACCAAAAAGCTGAAACAAGAAAGAAAAATAAATTAAAAAAATAAATTAAATTAAATAAAAAAAATTGACCCAAAAAAGAGGGAAAAAGCATGAACCAATAGCTGATTAATTAACTAAGTTGCTGCACAACAGCAGGTTATACTTGCTCAGATAAAGTATGGTATTCATTGGTCCCCTTTAAATGCAGAAATGATCCAATCTGAAGCTGCCTTATGAATGTCTGACTCAATATGTGGAGAAAGCAATTGAGGAGTTATCGCAACCTGACATTCAAAGCGAAAATAAAGAGAATTACATCCACCAATTCAACTACTTTTAGCCATGGAGAGTGAGAAGGTGACGGCAGCATTTTGAAAACCAAAAATGCAGTGGAAGTTTTCTGTTTAATGATCCACACATATAATTTGAACTTCAAGCCAAGCTCATGGTCCAGGAACACATACACCTCCCTGAGCACTCTAGTGATTGTGAAGATCCAGACTACGATCTTAGTTCCCTACACAGTTTAGACCTGAACCTCGTATGCTTAGTTACTATGCTTCATGTGACAGCAACATTCAGTCGGGTGCTTGTTGACAGCAAATCATCGGCATCTCCAATTCAGTATTATCAGAGAATTGTATGGAAACGATTACCTTGTTTGTAGATGGTGAAGTGGGGATTTCCATCTTTGAGTGAGCAACTCTTTGGGAAAGACCCCTTCTCTATATCTTTGATAGAAGCATTGATAAAATGGTAAAGAGACAGCGACTGCATCACGGAAATCACTTTCTTGGCTTTCATCCTTCTTCCTATAATAGATAATAATTCCAATGAATTACTTATAAGCAATAACAAAGGGATAACCATTCGCAAGAGATCATCAACTCACCGATTCAGTGATATTGATATAGATGGGACCCCAAAAGATAGTGCCTCTCTGGCTCCAGCAACAACGCCTGAGTACAACTTGTTGGATTTTCCACATTTAGAGTCAACTATTGTCACCAAAAATGCAAACTCAACAATTAAATTATGTGAAATTTATGGGCAACTAAAAAAAGAAAAAACAATTGAAACAATACACAACATGGCACAGCACTTGCATGTGATGACCGCAGCTTGATCCCCTGTTAATTCCACTAATCACTCAAATCCATCCAAGAATAGTTCTGAAGAAACAACTGAATAAACATAAGTTACATGTATATCATAGATGCAAACACATGTATGCTAACCAGCAAAGGCTTTGACCAAGAAAACAGTGCTCCAGATAATGCTAATGACACACAATCCACTGGAGTCCCTGAGAAACAAAATCCATGACCAAGGCTATTACTATAAGTAAATGAGCAAAGTGTTACATTCATCAGATTCCGCAGACAGCCTGAAAAAAATCAAGTTAATAACCAAAAACTAGCCAATTGTGTAGTTATGATGCATCCAAACAAACCAAAATGGCTAACTCAAAAGCAATGTCATCGCCATGCAATTTTGCAATCATAAATCATAAGGGGTATGCATTAAGAAACCTCGGATCCTAAAGAGGTTTACTGGCATGTATTTAGACGCCTAATATCCTAGAGAGATCAGCTAAAAAAATGATAATACATCAGTACCAAATTAACAGAAATCTTTCACAACTTGGACCAGATAATACAAGATAACCATGAATAAAATGCGATTATACCTGAAATTTCTTAAGCCATGGCACCATTAATATGAGCAGAAGTTCCAGCAACTGTTTCTCGTAGAGTCAAGGAATGGCTGGGTACTGATTTGTCCCTAAACCAACCAATTCACAAACTACAAAACCACAAAATGTTTCCATATAAAAACCAAAACGACAGAAAATGAGAGAGTGGCCAGAAGGAGCCATATGGCAGGGAAGCAACAAAATGCTGATAGGACTACGGTACAAAAGAGAACACACATATCCATAAACCAACCAATTCAGAAACTACAAACTCGCAAAATGTTTACATTAAATCAAAAAACAAAATGCAGAAAAAAAGTGATGTGGCCGGAAGGAGCCATATGGCAGCAACAAAATGCTAATAGGACTATAGAACCAAAGAGAACAAAAATATCCTGCTATTGACATCCATACTGGAAAGTTTAAAATTTAACATAACAAGGTAACATAATTGACCCAACACATAAGAAAGCAGACTACAAAGCACAAACTATTTCACAATGATGTTCAAAATCAGACACAATCAAAAAGGGATCTTTTCAACCGGAAAAAAAAAAAAATCAAATAAGTTGATGAACAGTAGAATTCAATAAAAAAACAAAAGTAACATAAAAATGAAAGGAAAATAAAGAAACCCACGATTGAGGCACGCAAACATGGACATTATAGAGCCCTTCACGGACCAAAGCTTCAACGAGAAAAACAAGACCAGGGGACTCAATCCCATCACCATTGGTGACCAAAACAATAGGCGTTGAATCATTCTCTTCTGAATTTTCCACATAAGCCCTTTGCTTGTGCCATGTCTCTTCGTTAAACAACACTTAATTAGTCCAAGCAAAGTTCCTACACGATTTAACTCACAAAGATTAACTATAAGGTTTCATTACATAGTGCGAGTTCTTTTGACATGAAACAAATTGTAGGCAAATACACAATCAAGGATAGTAATAGTGCAGCGTAAAATTTTTTGTTAACATTTTATTCATCCAACATTAAGAAAGCCCCATTTATCTAATATTTTTGTTAATTACAACAAATTATATCATGTGATAAATATGGGGTCATCAAACACAAGGTACATTATGGTGTTCCAGTCAAATTGAGAACAAAAATGTTCCAAATTCTAGTTCAACTTCTAAGTATCTTTGAACATTATTAAATGACTGCTCCCGAAAAGAGCTATCAAGGCTAAGACAACATACAAAAAGAAAAAAAAGGTTGAATGGAAAGAACTTTGAGAGTTACACTTCCTGATGCAAACTATGGTCAATTTCAATGTCCCAGGATATGTATTGGAGGATAGGATGCCCTGGGAAGATGGAAGCATGCTCATGTTAAAGTATTGAAAAGTTACATGCACTCGATAAATTGAATATCTCAGACCTTAATTTACACATGATATTATCAAGATGATTAGTTACACATGTTTAGTCTTTTAGTACATGCAGTCGGAAAACCTCATACCTTCTAACCAGGAAGCAACCCATCTATCACAATCACAGACCAGCTTCTTACCTTGGAATTTTGAAGCGTAAAAAACCCGCTCAAGAACATTTCCGTATGCCAAGCACATAACGCCTCTTCCATGTTAAAAAGAAATAGAAGAGTAACAAGGAAGGAAAAAAAAAAAAAAAACAACCTTAAACAAATTCCTACATGTAAAGATCCACCGAATTACTTGCTAATCCTTGTCAAATTCCCCATCTTAATGCTACAATGAAAACGGGGGAGGCAAGCAACAGTATTTGAATTTGATATATGAATTTTTTGTGTCCACAATACACAACAATAACAAAACCTTAATTGTAAATTTTATTTAGATCAGGAACATAAATCTTTTTTCGTTATTACATTCTACTTTGAGCAAAATTTAGAGCGACAATTTAATTGATTTAAGCTCATTCTAACCAAAAATTTTCAAATCAACTTGGATTTTCTCCTTATACTTGTCATCCAACTGGATTTGGTATTGCAGAGGAGAGACACCCATAATATTCATAGCAAAAACTTCCAAGAGGCCAATGTGAACCTTGCAGACATTGTGTCCACTTGGAGGTGGTGATGGGTGAGGTTCTGGTGAAGCGTAAGTTATCTCACATGGTATGTATGCTGGAAATGATACAAATACATAGGAAAACATTGGCAGAGGGTAGTTTAAGATAGTTCAATTCCGTTCAATTCCCAAAACATGGCTCAGTAAATCATTATGTAATATGAATGAAACAACCTCAAACAACATTTCCATTGCAAACAAGAAGCTATAATCCATATATGCCTGGAACCATTTTTGTTATGTATTCAAAGATCATTTCTATGCAAAGCACACCAACTAATAGTCTAATAGTGCTTTGTAAGATGTAGTCCAAAGACCAAGATAAATAATTCCCCTCAGAACAAAACAATTATATAAAAGAAACAATCTTTTTACATGCATCAGATCAACAATATGTATATATAGGCATAATGGAGAATTTTTTTTCCCGTTTTTTGTGGGTACATACCTGATTGAGACTCCACTGCTAAGAGTTTCTGACTTTGTGTTTATGTTTGTGTGTCTGAATCTGATTTTAGGGTTTGATTAGTGATTACAGGTTAATGAAAAAGCTAATTTCCTGTCTGTCCTCTTATTGAACAAGATTAATCTGTGCCGCGGCAGGTGGGATGATGTCATGCTGACATGGATGGTTGAGTTGCCACTTGGTACAGATTTACTTCATCAAAGTTGTGTTACACATCACAGGGCCACAGAAGTCAGCATATATTCAACCCAACATGCGCTTGATATGTGGGTTTGAATTGAGTCTGAAAAATTTGAATTCAAAGCCTAGTAAGTTTGTAGTTTGTGAGTCCAATGATTCCGTAGCTAATAAAGCTTAACGGAAAAAAAAGAAAAGGCTTTGCAGCTTGCCACGAAGGTTTTCAGAATCGGTAGAGTATGGACTTGAGGGTCGCTTATTAGTGATTAAAAGGATTTCCGCATGTGATTAGCAATAACTAAACCTTTTATGAGTAGTCTCTTGTTACTCAATTTAGGCAACAAGAACGATCTCTTTGCCCGAAAAATAATATCAGTAAGTAGAAAGCTGTAAGGATCAGGACAGAAGGAAACATACACAAACATCCCACGAAGGATTATGTCGTAACAAAAACAAGGAGTCAGGATGCTGCCAAAAGTTGCAAATTTTCTCGGATATCAATTAAAATGGGATCCTCAATTGAAGGAAAGAAAAAGGTATGACAAGCTTTCCTTAGAATTGATTAAAATAATTGGACTTTCTTTCACGGCGGGTTGCCATGAAAAGATGGAAGAGCAGTGTGGGTCAAGTGGTTGGCTTCTTTCTGAATAATTGTCTTTCTGTGGGGGCACCCTCACTGAAGTTTCTTCCATTAACTTTTTTGATAAAGTTGTACTCTTCCATAAAATGAGAGATTTAAATCTGTTGATTGAAGGAACTTTTATTTGAAGGACATGAGTTATAATTTGAGAGGAGCTTGTACAAGACAAGTACAAGCGAGACTCTTACGTTGCAAAGTATGAGGAAAGGTCAAAGAATGTACAACTAGATAAGATTTTGGGCAAAAAAAAAAAATATTTTTGTAAATCGAATGTATGACTTTCTAGGACTCATGTAACTTAGAGGTCATGATCGAGTAATCTTATCGTTTCAATAAAAAGGTTTGTCCTTTCCATTCTAATTACATGAACTGCCATTATATTGATATCTCAATGAAAGCTAGGAAAAAAACAAAGATCAGCCACAGCTACTCTCCTCTGATGGCTCACCAAATAAAGCAAAAAGTCTGGTGCTATATTAAATCAAGAATCTTTGTGGTCTTATTTCTTCCATTGCAAGCATTAGTGATTCTAACTTTTTCTTTCACAAGCAAAAATAAAAATTGAATCCATGTTCTTGGATGCCCTCAAAGCTTTGCTTTAAGTCTATTTTTAACTAGATATGAAAATTACAGGGGATTTATAAGCAATATAATGTCCAATTCCTTTTTGTTAAGGAGGATTTAAGGTCCAGTGTTGGCTCATAGACTTTGCACTTCCATACGTATAGATTGAACTAAAGAATAAACCATACATGACCTTTCCTTAAAGTGCACGAGTTTTAGTGTAATAGTAAGATTATTTTGTTATAACCTGCAACTTATAGATTTCAGTTGTGAAAGTAGACTTTCTATATATAAAAATAGGAGTACTGATAAATACATATAAACATGCACGTATGAATTTGTTGATCAAACTCCAAATCGTCAATGAGGTTCTATTGGGTTAATCCATAATAATTTTGTTTTATAACTCAAGCTATTTTCTTGAGGATGAGAGAGATCAGTCCAAAAGGGGTTGCTTAGCACAAGAGTCTCACTTTCAGCTCCATTTTGAAAAGTCAAGAAATAGAAACTTTGGATGGTTAACTATTTATGTTTGTTTGCTGCCCAAACATTGAGAGCTATTTGCATTTTGAATGGACATCTTAAACAAGATATGTTGGTTGTTTTGCCATGACATAAAGAAAGAATATTAGTACGATTCTTGTTCTTGTCAAAACTTCAAATCCAGCTTAAATGTATTGTTATAGATTCCCAAATTTACGCCATGTTTGTAACTCAACCAATCTTGTCCAAAATTTAACATACTCGATGAAATATTGTTAGGGCAAATTTGGGATCGAGTGAATTTGGGTACGTCCCATTTTCCCATCTTTCTATGTGCATTTCATGTTTAAAGTGAGGGCCAACGGTGGTGGTCACATTGGCAAGCGCTACTCATCATTCTCATGGTCATTCTGTTTCCAAGATTTAACTTAATGATCATATCACTAAGTGGCAAGTGAAGAAAAATCAAATTCGTGGTCACGTTGATATGTACAGATAGTAATGAACCAAAGTCGCTATAGTAAAGTTTTAGCGACTTTTGACTGAAGCTAAGTTTTCGGTTTAATTTATGGAGAATTGAAAGTTAGTACTCAATATCCATTAGTTATTTCTTCAATATATATAATTGGTTTTTAAAGAGTAATCATAAAATTTAACAATTTTACTTATTTATTTCACTATCGTCCTTTAAGGTTTTTACCGGAATCATATGTCACTCATCAAACAATATGCATCAAAGTATATATATAAATACTGAAGGTCTAATTTCAGTACAATGTAAAGTTATTCTGTTATAATTTGTAATTTTTGAGTTACGAAAATAATACATTAGATACTGTTTATGTATATATAAAAAATACACCCGCAAAAAACTGTGACAAACTATGCTAGGTTCTGTAAAATTGTTAATTTTGTCCCATAGTTAAATTTCAATGAGCTCTCAAGGCATACGGACCGGACTCACCAAGGTGCAAGTGTGACACGTGTATGGATCAATGCATTCCTTCATTCTTCCGTAATTTTCACAGTCCATTTAATCACAAGGATTGATTGTTATGTTGGAATTAATAATTGCATAGAAGAGGAATCTTAGGTTTCACGCGCTGTCATTCATTATTTATGTATTGGGTGTAATTTTGTTATATATATCAAATTTTGTATAGAAAAGAGACCACCACGATGAAAAGTCTACTGACACTGCTGCTGCTCTCTTGATAATATATATAAATAGCATGTAGAATATCGTGTAATGGGTGTTAAAAATAGCCTTCCGAATGTCCCTTTTCTCTACACTTGTGTTTCTCTCCGGCTGTTTTCACTGTAACAGCAATACCCAATAGCTGATTGTAGTCTGCCACCTGCCACTGGTCTGCCATACCGCTTTGAGAGAGAGAGAGAGAGATGGGGCATCACTCATGCTGCAACAAAATGAGAGTGAAGAGAGGGCTGTGGTCACCAGAGGAAGACGAAAAGCTCATCAATTACATATCCACCTATGGCCATGGCTGCTGGAGCTCAGTTCCAAAACATGCAGGTACTTACTCATTATTTCTTTCCTCTCTGCTCCACACACACACACACACACACACACACACAAGTGTACAACATTGTACACAATTTTCTGTTTGTTGAAAAATGGTCCTTTCTATTTCATATACATTTCATTCCACCAAATCAGTCAGTTCTTCTTCATTTTTCCTTGCCTATTATATTCATTTCTGCAGGGCTGCAGAGATGTGGAAAAAGCTGTAGATTGAGATGGATAAACTATCTCAGACCTGACCTGAAGCGTGGAGGTTTCTCTCCCCAGGAAGCAGCACTCATCATTGAACTCCATAGCATTCTAGGCAACAAGTATATACATCATGCCTACTTTTTCTATCATCATATTCTCCATCTGTACTGATTTTTTAAAAATTTTTTATTATTCTTTTCATGATGATGAGGAATCCTTTCTGGTAAATCTCGGTTGTTCTTATTCAATTATCTTTCTCTGGACAATTCACATGCTATTGACATTGTAATCATCTTTGAGTAGAAATTTCTTTCCCATTTAAGTATATGTGCATTTTTTCTTTCAAAGTACAGGTGGGCACAGATAGCCAGGTACTTACCAGGAAGAACTGACAATGATGTGAAGAACTTTTGGAATTCAAACATAAAGAAGAAGCTCATCTCTCATGATCATGTTTCCAATTTAGCCAACTTCACTGATTTGCATAGTTCCAATGGAGGTTCTGGGGAAGAATTTATCTTCTCCTTGAATGCAAACCCTAACCTCACTCTAAGTGCTCATCAACAAGACCAGCTCTACCTTACCTCCTCAGATTCAACGCTACCCAGTTTGAGTCATCATGAAGACTTCAAGTTCAACCAAATTCCCTGCAATTCCAAGGTAGATTTGGGCAATTTGCCACCCGCTTCTATCCCACAACCCCTACCACCTCCACCCAATAACCCATCTTTATGGTCCTTGCCGTATCTCCTCCAACATATTGACTCAAACTCAGAAGACCAAGCCTTGAGCAATGTGGCAGCAGGTCCACATTATATTGGAGATAAAGTCAATGACCAATGTATCGCAGCAATGCCTTATAATGGCAACCAAGCTATGGTACCCATGAGGCCAAAACTGTGTGAGATAATAGAAGGAAATGTTAATGGAATGCCATCTTCTTCTTCATCTTCATCACAAGAGGCAGGGCTGCTTGACCCACTTGCTAGACTTCCATGTCTTCCATCCGCTCCTCGCTGGCATGAACCGCAGGTGCCAACAAATCAGATGGAGGACTACGTTGATGCTGCTGTCATGCCATTATCATCAGCCTATTCATCAAGTGGTCAATTTGTTGCTGATTACCCTATTCTTCTTTCCAGCTGGGATGCCTAAAACATTAGTGGAAACATTCAGAGGAATTGTGGGTGGACTCATTTTGACATGCAGTGCAATTATTACATAAGATGTTGAGTACAGCTACTGTGGGAAATCCTAAATGTTACTAGTTCAAGCTCTGTAGAAAGTAATGTTTGCTTAGGTTCCATAAATGTGTGTTTAGGCTATTTCTTGTCTTTAATCAAAGTCATATATATTTTTGCACATCAGTAAATGTAAATATATAATATAAATTTCCACTACCTCTTCACTTTTTTCAAAACTACCGTTTTGTGACAGTTAATTTTGATTTTTTTCTTTTTTGGCCCACAAATTCAGTATTGTTGAAATCAATGATTGAGGTAATAAATAAAAGAAAGGAGGAGTTATGAAGCTTAAGCTTCGGCTCTTCAATACATATTTAACATTTAAAAAATAGCACATTTTTAACTTCACACATGACTCAATGGAAATTGAAAATATATTGGCTAATTTTAAGAATGGAATTTAGTGCTCTAACCTTTTTGTTAAATCGCCAAGATAAAAGTTGTGGAAAACTCTAGAAGCCCAATATTTTGACTTGCTTGCGATCCTTCATACTCTAAATAATGACAGAGTTTTGTGTAATTATATTTTTTAGTACAATATTAATTCTTAATTTAGAATTTCTCAACTTGTAAATGAGATCCAATAAAAGTATAAATCAATTAATATTAAATATTTGTTAAACAATTATATCAATATTTATATTTTTATCAATATAATAAAATGATAAACATACATAATAACATAGGTATCAAATCCTATTCAAAAGTCACACGACATTTAAATCTTTATTTACTAGATATTAATATCATTTACTCCTAACCTAATACTAAAATCATACAAAATACAATTTAATTATCTAATTTCTATTCCAATACTAATTCATATTCTATAATAACTCTTAACTCTAACATTTATTTTAATCTTGACATAATCTTACATGTATTCATAACATATGTTTCAATTTGATAAAATTTTCAAATTTTAATTGTTTATTCTTTGCAATCTTTAAAAAAAAAATAATTTCATCATCTTCAAAGTAATCACATTATATCAATAATTTTATCACTTTATTTTCAAACTCATTTGGAACCTTATCTCGTTTTCTTATAAGGTCACAATATGTAAATATAACAAATTATCTCATTATTATCAATAAAATTATTAAGAATTTCCAATTTTTCTTAACTAGCCTTGGCTAAATTTTAAATTTCTAAAAGAACCTGTGTGGCATATAACGTTGACTAATAAAACATAAGACTTTATTTTTTAGGATACTTTATAATTGACCCCTTGGTGTAGAGACACTCAATTGGTGGGTCGAGGAAAAGGGGTCAATCAACAATGCTACGACAGTCTGTTATAGAATTATTAGATCCAAACGATGTTCATGGGATGATTGAACGTTTGCTAGAATCTCAACTCGGTAGCCTGAGCTTGCAATCAACAAGAGCATTCTCGTAGAAGAACGGTAACAAATAATTCCGATAGTTTAACCTAAAAATTGCTTCCTTTGGTGTAAGCTTACAGCACCTTTGATTTTTTTCCGACAAGGAATCCCTTACAAACAATTACAAAGTAGCTAGCAAGGCTTCACTATTGCGGATACCACTTCCTTTATGGCTTCATTTTAAGGGATAATAGAGTTTGCAACCTGTGCACCTCACCATATCGTTTTGAGTTCGTATTTAATATTGGATTTGCTACTTTATTGAGAAATACTCTAGATGTTAAGAACTTAAATTTTTATCCTCGAGATTTCAATTTTAATTCATATGATTTATAAAAATTTAGAAAACTTGTGTAACTCACGGTCAAATTAGTGTCCTAATAGATAGAAAAAAAAAAAGAAAAGAAATTTATTGAACTAGCCATAGGTAGCTAAGTATCATCCAATAGTTTGCAATTCATCATTTGAGGCTGGGGATTTTTTATGACGGGGGAATGATGCTTGGAGCATAAAATTATACTCTATTGAAGGGAAAGTGCTATTCGTTCAAAGGACCATTTTCGATCTCCCAAATTTTATGATTTTTGAGTTTTGATGAAACAAACAAATAAAAAAAAATCTCAAAAAATATAAAAGAACATTTAGACAATGCCAAATCCATGTTTATTGATATCCTGAGATATTACAAAAGATAGGGTTAATTCAACTCCACATATTTCCCGTATGGAAAAGTCCAATATTTTGCACCAAAATCTCAAAGCCGACCCCACATTCACCAAAAAAAAACATCCTTAAAAGGGACCACCTCTACAACAACAACTACAGCCCCAAGAAAAATGACACTACGTTTTCCAAGAAAAACGGATTTGAGACAATGTCCAGCTAAAACGTTACATCAATCTTTATAAAAACACCGATTCATCATGCCAAAACCCAAAGGCAACCTCAAAAATAAAGGAAAAAAAAAATGAAGACCATCAAACACAGGTTAGACGAGAGAGAGAGAGAGAGAGAGAGAGGGGGTACCTGGAATAGAGAGGCTGGTCCGTTAATAGCAAAAATTAAGACCCATTTCAGTACACAGTAAATGATTGAAACCCCATATTTGTGATGCGTCTGCAACACATCAAGTTTACTACTTATAAACAAAGAATCAAGTAAGAAAACCTCACGCCTTCTAACCAGTTAGTAACCTATCCATCACACTCACAGACCAGCTTCTTACCTTGGAATTTCGAAGCCTAAGAACCCGGTCTAGAGCATTTCTGCATACCAAGCACATAAGGCCTATTCCTTGTGAAAAGGAAAGAGAAGAGTAACAGGAAAAATTAAAAAATAAAAAAGAAAAAAAAACCTTAAACAAGACGGGATTATTCGATCAGATACCTATAATGTAAAGATCCACCGAATTAATTGCTAATCCTTGTCGAATTCCCCGTCTTAATGCAACACTGAATAAGTGGGAGGCAAGCAATTGTAATTGAGTTTGACATATGAATGTTTTGTGTCTACAATATACAACAATAACAAGGGTTTTTAATTTCAAAAGCTAAAACAGGCTACAATTTTTCCCATTAGCGAACATGCATAGAAAATCAATTAAACAAGCCAAGAATTCAACTATAACATCTGCTACTCAATCAATCTAACACAGAACATATCAAAACCCCAGTTCATTTCCTTGCTATGATGTTGTTGATTCATGCCTCTTGTCCTTTCGCTTCATCAATGGGGGTCTCCTCATCGATGTCACCACTTGTTCCATGAGTTTCTTCATGGCGGCGTGGTGATTTTTCCCCATGAATTGTAGCCTCAACCTCTTCCTTGGCTCTTTTGATAAGGTTTGGTACTTTTACATCTGTTCCTTTCCATTCGAAAACCAAAAGAACCAAAACTAAGCCAATTTCCGTCCACATTTCTACGAAAAATATTTCCAGGGAGTTTCCCAAAAGGCCTTCATTTTGTTTAAATCAACATCAAATCAAACATATCTATTTATCTTCAAGTATCAACAAAAGCACCTTCAAAATGATGGAAATATACAAGTTCTTCAGCTAAGAATTGCAATTTATTGGATGGAATTGGAATAAAATAAATAAATAAAACATGAACATGAACATGAAGGGCACCCCATAGAATTGTGATGACAAGGTTTTTCCTTTTTCCTTTTGTGTGTGTGTATGTGAGAGTGAGAGTGAGAGAGAGAGAGGGAGAATTTGGAGCTAACAAGAGACAGCCAAAAAGCTGTAATTTTCAGAAAGAAGCTATAATCCATATATGCCTGGACCCATATTTGATATGTATTCAAAGATCATTTCTATGCAAAGCGCGGCAACGAACAGTCTAATTGGGCTTTGTTAAGATGTATTCCAAAGACCGAGATAAATAATTCCCTTTAGAAACAAAACAATCATATGAAAGAAACAAACCTTTTACTGGCAGCAGATCATCAATATGTATGTATACGCAAGGTGGAGATTTTTTTGTTCCTTTTTTTTTTTTTTGGTGGGTACATACCTGATGGGGACTTGGTTGGGTCTGGCTTTCACTCTGCCATTGGGACTCCACTGCTAAGAGTTTCTGACTTTGTATTTATGTTTGTGTGTCTGAATCTGATTTCAGCTTTTTAATAGTGATTACAGGATAATGGAAAAGCTAATTACCTGTCTGTCCTCTTATTGAACAAGATTCATCTGTGCCGAGACAGGTGGGATGATGTCATGCTGACATGGATGATGGTTCAAGTGCCCTTCCTACACGCCATAGAAGTCAGCATATATTCCTGAAAATTAGTTAGCCTCGTGACATTGATAAACCCGAAATCCAACTCAACTAGCCACGATGCCACGACCAATTGCTAATATTTGGTTATTGATAAAAAGTTTGAATCGCCCACTTGTTTCGCTAATTAGCCAATTGTATTACTACTTAGATTGCAATACTTAACAAATTTTGAAAAATAAAAAAGGACTAAAGTGACACAAGAAGGGACCCCGAAAAATGTTATGTTAAAAGGACTCAAATACCCGGATCGGGAGAGTGAGACAGGGAAGAGAGAAAGCTTGATGCGTGGTCGTAGTAGATTTCACCTAATTTTTTATTATTATAATAAAAAAAATATAATATATAATATATAAATAATTAGATATAATGTGCACATAAATAATATAATATATGTATTTAATATATAACTCGTTATATATTCATTTAAAATTTTCGTACATATTATATTTTAATTATTTATATATCATATCTTTTTAATTTCATTTGTGGAAATATCATATTGATTTGCAAGATAAAGGACAAGGAACCGCAATATCGTACAATAAATTTAGCAGATACTTCATGGACTCCATGCAACTATTACCCATTATGACCGTTATAGTAGATTTCCAACTCAAGAGTTTTTTTTTTATTATTATTATTTTAATCCAATCCCTCTTTAGCCCTTTACCCCAACCTTCACAAATTTTCACTTGTCTTAATAATAATATTAATAATGTTGAGAATTTTGAATTTGGAATACCCAGTGGTGAAAATAAAATACTATTTTTCATTTTTTTTTTTAAATAATGTGCGTCCACAACGCATTTGAAGAATTCGAAATTCAGTTTAAGGATTGTGCACGGTAACATTTACTCACGTTACCAAAGAACAAAAGCCCTTCAGCCAATTATGTTAAGCGGTTGGTTATGTGGTTATAAAATAAAGCTATCCACTTCTCATTATTTCATAATATTTATTTTATCAATTTTTTTAACTTTAAAACAAAAATTACCCTTTTTCTTCTTCTTCTTCTTCTTCTTCTTCTTCTTCTTCTTCTCCTTCTTTTTTAAATCAAGTTTTTGCTATGTGCAATTTGACACATTTATGGTTTTCCCATTATTTTTACTTATCTCTTTCCAATTTAAAGTGCTTTCCACTCTATCAAACAACAATAAAATAAAATAATCAAAAGGAAACTGCAAGATACATAGGAGAGACAAGAAGAACACAAAGATTGCTTAAAGCTAGATATGGACATAAATTTTTTGTGCAAAAAGAGAGAAAATTGATCACATCAAGCTTGCTTTTTATTTTTATTTTTTTAATTTACGGAACATGAAAAAATGAATCGAGAAGGAGTCCAAACTCATAAGGTATCTCTCTAGAGCTATTGTTTCATGGGCCAAGAAATGGAGGCCCATACTTGCACTTGCAACCCTTGGGCTCATAATTGGCATAGCCGACACCCAAATGGAAATGGGAGTTGTGCCTTTTCCTTGTAGTGGGCATGCTGCTGCTGCTGGCATCCTTCAAATATTGAAATTGGAGCATCCTGTTTATCTTCTTTTTTCATAATCCTCCTCTTTAATTTCTTTACCTTCCTATACCCTTCTCCACGAGCCAATCTCTCTCCGTCTCTCTCTTTCTTTTCTCCCTCTGTTCAATCCAGAAAAGTACTCTGCAAGGGTGGGGCCCATTTGCACAAAATAACACCTACCTTTTCTGGGTCCGAAAAATCTGTTAGGACCCACTGTGAATCGAGGAAAAATATTAAATACAAATCTTTTTTGATAATATAAACGACTCAAATATACAAAAATGCAACCAGGATAACATTTATAATTTCGACAAGAATTCTGATAATATTTTTGTGGGTCTAATCCATTTTTGCGTTAAAAGCACAGGGTCCTATACTGGAGCACCTTTTCCTTCTGATAGCTTCATTCCTACAAAAGGAAGGAAAAAAATCCAGTGGCAGGGACTTTCTAACACAAATGAAGAACAAGGCATCAATTCAGTTCTGCGACATGCAGTTCTGACAGCGATTCTTTAAATGAGTTGGTTAAATAAATTAATTAATAGTGTACTAGAGACTACCTTTCACAGATTGGTAGGTAGGGAGCATGCAGGCAGGCTGGGGCACCTCGATCCAATCTGAGCCATCCATTTGGACCATCCACAACAACAATAATGGAGTCTTCTTCGTCCTCAACCTCTCATTGCCCTTCTGGTACATCGCGATGTGCACTTTCAATGAGGTTCATATTCTAAAACACATTCAATCACCATTTCTTCTTTGAAATACAAGAACACTCAAAGAAGTCAATGAGAGGCTGCATTGGATTTTAGAAACTGATGTATTTATAAATATATAATTATAATTACTAATTGTTATTTTATTTTTTTATCTTTTAATTTATAATCATAATTAATAAAAAATAATTACAAATATATAAGTTTCAGCTCGTATATAACTTTACACTTAATTTTTGTGAGTCCACTGATTCCGTGGTTAATTATGCTAAAAAAAAAATGGAAAAAAGTCCTTGTACCTTGCCATGAAGTTATTCAGAGTCAGTGGAGTATGGACTTCAGGGTCGATTATTGGTAAGTAAAAGAGCAATAACTAAACCATTTAGGAGCAGTCTCTTGTCACTCAATTCAGGCAACAAGAACGATCTCTATGCCTGAAAAATGATCCGTTAAAATATGACTTTATCTGGATTGCATTGCTCTCCAGCCGCAGGCAGTGACCGGCCGGCTAACAAACATCCCACGTAGGATCATGTCATGAAAAAGACCAGAAACCAGGATGCTGCCAAAAGTTGCAAAGTTTCTGGGATGTCAATTACAATGGGATCTTCAATTGAAGGACAGAAAAAGGTATGACAAGCTTCCCTTAGAATTCACTAGAATAATCGGACTTTCTTTCATAGGCGGTGGCTTCTGAATAATTGTGTTTCCGAGGGGGCGTCCATATTGAAGTTTGTTTCATTAACTTTTTCGGTAAAGTTTTGCTCTCTTTTTACAAAAACGACAACATTGAGTAACCACTTATAATTAACTTAATGATAAAGGTAATTTTGAAATTGTGTTAGTTAGACACGAAATTTTACGTTTAAATTCCCTTAATATTTTTTACGAAGGAAATGGATAATAAGTTATTATATTAATAATCAGATTTTGAAGGAATTCTTCCTTAATTTTAAAAAATAAGTAAATTAGAAACTAATTTAATGTCTAATCAATAAATTTCAAATCTCATATTTTATCTATTATTTTAAAATTTAATATTATATTTTAAATTTTAATTAATTTAATTTATTACATAATATAAATTTAATTTATTTAAAATTTGAAATTTTTCTAAATATTTATATTTAAAATAATTGTATTGAAACCACTAAAGTGTATTCTCCTAACAATAATAATTTTTAAGAATATAAATGGAAGTTTATATATATATATATAATAAGATAAATTTATATTAATTTATTAAAAAATTTTGTGAATAATTATTTAGTTATTACAATAATTTTTGAATTCTTAAATGATTTTTAAAATAAAAAAGACTTATTAAATTTATTAAAATAAAAAGAACTACTTTTTTAAGAATTTGGTAAGGTAAAATCTTCTTCCAATATTATTACTTCAATATCATCACTTTGGTTCAATTGGTTGCTTTGTTTAAGAAGAACTATATGGTAGAAATTGGTTCAACGCTGTCTAATCTGCGCTAAGACAGCCAAAACCATTCTCTTTTTTTTTTACCCAAACCAAAACCATTATTCTATAAAGTGAAGACATTGAATTACCTAGCCATTTTTGCATGTAAAAGAGAACAGTCCGAGAGTACAAAAATCTCATGTTGTAGAGTCTAGAAAGAGATCAAGAATGCACAACTACATGTAATTTTAGGTGGAGACTACTTTCACAACTTGAATCTATGATTTTCCATCACTCAAATATAAAACTTAGAGATTGTGAGGAAGAAACCTCACCGTTGCATTAAAAAGGCTTATCCTTTCCATTCTCATTGCATGTACTGCCAAATGTCAGCTAGGGAAAAACAAAGATCTGCCATAGCTACTGTCCTCTGCTAGCAAATAAAGCAAACAGTCCGGTGCTATATTAAATCAAGAATCTTATTTTGTCTTGTTTCTTCCATCACAAGCATTACTGGTTCTTACTTTTTCTTTCACAAGCAAGAATAAAAATCGAATCCATGTACTTGGATACCCTAAAAGCCTTGCTTTAAGTCTATTTTTAATGGGAAATTAAGATTACAGGGGATTTATAAGCAATTTAATGTCCAGTTCCTTTTTTTTTTTTTTTAAAAGCAGCATTTAAGGTCCCGTGTTGAATTGGTTCTTGGCTCATAGACTTCGCACCCCTATACGTTTAGCTTGAACCAAAGAACATAAAACCATAGATGACTTTACCTTAAAGTGAACGAGTCAATGAGGTTTAGATCAAGAACATAAAGCGTACGTTTAGATCAAAAAGCAAACCATCAATGAGGTTTTACGGGTTGATCCATAATAATTTTGTTTAATAACTCGAGCCATAGCTAAATTGCATCCCTTAAAATATCTTGTCGTCAATGATCAAAAGAATCAAATAAAGGTAACCCCCATAACAGGCATTGACATTGAACTACAATTATTGAGGAAAAAATAAAGATCAGCCACAGCTAGTGTCCTCTGATAGCTCACCAAATAAAGCAAAAAGAAACAAAGATCAATGTCGGCTTGTGATTCTCTCCCTTAAATTATATAGATTCCCATTGCTTGATGATTTGCTTTGTCCATGCCCTGGTGTGAAACACGTTTCAATAGCCTTATTTAATTGTTAGCTATGATGTAACTTTCAATTTTCACTCTGAATTATCATATTCACCACCTCTTGTAGTGTTGACATAACAGCTTGTTATTCATAATCTATGTGACTTTCCAAAAAGAAATATCTAGAAAATGTTGATCTCATGCACTACTGTATTCATCCCTTCTTAAAAATTTCTCCAAAAATACCATCCCTATACTTAGAGACTCAACTGTTAGTTTGGTTTGGTTTCAATTTGACTAATTCAACTAAATTTCAACATGATTGAAAGTTTACAGTCTTCATCCACGAGTTGTAAGTAGACTGAGAATCAGAGAAGTCTGTGCAAAAGGGGTTGGTTAGCACAAAGTCTCACTTTCAGCTCCATTTTATGCTTTTATCTTGAAAAGTCTCACTTTAGGAATGTTCTGCCATTTATGGGTATTTCCTTACCAAACATTGAAAACTATTTACCTTGAACGGACATCTAATACAAGATATGTTGGTTGTTTTGCCATGACATAAAGAAAGAATATTAGTACGATTCTTATTCTTGTCATCCGAGTTCTTGTCGAAACGTCAAATCCTGCATCAACGCATTGTTATAGATTCCCAATTTAACACCATGTTCGTAACTTAACTAATCTTGTCCAAAATTTAACATACTCGACGGAATATTGTTGGGGCCAATTTGGAATCGTTTGAATTAGTATCCGGTCCCATGCTCGAATCTATCCATGTGCACTTCATGTGAAGTGAGTGTGGACGGTGGTGGTCATATTGGCAAGCCGCTTGAAAAAGATTACTCTTCATTTGATATATATACTTGCATACATACATACATACATATATATACATACAGGAGTTTAGTGGGTAGGATTGCACATAGCACAATTGCGCGGGTACCCTAGTTCCTATTGTATATTTGTATTGATATTCTAAGAAGAGTTGAACAAAATATTGCTGTTCAAAAAAAAACCACAAATTATTAGTGTCATGGTTTGATGGTAGTTTGAATCATATTATGAGAAAGAATTTTATGAAAATAATTGAAAGTGAATGCATATTAGGAAGTTTGTATTATAATGTAATTGAACCTAAAATCCCAATCAAGAGGGTAAAATGGAACAGTGGATCAAGTGAAAGGAATTCCAGCTCAATAATCAAACATAATTCAAATGAAACTATTGTTTCATAGATCTTCCTTCGTTCCTGAGTGAATGGAACACTTCAATATATGACACCAGTGCAATAGAAAGGGAGCATATAAATCACACACACACACACACATATATATATATCTTGTAAAAATATTTTAGTAGTTAAAAACTTCAGTTTTTATTTTTGAGACCTCATATTCTAATTTGGGAAGAAGATATGAACTTTACATAAATGAGAAAAATTACATTAATTATGTAACTCAAGAAATGAGTCTTCTAATGAGAAAAAAAAAATAATTAAAAAAATGAAATAGGAAAAATTTTGTGGTTTAGTTGGTCAAGAAAGGGTTGTTACTGATACTGGCCCATCGTTTCTAATAGGATTAATCTTCACACTTATTTCAGACCACAAATTGGGCCATCATCTGCAGCAAAATTGCATGCAGTCCACGGTTTGCATACAAGTTTGATAGTATTCAATTTGATGGGTCCAATTGCCTAATGACAAATTTTGATTTGTATCAAATGTTGTCTTAGATTCTTCACCTTTAAAAAATATATTTAAATTCCAATTGCCATTTGATGGGTGAAAATGCCTAATGGCACTTTTTTATTTTTCTTAAAAACACGTTTGAAGAACCCAATTTCAGTGCCAGGATTATCACTTTTAGGTAATTTGCATTTATCAAAAAATCCTCAAGAACTCCTAGTCTGCAAATATTTTGCACCTCCATCCATAAATGGAGACATAATTGATATAAATCAATAAGTTAATAAAAGTAAAGCGAATAATCTTGTAATACTTTTTTTAATTAAAATTACAATTTTTAACTATAAATTTATTTATAATTGTGAAATTAATTAAAATATATATTTTTAAAAATTTATTTCACTTTTATTTTTAAAGATTTTTATGAGAATCATTTATAAAACAATATACATCAATGCATGTATATGAATTTTGAAAAATTAATATTATAATATTAGTTGTAGTATAATGTAAAATTATTTTATTGTGATGTAACATATAATTTTTAAATCACATAAATAAAGTAATAAGAAAATTTTGTATATTATTTATTTATATAAATAAAATATACACCGGCAAAAAAAATTTTATATAAATTTGGTTCACAACATCACGGTAGACCTAAACAAAACTGTGACGAACCATTTTAGTTAAATAACGATGAGTCCAAGGTGGACCCTCTCAAGTATGGGTACCAGAACCCCAAAGGTGCAAGTGTGACTCGCGTATGGTTCAGCGCATCCCATCATTCCCACGTAATGTTGAGAGGAGGAAACATGGATACGTACGGATAAAAAAGATGGGATGCCATCGTGATCCAGGATGATTCCGCACAACCCTAAACCGGGCTACCACCAACTCACACCCTGTCTACTGCTCTCTTTATAATGTATATAAATAGCATGTAATGTGCCATCCCATCTGTCCAAAAAATCCTTCCGAATGTCCCGTTTCACTGTACTTCTCTTTCTCTTTGGATGTTTTCACTGTAATAGCAATTCCCAATAGCTGATTGTAGTCTGCCATTGGCTTGCCATACTCCTTTGAGAGAGAGAGATGAGACATCACTCATGCTGCAACAAAATGAGAGTGAAGAGAGGACTGTGGTCACCAGAGGAAGACAAAAAGCTCATCAACTACGTATCCACCTATGGCCATGGCCGCTGGAGCTCAGTTCCAAAACATGCAGGTACTCACTCATTATTTCTTTCCTCTCTGCTCCACACACACCAGTGTACGACATTATACACAATTTTCTGTTTTTAGAAAAATGGTCCTTCTATTTTATGTGCATTTCATTCCACAAAATCGCTCAGTTCCTCTTCTTCTTCTTCATTTTTCCTTCCCTATTATATTCTTTTCTGCAGGGCTGCAGAGATGTGGGAAGAGCTGCAGGCTAAGATGGATCAACTATCTCAGACCTGACCTGAAGCGCGGACGTTTCTCTCCCCAAGAAATAGCACTCATCATTGAACTCCATAGCATTCTAGGCAACAAGTATATACATCAAATCAATCTTATCTATCTATCATCGTATTCTCCATCTGTATTGAATTTTTTCTTATTCAATTATCATTGTTTGGGCCATTCACACGCAATTGACGTTGTAATCATCTTTGAGTAGAGATGTCTTTCCCATTTAAGTATATGTGCATTTTTCCTCTCAAAGTACAGGTGGGCACAGATAGCCAGGCACTTACCAGGAAGAACAGACAATGAGGTGAAGAACTTTTGGAATTCAAACATAAAGAAGAAGCTCATCTCTCCTGATCATGTTTCCGATTTAGCCAACTTCACTTATCTGCATAGTTCCAAAGGAGGTTCTGGGGAAGAATTTATCTTCTCCTTGTATGCAAACCCTAACCTCACTCTAAGTGCTCATCGACAAGACCAGCACTACCTTACCTCCTCTGATTCAATGCTACCCAGTTTGAGTCATCATGAAGACTTCCAGTTCAACCAAATTCCTTACAATTTCAATGTTGATTTGGACAATTTGCCACCAACTTCAATCCCACAAGCCCTACCACCTCCACCCAATATCCCATCTTTATGGTCCTTGCCGTATCTGCCCCAACATATTGATTCAAACTCAGAAGACCAGGTCTTGACCAATGTGGCAGCAGGTCCACATTATATTGGAGATACAGTCCCTGACCTTTGTATCACTGCAATGCCTTATAATGACAACCAGGCTATGGTACCCATGATACCAAAACTGTGTGAGATAATAGAAGGAAATGTTAATGGAATGCCATCTTCTTCATTTTCATCACAAGAGGCAGAGCTGCTTGACCCACTTGCTATACTTCCATGTCTTCCATCCGTTCCTTGCTCCCATGAACCGCAGGTGCCAACAAATCAGATGGAGGACTACGTTGACGCTGCTGTCATGCCATTGTCATCACCCTATTCATCAAGTGGTCAATTTGTTGCTGATTACCCTATTCTTCTTTCCAGCTGGGATGCCTAAAACTTTAGTTGAAACATTCAGAGGAATTGTGGGTGGACTCATTTTGACATGCAGTGCATTTATTTCCTCAAACATTACATAAGATGTTGAGTACAGCTACTGTGGGGATTCCTAAATGTTACTAGTTCAAGCTCTGTAGTGAGTAATGTTTGCTTAGGTTCCATAAATGTGTGTTTAGGCTATTTCTTATCTTTCATCAAAGTCATATATATTTTTGCACATCAAAGTCATATATGTAGTTTATATATTAACTCCAACGTGAATCCTTCATATTACCAAGTTAAATAAACTAGCATCCACTTTAGTAAATTTAAACATATTATATAAATTCCCACTAACTCTTCACTCCTTTTAAAACTACCATTTTGTGACAATCAATTTTGATTTATTTTGGCCCACAAATTTCAGTATGCTCTCACTGTATTGAAATCAATTATTGAGGTTATAAACAAAAGAAAGGATGTATTATGAAGTTTTAACCTTCGACTCTTGACTACATATTTAACATTAAAAAAAATGGCACATTTTTTACTTCACATTGGACTGAATGGAAATTGAACATATATTGGATATTTTTAAGCATAGAATGTAATGCTCTAACCTTTTTGTTGAATCACCAGGATAAAGGTTGTGGGAAACTTTTGAAGCTCAATATTTTTGACCTACTTGCGATCATTCATACTTTTTATTAATGGTTGAAAGATTCATGTTTGTTTTTCCTGTTTAACTAATAAATAATGATACAGTTTGGTATAATTGTATTTCTTGGTACAACATTAATTCTTAATTTAGAATTTCTCAACTTGTAAATGAAATTCAATAAAAACATGAATCAATTGATGTCAAATATTTGTTAAACAATTATAAAAATATTTTTATTTTTATTAATTTGATAAAATATCATATTATATCATATTTACAAGCCACACAACACTCAAATTCTTGTGTGCTTAGATAGTAATAGCATCTATTATTAATATAATACTAAAACAATGCGAAAAACAACTTAATAATCTGATTTTTATTTAAATACTAATTTCTATTTTGTAACAAACTCTTCACTTCTAAATTTATTTAAATTTTGATTCAATCTTTTTGTTATTCATAATATCTTCTTTAATTTGATAACAATTTCAAATTTCAACTGTTTATCAACTTCATCATCTTCAAATAATCTTGTCATATTAATAATTTTGTCACTTCATCTTCAAACTCATTTGGAACCTTAACTTGTTTTCTTATAGGGTCACCATTTATAAACATAGCAAATTATATCATTATCATCAATAAGACGATTTTCCTCAACTAGCCTTGGCTAAATTTTGCATAAATTTCTAATGTTTAAGGGAACTCATGGCATATAACCTTGAATAATAAAATATAAAATTTCATTCTCTATGACACTTTATAATCAACTCTTAATGTAGAGACATTCAATTAGTGGGTCTAGGAAATGGTGTTAATCAACAATGTTAGGACAGTCTGTTATAGAATTATTATATCCAAAAGATGTTCGTGGGATGATTGAACGTTTGCTGTAATCTCAACTCGGTACCCTGAGCTTGCAATCAACCAGAGCATTCCCGTAAATGAACGGTATAAAATTATTCCGATAGTTAAACCTAAAAGGTGTAAGCTTACAGCACCTTTGATTTATTTATTATTATTATTATTATTTTCTGACAAAGAATCCCATACAAACGATCCCAAAGTAACTAGCATGGCTTCACTGCTACGGATACCACCCGTGAAACTCACCATATCGTCTTGAGTTTGTGTTCTTCGTGAAAAACTTGGGTGATTAATAATTTAAATTTTTATTTTTAACATTTTAAATTATAATTTTAAGATTGAAAGCATAAAATTTATAAAAATAAAAATAATTAATTTATTATGTAATTAACAATTTAATATTTTTTTAATAAATTAAAAAAGAGGGCGTTTAGTCTAAACAGAGAGGGTAGACAGGTTGGGATCCGAAACTGAGGCAAGTCCCTAGCCTTGTTGCTAAATGGGCCATTCAAGTGACTCCGAGTGGTTAATCGAACTCATTCCTAAGTATTTCGAGTCATTCCTCAGCGAACCGGGCAAGATGGGGAACCCACTACACAAGTTTAATCAAACGGTAACAAGAAGGCCCCATAGCATGCGGTACGGTGGTGTACCCACTTGATAAGTATTCTACTTTGGGCTCCCCACCTACAACTGTTGTTATGATGATAGCCCCCAGTACAGGGCCGTCACATATGGTCCCACCTCTTCAAAATTCGAATGGCATGTAAAAACATAAGTCAACAATTGTGGATCCACGGATCAGTCGTCATTCGGTAAATGGACCTTCTGAACGTCTGAACTGATAATACCTTAATGGACTCGATAAGGAAAACAGTGTTATAACTTACAAATCCATCTTCAAGAGCCCTGAAGTCCAGATCCTCATCTGCATCTTCTAGCTCCTTGTCCAAAAACCGAAATTATTTTCATTCCAACGCTTCAACATGTCACAGAACAAATAACATCAAGCAAGCATGCATCACAAAGACCATACCAATAATCATAACTTCCAGTAGGATCTATAGCCCTAGATTTAGCATAATAGCACCATAAACTTCATCTTTAAGAGATTCCCAAAAGATACAAGCAGGAGAATGATGCAACAAAAGGTTCACACAAATACAAAAGGAAACTCCAGAAAACTTTAAGAACCCGCTGACTACTTCATATCCACATTTATTTTTGGAATTGAAAGAAATCTGAACATAAGAATCATGAGAAAGCAGTCCAACCACGTTCAAAAATCAAAAGCTATTTTAGAGCTCTTCTGAACTACAATGTCAACAATTATTTTTACCTCTAGGCGAAAATTCCTTTTCACCAGGTTGGTGTCAGATTTTCCAGCAACCCCAACTGATTCAATCCCTACCATTATTCACTGGGTTGTCAGGCATCGAGCTGCACCCTAAAAAAAATGCACAATGTTATTAATTTTCCAAATAAGTACCAAGTAAAAAGAACGACAGAAGAATTTTAAAAAAGAGTTACTCACAGCAGCAGAGGCATCTCGACTAAGCTGTGCAAGCTGCATGCCAAGGCTTTGCTGATTAGACATGAAGTGTCCAGCATGAGGGTGGCGGTTAGCTGAAATGGCTTGCCAGCTGGGTAGAGATCTCCACTTACTTTGCTTGGTCAGCTTGAAGCCCTGTCGAGTTAAAGTTGGTATATATATTGTTTAGTTACTCCAACTGAGAATTTAAATGCGTTAAAAAACCAAAAAAAAAAAAAAAAAAGGGAGAAAGGCAAGATGGCTTCTTTTTAATGCCACCATTCAATTCCAATCACTAAATGGTGTTGATGAATGCTAGCTGATAAGTTAATACAGTGCACATTAATACAACACACAGTTTAATGATGCACGCATATAATTTAAACTTCAAGCCAAGCTAATGGTCTAGGAACACATACACCACCACCCTGAGCACCCTAGACCTTAGTTCCCTACACAGTTTAGACCTGAACCTCATATGCTTAGCTACTATGCTTCATGTGACAGTAATATTCAATCGGGTGCATGTTGACAGCATATCATTGGCAACTCCAATTCAGCATATTCAGAGAATTGTATGGAAACGATTACCTTGTTTTTAGATGGTGAAGTGGGGATTTCCATATTGAGTGAGCAACTCTTTGGGAAAGACCCCTTCTCAATATCTCTGATAGCAGCATTTATTAAGGGTAAAGAGACGGCGACTGCATCCTTGAAATCACTTTCTTGGCTTTCATCCTTCTTCCTCTAATAGATAATCATTCCAATGAATTACTTATAAGCAATAACAAAGAGATAACTATTTGCAAGAGATTATCAACTCACCAGTTTAGTGATACTGATATAGATGGGACACCAAAAAATACTTCCTCTCTGGCTCCAGCAACAACGCCTGAGTACAACTTGTTGGATTTTCAACATTTGCAGTCAACTATTGTCACCAAAAAAGCAAATTCAACAATTACATTATTATGTTCAATGATTGCCCTAATTCCTTATTCCAAAGTAACATACTATAGGAAATAAAAATAAAAAAAAAAAAAGATACAATTGAAACAACACACAACATGGACAGAGCACTTACATGGGATGACCACAGCTTGATCCCCTGTTAATTCTACTAATCACCTGAAATCAAATCGTTCCAAGAATAGTTCTCAAGAAACAACTGAATAACATAAGTTACATGTATATCATAGATGCAAACACATGTATGCTAACCAGCAAAGGCTTTGACCAAGAAAACAGTGCTCCATATAATGCTAATGACACACAATCCACTGGAGTCCCTGAGAAACAAAATCCCTGACAAAGGCTATTTCTCTGAGTAAATAAGCAAAGTTTCACATTCATCAGATTCAGCAGGCAGCCTGAAAAAACTCAAGTTAATAACCAAGAACTAGCCAAATGTGTAATTATGATGCATCCCAACAAACCAAAGTGGCTAACTCAAAAAAGCAATGCCATCTCCATGCAATTTTGCAGTCATGAATCATAAGGGGTATGCATTAAGAAACCTCGGGTCCTAAAGATGTTTGCTGGCATGTGTTTAGACGCCGAATATCCTACAGAGATCTGCTAAAAGAGATGATAATAAATCAGTACCAAATCAACAGAAATCTTTCACAACTTAGACCAGATAATACAAGATATGCATGAATAAAATGCCATTATACCTGTAATTTCATAAGCTATGACACCATTAATATGAGCAGAAGTTGCAGCAACTGTTTCTCGTAGAGTCAAGGAATGGATGGCTACTGATTTGTCCCTAAACCAACCAATTCACAAGCTACAAAACCACAAAATGTTTCCATTAAAAAAAACCAAAATGACAGAAAAGGAGAGAGTGGCCAGAAGGAGCCATATGGCATGGAAGCAACAAAATGCTGATAGGACTACGGTACAAAAGAGAACACACAATCCATAAACCAACCAATTCACAAACTACGAACTCGCAAAATGTTTACATAAAATCGAAAAACAAAATGCAGGAAAAAAGAGATGTGGCCGGAAGGAGCCATATGGCAGCAACAAAATGCCAATAGGACTATAGAACCAAAGAGAACAAAAATATCCATACTTGAAAGTGTATAATTTAACACAACAAGGTAACATAATTGACCCAACACATAAGAAAGCAGGCCACAAAACACAAACTATATCACAATGATGTTCAAAATGAGACACAATCAAAAAGGATCTTTTTAACTGACAACAAAAAAATAAAAGAAGTAAAAGATACCCAAATAAGTTGATCAACACTAGAATTCAAGAGAAGAACAAAAATAACATAAAAGTGAAAGGAAACTAAAGAAACCCACGATTGGGGCGCGCAAAGATGGACATTATAGAGCCCTCCACGGACAAAAGCTTCAACGAGAAAAAGGGACTCAATCCCATCGCCATTCGTGACCAAAACAATAGGCTTTGAATCATTCTCTTCTGAATCACATAAGCCCTTCACTCATGCCATGTCTCTTCGTTAAACAACACTTAATCAGTCCAAGCAAATTTCCTACAGGATTTAACCCACGAAGATTAACTATAAGGTTTCATTACAAGGACGCGAGTTCATTTGACAGGAAACAAATCGTAGGCAAATACACAATCAAGGATAGTAATAGTACAGCGTAAAAAACTTGTTGTGAACATTTTATTCATCCAACTTTACTAAACCTGCATTCATCTAATATTTTTGTTAATTATAACAAACTAATAACAAGTGATAAATACGGGCCCATCAAACACAAGGTACATTTTGGTGTTTCAGTCAAATTGAGAACAAAAATGCTACAAATTCTGCTTCAACTTCAAAATGTCTCTGAAAAAGCCCGAAAAGAGCTATTGAGATTAAGACAACAAATGAGAAAAAAAAGGTTGAAAGGAAAGAACTTTGAGAGTTACACTTCCTGATGGTCAATTTCAATGTCTCAGGATATGTGTTGGAGGCTAGGATCCCCTGGGAAAATGGAAGCATGCTGTCTTTTCCTCTTGTTACAGTATTGAACATTTACTTGCGCTCGATAAATTGAATATGTCTCATACCCTAATTCACTCATTATATTAATAAGATGATTAGTTACATATGTTTAGTCTTTTAATACATACAGTCATAATCACAGACCAGCTTCTTACCTTGGAATTTGGAAGCCTAAGAACCCGGTCAAGAACATTTCTGTCACATAAAGCCTATACCGAGCCCAGCAACTCATAGTCTAATAGTGCTTTGTTAAGATGTATTCCAAAAGACCTCGATAAATGATTCATATTAGAAACAAAACAATTATATAAAAGAAACACAAACTTTTTACACGCAGCAGATTATCAATATGTATATATACGCATGATGGAGATTTCTTTTTTATTTTTGGATACGTACCTGATAGAGACTTCGTTGGATCTGGTTTTGACTCTGCCATTGAGACTCCGCTGCTAAGAGCTTCTGACTGTGTTTATTGAATCTGATTTTAGGATTTGATTAATGATTAGAGGATAATGGAAAAGCTAATTACCTGTCAGTCCTCCTGCTGAACAAGATTCATCTGCGCCGAGGCTAAGGGGATGATGTCATGCTGACATGGATGGTTGAGTTGCCACTTGGCACGCATTTGCATGTCCAAATAATCTTAGCAAGTAGAAAGCCGTAAGAATCAGGACAGAAGGAAACATATACAATAACCAAATATTATATTTAGATCATATAATTGCGCTAACAGATTATTATTATTATCACAATACCTTATTAATAGGAACTGTGGTTGCTTTAATCACACTCGCATTCGCACTAACTACGGTGATTATCACTGGAATGATTCTAAAACTTCTCAGAATATTTTCAATTTTTGGGATTTGTGAAAGAATTAGAAAAAAGATAAAAAAAAAAAAAAAGAATAAGAACGATGAAGAGCAGTGCGGGTCAAGTGGGGGGCTTCTTTCGGAATAATTGTCTTTCTGTGCGGGCCATCCATATTGAAGTTTGTTCCGTTAACTTTTGAGGGAAAGTTTTGTTCTTCTTTTACAAAAACTTCTAAATGTAATTAAAATACCGAGTAATCACATATGATTGACTGAATGGTAAAAGTAAATTTAAAATTATGATGGTTAAGTACATTATTTTAAAAAATTATTTTTTGTATTCACTTCTCCTTATTTCATAATAGTTATTTATCAAATTTTTCTTCACTTTAAAACAAAAATCACTCTTTTTTTTAATTTTTTTTTAATTAAGCTTTTACTATGTACAATTAAGTTTTCATTATTTCTACTCGTCTCTTTCCACTTTAATACGTTTTCCACTCTATCAAATAACAAAAAATAAAATAAAATAAAGAAAAGAGAACTACAAGATACATTCGAGAGACAACCAGACCACAAAGATTGCTTAAAGCTAGACATTAAATTTTGTGCAAAAAGTGGGAAAATTGATCAGATCAAGCTTTTTAATTTTTTATTAATATTTTTACGGAATATGAAAAAATGAATCTAAAAGGAGTCCAAACTCATAGGGTATGTCTCTAGAGCTATTGTTTCATGGGCCAAAAAATGAAGGCCCACACTTGCATTTGCAACTCTCGGGCTCATAATCGGGATAGCTGACACCTGAATGGAAATGGGAGCTGTGCCTTTTCCTTGTGGTGGGCATGCTGTGGTTGGCATCCTTCAAATATTGAAATTGGACCATCCTGTTGACTTCTTTTTCATAATCCTCCTCTTCGATTTCTTTGCCTTTCTTTACCTTTCTACACAAGCCAATTCCTTATTAATAATATTCGGTCAATCATAATAGAAGTTAAACAGTGGGTTCAAGTGTCCGGAGAGTTTCTTCCTCTATGCTGTTTACAGAATCACGTTCTTTTAGGGTTATAGTTGATAGTTCTTTCTCTGCTCCATCTCTATTACGGAACCGAACATGAGAGCTTCTTCTCATTCAACTCCTCGCGAATGAACTGATTCAAATAAAAAAATCTATCTATGTAAATGTATCTAATTGATGCTCTCCCTGTGTCTCTCTCTTTTCTCCCTCTCGATCCAATCTGGGCCATCCATTTGGATCATCACCAACAATAATGGGGTCTTCTTCGTCCTCAACCTCTCATTGCCCTTCTGGTATATCCCGATGCGCCCTTTTAATGAGGTTCATATTCCATGACATACAATCACCATTTCTTCTTTGAAATACAAGAAAACTCAAAGAAGTCAATGAGACGGTGTGTTGGATTCTAGAAACAGATGCAAATTTATGAATATGTAATTATAATTTCTACTTAGTTGTTATTTTCTTTATCTTTTAACTTATAATCTCAACTAATAAAAAATAACTACAAATATATAAATTACAGTTTGTATATAATTTTACCCTTAATTTTTGTGAGTCCACTGATTCCGTAGCTAATTATGCTAAAAAAAAAAAAAAAAGTGCTTGTACCTTGCTATGAATTTTTTCAGAATCAGTGGAGTATGGACTTTATCGTCGATTATTAGTGATTAAAAGGATTTCCACAAGTGATTAGCAATAACTAAACCATTTATGAGTAGTCTCTTGTCACTCAATTCAGGCAACAAGAACGATCTCTATGCCTGAAAAAAAAAGTCCGTTAAAATATGACTCTCTGAACTGCATTGCTCTCCAGCTGCAGGCAGTGACCGGCCGGTTAACAAACACTCCACGTAGGATCACGTCATAAAAATGGCCAGGAATCAGGATGCTGCCAAAAGTTGCAAATCTTCTCGGATGTCGATTAAAATGGGATCTTCATAGAAAAAGGTATGAAAAGCTTTCCTTAGAATTCACTAAAATAATTGGACTTTCTTTCTCGGTGGTTCACATGAAGAGATCGAAAAGCCGCGTGACGGGGTTGGCTTCTTTCTGAATAATTGTGTTTCTGTGGGGCCGTCGAAGTGTGTTCCATTAACTTTTTCGGTAAAGTTTTGCTCTCCGTTTACAAAAAAAACTAGTTGTAAGAACAACCAGTAACTAGTTTAATAATAAAAGTAAAAATTATGTTGGTTAGATATAAAATTTTACGTTTTAAATTATCTTATTAATTTTTATAAAGTAAAATTTAATATTTGACATATTAATATAATTTTAAATTTTAAATTTTATTCATTATTATAAAATTTAATATTATATTTTAAATTTTAATTAATTTAATATATTATTTAATATAAATTTAATTTATTTAAAATTTAAAATTTTTTAAAATATTTATATTTGTTATAATTACGTTGAAACCTCTAAAGTATATTTTTCACATATTAATAATCTTTAAAAATATAAATTAAGAAATATATATATATATATAATTAATAATAACAAAAGAGATTTATATTAATAAATTGAAGAAATTTTATCAACATTTACTTAGTTATTACAATAATTTTTGAGTTATCAAATGGTTTCTTATTTAAAAAAGATTTATCAGATTTATTGGATAAAAAAAAGAACTATTTTCAAGAATTTAACAAGATAAAATTCTTGTTTTAGTATCATTACTTCAATATCATCACTTTGGTTCAATTGGTTGCTTTCTTTAAGAAGAACTATATGGTAGAAATTGGTTCAATGCTGTCTAATGTGCGCTAAGGCAGCTGATGACATACACACATTCCCTTCAAAACTTGGAATGAAAGGGATCCATACCAAAACCATTCTCTTTTTTTTACCCAAACCAAAACCATTATTCCATAAAGTGAAGACATTGAATTACCTAGCCAGTTCTGCATGTAAAAGAGGACAGTCCGAGAGTACAAAAATCTCATGTTGTAGAGTCCAGAAAAAGATCAAGGATGCACAACTGCATCTAATTTTAGGTAGAGACTACTTTCACAACTTGAATCTATGATTTTCCACAACTCAAATATATAACTTAGAGATCGTGACGAAGAAACCTCACCGTTGCATTAAAAAGGGCTTATCCTTTCCATTCAAATTGCATGTACTGCCAAATGTAAGCTAGGGAAAAACAAAGATCAACGACAGCTACTGTCCTCTGATAGCTTACCAAATAAAGCAAAAATTATGGTGCTATATTACATCAAGAATCTTATTTTGTCTTATTTCTTCCCTCAAAAGCATTACTGATACTTTTTCTTTCACAAGCAAGAATAAAAATCGAATCCGTGTTCTTGGATACCCTAAAAGCCTTGCTTTAAGTCTACTTGTAATGGGAGATGAAAATTACAGGGGATTTACAAGCAATTTAATGTCCAGTTCTTTTTTTTTTTTTTTTTTTCTAAGCAGCATTTAGGGTCCTGTGCTGAATTGGTTCTTGGCTCATAGGCCTGGCACTCCTCTACGTTTAGATTGAACCAAAGAGCATAAACCATAAATGACTTTCCTTAAAGTTAACGAGTCAATGAGGTTTTGATCATGAACATAAAGCATACCTTTAGATCAAACGTCAAATCATCAATAAAACATACCTTTAGATCAAACGTCAAATCATCAATGAGGTTTTATTTGGTTGATCCACGGTAATTTTGTTTAATAACTCGAGCTATAGCCAAATTCCATCCCTTAAAATATCTTGTCGCCAGTGATCAAAAAGAATCAAATAAAGGTAGCCGCAGCTAGTGTCCTCTGATAGCTCACCAAATAAAGCAAAAAGAAACAAAGATCAACGTCGGCTTGTGATTCTCTCCCTTAAATTATACAGATTCCCATTGGTTGATGATTTGCTTTGTCCTGGTGCGAAACACGTTTCAATTTCAATAGCCTTATTTAATTGTTAGCTATGATGTATCTTTCAATTGTCACTCTGAATTATCATATTCACTACCTCTTGTAATGTTGACATCACAGCTTATTATTCATAATCTATGTGACTTTCCAAAAAGAAATATCTAGAAATTGTTGATCACATGCACTACTGTATTCATCCCTTCTTAAAAATTTCTCCAGAAATACCATCCCTGTACTTACAGACTCAACTGTTAGTTTGGTTTGGTTTCAATTTGACTAATTCAAGTAAATTTGAACATGATTGAAAGTTTACAGTCTTCATCCACTAGTTGTAAGTCGACAGAGGATGAGAGAAGTCTGTGCAAAAGGGGTTGGTTAGCACAAAGTCTCACTTTCAGCTCCATTTTATGCTTTTATCTTGAAAAGGACAAAAAATATAAATTTAGGAATATTTTGCCGCCTATGGCTGTTTCCTTACCAAATTACTACCTTGAATGACATCTAATATAAGATATGTTGGTTGTTTTGCCATGGGATAAAGAAAGAATATTAGTACGATTCTTGTTCTTGTCATCCGAGTTCTTGTCGAAACGTCAAATCCTGCATAAACGTATTGTTATAGATTCCCAATTTTACACCATGTTCGTAACTTAACTGATCTTATCCAAAATTTAACATACTGGATGGAAAATTGTTAGGGCAAATTTGGAATCGGGTGAATTAGTATCCGGATTCATGCTCGAATCTTTCTATGTGCATTTCATGTTTGAAGTGAGTGTGGACGGTGGTGCTCATATTGGCTACTCCCCTCGAAAAAGATTGCTCATCATTTAACATATATGCAGGACTTTTAGTGGGTAGGATTGGATATAGTACAGTGGCGCGGGGACCCTAGTTCCTATTGTATAGGTCTCTTTTTGTATTGATGTTCTAAGAAGAGCTTAACAAAATATTGCTGTTCGATTAAAAAAAAAAAAAAAAACCCACAAAAGAAAAAAGTTGAGGGTGAATACCATGACGAGTTTGCCTAGCAACTATGATATATGATCAATCATCCTTCAAGGTTAAAAGGGAAAAAGATGGTGATATATATTATAATCGTTTAGCTTGTTTTGTACAAGATGATATTCGAAGTACTTTCATTTCAAGAAATCAAGAAAAATTTAGTGTCATGGTTTAATGGCAGTTTAAATCATATTATGAGAAAGAATTTTATGAAAATAATTGAAAATGAATGCATATTAGGAAGTTTGTATTATAATGTAATTGAACCTAAAATCCCAGTCAAGTGGGTAAAATGGAACAGTGGATCAAATGAAAGGGATTCCAGCTCAATAATCAAACATAATTCAAATGAAATTATTGTTTCATAGATCTTCCTTCTTTCCTGGGTGAATGGAGCACTTCAATATATGACACCAGTGCAATAGAAAGAGTGCATATAAATCACACATATATAGATCTCTTGTAAAAATATTTTAGTAGTTAAAAACTTAAATTTTTATTTTTGAGACCTCATATTCTAATTTGGGAAGACGATATGAAGTTTGCGTAAATGAGAAAAATTACATTAATTATGTAATTCAAGAAACGAGTCTCTTAATGAAAAAAAAAATTAATTAAAAAATGAAATAGGAAAAATTTTGTGGTTTAGTTGGTAATGATAGGGTTGTTATTGATAGTGGCCATCGTTCTAATAGGAATAATCTTCAAAAATATTTCAGACCACAAATTGGGCCATCATCTGCAGCAAAATTGCATGCAGTCCAAGGTTTGGATTGAAGTTTGACAGTATTCAATTTGATGGGTCCAATTGCCTAATGACAAGTTTTGATTTGTATCAAATGTTGCCTTAGATTCTTTACCTTTAAAAAGTATATTTAAATTCCAATTGCCATTTGATGGGTGCAAATGCCTAATGGCACTTTTTTATTTTTCTTTAAAACACATCTGAAGAACCCAATTTCAGTGCCAGGGTTATTTATCACTTTTAGGTAATTTTCATTCATCAAAAAATCCTCAAAAACTCCTAGTCTGCAAACATTTTGTACTTCCACCTATAAATTGAGACATACTTGATATAAATCAATAAGTTAATAAACATAAAGTAAATAATTATTTGTTATACTCATTTTTTAAAGTTTAAATTACAATTTTTAACTACCAATTTACTTATAATTATGAAATTAATTAAAAAAGATATTTTATTAAAATTTATAATTTCTTTTTATATATTTCACTCTTAATTTTTAAAAAATTTTACCCAAATTATTTATAAAACAATATGCTCCAATGCATGTATATGAATTTTGAAATATTAATATTATAGTATTAGTTGTAATATAATGTAAAGTTATTTTATTGTGATGTGATATATAATTTTTAAATCACATAAATAAAGTAATAGAAAAATTTTGTATATTATTTATATATATAAGTAAAATATACACCTGAAAAAAAAAAAAAAAAGTAAATTTGGTTCACTGCATCACGGTAGACCTAAACAAAACTGTGACAAACCATTTTATGGTTCAGCGCATCCCATCATTCCCACGTAATGTTTATAAGAAACATGTATACGTACGGATAAAAAGAATGTGTCCATTAAAAATTAATAATTATAAATAAATAAAATAATTACGAGCCTATACAAATATGGGATGCCATCGTGATCCATGATGATTCTGCAGAACCCTAAACCGGGCTACCACCAACTCACACTACTGCTGCTGCTCTCTTCATAATATATATAAATAGCATGTAATGTGCCATCCCATCTGTCCAAAAAATCCTTCCGAATGTCCCTTTTCTCTGTACTTCCCTCTCTCTGGATGCTTTACCTGTAACAGCAATTTCCAATAGCTGATTGTAGTCTGCCGTTGGCCTGCCATACTGCTTTGTAAGAGAGAGGGACAGACAGAGATGAGGTATCACTCATGCTGTAACAAAATGAGAGTGAAGAGAGGGCTGTGGTCACCAGAGGAAGACGAAAAGCTCATCAACTACATATCCACCTATGGCCATGGCAGCTGGAGCTCAGTTCCAAAACATGCAGGTACTCACTCATTATTTCTTTCCTCTCTGCTCCACACACACACACGAGTGTACAAAATTATACACAATTTTCTGTTTTTAGAAAAACGGTCCTTCTATTCTATGTACATTTCATTCCACAAAATCACTCAGTTCCTCTTCTTCTTTTTCATTTTTCCTTGCCTATCATATTCATTTCTGCAGGGCTGCAGAGATGTGGGAAGAGCTGCAGATTAAGATGGATAAACTATCTTAGACCTGACCTGAAGCGCGGATGTTTCTCTCCCCAAGAAATAGCACTCATCATTGAACTCCATAGCATTCTAGGCAACAAGTATGTACATCAAATCAATCTTATCTATCTATCATCATGTTCACCATCTGTAATGAATTTTTTCTTAATCAATTATCATTGTTTGGGCGATTCACATGTAATTGACATTGTAATCATCTTTGAGTAGAGATGTCTTTCCCCTTTAAGTATATGCGCATTTTTCCTTTCAAAGTACAGGTGGGCACAGATAGCCAGGCACTTACCAGGAAGAACAGACAATGAGGTGAAGAACTATTGGAATTCAAACTTAAAGAAGAAGCTCATCTTTCATGATCATGTTTCCAATTTAACCAACTTCACTGATTTGAATAGTTCCAATGGAGGTTCTGGTGAAGAATTTATCTTCCCCTTAAATGCAAACCCTAACCTCACTCTAAGTGCTCATCAACAAGACCAGCTCTACCTTACCTCCTCAGATTCAATGCTACCAAGTCTGAGTCATCATGAAGACTTCAAGTTCAACCAAATTCCCTACAATTACAATGTTGATTTGGGCAATTTGCCACCCACTTCAATCCTTCAACCCCTACCACCTCCACCCAGTAACCCATCTTTATGGTCCTTGCCGTATCTCCACCAGCGTATTGATTCAAACTCAGAAGACCAAGTCCTGAGCAATGTGGCAGCAGGTCCACATTATATTGGAGATAAAGTCCCTGACCAATGTATCACAGCAATGCCCTATAATGACAACCCAGCTATGGTACCCATGATGCCAAAACTGTGTGAGAAAATAGATGGAAATGTTAATGGAATGCCATCTTCTTCTTCATTTTCATCACAAGAGGCAGAGCTGCTTGACCCGCTTGCTAGACTTCCATGTCTTCCATCCGTTGTTTGCTCCCATGAACCGCAGGTTCCAACAAATCAGATGGAGGACTACGTTGACGCTGCTGTCATGCCATTGTCATCAGCCTACTCATCTAGTGGTCAATTTGTTGCTGATTACCCTATTCTTCATTCCAGCTGGGATGCCTAAAACATTAGTTGAAACATTCAGAGGAATTGTGGGTGGACTCATTTTGGCATGCAGTGCATTTATTTCCTCAAACATTACATAAGATGTTGAGTACAGCTACTGTGGGGATTCCTAAATGTTACTAGTTCAAGCTCTGTAGTGAGTAATGTTTGCTTAGGTTCCATAAATGTGTGTTTAGGCTATTTCTTATCTTTCATCAAAGTCATATATATTTTTGCACATCAAAGTTACATATGTAGTTTATATATTAACTCCAACGTGAATCCTTCGTATTACCAAGTTAAAAAAAACTAGCATCCACTTTAGTAAATTTAAACATATTATATAAATTCCCGCTAACTCTTCCCTTCTTTCCAAACTACCAATTTGTGACAGTTAATTTTGATTTTTTTTTGGCCCACAAATTTCATTATGCTCTCACTGTGTTGAAATCAATGATTGAGGTTATAAACAAAAGAAAAGATGCGTTATTCACTACATATTGAACATTAAAAAAATGGCAAATTTTTTAACTCACGCGCGGGACTCAGTGGAAATTGAAAATATATTGGATATTTTTAAGCATGGAATGTAGTGCTCTAACTTTTTTGTTGAATCGCCAAGATAAAAGTTGTGGGAAACTTTGGAAGCTCAATATTTTTGACTTCCCTGCGATCATTCATACTTTTTATTGATGGTTGAAAAGTTCTATTTGTTTTTCTTGTTTAACTAATAAATAATGCTACAGTCTCGTGTAATTGTATTTCTTGGCATAACATTAATCCTTAATTTAGAATTTCTCAACTTGTAAATGAGATTTCATTAAACCCTATCAACTCGCAAAATGTTTACAGAAAAATTAAAAAACAAAATGCAGGGAAAAAGAGATGGTGGCCGAAAGGAGATATATGGCAGCAACAAAATGCTAATAGGACTATAGAACCAAAGAGAACAAAAATATCCTGATATTGATATCCACACTTGAAAGTTTATAATTTAACACGACAAGGCAACGTAATTGACCCAACACATAAGAAAGCAGACTACAAAACACAAACTATATCACAATGATGTTCAAAATCAGACACAATCAAAAAGGGATCATTTTAACCGGAAAGATATATATATATATATATATATATCCAAATAAGTTGATGAACACTATAATTCAAGAGAAGAACAAAAATAACATAAAAGTGAAAGGAAAATAAATAAACCCACGATTGAGGCGCACAAACATGGACATTATAGAGCCCTTCACGGACCAAAGCTTCAACGAGAAAAACAAGACCAGAGGACTCAATCCCATCACCATTGGTGACCAAAACAATAGGATTTGAATCATTCTCTTTAGAATTTTTCACATAAGCCCTTTGCTTGTGCCATGTCTCTTCGTTAAACAACACTTAATTAGTCGAGGCAAAGTTCCTACAGGATTTAACCCACGAGGTTTCATTAGATAGATGTGAGTTCATTTGACAAGAAACAAATCGCAGGCAAATGCACAATCAAGGATAGTAATAGCGCAGCGTAAAACTTTTTGTGAACATTTTATTCATCCAACTTTAATAAACCTGCATTCATCTAATAATTTTGTTAATTATAGCAGACTAATTACATGTGATAAATACGGACCCATCAAACACAAGGTACATTTTGGTGTTTCAGTCAAATTGAGAACAAAAATGTTCCAAATTCTGGTTCAACTTCAAGGTATCTTTGAACACTATCAAATGATAGCGCCCGAAAAGAGCTGTTGAGATTAAGACAACATACAAAAAAAAAAAAGGTGAATAGAAAGAACTTTGAGAGTTACACTTCCTGATGCAAACTAAGGTCAATTTCAATGTCCCCAGGGTCCCCTGGGAAAATGGAAGCATGCTGTTTTTTCCTTTTGTTACAGTATTGAACAATACTTGCACTCGATAAATAGAATATGTCTCATACCCTAATTCACACATTATATTATTAAGATGATTAGTTACACATGTTTAGTCTTTTAGTACATACAGTCAGAAAACACCATACCTTCTAACCAGCAAGCAACCCATCCATCACAATCACAGACCAGCTTCTTACCTTGGAATTTGGAAGCCTAAGAACCCGGTCAAGAACATTTCTGTACACCAAGCACATAAAGCCTATACCAAGCCCAGCAACTAGTAGTCTAATAGTGCTTTGTGAAGATGTATTCCAAAGACCATGATAAATAATTCCTATTAGAAACAAAACAATTATATAAAAGAAACAAACTTTTTACACGCAGCAGATTATCAATATGTATATATATATATACACGCATGATGGAGATTTTCTTTTTTTTTTTTTTTTTGGGGACATACCTGATGGAGACTTTGTTGGGTCTGGTTTTGACTCTGCTATTGAGACTCCACTGCTAAGAGTTTCTGACATTGTGTTTATGTTTGTAAGTCTGAATCGGATTTCAGGATTTGATTAGTGATTACAGGATAATGGAAAAGCTAATTACCTGTCTTTCCTCCTATTTTACAAGATTCATCTCCGTAGCTACCTAGATATTTATATATTGATTGTGCAATTTGTGAGTCCACTGACTCCGTAGCTAATAATGCTTAAAAAGACTTTGCATCTTGAAATTGTGTTGGTTAAGTACATTATTTAAAATAAAAAACTTAATTTTTTTATTCATTTCTCATTATTTCATAACATTTATTTTATCAATATTTTCTTAATTTCAAAAGAAAAATCACCATTTCTTCTTTTTTTTTTTTGAAAAAAATCAAGTTTTTGCTATGTGCGATTAAACATAGTTATGGTTTTTCATTATTTTTACTCATTTCTTTCAATTTTAATGTGTTTTTCACTCTGGCAAACAACAAAAGAAATAAAATAAAATAAAATAAACAAAAGGGAAAGGCAAGATACATACGAGAGACAACAAGAACACAAAGATTGCTTAAAACTAGATATGGACATAAAATTTTTGTGCAAAAAGTGAGAAAATTGATCAGATCAATCATTTTTTTTTTTTTTACGGAATATGAAAACATGAATCTAAATGGAGTCCAAACTCATGGGGTATCTCTCTAGAGCTATTGTTTCATGGGCCAAAAAATGAAGGGCCACACTTGCATTTTCAACCCTCAGGCTCATAATTGGGATAGCTGACACCCGAACGGAAATGGGAGTTGTGCCTTTTCCTAGTGGTGGGCATCCTGTTGTTGGCATCCTTCAAATATTGAAATTGGATCATCTTGTTAACTTGTTTTTCATAATCCTCCTTTTGATTTCTTTACCTTTCTAAATAAGTCAATTCCCTATAAACGATATTCAGTTTATCAAAATAGAAGTTAAAAGAATGGGTTCAAGTGTCCGAAGAGTTCCTTCCTCTACGTTGTTGTTTACAGAATCACGTTCTTTTAGGGTTATAGTTGATGATTCTTTCTCTGCTCCATCTCTATTAGAGAACCGAACATGAGAGCTTCTTCTCATTCAGCTCCTTGCGAATGAACTGATTCAAATAAAAAAAATCTATGTATATGAATGTAATCGATGCTCTCCCTATGTCTCTCTCTCTCTCTTTTCTCCATCTGATACTCTACGAGGTTGCGGTCCATTTTCACAAAATAACCCCTACCCTTAATGCGTAAGAAAAATCTGTTAGCGAATCAAGAAAAAATTAAGTACGAAATTTTCACAATATAAATGCCGCAAATAAAGAAAAATGCAACCATGATAACATTTGTAATTTCCACAAGAATTCTGATTATATTTTTGTGGGTCTGCTTCATTTTGGCGTCAAAACCTCAGGGTCCCATTTAACAACGGAGAATCTTAGCTAGTCTAGGGCCCTACACTGCAGCACCTTTTCCTTCTGATAGCTTCGTTCCTAGAAAAGGAAGGCAGGGACTTAATAATACAAAAGAAGAAAAAGGCGTCAATTCAGTTCTGCGACATGCAGTTCTAACGGCAAGTCTTTAAAGGAGTTGGTTAAATAAATTAATTAAAAGTGTACTAGAGACAGCCTTTCAGAGGTTGGTAGGTGGGGAGCATGCAGGCAGGCTGGAGCACCTCGACCCATTCTGGGCCATCCATTTGGACCATCTACAACAATAATGGGGTCTTCTTCGTCCTCAACCGCTCATTGCCCTTCTTCTTTGAAATACAAGAAAACTCAATGAAGTCAGTGAGACACTGCGTTGGATTCTGGAAACTGATGCAAATTTATGAATATATAAGTATAAATTTTAGTTGTTATTTCTTTTATCTCTTAACATATGATCATAATTAATAAAAAATAACTACAAATATATAAGTTACACTTCGTATATAACTTTACACTTAACTTTTGTGAGTCCACTGATTCCCGTACCTAATTATGCTAGAAAAAAAGAAGGAAAAAAGTCCTTGTACCTTGCCATGAAGTTTTTCAGAACCAGTGGAGTATGGACTTTCAGGTCGATTATTAGAGATTAAAAGGATTTCCACATGTGTTTAGCAATAACTAAAATATTTATGAGTAGTCTCCTGTTACTCAATTCAGGCAACAAGAACGATCTCTATGCCTAAAAGAAAATCCGTTAAAATATGGTTTTCTCTGAACTGCATTGCTCTCCAGCTGCAGGCAGTGACCGGCCGGTTAACAAACATCCCACGTAGGATCATGTCATAAAAAAGACCAGGAATCAGGATGCTGCCAAAAGTTGCAAATTTTCTCGGATGTCAATTAAAATGGTATCTTCAATTGAAGGAAAGAAAAATGTATGACAAGCTTCCCTTAGAATTCACTAAAATATTTGGACTTTCTTGCATACGGGGTTGCCAAGAAGAGATGAAAAAGCCGTGTGGGTCATGTGGGGGCTTATGGGGTTGGCTTCCTTCCAAATAATTGTGTTTATGTGGGGGCGTCCATATTGAAGTTTGTTTCATTAACTTTTTCGGTAAAGTTTTGCTCTTCTTTTTACAAAAACTCCTAACAGTAATAAGAGCACTGAGTAACCAGTTATGATTAACTTAATGAAAAAGATAAATTTGAAATTGTGTTGGTTAGATACAAAGCTTTACGTTTTAAATTCTTTTATTACTTTTCATCAAACTAATAAATGTTGAGTTATTAGATTAGTAATTAGGAATTTCTTTTGAAAAAAATCTTCTTTAACTTTAAAAATAAATAAATAAATTAGTAACAAAATTTAATATTTGATACATCATTTTTTAGTCTTAAATTTTGTTTACTATTTCAAAATTTAATATTACATTTCAAGTTTTAATTAATTTAATTTATCACTTAATCTAAAACTGATTTATCTGAAATTTAAAATTTTTTTAAATATTTATATTTGTTGTAATTGCATTGAAGCCTCTAAAGTCTATCCTCTGTATGCTAATAATCCTTAGGAATATAAAGAAAAGTTTATATAAAATTAATAACAATAAGAGAGATTTATATTAGTTCATTGAAGAAATTTTGTGAACATCTATTTAGTTATTAAAATAATTTTTAGGTCCTTAAATAATTTTTAATCTGGAAAAAAAGTTATCAAATTTATTAGAATAAGAAGAACTACTCTCAAGAATTTAGCAAGATAAAAATCTTGTTCCAGCATCATTATTTCAATATCATCACTTTGGTTCAATTAGTTGGTTTGTTTAAGAAGAATTATATAGTAGTAATTGGTTCAATGCCGTCTAATCTGCGCTAAGAAAGCTGATGACATACACATATTCCCTTCGAAACTTTGAATAAGAAGGACCCATACCAAAGCCATTCTTTTTTTTATTTTTTATCCAAACCAAAACCATTATTCTGTAAAGTGAAGACATTGAATTACCTAGCCATTTTTGCATGTAAAAGAGAACAGTCCAAGACTGCAAAACTCTCATGTTGTAAAGTCTAGAAAAAGATCAAGGATGCACGACTACATCTAATTTTAGGTAGAGACTACTTTCACAACTTGAATCTATGATTTTCCACAACTCAAAGATACAACTTAGAGATTGTGACAAACCTCACCGATGCATTAAAAAAGGCTTATCCATGTACTGCCAAATGTAGGCTAGGAAAAAACAAAGATCAGCCACAGCTAGCGTCCTCTGATAGCTTACCAAAAATGCAGAAAGTCTGGTGCTATATTAAATCAAGAATCTTATTTGGCCCTACTTCTTCCATCACAAGAATTACTGATTGTGACTTTTTCTTTCACAAGCAAGAATAAAAATCGAATACATGTTCTTGGATACCCTAAAAGCCTTGCTTTAACTCTATTTTTAATTGGCAAAGAAATTTACAGGGGATTTATAAGCAATTTAATGTCCAGTTCCTTTTGTTTTTTTTAAGCAGCATTTAAGGTCCCTTGCTGAATTGGTTCTTGGCTCATGGACTTGGTACTCCTATACGTTTAGATTGAACCAAAGAAGAGAAACCATAAATGACTTTTCCTTAAAGTGAACGAGTCAATGAGGTCTAGATCAAGAACATAAAGCATACGTTTAGATCAAACTTGAAATCATCAATGAGGTTTTATTGGGTTGATCCATAATAATTTGTTTTATAACTCGAGCTATAGCCAACTTACATCCCTTAAAATATCTTGCCGTCAATGATCATAAAGAATCAAATAAAGGTAACCCCTGTAACAGGCATTAACATCGACCTACAATTATTGAGGAAAAAATAAAGATCAGCCACAGCTAGTGTCCTCTGATAGCTCACCAAATAAAGCAAAAAGAAACAAAGATCAATGTTGGCATGTGAGTCTCTCCCTTAAATTATATATAGATTCCCATTGCCTGATGATTTTCTTTGTCCATGTGTGAAACATGTTTGAGTAGCCTTATTTATTTGTTAACTATGATGTAACTTCCAATTTTCACTCTGATCATTATATTCAGCACCTCTTGTAATGTTGACCTCACAGCTTATTATTCATATTCTATGTGACTTCCCAAAAAGAAATATCTAGAAAATGTTGATCTCATGAACTACTGTATTCATCCCTTCTTAATAACTTTTCCAAAAATACCATCCCTAAACTCAGAGACTCAACTATCATAGTTTGGTTTGGTTTCAATTTGACTAATTCAAGAAAATTTCAACATGATTGAAAGTTTACTGTCTTCATCCATCCACTAGTTGTACGTAGATAGAGGATGAGAGAAGTCAGTCCAAAAGGGGTTGGTTAGCACAATGTCTCACTTTCAGCTCCATTTTATGCTTGCATCTTGAAAAGGGCAAGAAATAGTAATTTAGAAAAGTTTTACTATTTACGGCTGTTTTCTTACCAAAAATGGAAAACTATTTACTTTGGATGGACATAAAGAAAGAATATTAGTACGATTATGGTTTTTGTCATCCGAGTTCTTGTCAAAACGTCAAATCCTGCATAAACGTACTGTTATACATTCCCAATTTTACACCATGTTCGTAACTTAACTGATCTTGTCCAAAATTTAACATACTGGATGGAATATTGTCAGCGAAAATTTTGGAATCGTGTGAGTTAGTAAACGGTCTCATACTCAACATGATTGAAAATTTTGGCCATAGTTCAGTCTCTTTTTGCATTGATATTCTAAGAAGAGTTTAACAAAATATTGCTGTTCAAGAAAAAAAAAAAAAAAAAGCCACCAAAAAAAAAGTTGAGGGTGAATGCCATGACGAGTTTGCCTACCAACTATGATATATGATCAATCATCCTTCAAAAGGATGGTGAATTATATTGTAATCGCTTACCTTGTTTTGTACATGATGACATCTAAAATACTTTTATTGCAAGAAACAAGAAAAGTACTCAAAGTATCACACAGTGTCAAGGACCCCTTTTTGGGGATTGGTTAAAAGTTTCCTTTACCGAGGAATGTACTAATGATAATAAATGGATGGAAGCATTAGGACCGACACATCTTTCATAAGAATTTTTTAATAATTAAACATTTAAATTTTTATTTTTAAGATCTCATATTTTAATTTTAAAAAAATGATATGAAGTTTATACAAATGAAAATTACATTAATTATGTAACTCAAGAAATGAGTATCTTAATGAAAAAAAAATTAAAAAAATGAAATGGGAAAATTTTTTTGGATTAGTTGGTAAAGAAAGGTTTGTTACTGATATTGACCCATCGTTTCTAATAAGAATGAGCCATCATCTGCAGCAAAATTGCATGCAGTCCACGGTTGGTATTGAAGTTTGATAGTATTCAATTTGATGGGTCCAATTGCCTAATGACAATTTTTGATTTGTATTAAATGTTGTCTTAGATTCTTTACCTTTAAAGAGTATATTTAAATTCCAATTGCCATTTGATGGGCGCAAATGCCTAATGGTACTTTTTTATTTTTCTTTTAAGACACATTAGAAGAACCCAGTTTCAGTGCCAGGATTATCACTTTTAGGTAATTTGCATTCATCAAAAAATCCTCAAGAACTCCTAGTCTGCAAACATTTTGCACTCCCATCCATAAATTGACACATATTTGATATAAATCAATGAGTTAATAAACATAAAGCAAACAATCATTTTTAATAATCATTTTTTAAAAAAAAAATTAAACTGCAATTTGTAACTATAAATATATTTGTAATCCAGAAATTAATTAAAAATATATATTTAATCAAATTTTATAATTTTTTTTGTTTGTTTTATTCTCATCTTTAAAAATTTTAACCGAAATCATATGTCACTGATAAAATAATATATATCAATACATATATACCAATTTTGAAAAATTAATATTAAAATATTAATTTTAGAATAATGTAAAATTATTTCATTGTGATGTGACGTATAATTTTTGAATTAAATGAAAAAAAAAAAAATTAAGTAAACTTGGTTCACTACATCAGGGTAGACCTAAACAAAACTGTGACAAACTATTTTAGCTTCTATAAATTGCTATTTTGACCCGTAGGTGGAGACTCCCAAGTATAGGGACCGGAACCGCAACGGTAGAGCCTCTCAAGTATCGTGAAGGTTCACAAGAATACAAGTACAGGATATGGATACGGATAAAAAAGATGTATCAATTAAAATTAATGATTATAAATAATAAATAAAATAATTATGAATCTATACAAAATATGGGATGCCGGCGGGACCCATCATAACAAATACAGCTTTTCCACGATGATTCCGCAGAACCCTAAACTGGGCCACCACCAACTCACACTACTGTCTGCTGCTCTCTTTATAATATGTATAAATAGCAGGTTATGTGTCATCCCATCTGTCCCAAAATTCCTTCCGAATGTGCCTTTCTCTGTACTTCTGTTTCTCTTTGGATGTTTTCACTGTAATTGCAATTCCCAATAGCTCATTGTGGGTCTGCCATTGGCCCGCCATACTGCTTTGTGAGAGAGAGAGAGAGAGATGGGGCATCACTCATGCTGCAACAAAATGAGAGTGAAAAGAGGGTTGTGGTCACCAGAGGAAGACGCAAAGCTCATCAACTACATATCCACCTATGGCCGTGGCTGCTGGAGCTCAGTTCCAAAACATGCAGGTACTCACTCATTATTTCTTTCCTCTCTGCTCCACAAACATACACACACACAAGTCTACAACATTGGACAAAATTTTCTGTGTTGAAGAATGGTCCTTTCTATTTTATATACATTTCATTCCACAAAATCACTCAGTTCTTCTTCTTGTTCTTTTCTTTTTTTTTTTTTCCTTGCCTATTATATTCATTTCTGCAGGGCTGCAAAGATGTGGGAAAAGCTGTAGATTAAGATGGATAAACTATCTCAGACCTGACCTGAAGCGTGGACGTTTCTCTCCCCAAGAAGCAGCACTTATCATTGAACTCCATAGCATTCTAGGCAACAAGTATATACATCATACCTATCTTATCTTATCTATTTATCCTCATATTCTCCATCTGCATTGATTTTTTTAAAAGATTTTTTTTATAATATTTTTCATGATGAGGAATCATTTCAGGTAAATCTCAGTTATCATTAAATTATCGACCATTCACATGTTATTGACATTGTAATCATCTTTGTGTAGAAATTTCATTCCCATTTAAGTATACAAGCATTTTTCCTTTCAAAGTACAGATGGGCACAGATAGCCAGGCACTTACCAGGAAGAACAGACAATGAGGTGAAGAACTTTTGGAATTCAAACATAAAGAAGAAGCTCACCTCTCATGATCATGTTTCCAGTTTAGCCAACTTCACCGATTTGCACAGTTCCAATGGAGATTCTGGGGAAGATTTTATTTTCTCCTTAAATGCAAACCCTAACCTCACTCTAAGTGCTCATCAACAAGACCAGCTCTACCTTATCCCCTCAGATTCAATGCTACCAAGTTTGAGTTATCATGAAGACTTCAAGTTTAACCAAAGTCCCTACAATTTCAATGTGGATTTCGGCAATTTGCCACCCACTTCTATCCCAAAACCCCTACCACCTCCACCCAATAACCCATCTTTATGGTCCTTGCCGTATCTCCCCCAACATATTGATTCAAACTTAGAAGACCAAGTCTTGAGCAATGTGGCAGCAGGTCCACATTATATTGGAGTTAAAGTCACTGACCAATGTATCACAGCAATGCCTTATAATGACAACCGAGCTATGGTACCCACGACGCCAAAACTGTGTGAGTTAATAGAAGGAAATGTTAATGGAAAGTCATCTTCTTCGACATTTTCATCACAAGAGGCAGAGCTGCTTGACCCACTTCCTAGACTTCCATGTCTTCCATCCGTTCCTCGCACGCATGAACCGCAGGTGCCAACAAATCAGATGGAGGACTACGTTGACGCTGCTGTCATGCCATTGTCATCAGCCTATTCATCAAGTGGTCAATTTGTTGCTGATTACCCTATTCTTCATTCCAGCTGGGATGCCTAAAACATTAGTTGGAACATTCAGAGGAATTGTGGGTGGACTCATTTTGACATGCAGTGCATTTATTTCCTAAAGCACTAAATAAGAAGTTGAGTACAGCTACTGTGGGAAATCCTAAATGTTACTAGTTCAAGCTCTGTAGAAAGCAATGTTTGCTTAGGTTCCATAAATGTGTGTTTAGCCTATTTCTTGTCTTTCATCAAAGTCATAAATATTTTTGCACATCAAAGTCATAGATATAGTTTATATATTAACTCCAACATGAATCCTTCATATTACCAAGTTAAAAAACTAGCATCCACATTAGTAAATTTAAACATATTATATAAATTCCCACCAACTCTTCCCTGTTTTCAAAACTACCAATTTGTGACAGTTAATATTGATCTTTTTGGCCCACAAATTTAAGTATGCTCTCACGGTGTTGTTGAAATCAATGATTGAGGTAATAAACATAAGAAAGAAGGTGTTATGAAGTTTAACCTTCAACTCTTCACTACATATTTAACATTAAAAAAATGGCATATTTTTTACGTCACGGGTCTAAATGGAAATTGAAAATATATTAGATATTTTTAAGCATGGAATGTAGTGCTCGCCAAGATCAAAGTTGAGGGAAACTTTAAAAGCTCAATATTTTTGACTTGCTTCATACTTTTTATTGTCGGATGAAAGGTTTATGTTTATTTTTCTTTTTTACTTGATAAATAATAATATGATCTCGTATAATTATTTTTTTTAGTAAAATATTAATTTTTAATTTAAAATTTTTCAACTTATTAATAAAATTTAATAAAAGCACTAATCAAATTATGTCAAATATTTATTAAATAATTATAAAAATATTTATATTTTTATTAATTTGATTAAATATCATATAATAATTAATAAATATATATAATAATATAAATATCAAATCTTATTTACAAGTTATACAAACACTCAAACTCTTATATATTAAATAATAACATCATTTATTATTAATCTAATAATTAAATTATGTGAAATATAATTTAATTATTTAATTTTTATTTTTAAATATTAATTTATATTATGTAAATGAACCTTAACTTTAATATTTCTTTTAATCTTGATTTATTCTTACTATTACTCATAACATCTACTACAAATTGATAAAATCTTCAAATTTCAACTTTTTATTCTTTACAATTTTTTTTTAATTTATCTTTATTATCTTCAAATAATTATATCGTATTAATAATTTGTTACTTCATCTTCAAACTCATTTGAAACCTTAACTTGTCATTTTATATGGTCAGAATATGTAAACACAGCAAATTGTCTCATTATCATTAATAATATTATTAATTTTTTTTAATAATTTTCATTAACTAGCATTGACTAAATTAAAAATAATAATAATAATAATTAATTTATTGTGTAATTAACGATTTAATGACTTTCTAATAAATTAAAAAATTATTGAACTAGTCATAGCTAGTTGAGTATCATCCAATTGTTTGCAATGAATCATTTGAGGCTGGTGATTTTTTGAAGTTAGGGGAATAATGCTTGGGGCATAAAATTCTACGCCGTGGAAAGAGAAGTGCTGGACGTTTAGCCTCCCACGTTGGCCAACATAGGTTGCCAAGCCCCAATACCTCGGTAGCTCTCTACTATTGAGATGTCAAGTCTACACTGTGCAGACGTTAAATTCACAAATATATAATTATATTATTATTAAATATGTTAATATATAATAATTAATAATTATAATTAAATGATATTACTAAAAAATATAATTTTTCTTTTTTTTCATTTGTGTCTTTGAAGAGTGTATTTAGTCTAAAGAGAGAGGACGGAGAGATTGGGATTCGAACCTCAAGTTAATCCCAAGCCTTGTAGCTAAATGGGGTACTCAAGTAACTCCGAGTGGCTAATCGAACTCATTCCCAAGTGTTTTCAGTGAGGATTTTTAATATCCCTCGACCAAAAATTCCACTAAAAAACGTGGGTTTAATTGAGAACTGGTCAGTCAGGAGTCATTCCTCAGCGAACCATGAAAGATGGGGAGCCTGCATTACACGTTTAATCAAACAGTAACAAGAAGGCCCATAGCTTCTACTTTGAGGATGAAAAGGAATTTCACCCACTAACTCGAAATTCGGATCAGGAAGTCTAAAATTCAAATCGAGTTCATGGAATGTGATGAATTACGTAATATGTGAAAAAAAAAAAAAAAAGAACCACTGCTTCTGTCGTGCCACTCAGAAGTCAACACAATGAGCTTCTTAATAATTTAAAAAAAAAATCAGTGCACAATCAAGTTAAAATATATATACCATTCACACTTAGAATGAGCAACAAACTCGACTAAATTACGGTAAAATAACGTGAATAACAAGCAACGTCAAAATAAGGCAAATAACAAAAAAAGTCAACAAAATAAAAAATATTAATGAAAGAAAATTTTTACAAATTAAATATTAATAACACTAAGAAAAAAGAGGAGACTTCAAAAAATGAGAGCTTTTTTCACATAACATTACAAGCTTACAAAGAGAAAGAAGAGGGGAGAAGTTTTACAAGAGAAAGATTAGGAAGAGAAGGAAGAAAGAAGATGGATGGGAGAAGAAGAAGATGATCTCCCTTTGGGACTTTTAGTCCTATTTATAAGAGGTTTAACCTTCCTTTGGATCATTCCTTTTAACCCTCCTTTGAATCCTTCGTACCTTAGATCCTTTTCCGTGACTTTCCTAAAGTCACTTTAATAAAGTGACTCTTGTTGTTTTTAATAAAGTGACTTTACATAAAGTATCCTAAAGTCACTTTCCTCTTTTGTTTGTTTACTTAAAAGGAGCTTTAGAAAAGATGACAAAAAGTGACTAAGCCACTTTTCCTTTTTGTTAGTTTCCATAAAATAGCCTTATAAAAGCAAACCAATTGGAGCATAGTATTTAAAGTTCACAGGGGGGTCTTAGGAGGCTTGCATAATATCATTCTCTACCCATTGTCCTTGACTATTATCATCTTATATTAGTTCTTGTGAGGAAAATGCTAGAAAAGCTAATACTTGTGGTTGAAGCAAATTTGTCATCATCTCCAATAACTTTCCCTTTGATATAAATTCTATAAATGCTTTAAGCAATTATTCTAAAGATTGATTGGAGTTAGGCTAAGTGGCAATGGGGAATGGTCTATTAATACAAATAATCTCTTTTGTCATATAAACTTCATCATTGAAAAAATCAAACTTGTCCCACCAGTGAATATTAAGTCTTCTAACAAGTTATGAAACATGCTTGATGTTAATATCTAGGATATTAACTTGCTTGGCTACTACAAGATAATCCCATTTAATAATCTATAGGACATGATACTAGGAAGCAAACAAGAGTAGCTCATCTCTAATGTCATCATTTTTTACACTTACCCTGTTAGAGAGAGTAATGGGATGTAGACCCTATTTGAAAAACCCGGTTTTAAACCAACCTCATATGGTTATGTGAGAAATGGATTTGAATCCACCAACTAAATTTCTTTTGCCAGTTTTTATATCGTGAAGTCTTTTCCCATGTTTCCATATAATCAAAATAATTAAAGGTTTTAATCTTCCACCAATCTATCAAATTTTTGGTAAAGAATAAGTCTCCTTATCAATCTCCAAGATAAAAAATTTCCTTTATCTTGAACTTGGCATAAACCTAATCCTTGTAACTCAAAGAAGAGGTACCAAAACCCTTTTCAATGGGTTCAATAACTACAAAGCTTGTCTCATACAAGATTTGTTAATAGTATGAATAATTTTAAGATGAGTATAAGGATAGATCTTATCTTTAAGATAAAAGCATGATACCTCATTAGGTAAAAGTTAAGTATAATTGTTTTCGAGTGAACATCAATAATCCATATATTTTGGAATTAACTAGTAAGTTAATCCTTTATCAAAAGTACACTCATAAGTATCATCACAAAGTTTATCAACTTCAGAGTTTAAAATTTTGGATGCTAGTGAAATAATCGACTTTACTAGGTATTGTGACCCCTATATGAGTGGGCATTTACTCATCTAATTTTCCTTACAAAAATTCACAACTTTGGAAATCAAGAATTAAAATTTCCTTATATAAACTTAATGTCAAATTAAAAAGCAAATAATATTCCTTGTCATCTAACAAAGATTTGTTTTAATGCTAGGATCTTAACATCTTTACTCAAAAAAATTTTTGCAACCTTGCAATCAATTCTTAAAAAATATTTTTGTTTTAATAAATCACTTTCAAACATTTGAATATATAATACTATAGAAGGAATTTCTTTTTTAATCGCAGAGTTATTAACTCTAGTGTCTTTTCACACTTCTGAGGTAAAGCACAATAATTGTTCTTTAAAATGCAAGTGTTACTTAAGAATACCACCATAACCTTTGTCAAATGCATTTGTCTCAACAATTTTAAAGGCATCCAGATAAGGTATAGTTAAATAAAGGTGTTCTTTAACTTTACATTTTATCTATTTAACAGTTTTGGTATGCTTCTCCATTCAATCATTCTTATAGTGTTTTAGCATCATAGGATAAATCCTTATAATAATCTAAAACATAATTTATACTTTCCAAAAATATTTATAATTGTCTTTTGTCTCTAATTTTGTCAGGAAATTTTGAGGCAAACTCAATTGACCTATCAATATAAATAACAAAACCATTTTCTATGAAGTGACTAAGGAAATGAATCCTGCTTTGAAATAACTTCATTTTTCTAGTCAAAGCAACCAATCTTGCCCTTTTCATTACATTAATGAATAATGTAAATGTTTAAAATGTTATTCAATGGTATTAAAAAAAAAACTAATACATCATCGATATAAATAATTATAAATGTAAAGTAAGTATTAAATATTTCATTCATTATCTTCTAAAATTTAAAAGGAACATTTTTTAGACGAAAATGCATAACATTCCATTCATAATACCCTAAAGTTACTATAAATGTTGTTTTATATCTATCTTTCTCATTAATCTAGATTTGTCAATAATTAGATTTTATATCAAAATTTCAAAATACTTTAGTTTTATAAAGTCGATTAAGTAAATCTCTTTTATTAGGTATAGAATACCTAATCCATCGTACTACTTTATTTTAAAACTTACAGTTAATAACTAATCTCAAAACACCTCGTTCTAGTTCTACATTATTTTCTACATAAAATGCAAGACAACTTCAAGGACTTGTACTTTGCTAAATAAGTCCTCTCTTAAGGAGATTTTGTATCTTTGTTTTATAAATTTCTAAATGTTGATGGCTCATAACAATAGGTCTAGCCATAGTTAGAATTTGACTTTCATGAAAGTCTAGCTTATATGATAATTCAACGATATGTTTTATTCTATTCTAAAAGGTAGTAAGAATTTTTGAACACATAAGTGATTTTATCATTTTTCTTTTGTTTCTTCTATCTCAGCTATAATAACAAAAGAAAAAAATTTTCTCTTATAGATACTTATAACCAATCTCATCATGTTGAGAAAAAAATAAACTTTTTTTTCTCTTAATTTTTTTTAAATAAATCTCTATATATAGTAAGGGACAAAAATAAAATCAAAATTAATAAGTTTTCCTTCAATTTTGGTATAAATATCTCTATCATTAATTTCTTTAATAGGGAAGGATTTCCCAAAATAATACATTAGAATAAATTCTTAACCAACATAAAAGGAATTTTAAAACAGATTCTATCATTACAATTAACAACATGAGATAACCTATAAATAACAAGAAATTTACTTTTATTAGTAATGTTTAACACTTTTGTTGTTTTTGAAAAATATTTTAAAGGTATTATTCCCTTATTAATACAATTCAAATTTGCACCTAAATTAATTAAGGTGATAGCAGAGAATATATACTCTTTATCAATAACAATAGTAATCTTTGTATGTCATTTATAAGTAATAATTCTATCAATAAGATTAACATATTAAAGACTTTCAATATCACATCTTCCTTTAAGAAAATTGGAAGAAGTAGTAAAGATTTTTCTTCTTTATCTTAAGGTAAATTTTCTAGAATTAAAACTCTTTCTTTTAACTCTTTTATCTCTAACTTAAAAGTATAAATTTCAACTTTAAGCTCTCTAACAAGTGGTTTTTCTTTAACTAAGTTAGAAAGACAATTTTTTATATGTCGTACAACATTATTTAAACTTTAATTTTCTTAAGGTTGCATAACATTAATATTAGATCCTTCATTCTGACTTTTAGTCAAATGTAAATATTTTTTTGATTGCTCTCCTTTATCCTTAAAATTTAAGACTTTATCAATAAGATTCAATATCATATTATCTTCTTTTGTTAAAACTAATAATTCCTTTTATTTACATATTGCTTTATAATGATTACATTGACTATCACAATTTTCTTCATTATCAGAGTTAAAAGTGGAAAATAAAAGATCTTCTTCAATAACTTCTATTTCAAAATTTGATTCTTCAAAATCACTAATAAGAAAATATGCATTAATGATTTTTTAAAATCTTCACTTACAACTAACTCTTAAAGCTTTTGCTTCCAATTACACATATTTGAATAATGCCTTATTTTTCCACATTTATAACAAATAATAATCCTTTTAAATTAAGGCTTTTTTACTTTATCTTTTATTTTTGGCTTCCCAGACCTTATAAGAGTCTTTTCTTTTTTATTATATTGCTTTTTCTGATTATTATAGGAGTGATAACTCCTACTCTTTTGTTTTTTAGGATATCAAATGGTTGGATAATTCATTTATTCACAAAAGCTTTCTAAAGCTTTCTTACCTTGAGTTTTTTTTATTCTATAATTACCTATGTAATTTCATCTCATTACAAAGTTTAACTTCTTTAGCAAATAGCTCAGTAGTCAATTCTCCATAGATATATTAATTATAATTAATAGTGTTGGCATGATTAGATTTTCATTGAAACTTAGCTCTTTCAACAAATATGATAGGTAACCTTAAAAGAAATTTTTCTTTTTAGAAAATATTTTGGCTATCTTTTCTAGTAAATATTTTAGAGAAAAACATATCTTTATATCACCTAAAATATGACAAGTCAAGGTATCTTAAATTGATAAGTTGATCATAAGTCTTGTCAATTAACAAAGTAGTAATACCAATGAAAAAATTAGTAATAATATAGATAAATGTATTAATGCAATCAGTGAGTAGCACTCCAGATTCAATTTTAACTACAAAAAATATTTGTTGTTTTGCTTGTTTAAACAAATAAAAATTCCACCAACCTTTAACTTATGTAATTAATCCACTTGTTATTATTTTTGCAATCTCAATGTCAAAACTATGCTTTGTTTTAACAATAGTGGCAAACATCATCATATAATATAGTAATAAAAGAATTAGATGTTTTGTTTGACCATTTAAATTCCATTTTACAATGCTACTACCAGTATATTGAACATAGTTATAATTAACTTATTCTTCTAATACAAGAGCAATAACTATTGGTCTTGGATAATATAGTTTTGTTTGAATATTATTAAAGGTCATTTTATTTATATCAAATTGTTTCTTTGTATAAGAATGGAAAAGGTTTTCCTTCAAAGGTTGATATTATGATAAGAACATATCTTATAATTGATTTATATAATTTTTAATTTCATTTTCAGATTTAATTTGTTCCTCTTTTTTCTAACATGATAGCTTATTTGGCTTTCAAACTTAAATTGTGAAGTATTTTAAAAATTTCATCTATCAATTTTAATTTATCAATTTGTAATTTATTTCTTCTGATGATAAAAGTTTAAATAAAACATTTTTTTTCTACTTCTAGTTTAACCAAAGGTTTGGGAATAACAACCTCTTACTCTATACGAATAAGTGGAGATCCAACAAATTCAAAATATAAATTATTATAATTACCTTACTGTATAACAACATTAATTGTTGCTTCAACCTTATAAAGAGAAGCAATAATCTCATTATCTTTTATTTTAATAGAGAGATTTAAAGGTAAATGGTGAATATTATTAACCATTTTATCTTTTTTGTCAAATATTTTTGATAAGTCTTTTCAAGAGTTAGGCACTCACTAAGAGCACAAAAATTAGGATAATTTTTTCTCTTAAGTTTATAAACATTTTCCATATAGGTAAAAATATCAAGAGCACCCATTTTGATAATATATTTTTTATGGCTTTTGGATCATAACTCTTGCTAAGTAGAAGTGAAAGTCATAAAAACTCATTTCCTTTTTTAACACATTTTCAAGTAAGTAGAAAAACTCTATAACTTTTTCTTTAACCTCATTATAGGTTGTAAGAACATAGATGCTCATGTCTTTATCATGATAATCCATATTAAATAAATTAAGAGATTTAGGTTTCAAGGTATGATCTAATAGTTCATTTACTATAAAAGCAAAACTAGACGAAGGAAAGTCAGCTTTATATTATAATTAACTTATTCATTTATCCTTTTAATTCCATATAACTTTATTAATAAAATAAAAGAAGTAAAGTGTCGACTTGATTTTAAATCTTTTAAGATCTCTTTTTTTTTCATTATGGAGAAAATTAAACTTCAACATCTTCATCTTAATATTTAATAAATTTTTCAAATTGATTAAATTATTTAACAAGTTTGAATACCTTTTCTAAAAAATTTATTTTCTAAATAATTTAATTTGATATCATATTATAACTGTAAGAATCATAATATTTGCTTTAAATCAGTTAAGCAAAAATAATGTAGTAATTCCTTTATCAACATACTTAAAAAGTATTTCTTTTATACCAAAAATTATAATGTTCATATCCTTATAATGAATTTTATAAATAAAAATTAAATTTTTAGATACAACATATCAAATTCCTCAATTTTAATGTCTAAACATAAAACATGCATTAAATTAAGATCTACTAATAAAAATATAGAATCAAGAAACAATAAAAATCTTATAGATTATTCACTTAAACTTAATTCTATTACTCTTAATAAAAAGTCATGAAAATGATGATATCTCTTAATTCTAATATAAATTATAATTAAGTTATTTAAACATAATTTTACAATAAATTTAAAAATTATTTAAATTATCTCAATATAAATAAATTTATATCTTTACTGATAAAAATAAATAAATTTTTATAATAAGAAGAAAAGATCATTAAAATCCTTAATTAAAAATAAAACTTTTTTAACAATCTTAATATAATATAATTACATTTTGAGAAATCATTTTTATTTATAATCATAAAATAAAGAAGAAGGAGATCATGTCTAATTTTACAAATAAATATTATTTAAATTTTTATTTATAATAATTCTTTTATTTTTAATTACTAAAATATTTATTATTATTATTATTATTATAAGATATACATAAATAAGAAACAAAAATAATGACATCACAAGGAATTTATTTGTCAATTCCATACTCAAGAACATTATAAGTAATCATAAAAACAACAATAAAATTTTTAATTCTAAATTTAATTAAAATTAACTACATAAATTTTTTTTCGTAATTTTGTTCTTATAAGTGTTAGTTATCATAAATAGTACCTTTAGAATAAATAAAAGATTCAAATATAAAGAATGCCACAATAAGAGGAAATGCAAGGCCAAACAAATAAGACCCTTGTTCTAGATTACAAATTTATCAACCGCTACGGAATACCAAACAACTAACTAGGCAATCCAACTCCACCGAAAAGCTGAAACAAGAAAGAAAAATAGATTAAATTAAATTAAATTAAAAATGGAAAATTTGACCAAAACAAGAGGGAAATGCATGAACCAATAGCTGACTAATTAACTAAATTGCTGCACAAAAACTGGTCATACTTGCTCAGAGAAAGTATGGTATTCATTGGTCCCCTTTAAATGCAGAAATGATCCAATCTGAAGCTGCCTTATGAACGTCTGACTCAATATGTGGAGAAAGCAATTGGGGAGTTATCGCAACCTGGCATTCAAAACGAAAATAAGGAGAATTACATCCACCAATTCAACTACTTTTAGGCATGGAGAGTGGAAAGGTGATGGCAGCATTTTGGAAACCAAAATTGCAGTGGAAGTTTTCTGTTAAACGGTCAAATTTTGATAATTATAGCATACAAAAACAAGTTCATCGGACTTTCACTGCTTTTTGGGAAGATCTCAATCACTTGGTACAAGTTGATAGATAACTAGGAGTTGATGCTTCTGTGCCAACTTGTCCAGAGAATATTTACTTGGAAGTCCTTGCCTATGAACAATGAGTGGACAATGGGGCTAAAATAGTATGGATGATGCCAAACAAGAAAATACTAGGTTGCCCCACCTACAACTGTTGTTACGATGATAGGCCCCAGTAAAGGGCCGTCACATATGATCCCAACTCTTTGAAATTCAAATGGCATGTAAAAACATAAGTAACAATTGTAGACCTACGGATCAGTCATTTGGTAAATGGACCTTCTGAACATCTGAACTGATAACACCTTAATGGACTCTATGAGGAAAACAGAGTGATAACTTACAAATCCATCTTCCAGAGCCCTGAAGTCCAGATCCTCATCTGTATCTTCTAGTTCCTTGTCCAAAAACTGAAATTATTTTCATTCCAACAATTCATCATGTCACAGAACAAATCAAGTTTCTCAATGGGTAGAAACCATGTGCATGAGTATGTGCTTCTGAACTTGGGAAGAGGCGAAAAATAACAAGCAAGCATGCATCACAAAGACCATACCAATAATCGTATTTTCCAGTTCCATGCCAGACATATGAGGATCTATAGCCCTAGATTTAGCATAATAGCACCATAAACTTCATCTTTAAGAGATTCCCAAAAGATAAAAGCAGGTGAATGATGCAACAAAAGGTTGACACAAATACAAAAAGAAACTCCAGAAACTTTAAGACCCCACTGACTACTTCATATCCACATTTATTTTTAGAATTGAAAAAAATCTATACATAAAAGTCATGAGAAAGCAGTCCAACCACATTCAAAAATCAAAAACTATTTTAGAGCTCTTCTGAACTACAATGTCAACAGTTATTTTTACCTCTAAGCGAAAATACTTTTTCACCCAGTTGGTGTCAGATTTTCCAGCAACCCCAACCGATTCAATCTCTACAATTTTTCTTTGGGTTGTCAGGCGTCGAGCTGCACCCTAGAAAAAATGCACAATGGTATTAATTTTCAAAATAAGTACCAAGTAAAAAGAACGATAGGATAATTTTAAAGAAGAGTTACTCACAGCAGCAGAGGCATCTCGACTAAGCTGTGCAAGCTGCACGCCAAGGCTTTGCTGATTAGACATGAAGTGTCCAGCATGAGGGTGGCGGTGAGCTGAAATGGCTTGCCAGCTGGGTAGAGATCTCCACTTACTTTGCTTGGTCAGCTTGAAGCCCTGCCAAGTTAAAGTTTTCATATATATTGTTTAGTTACTCCAACTGAGAATTTAAATGAGTACAAAAAAAGGGAGAAAGGCAAAATGGCCTCGTTTTTAATGCCACTATTCAATTCCAATCAATAAATGGTGTTGATGAATGCTAACTGGTAAGTTAATACAGTGCACATTAATACAACATAGAGTTTAAAGATGCACGCATATAATTTAAGCTTCAAGCCAAGCTAATGGTCTAGGAACACATACACCACCCTGAGCACTCTAGTGATTGTCAATATCCAGACTACAATCTTTAGTTGCCTACACAGTTTAGACCTGAACCTCATATGCTTAGCTACTATGCTTCATGTGACAGTTATATTCAATTGGGTGCATGTTGACAGCATATCATTGGCATCTCCAATTCAGTATTATCAGAGAATTGTATGGAAACAATTACCTTGTTTTTAGATGGTGAAGTGGGGATTTCCATATTGAGTGAGCAACTCTTTGGGAAAGACCCCTTCTCTATATCTCTGATAGCAGCATTTATTAATGGTAAAGAGACAGCGACTGCATCCTTAAAATCACTTTCTTGGCTTTCATCCTTCTTCCTATAATAGATAATAATTCCAATGAATTACTTATAAGCAATAACAAAGAGATAACCATTCGCAAGAGATCATCAACTCACCAGTTCAGTGATATTGATATAGATGGGACACCAAAAAATAGTGCCTCTCTGGCTCCAGCAACAACCCCTGAGTACAACCTGTTGGATTTTCAACATTTACAGTCAACTATTGTCACCAAAAGCAAATTCAAAAATTAAATTATGTTCAATGATTGCCCTAATTCCTGATTCCAAAGTAACATACTATGGGAAATTAAAAAAAAAAAAAATTACAATTGAAACAATACACAACATGGACAGAGCATTTACATGTGATGACCACAGCTTGACCCCCTGTTAATTCCACTGATCACCTGAAATCAAATCGATCCAAGAAAAGTTCTCAAGAAACTACTGAATAACATAAGTTACATGTATATCATAGATGAAAACACATGTATGCTAACCAGCAAAGGCTTTGACCAAGAAAACAGTGCTCCAGATAATGCTAATGACACACAATCCACTGGAGTCCCTGAGAAACAAAATCCATGACCAAGGCTATTACTATAAGTAAATGAGCAAAGTGTTACATTCATCAGATTCTGCAGACAGCCTGAAAAAAATCAAGTTAATAACCAAAAACTAGCCAATTGTGTAGTTATGAGGCATCCAAACAAACCAAAATGGCTAACTCAAAAGCAATGTCATCGCCATGCAATTTTGCAATCATAAATCATAAGGGGTATGCATTAAGAAACCTCGGATCCTAAAGAGGTTTGCTGGCACATATTTAGACGCCTAATATCCTAAAGAGATCAGCTAAAAAAGATGATAATAAATCAGTACCAAATCAACAGAAATCTTTCACAACAACTTGGACCAGATAATACAAGACATGCATGAATAAAATGCAATTATACCTGAAATTTCATAAGCTATGGCACCATTAATATGAGCAGAAGTCGCAGCAACTGTTTCTCGTAGAGTCAAGGAATGGCTGGCTACTGATTTGTCCCTAAACCAACCAATTCACAAACTACAAAATCACCAAATGTTTGCACAAAAAAACCCAAATGACAGAAAAGGAGAGGGTGGCCGGAAGGAGCCATATGGCATGGAAGCAACAAAATGCTGATAGGACTATGGTACAAAAGAAAACACACATATGCATAAACCAACCAATTCACAAACTATAAACTCACAAAAGGTTCACATAAAATCAAAAACCAAAATGAAGGGAAAAGAAGATGGTGGCAGGAAGGAGCCATAGGGGCAGCAACAAAAGGCTAATAGGACTATAGAACCAAAGAGAAAAGAAAAATCATGATATTGATATCCATACTTGAAAGTTTATAATTAACACGACAAGGCAACATAATTGACCCAACACATAAGAAACCAGACTACAAAAAACAAACTCTATCACAATGATGATCAAAATCAGACACAATCAAAAAGGGGTCCTTTTAACCGAAAAATAAAAAACCAAATAGGTTGATGAACACTAGAATTCAACAGAAGAACAAAAATAACATAAAAGTGAAAGGAAAATAAAGAAACTCACGATTGAGGCGCGCAAACATGGACATTATAGAGCCCTTCACGGACCAAAGCTTCAACGAGAAAAACAAGACCAGGGGACTCAATCCCATCCCCATTGGTGACCAAAACAATAGGCTTTGAATCATTCTCTTCTGAATTTTCCACCGAAGTAGAAGAAGTAGATGGCTCTGCTAATTTATCATTTGGTTCATTTGATGGGTCCCCTTCTTCTCCATCTCCCTTCCTACTAAGCAACACTTGCTGGAGATTTGACACCATTCCTTGGGGCAATAAGTTGTTGTTCTTCACAAAAGTCATTGCTAAATAACCAAAGATTGCGACTTTATGCTCAAACACACACCAGATAAGCAGAGATATGAAGGGTTACGTAGAAGAGGCCAAACCCCAGAGAGAAAGAGAGAGAGTAAAGAGCTGAAAATGAAAAGGGAATTAGATGGATAGACCGGGTCCAACGGAGTTATTTATTATTTGTGAGAGAAAGAGAGAGAGAGAGGAGGGAGAGATTTCAAGGAGGGCAAGTAAAAATGGTTGATGAAAGAGGATTATGAATGGAGGATGAAAGGGGAGGTTGTGGAGGAAAAAACGAACAGTTCGTGCTGGCGTTCTTTAAGGAAGGTGTCTGCCTGTCTTGTCTACAAGATTGAAAATCATATACATGGTGACATGCGACTGTTTCCAGTTTTGCGAAAAGATTTAAGAAAACTAAAAAAATTGTGAATATAATTAATTTTTATATTATATATGTATTATTATATATTATATTAATATTTTATATTATATTTAATTAAATTTATTATTTTTAATTTTATTTAATTATTCTTTTCAACTGTCTTCACAAATTTCTCTTTTATGTCGATACCATAAAAAGATATTTTCATGCAATAATTTCTTTGACTTTAATACAATAACTTCAGTATCTCTCTCCAGTCTACATTGCTAATTGGTCTTTTACCCAATGTGTCTGTCTGCACGATGTCTTCTTGAAAGGTTTGAATTCATGATCACAAGAACAAGTATTAATGTAGCGATTAAATTATTTTATTTTTTTAATCAAATTAAAATTGCATGAACTTTTTGTTCATAGAAATAAAAATAAAGGTAACAATTAAATGGATATACAACTACACTTGGTTTCTAAATTCATTATTAATAAACAAGCTAACCACACGAACATAAAAAAATTTGCAATTGCTTATATATCTGCATAGCCAGTGACAGTGTGCAAGTAGTTGGAAGGTGTTTTTTTTTTTTTTTTTTTTTTTTTTTTTTTTTTTTTTTTTTTTTTTTTTTTTTTTGGCTGTGATGGTTCGCAGACTTTATTGTTGGGAACGAAAAAAGCACCAAAGATGGTTTAAATCTACCAATGGCCAATGTCTCAGATGTTGGCATGCATTAAAATTGCTTGAACCCACCTTGCTGGTGTGCACCGATGATCCTGGGTTGTGCCGCAAAAGGTGGAGATTAATTGTATCAGCAAGATGGACCCAAAGATAAGTTCACCAAATGCCAGCAAAAGCTTCGAACTCATAGCATAACCTACAGGTGGCAAATGGGCGAGCAGGTGAATTTTGACTCAGATTAGTTTTGAATGTTTTGGGTTTACTGAATTTCAAATTTTCAATCATGGGTTTTGAGTTTCTCAAATTTAGATTATTCTAATTTTGAGTTAATCAAGTTTCAAATTAATTAGTTTTTAGATTATTTTAATTTTAAGCATTTTGAATTATAAGTTATTTATTTTTTATCAATTACATTTAATTAAATTCCGAATTAAGTTGAGTTTTTCAGGAGTTTTGTCACCATTAATACGATTCAAAACAAATTAACAAGCTACTTTCATAACCATACTTGTATAGATTTCCTATTTATTAATTAAAGTTTGGTGAAGTTCATTGTAAGCTGGAACAATCCTCTTCCATATCCACATTCCTTTGTAGAATTTTGTTTCACAGCGAATGGGGATTACCTTTGATTTGTCTCCTCCAAATCAAACAAATAGACTAACAATTAATAATTAAGGACAAGAGGCACCAATCTCAATCTCTCACTGTTTCACTTTTTTTTTTTTTTTTTTGTTTTTAATAGCCAATAATGGACCACCCCAAAATATTTGATTTCAAGAAATGTAGAAGCCTTCCATTCTTTTTGTGATTAATCTGGCTACCCTTATCACCAGGAAAGCTTGAATCAGAAGTATTGCAGAGACACGTATTTTTTTATGCTGATCAGATGCTACTCCCTGAGGTCCAAGGTTAGACACTTGTCTATCCCTTTCTCCTCCTACTAGCTGAGCTAATACCCTTCTACCATAAAGTTTTCAATAATGTCATCCAATTGGACCATAATCTTATAAAAGTTTCATAATTATTATTTTTTTAATTATAAATTTGACTATTTTAATTAAATAAAACGAATATTAATATAATTGTATATATATAAATTATTGTATTTAATAAAAATATTAAAATTACGACTAAATATAATATTTTAGTATACAAAATTTTATATTTTATGATATTAGAATAAATCAAATGTACGAAATATTATTATTATTTTTGATTATCAATCTTTACAACAATGGGGAGGGGTAATTTTGTTGTCTCTTTTGCCACCTTCTTTTCTGTTTCTTTTCATCTCAACAAGTTAACCATCACTCACCTACTAACCATCCAAGATTAGGCAATGCAACTGCATGATTGAAAACCAAATGGGACTTTAACCGATGAGGCATTGGCCAATGTTCAAGGAATTAACAGAGTACGATTTTTGACCTAACAAAAGTTTCGCTTCATCAATAAACTTGGCTAAGCCTTAAATTACTCAGCTCAGGCAGGAAAAACATAATTGAGAGTTTGGTCTAAGTTGGAGAATCTTCTCTCCCATAATCAAAGCACAGGACTTGGGGTGTTGATTAATGATAATGTTAGGTCGTTGAAATAAACCTCATTGACAGAAACTCTTATCAGATAGACAGTGGACCCAATTGACAATCAGAAGTATTGATTTTTGTCATTTAATGATGGACTTTCTGTATTTCAAAAGGAAAAGTAGTGGGAATGCATTTCTGTATTTCATTATATAATTATGGACTTGACAGGGAACTTTTGTCATGTAAAGCCTTTGTTCATTATTGAAGGACAGTTGCTAGTTGCCTACCACAATGGACTTTATGTAGCCCATTGATGTGCTGTGTTGATCTGACATTTCCTTTGAATAAAGCCCCATTCAGCTAAATAGTCTTGAAATTGTAGGAAATGTGGCTTCCCACCAATTTTTGCACAACTGATGGGAAACTTGTCCCCCAAATTGTAACCCCCCAAACGAAATGTTATGGAAAATGTAATGATTTTGGGAACTCTCCCCGAACAGCTAGTAACAGAACTTTTACATATCCTAAACGAAATGAATGATGCAATTTTCTACACCATTTAGACATCTTTTAGCCTTCCTCTCTTGGCTCTTCTTGTTGGTAGCTTTGTACTCTGGACATGCAAGAGGATTCTTCAAGCCCCTTGGACATATGTCTTCCAGCGTTCCTACTGCCAAAGTGTAATAAATGCAAACAATGTACCGGCCCTTAGCTTTATTTCAGAAAGAGACTGTTTCACGATTCGAACTTGGGACATCTCTAGGTCACAATAGAATAACTTTATAATTACATCAAGGCTTGCCTTTCAAAGGAACAAACAAGCAAGAGGCTAAGATAGTCTGTGATGACCAGATAGATCAAACATACAAGTCAAGGAAAAAAAACAAAAAACAAAAAACACAGGAGCACAAATTGTGATACCTGCCATTTAATTTCGCCAGCCCCAAGCACTCGGGCACATAACTCCAGCTTTCACCTCATGTTCCAGGCTCTTTAGGCACTCTTGGCTCTAGGCCTCAAACTGTGCTCTTCTTCTGTCTCATTCTCAGGAGATGTACAATGAACTTGTTCCAAGGGATTATCTTGCAGCAACAGAGAGCTTTCCTGATCATGCTTCAGCACATAATCCTTGAGCTGATTGTCCTGTTAATACAATCTTCAGTCAATTTTCAAAAAATCGAAAACTATGAACCAAGAGAATCAGCTTGTCTCACCTTCCTTATAATTTCATTCTTCAAGCTCCCAACAAGGTTAAAAAGGTACTCATAGTTGGACTTGTGAGGATTCTGCAACCAAACACATCTGGCTTGGTCTCAACTTAAGGACAATAACTAATTAAACAAGAAGCAGAACATGCTGTCACCTCTAATTCTGCAGGGAGAGGCAATCCCTCAGCCTCTGAAACCTTTGGAAGATCTACCTGTCGTGTGCTGCCTTCATCATCCACCCAGATAACATTCCAAGAAGGAGGACTAGAGATCCCAACAGCCGCAAAGTCAGCTCCAAAGCTCATTGAAGGAGAACAAAATTGTTGGACAGAAGGGCTATTATTCCTTATGGCCTGCAGTTTCATTGAGACAAAATATGAATCCAGGGGATTAGCAGAGTAAAATGTGAAAGAGGATTTGGAACAAAAAAAAAAAAAAAAAAGAAAGAAAAAATGCCATCCTTTCCCTCATGAGTATCAAGAAATAGGATGAGATAAATCTGGCAAAATCTGGAAACCACTGGAATAATTACACTGATCTTGCAATAAATGTTTCCAAGTTAGAAAATTCAGCACCTTCTCATTTTTTGAACGAAAATTCCTACCACTATCATGATTCCCCAGTTTTGAAAATTGTTCACTGCTAGTTCTCCCACCCGGGTTGCTACCATCAGTTTCCATTTCAATAGCAAAATTTTCCGAGGCAACTTCATCTGTAACTAAGCCATCTTCAATAGTGACATTCTGACCCAGCCAGCCATCTACATGTTCCTGCTCATTGTCCATTTCTTCTGAAGGTTTAATCTGTGTTTCTTCACCAACCAATCCCTCCCCAAGTTCCTCTTCCTTATCAAGTTCCTCATGTAGATTCAAAGCAAGCACATCTTTCTCTGGAATAAACCCTTGCCCAAGTTTTGATATCTCAAGCAATATTTGCCTCTCATGCTCATTCAAATCTTGAATTTCCACCTTACCAATTTGATCAACCACTTTTCTGCATGCCCCAACCTGCATAATTTGTTGCAGTCGTCATCACAAGACCATTGCACAACATAATTACAATTATTAAATTATGTAACAAATCTAAACGACCTTTGCCAACATTATATAGAGACGAGTAACACAATTCTTGCTCAACTATGGTATTTGAAACACTAGAAGCACTTATCATGTAACTACTTTGTAACATCCCATGATCTGCAATTCTGCTGCCACTGAGAGTTGTCAAGCATACCTAATAGGATCTGAAAGCCTAAATTCATAAGAGGGTATTCCCAACACACAAGGCTCCCACGTTTGGGAGAAGAGTCAGATGAATTATCATGTAACTACTTTGTAACATCCCATGTTCTGCAATTCTGCTGCAATTGAAAGTTGTCAAGCACACCTAATAGGATCTGAAAGCCTAAATTCGTAAGACATGAGGCTCTCACGTCTGGGAGAAGAGTCAGATATATGCTGTCTCACCCATATTGTTACAGTATTTCCATAACTCAAAAAGACAGATTAAAAACTAGCTAACAACTAGAAACAGTAAGCATGATGGGCCAATACTCAAAACTAAGACATTGTAATCATTTCAGCATTCATAGCCTCCATTATGCAACAATCCAAAAGATAGAACCACCGAAAGAAAGCTTACCATTCGCTCTACGCTAATCGTCAAGAGCCGAGAAACATCACCTTCTGTGGCCTGCAAAAATCAACAAAAATCACCGAAAGAAAAATTGCTACCAACTTCTGAAACAAACCCATGAAACCCCACATGCCAAAGTTTGCATCTTTACCAGTTTGGCTTGTCCACTAACACTCCCACACACAAATTACCAAACAAAAAATTACTATCAACTCCCGAAACAAAACCATGAAACCCCATATTCAAAAGTTTGCATCTTTACCAGTTTAGCATGTCCACTAACAATCCTATTACTCATTTCTCTGATCATCGCCAATGCCCTGACTTCTTTATCATCCAAAGTTGCAAAATTCACCAAATTTAGATACCCAATAATTTTTTTGCAATCATTTATTCTCGTTTCTTGAACTTTCTTCAGCTGAAGGTCCATCTCTCTCGCAATTCAGACAATTTTCCTCAAAATTTACAAGACCCACACGCCAATTTCATTCAAGTTACCATAGCAGAACACTAAACAGAAACCTAAGACTGAAAATTCCAAATTTTCTTGGGAAGTTTTACTAGATCAGCTCGATACAGCTTCCCAAAACGAACAACGCTAGTTTCCTCGAGACGACAACGTTAATATACCAAACCCAAAGAAAACTCTCTCGTTCACCCGACGTGTCGATTAAAAGAAACATCTCTCATATCAGAAATGTCCGGAGACTGAAATCTCTCTAGCTGCCGACCTGTCGGACGAAATTAGAAAGAGTATCATTGTGCAATATTGAGTTTGTTATTGCACGCTAGAACACAGAGGAGACTACCACTTTACACCGTAGTAATGGTTGATTATACTTTTTTAAGTTTTTTCATACATTATTATAATTAATTAATAATAAAAATTATGAATATATATTTATAATCATAATAATATAATATAAATTTAAAAATTTAAAATATATCAAATTTTCTATATTTTATAAGATAAATTTATAAAATAAATCGTTATTTATTGTTATAATCTTAATTTATATTTATCTTTCTTCTAATTGTTAGTGTAATGTTCTAAGCACGCTAATTGACTTTCTCATTTGGAAGGATCCATCAAGAATGTTTGTTATTCTTTACATTCTTGTTGAATATCATCCCAACGTCAACCAAAATTATCTTCCTTATTTTTCGTTGATATTGGTTTTCACCATTTTCCAAGCAATCAGCCTTTGTGAGGGTAACGCTTTTGAGTTCCATTGTTGAAAGCATGGAAGTGGGCACCATCATCAATGGCCGATGTGGGATAAAACCCTTTGCTGTGATGCAACTCTTTCCTTCTTCAGCAAAGCTCTTCATTATGGAGTGATCGATCTGGGAAAGAAAAATGAATCTCAAGTCCTCCAGAAAAGGCTTAATGTGCATTTTGTAATGTGTTTCAAGACAAAATAGCCCAAGTCCAATCTCAACTCTTCCAACCCTCTTGATGCCAACCCAAAAGGGGCCTGAGCAGCCTTTAACTGATGCACCCTGCATGGATCATTAGTTTGAGGTCCAAAAGGAACAAAGATAAAACTTTCTTTTTTGTTTAATTCGTATGGCCACGGTAATGAGTTGAAAAAAAAAGAAATCAAAGCCGGAGACAAGAGTCTAAATGGTATAGGAGACTAATACACTTGTGGGGAAGTCTCCACAAAAAAATGTATATACTGATAAGGACGCCCATGCTTGGTTATCAGGTCCAATCTAGAGCAAGGCCCAGGAAGCTCTACGCCCAAGCACCGAAGTGACCTCGGAGCTGGGGGGGGGGGTGTCATCTGTTTATCCATGGGCCAAAACCACACAATGAGAAGACACATACAAGCAGTGATCTCCGAACTGGCTGTGAAACAGTAAAACAAAAGTAGCCCCCCTAAAAATAAAATAATTTGGGTTTGGAAAGGTCTTTGCCAAAACAAAGTTAAAATGACATGACTCTTTGTTAAAAAAAAAAAAATGATTTTAATTATTTTAATTCCAATGATCTATTCAATATTTCTGAAAATATACTATATTATAAAATTTAAAAATTATCAAATATAGGTAATTTTATTCTTAAATTTTTATAACTATAATTTATAACTTCAAAGTCGTAATATAACTTTTACATTAAGACTCGACTCTACGCTCTACTGTGTTATGGTGAGCAGTTTAAATCGTTAAGCCGGTTTGGAACTTTTAGAAATGCTTGGATGGTACTCTAGCACTAGGTCCCTTTGCATTGTTGGGAAGAAAATAGAGAAATTTTGGGTTCCCATCTGATCAAAGTAAAGAGTGGAAACCAACCTCCGCCGGGTTGGCTCAGGTGATAGGGATTGGATTTAAATATGTAAGTCAGGCCCACGTCTCAAGCAATACAAGTAGGGCATCATGCCGTGTGACTCATCCTATATATCAGACATATGGGTTAGCTTGAATCGATATTTTTTACACAAGAAAATGTCATAAACACATTAAATTAGATTAAATATGTCTCAAAAATGAGTTCAAAATAATTGATTGTAATTTTAAATTTTAAATATATAATTATAATACATAATTAAAATTACAAATATATATATATATATATATCTAACGATTATAATAATAGTAGTATAATATTTGTTCAAAACATCAACTTAGACTACATTCACACACTTAGGGAATTTTCTCAAAGAGGGGTTTTCTCGGACCACATGTGGTATTGATCCATATTGGGTTAGCATTGTAAGGATGGCAACATGGCATTCATCCTTCAAATGTGGGAAAGGTAGGATTAACACCAATTTTCCTACTCCAAAGTTGGGAAAGCTTCACAATCATCAGCTGAGATTGGTTCATTGGAATCTTTGTGTTTTTTTCACGTGTGTTCTGGTATTATTACACCATACTCACAACACAGTAGCACCCAAAAAAATGGGGTGGTGAATATGCTGGTTCCATATCATTATTTTCATTAGGTAATGTGGAAGTTTGAGCAATATTGTATATTGAGAACCAAATAAATTTATATGATAATTTATGTTGCCCTATTGTAGCATATATTTGGAGTTTTACTCCCAGTTAAATCGTCCTCTCTAATTTTAATTGGACCCAAAAAAAAAAATATATATATAGAAGAAAAAGGGGTACACCTCAGCATTTTCTTGTGTTCCATCAAAAAAACTTTTCCAATTGTACTAGAAGTAAGAGATTATATCTGTAGCTTTACATTACCTACAATTTATAAAGAACAACTTGATTTGTTCCTTATTATTGAAAATGGTGCCCTCGTGACTTCAATAGACTCTCACAAGGGTCCATCTTGCATTCATATTTCCATACAGATTTCCATAATTAAATCTTGTCAACTTCCTTCCACAATACTTGGCTTGCAAATGTAAAAATTTTTCATGAATTCATCAATCAAAGAATCATATTTTTTATTATTAATTAACTATTAATTTTGAAATGTATGGTCGGCATTAAAATGGGTTTATAAAGAAAATTTTATGTAAATCTACCTTCTTTTTTTTTTTTTTTTTTTTCAATCTATTGATCACATCCTTATCATCCTTTAATATAGGAAAAAGTAACAAATATATATATATATATATATATATATATATATATATATATATATATATTTTTTTTTTTTTTTTTTTTAACAAGACATAAGAGATATGCCCACATAAAATGTCTCTTACTATATCAGATCAAGAGTTAATCTAAATTAACCCCTTTTTTGTTTTTTTTGTTTTTTTTGAAATTACTGACATTTTCTTGAGACATATCTTGGTAAGAAAAAGAAACAAAATGCATCTTACAATCGGACAGATGGAAATGATTTTTCTGCCTCTCAGGTACACGTTAGTCTACGCGCTCTAAAGCGCTCTAAAGCTGAGGTGTCTGCCATGTTTGAGATTATGAATTTGTTTGGATTTAGCAATGTTCGTGTACATCAAAGATAGATGATGAAGCTTTGGTGTATTTTAAACTTTAAAATATATATATATATATAACACAAAAAAAAAAAAGAAATAAACATTATCTTACCTTAATTATTAATTATAATTAATTATTATATATAAATATATATATGAACAATAACTAAATAATAAGCAATTTTTTATTTTGTAGTCATTTTACGTGTATTTTTAATAAAAACTCTTTAGACATTGGTGGGAAATTTGTAAATTATGACGTTTTTAATTGTGGGCCCAATTAACTCTCAATCAGTTTTTCGTGTGGGACCCTACTAGTTGCCGACTCGTGAACCCGAGGGAACCTCTTTTGTCCCAAGTCAAATTATTGGGGGGGGGGGGGGGCGTATGATACTAATAATATTCATTCTGACGTCACGTATGTGGAAATTGATTGAATGTCTATTTATTACCTAAAGATATTTTAAGATAAATGCATGTTCTAAGTGATTAAGTAATTGAATGTATTTTTTGAATGATCAAATGTAAATAATAATAAAAATTTCCAGCAATTTTCTGTTTTTTTTTTTTTTTTTTTCCTTTTCCATCGAAGAACAGTGTCCACTATCGACTGCGGTCAATGGGAAGTTTTTCAAAGTAAACATGAATCACTTCATATGACTACAAGTCTAAATTATGAAATTGTATCATGTTTAATGAAAAGGGGAAAAAAGAAAGAACCCCCCTAATTTGATGATTATTTTATGGAATTCAAAGTTGAGTTTTCATATTTTTATTTTATAAAAAATTTAATTACGTATTACAACTGAAAACTAAAATTTTTTTTGTAAATAAAATGTAAAAGAAAAATTTATTTTTCAATTCGATCGGGTATTCAAGACTAATTATTTCACAAAAAAAAAAAAAATGAAAGACAACTAGTTAATTAATAAGCATAGATCAAGGTCCATTATGTTGAATTATTGGTGGATTTGGTGCAAGAGAATGTTAAGATGGATGAACATCTCTGATAGAGACAGAAAATATGAAAGCATGGAAGAGCGATGCATCTTTTGTTTCCCGAGTTACTATCTAGCACGGCAACTACCAACGCCATTTTCAATTGCTTTACATAATATTATTTAAAATGGATTCGATCGTAAGACTTTGTGCCTAACACTCATCATCTCGAGTTTGCCTTTACCACTAGACTTCTCATTGACAATTCTTTACCTAACATCCAAGTGAACTCTAGTCGTACCAAAATCATGCGGCCGCCTCATATTGTATTTCCTATCATATTGTGCTATTCAAAAGAATATATATATATATATATATATATATATATATATATATTCTTGTAATCAAATGTTATAATAAATAGTTTAAGTTCAATGTTCAAATAATTCAATTATAACAGGTTAAATGCATTCGGAGGACCTACCCGTATGTGTTGTGAGACTTCTTCATATGCAAAGAATTCTTTTCCTATTAACCCATATATTTTCACGTTTAACCCTATTGAACATCTTATCAGGAAATTAAACTTAAGACATTTGACATGACAACAAATAATCTCGTTGTTACTTGATCACAATATTAAGTGCTATTGTTGAGCATTTTTTTTAATCTCTCTATTGCATAAGGGAACAAAGTTATTATTAACATAATTTGATTACCAAGACTCCCATTTGAAATATAAAATACCCACACACACACAAAAAAAAAAAAAAAAAATTCACAGAAGAAATCATGTGTCTAATTTATATAATTTCAAGTTCGTCCTTGCTATTAGGCTAATCTTAAGTGGTTGGAACACAACCATATCTATTCATAGAGAATAAGAACAAAGAGAAAGACGATAAAGCTCCACAGGCAAGTGTGCATGCTGTGAAATATTGCCACCAGCTCAAAGTTTATAGGTAGGGCTTTAATATATTTTTTTTGTCATTGTTGATGACACTTGGGTTATGATTATGTTCCGCAGAATTTCTCCAAGAGCTACACAACAAAATGTACAGTCAAAATGCACTACATAGATGTGCTCATCAAGGTTCTGAACAAAAGTTTGCTTTTGTACACACTCCACCATTTCACATCTACCTCAGTAAATAGAAAGCTATGTTTTTTTTTTTTTTAACTTTTCATTTTCCTTTTCCTTTTAAAAATTTGTTGATTCAATCAACAGTCAATAATTAGATATAAATAAAGTCAAGAAAACTAAACCCTATGGCAGTCCTTGAAGCTATGAACTGGGTGCCATGCTTATGGGGTCAAATTCTGCTAAGGGGCCATATATATCTGCTGTCACTGTAACCGCTTGACATTGAAGTCAACGATTGTTTGTGGTGTATGATGCATCTTTATCTAGCTTTTGGTTGTTATCTCATGATCTTGCATGAATTTTAGTCATTGCCTATAATCATTATATCATTCACATCTTCAACCATGGCACCGGCTAGACCAGATTGTTGATTCACTGATTGATGATGTAATTATGTAAGCAATACAATCATGATGAGGGGAGATGGGGAAGCTGGGCATCCTGGCAGAACAGTCAATGCCATATATCTTTTTTCTATTTGTTGAGCCATGCAAAATTGTCAGAAATTTTTGCTTCCTTTTCGTGTTGGAATGCACAATGTGGCACAGTGTATAAAATATAATTATAGTTTAAAATATGTAACTAAAATTGAAAAAACTTCATTGAGGCAGTTAACTTGACGCATTACACTGTATTATTATGAATGCTTGATTGACAATTATGGTTTTCAAAATTAAATGTAATCTTGTATTGAAATACTAATTACTAATATCAGAATAACAAGAAATCATCCAATTCAGTGTATTTATATAAATCTTTTAATTAAAAAAATAAGAATGATATGATAGCAGATCAGCTTTTTAGCCATGACTGTTAGAAATTAATCAATGAATCAATCATGTCACTGTAAATGTAGTACTCTGGGAATGTTCTAACCATGATGTAGAAATATACATAAAAACCTCTCTCTCTCTCTTTGTAAGTATGTATACAAAATGATGGTATCTTTTTTCATGGTTGGCTTTTATCTTTTATTTACTTTATGAGAGAAAGGAAAGGTGGGTATGTGTTTAAAAAAGGGATTAAATTTTAGCAGGGAATTTAGTGTAAACTTGTTTAAAAAAGAAAAAAGAAAAAACGCAAGCAGACAATGGAGAAAAGAAAGATTTTTCTGAGGGTTTGAAGGAAGAGAAAGACAGAAAGTGCAGCGTCAGAGTTCAGCCCCCTGTAGGTTCCCTTTTGGTTTTCTGGCATTTTGTTTTGTATCGCAACTCAATTCTCATGTACACACCTCTCTCTCTCTCTCTCTCTCTCTCTCTCTCTTCTTATAGTTGGAGTTTTTGGGTAATAGGAAGGAAGCTAAGGTTTATCAGAAGTTTCCAATTAGGATCTAAGCACTCAAACCTTTTTTTTTTTTTTTTTACCCTTTTGAGCTATCAAAACGCCAAAACTTGGCTCCTTTCTTGAAGCCAGACAAAGAAGAAGCCATCTGGACTAAACGGTTATAAAGGTTCAAAGAACAAACATTTCAGAGACAAGCTTTCAGCTTTTCTTTGTTTTTGGGTTTTTTACTAGGTTGTCTTTAGATCTTTATAGCAGTGTATATATAAATATATATACACACACGCACACACAATTGACTTTTCTTCTCACACAACACATATCAAGCCAAAGGTCTGTGCCCCAAGATGCAGGCTTTGGGATTTGTAGAACTTCTTGTCTAGGAAGAAGATGATAAAAGGTTTGATGTTTCATCAGCAACAACTGCAACAACTAGAGGAAAACATGTCCAACTTGACTTCAGCTTCTGGGGAAGCAAGTGGTTCTTCGGGAAACAAAAATGAAACTGCTACCAACTATCCTCAACAATATCTAGCTGCTCAAGCTCAAATTCAAGCTGTGAAGAAGAAGAGAAATCAACCTGGAAACCCAGGTTTCAAATCTATCTAGTTTATTATGTTACTTTTTTTATGCGTGTGTTTCTAAGTTTTTTGAAAGTTGATATCTTTTTTTTATTATCTTGTTTTTGGGTTTTTTTTTCTTCTTTTTTTTTTTTGTTGTTTTGGATCAGATCCAGATGCAGAAGTGATAGCTTTATCACCCAGGACACTACTGGCAACAAACAGATTTGTGTGTGAGATCTGTAACAAGGGATTCCAAAGGGACCAGAATCTTCAGCTTCACAGAAGAGGACACAATTTGCCATGGAAGCTAAAGCAAAGAACAAGCAAAGAAACGAGGAAGAAAGTGTATGTGTGCCCAGAACAAAGTTGTGTGCACCATGATCCATCAAGGGCTCTTGGGGACTTGACAGGCATCAAGAAGCACTTTTTCAGAAAGCATGGTGAGAAGAAGTGGAAATGTGATAAGTGCTCAAAGAAGTATGCTGTTCAATCAGACTGGAAAGCTCACTCCAAGACTTGTGGCACTAGGGAGCATAGATGTGATTGTGGAACCCTTTTCTCAAGGTAACTAACCATCCCAATATATCATTTTTAGGAAATCTGTACAAGAACATAAGTCCCATTTCATTTATGGAAGATGCCAACAAAGTAGGCAAAAAGAATTTGCATTCAATGCATATTCTCTTGAAAATCCCAAAAATGAACGCATAGTTACTTGAATGATACTTTATCTGATGCATTAAATAAATTACTAGTTATATATCAATGTATGTAGCTAGAATTCTCCTACTTTGACAGCCAATTCAATCAAAGAGACTAAGAGAGAGAAAGGGAGAAAGAAAGAGAGGCAAACCAAAGGCTGGGGTGCCTAAGTATGTCAACATTTAATTGCAGTGGCTAGCTTGGTGGTACTATGCATCCTTAGCTTCTAAAGTGAAAAATACAATAAATGCGAGAGAGACAGAGAGCACTTGCATTGATTGTCATATTTAGGCTTTTTTTTTTTTTTTTTCTTTTTGACAATTTCTTTTGTTTTCTTGTGCGTGAGTTTTTTTTTTTTTTTTTTTCTTTTTCAGGAGGGATAGTTTCATCACTCACAGAGCCTTCTGTGATGCTTTAGCAGAGGTGAGTGCAAGACCCATAACAGGAGCACCAAACCCAATTCTATCCTCTTCAAATCCCCATGTCAATCTTCGAATACCCCAACTCAATGCTCAAGATCTACATGCATTTTCACTTAAGGCAGAGCAACAAAGTTTTGGAACACTAAGGCCAGAGTTGCCACCATGGTTGGCTTGCCCACCAACAGGCCCAGGGGCAGCAGCAGGAGGTCCTGGTCCTGGCCCTGGCCCACCAAACCAACAACAACAGGCACCCATTGGTCTCTCTTGCTCCTCATCATCATCCATCCTGTCAACAACAAGGTTTGGTCAAGATTTCACACATACCCACCGAGATTTGGGTCCAAACCCTAACCCTGGTCTTGGCCCCACTCTACAACACTACCATTCTGCAACAGCACCACAACACATGTCAGCCACCGCATTGCTGCAGAAAGCAGCTCAAATGGGTGCAACCTTTGGCAGCAAAGCTACTACTGCTACCGCTGCCTCAATGAGAGCCCACCACCAACACCAACGACAAGAGCAGCAACAAGCTGACGTGTCTGCTGCTGCTGCTGATGATGATGATTCTTCTGCTAACTATGCAAACACAGCTGGTTTTTGTCTGGATTTGTCTTCACGTGAAGACCTGTCAAGTCAAGGTGGTGGGCCATTATTTGTACATGGCTTGGCCCCATTAGGGAATAAAGCTGATCCCGATACACACAATGTAGTATCGTCTTCAAGTGCTCTACTTCAAGACATGGTGAATTCCTTGTCTTCTGCCTCTTCTGGGTTTGGAGGGATTCCACTTGAGGATCCATTCTCTGTTGGTGGGATTTTGAATCCAAAGAACAATGGTGGTAATAATGGTGGTGGTGGAAATGAAGGTTTGACTAGAGATTTCTTGGGTCTTAGGCCTCTTTCTCACAGTGACCTACTCAACTTGGCTGGTCTTGGTAATTGTGTCAACACTTCTCATGATCAGCAACACAGTCATCAGCCTCAGAAATCATGGCAAGGTTAGGATTTATATATATGGAACTTCCATTCTGCATTATAGTTCTATTTTTTTTTTTTTTTCCCTTGGTCTTTTAAACACTACCTTTGTTTTTCTTCGCTTGCTTTTAAGCTTCCCAAAGAGAACAAACATCTTATATAAATAAAATGCAGATAGTCTAATGGCTTATATATGTACTTAATTCAGAATTTTTGCTGATTTGTCACTCTAATTTGTTCCCACCTTGGGTAATAATTCTCCTCTTCACGTGTGATTCTATGCAAATTTCATGTTTAATCGTGCTGATTATTAAAATAATATAAGTTTTACTGCGGAACATTAAATACATTTATACAACCTATCATTACATGACAAAAATTTTTGTTAAGTATCACAATTTTTTAAATCAACAATAAATATTCTCGTAATGCATATTTTAAAAGAAGTTCAAATATAAAACTGATATAATTTTTTTTTTTTTTTTGCATTTGATATTTTCGAAGCAAAAAAAAAATTATTCAATTTTTAGTGCAAGTAATTTTCATAGAAAGAAAATAAAGCCAATTTTATCCTTTAATTTTCAAACTAATTAATTTTCTTTCTTCAGAAATCATAAAAAGACTACAACTTGTCGAACTGATGGACAAAAAGCTACTGAATTGGGAAAAAAAATTATACATGGTTAAGCCATACATATTGTTAATGAGTCATATATTGTCAAATAATAAAACTTTTATAATTAAAGCCATAAAGGAAAAAAAAGGTGCAATATATATATATATATAATGTACAAGCACAATTTCATTGGTTTTATTAATTCAAATTTTTAGTGCTAGTTATAATTAGCAGCCTAATAATTCAACATATATATATATATATATATATATATATATATATATATATATATATATATATATATATTCGCTGGATTTGCAATACTGGCTCCCCTTGGTGTCCGGAGTGGGGTTAACTAGAAATTATATATATTTTTTTATCCTATTTTCTTCAGAACAAAAGCAAAGAGTCTGCATCCCTGTAATTCTAAAGCTGTATTAATTTCCAATTTGGTTTGAAATGACAGTGTCTATCATTGACTCAAGAAGGCTTCAATTTCCTCATAGTTTTCTCTTAATTTGTACACAAGACATGCTATAGTGCTCACTGTCTTATATTGAACGAAAGTGGCTGCCAAGTTTCTGAAATATATAAGAACTCGTGATGCTCCATTAGTGCCATGAACATGCATGGTGACGGTCCAATTGCTGGGGAGCACTTATATTTATCTATCAGGGGAAAAAAATCAAAAAAAAAAAAAAAAAAAGAGAATAATTTTTTATGATATTTAAGGCTTTCTTGCTTTTTCTTTTTTTTTTTTTTTTCTTGATTAAGAAAATACGAGCGGAAAGAAAGGTACAAGTCCAATGGAGTAGAGGAGGGTTAATCAATAAATCTAGATAATTACTTGCTGAAACTATAGGAACAAAAGGTTAAAAATCGTAGTGACGCAGTTATCCTATAAAAACGGAATCAGATTGACTCACTTGTCGTGTGGATGAGCAAATTAATGCTTACATGTAATTAAAATGCATGTCAAATTTCAAATATTATATTTGTGACTTGTACGTTCATGTAATTCTATGATTAGTTTGATTCATCTAGTTGGATTTCGTTTCGCAATTCAAACAATTCATGCATGGTTAGTGGAATCCTCGCAGCTACTTATGGTGTTTGCACGCTTAAGTATAGGGTTCTTTATCATCTGAGGTTGTCCAAGAAAGAACCTAATCTCGTCTAAAAGTCATTCTGAGTACACATATATCTTTGTTGTGATGAAATGTTAAATGAATGAAATTGAATTGACACATCCCAAAATCATACACCCCACTACTATAACCGTTAGTTATACATTTTTAATGTTTTCATGTGTGATCACAGTTAACCTTGTGAGTGTTAGAGGTACAGCGTCCCTGCATTGAAGTTCCCACTGAGAACATCCAAATAAAAAAAAAAATGTGACTTTGAATATGCCTCTGCATAGGATTGTGTGACAGATAAAGTGGAAGGAAATGCACTTTTGAATTTGATGGGTACAAGTAAAAAGTATTTGATTCCCCCAATGCGAGAAAAAAAAAAAAAAAAAACAGAGAGAGAGATTCTGAAAACGTAAATGTCCTGATGTGCAAGTTAGCTTGAAATGGATCTGATATTTACCCACAAAACTAAAGGAAGAGATGCTGTTTGTTTGACACCTTGTGCGGGTGCAACCCCCGCAAGTGGGATTCAATCCCGAGAAGGATCAGTGCTATATATTCTCACTTTGGCCTATGTTGTATGCGTTGTTACTTGTTTTGTGTAATTTCTGATCTTATGGTCTGGTAGTGGTAATGATAAAATAGCACATGTCATGTGTTATTTCGCAATCCTATGTGAAGTAATCAGCTTTAGCTTAATAATATTAAAATTATCTTTACATGATTGTAAATACCAAGTTTAAATTTCAGTCAAAATTAATTAATAATATATATATATATATATATATATATATATATATAGATAATCATAGGTGCGTGTATGTGAAAACCCATCAAGCTTGTTAATTTGTGGATGGATCAATTGTAGCCGAAGAATAATAAAAGTGAAAACTTGGTGATTTGGAATATAGGCACTATTTTGAAGAAATTACAGTCAATGAATGTTGTCTTATAAGAAATTTTGGTAATTTAAATTAAAAAAAAAAAAAAAAAAGGGGGGGATTGGAATTTGCTTGTAGCGAATATTGTTGATTTCCCTCTTTGATAAATTAGTGGTAAATACTTCATAAAGATTTCGATAGAAAGTTGCCTTTACTCTCTCTGTTCCCCTCCCAAAAGTTGGTTTCTAATAACTTGGGGAGTGAATGTGGTGTGCATGTGGGGAGAGAGAGAGAGAGAGAGAGAGAGAGAGAGAGAGAGAAGAGAGAAGAGAGAGAGAGAGATCAATTATCAAAGAAAGGTATGATTGACCTCTCATAAGAAAAAGTAGTTCATACATGGGATCCTTTTTTAGCACATTAGGAGGAGTGTGGAAGAAAGAGAGATGCCTGTCTCACGGATGATACTGACATTTTGAGTGTTGAGAAATAATAGTAGAGATTCGAATTCCAATTTCTTTAAATACTTATAATTTATGAGAGTTTGGGACTTTCTTTCTTTTTCTAGTATTTTTGGACCTGTTTCTTCCTTCCTCATAACAACTAACAAGTTAATCAAAAAAAAAAAAAAAATTCCTTATCCCTAACAAATATTTTACACCTAACACAGACATATATATCTTTATTAATGTATTGTTCGATGGCTCAATTTTGAAAGTGCCAATGGCGCCTGGGGTGCATGCCCTTTTCTTATTCTTTTCCTTGAGAAAACAATTTAACGAGAGTCATTATCAATAAATAAATAACGAAAGCGAAAGGGAATCCTCTGAATGCACGCCTCTTCACCTTCTTCCAATAAAATAAGAGTAACATTACCTTAAAAACTATTCGTCCAACTTAATCAGGCCATAGGAAAAATATTATTATGCATACCCATACATAAAAATAGATAAATATGGAGAGAGAGAAGAGGGATCATGCATATTCCCTCTGGTGTCCAAATGTATAATTGTTGTTTAGCAAAAAAAAAGTTTGAAGGGACAAGGAAAAACAGTAAGCAACATGCAATTGATGTTTGACTTGATGTGTGAACTTCACAAATTAATGTTGTTTTAATGATTGTTTACTTGTATATTTTAATGTGTCCACTCTCCATGATTTGTGTATTGAAGCTCAAGTGCTTAAGATGAACATAAAAACTTTTTTTTGTATATGTTTAATGACTATGTTTTTAATTTGATAACAGGGATCTTGTAAACAGAGATAGTACTAAAGATCTTAAACCTTTTATTAAAAATTAATTATTAATAGGTCACATTATACAATTGGTACATGTGACTTACCAAGACTTCTTTATAAATTCAAGTAGGAATAACCTACTAAAAAATTACAAAATCACATGATATGCTATATATATAATTAATTAATAGTTATAATAATATAATATAAATTTGTATTTATTTCGGATTAAATTTTTTTGCTTTGTGTGATAAATCTCATATTCTTTTGGTTGGAGATGTGCTGTGCCTAGGCTGTAATCACACATTAGAAATCATCCACATTGGTTGTTGAGGGAGCATTTCATGGTTAAAGAACTCAAGCTTTTGAATTACACATAAGAAGTTATCCACATTGGTCGTTGAGGTGTGACCACTAGGAAACTTGCATCTTTGGATGTGTGTCATTCATTTCTTTTTATTTCCAAAACAAACTCTCCTATGAGCAAGTTTACAGTACAGATACGGCAAATCTGCGTCCAACAAGCTCACAGGAAACTGGGAACTATGGTACATGTCAATGTTACGTATATAGTAAGTGAGAAAAACATAAAACCAGAGGATTGCATAATCATTGTGAAGGTGGACTATCCTTCTTTGATCCCGTAGCAGCACCTGCTGCTAATGACATTGCAGCTGCTGCAGCACCCAGCTTTGCACCACCAGCAGCCTTCATTGCACCAGCTACTTTGGCAAATATAGCTACGCCTCCTACGAGCATAGCCCTCAAGGCCACCGTTGGTTTTACTGCCATTGATTATGGATCTGCAAAATTCATCATTGCATCAAATTTGGAAAAGGAAAAGAAAAGAAAAGGAATAAAAAAAACATCTCCTCCACCAAATTATGAACAACCTCCATATGAAATACCTTGCATGTCCATGAAGCACCCAGGCAATGTTAAGCCTCTATATGGCAGACATTCTTTCTTTTCTTCAGAAAGTATAACATGGAGACAAAAATGAGGAAGATGCTTGAACTCACAGAAATGACTCTAAAACACAACTTTCTGACTCGGAGCAAGTCTTATATCTCTTTCTATGCAATTTTTGGATATGAGTGGACTTCTTTGGTTTTCCAATCAGGGTCAAGACTTCTACTTTTGACAAGATAAGCCACCTTCAACAATAAAATACACGTGCTATTGGCAACATTGAGAGCTTTTGGGGAATTTGGAATCAGAAAGGTTCCTACCGCGTCTGCTGACATAACAAGATGATAGGCTATACCTCCAAAGCTACACTGAAGCAACTCCAACAGGGAAGCAATAGGTCCCTGGACAATCTCTGTTGTATAGCATCCTCTAAATCCTCTTGGAAAATGTCTCTTGTAACTCAAATTTTCATTATTGTTATAGTTTAACGTCTCCCCTTCATGAATATCACATTTCTAATGACCTCAAAATGCAGTTTTCAGCCTTCTAAAAACTGCAGTCTCTGCAGAATACCGTTTTAGGATCCACATTTCAAAAGCGCTCAATATCTAATACATTTGACCTGATAACTGGAAAATGATTTTAATGGATTTCATTGACAATGGCAGACTCCAATTATTCATTCATTACAGAAGAGCCCAGTGCAAAAAATAAAAAGGGAACGAGAAAAAGATGTAAGAAAAACAAGAGAATGAAGGCTTTCTTCATAACACAATTGGATTATCCAGAGGATCAAGTGCTTAAGGTGTTCCATTTTAGTACCCATATCCACTTTCCATCCCACCATAATCTCATAGGTGACAATAAACTATCAGGTTATTCCCCATGAAAAAGAGTACTTCACTACCCCCCCATCCACAAAGCACTAGGTAGAAAATGCATCAAAAGGGATTTACTTTTCCACTTATTAAGCCCATAAGCTTAAATCAATAAAAAACTAGCTTCTAATCTATGATCCCAACATTCTTAGTACCCAATCCATTGGCTGTCATTCAAAATTTTTTTGCTATTCGATCCCACTAAAGAAAGGAATTTGAAGGCACTGTATCAATCAGCATTTTCACAATAGATTTCCTAGATTTTCAATCTGCTAGTAAAAATTTCCAAATTCTCAGCATCTCACCGAAATAGCTAAAGCTTGCAGAAGATCGTGAATATTTTTACAGCATATTCACTTGTATATGCTCATATTAACAATGTGATACTCAATTTCCCCATTACGTTTCACACATCAAACAACTTCACGCAGTATAGCAAGATCCACATCACAAATACAGACAGACACACACAGAATACAAAGCAATTATGATTCTTTTACCAACCACAAATGGTAAAGGCTAATATGGCATTGTGTAGGTTAGGCATATGGTCTAAGTTTCGAATCCCCGAGGTGCATTCCATGTTCCAAGTAGGAGCCACTGCGGTGGATGCCATGCTAGCAATCCGGAATCTGTCTGAAAGGGATTCCTCGTCATCAAATATTCCAATTGATCGAGGAATGAACTGCAACAAAATTCTCTCTTCCGCTACTTATGCCAGAATCAACCTCACATATCAAATATCTTAAATTATTCTTTATGTTACCTAGACTCATCCGTAAGACAACAATCAAGATTCCATTTTGACCCTCAAAATGGAATCTTTCACAAATTCAAGTCTAGTCACAAAGACTCAAAACATATTTCAGTTGCAATGGCCAATTTCCCACAAAAGTTTCCATCTTGAAGCACATACCCACAACCATCTTAGAGAGAGAGACAGAGAGGACCTGGAGTTGTAGCAATGAAATCCTTCGCTGAAGAAACCATTTGGAGGGTGGATGAGGGAATTGACAGAGGTGAAAACAGAGCTCTTGAAGAAGGAAATATGCAACACACACCCTCTACTCTTCCATGTCTCTTGGAGCTAAAATTGAGGTCTTGCGTTTGATTATGCAATGGTTTGTGCTGTTCCGTTCTCTTTGTCCGGCTTGATTGGAATAAGACACTCCAAGAAAACGTTGTGTCGTTTTGAGTGATTGGAAGGAGAATGTGAGATGTTGAAATTGTCTTCCACAGCAGAGGAACAGAAAATACCAAAGGTGGGAAATTAATATTTATTGCAATGTTAAAATAATCACAAATAATGTTACAATCAAAACTTGGGATCAACAATTATAATATTCTAATGACTTAGACAAGAAAACAAAATCATATTCAATAAATTGGATTATGTCTAATTATATTAGTTAAATGTTATGTTGTCGTATATGTTTATGAAACTTGTTGGCAGGTGAAACATTTTCAGTTGTTAAAACATTTTCTCACATGATGTACATCTCATTTAAGAAACACCATTGTTGGAGACATGGAGTATGAAATATTGTGGAATTTTGGCAGTACAAACCAGTCAAAATTGTTTATCAACGTAAATATAGTCAATTATGTGCCAAGCATAATAGTGTCATTCTATTTTTAGTTTCCACTCGGAATTACAACCCATTTCACTTTTGACCACTTTGAACACCTTTTAAAAATAGAATTCAAAACAGAATCTATCCCTCTCTATATATATGGCATAAATGTTTGTTTGCTCCTCTCATTTCTCTCCATCCTCCATTTTCCTTTGTATTATTGGCAGAGAGGCCGCCCAGTGGAGAAAACAACACCATCCCCTGCGGCAACGCGGCTGTTATCTCTCTCCACCCTTTCTGAAGCAAAAAAAATTAAGGACATCAAACAAACAACGAACGCACATTATGAGTATTCCAAGGATTGGTAGCAGCAGCAGCAGCACCACCAACCAAGCATGTGCGGCGTGCAAACGCCAGCGAAGGAAGTGCGCTCCTGACTGCATTCTCGCCCCTTATTTCCCTCACCATCGCCAAAGACAATTCCTTAACGCCCATAAATTGTTTGGGGTCAGCAACATTACCAAAATTATCAAGAACCTCAAGCCCCTGGAGAAGGCTGAAGCCATGCGCACCATCATCTTCCAATCTGATGCCCGTGCCAATGATCCTGTTGGCGGGTGCTACCGCATTATACGCAACCTCCGGCGCCAGATTGACTGCAGTAAAGCTGAGCTTGATCTTGTTCACCATCAATTAGCTATATGTCGCACGCAAGCACAACATGTACGCCAAGGTGGTCCTCATCATCATCATTTCCAGAATCAGCAGCAGCAGCACGCTGCTGATTCAACGACCCTGGTTAGTGAGATTGTCAATGCAGCGGATCCTTTGGAAATGTACGATCCTGTCTTGCAATATCATTATGAACAATCACAACAAGATCAGGAATGCATTCTTCAGAATAATAACAACAATAATTATTGTCATTTGCAAGAAGATATTAGTGCATGGACAATGCAGGAATCTAGCCTGTCCCCATCTTCACCATTGCATGTTAATCAGCTTCATTATGCCGACGAATGTGACGATGCAAGGCCACTCATCGACATAAACGATGTCAAGTTTGAGCCGGAAGAGTTAATTGATAGAAGTTTTGTACCATCCACACAGTTAGTTATATCATCATGACTCATAGTTTTCTTATGCACAAGGAGGCATTTGGCTTGCTTTGATTTCTGACTTAAAAACAAATTTGAAGAATTTTCTCTTGTTTTTCTGTCCAAGTTTTGACTTGCAGAAAACTGCTCATTGTGAGATCAAATGCTATTTCAAAGAGTAATTACTGCTATGCTTGAGGGTACGACTCATGTAAAAAGTTTATTTGTTGTGCATATCTGAATCCAACGAGCCTTATTGACAGAATTGACAGTTCTCCGACTTTGCCCCTGCAGACTCTTCTGTTTCCCTGTGTAAATGGAAAATGATCCAACTAATCGGCCTTTGCTCGAGTGGTTGATACCGAGGCTTGTTCAGAGCAATTCCACTAAATATCCAAACCAAAGCGTTTATTAGCCATAATGTTAGAAATCCTTCCCTGGTAAGGTTTTGAGAAAGCTTGAATTGGTTGTGAGGTTGGGCTTTCACAAAGTAAAACTTCAAGATCATTGGTCCATTGGACCTAATAGATCCAAAATTCAAGGACCCATAGTGCGCCTTTTTAGGTTTGGCAGAATTTCGGACGCTCGCACCCCAATTTCCCGAATCAGCTACCAGCCCCCATAGGAGTGCGTGGATGTTTGAAGAATTGGAATAAGCTTTAAATATTGAATACAAGACCTGATTTATGAGCTACAAAGAGCATCGAAAAACACCAAAAAGGGGTTGCTCTTTTAAGGTCTCTCTTCATGTCTACGTATGCATATAGCTAATGAAAATGACGACTGCTATCAATCAGTCTGTCGCCGACTGGTACCGAGTGTCATCCCTTAGGAAATGTGAGAAAAGTATTCAATTCCATTGCACTCAAGTAAAAATACTTGCACTTGAAACCATTTCTTTCATTAGAAAAGAGAATGATTATAAGAGCATGGACATAAATAGGAAAATTCTCAACAAAACTTTAGCTTTACCATCCAAAAGATCAATCATTGTGTTCTTTTGGAACACTAATGCCAACTTTTACTGATGAGTGAACACAGAGCGGACAAACAAACATGAACACAAACTACCTTGTGACAAAGAGAAACTCTTTTGATTTTAATGGATTGTATTGAGCTTTGAACACACTCATCAATAAGTCAACGTCCACGAAGTATAATGTATGCTTATATGATAATAGAATCCCAAGAAGCAGGGTCTAAAGAAATACAATTATTCTAATTAAAATGTCAATACAACACCTTGTCTTTAAGATTGCAATTGTGAAAAGAAAACTGCCATGTCTGGTGTGGAGGGGTGCCATGCAGTGAAACCTCTACACTATCACCAGAGATACACTATTTAGCTATCTCTGCTCAACTCAACAAAACATTAATCCCAAATTTAATTATGATTGAACATACAATCATTTCTTTTTCTTAATTCCTTGTCAAACATTTTTCCCCAATTGTGAAACATACCGGAAGGACATGCTAATTGGAACCAAGCATGAATCCTTGTAAAACCAAAACATGGTAATGAAAGCAAAACCAACGCTGGGACAAAGCCACTTACATGTGAAAAGCCAAATGCAAAACAATTAAAACTACATATTCATGCAATACTCTTAATATATAGAATTCTTGATCATTGCAAGGCTCCACATAAAAAACCCCATTATCTGATTCAACTCCAATTCACTATCAGTTCACTAAAATTGAAATAAACTCCAAAAACATAGAAAACAGTGAAAGCTTTCAAAAGATTGTAACTTTGACATACATTCTAATCAAAGAGTGAGAAGCCCATGTCCTCATCACTCTCTTCTTCCTTCTCTTCCTTCTTCTTTTCCTCAGCAGCCGGTGCTTCAGCCGCAGGTGCCGCGCCACCTGCTGGTGCAATCCCAGCGCCTCCACCGCCGCCAAAAAATGCCCCGCCGCCGCCGCCACCACCAATCACAACCTGCACCACCAAATCGGAAAAAAAAAAGTAAAAAAATGAGCAAAAAAGAAAATTATTCTAAAATTCCAAATTATTAATAAGAAAATTTGATTTTTTTAACACACCAAATAAATAATAAAATAAGAATAAATGCCTAATAAAAACAAAAAGATCCAAAAGTTTTAAGTATTGCAAAGAAAATTAAATAAAATTTAGGAATTTACAAAAAAAAAAAGAAAAATAATCTTAGAGACCTGGAAGACGGCGGAGGAGGGAGTGACAAGAGAGAAGGATGACTGGATGCCGCCAGAGGAGTCGGTGGCGGTGGCGGCCTGGACGAGCTTTCTCTGAAGCTGGAAGGTGGAGGAACCACAGGCCTCAAGGTCGCCACCGGAGATCTGCTTGCCGGTCCATTCGCCGCCGGAGCTCCTGCACACGAACGTGTACACTCCCATCTTTGCTTCAGATTTCGATTAACCCTAACGTAAATCTTAACTCGTTAACTATTTATATGGAAAGCTGATTAGGGTTTTCTCAGGAAAAGACTCTTCTGCACTTCTACACCCTTTTCAATTACATTGGTGCCCCTAGCAAATAGAAGTAACCAACAGCCTAGTCAAATTTGGGTCGATTGGTTTCAAGTTGTGAGTTATAAGTTTAGAGTAAAACGAATTTTAAAGACATTAAAAATTGTGTATTTTTAAATAATTTAATTTAAATTAATTAAATTTTAAATTATTTTAGAGTTTAAATTATTTAAATTTAGATTGTTTCACATATTAAAAATAATTAAATTAAATTTTAAATTATTTTAAATTTAAATTTTTTAAATTTTAAATTATTTTATATATTAAAAATAATTAAAATATATCTATTTTTTTTAACCATAAAATATAAAATTAAAAATTTATTAAATATTCTCACAATAACAAATGAGTCACATTATTTATTAAAAAATAATTATTTAGTAATTATTTTTTTTCTATCTTTTCTTATTTTATATAATCATGTAAATTTTTTTTTTTTCTCCCTTTTTGATGGAAAAAAAAATTACATGATGTCAAATATTTAAAATAAACAAAAAAGTTATGTGACGTGTCTAACGGTTTCATTGGTTTTCAATTGCATCAATTTTTATTATGCTAAATCAATAGCCATTGCAATCTCCCCCCTCCAAATCATAAGTTCCAAAAAGCCTTAAAGATACAAAGTGATATCTCCTTAAACAGATGTAACATACACATCTTGTACAAAGGTATTGAGTAATCACATTGTCACATAAAGATCCTCAAAGTAAATCATTACTAAAATGTTTAGCACCCACAATGCCACTCAATCATATGCCATTCAAAATCCCTGAGATATTCCCATTAAAAATAAAATAAAATAAAATAAAATAAAAATCCCCCCACTACCATTCTCTTAGAGGCTTTCAAGTATAACCTACCAAAATAATGTCCAGTTTCTAATTGCAATTTGCAGTTTGCAAACAATGGATTAAGCTCTGCCAAGGCCATATATTGGAATAGGATAAAATCTAATAGGGCATGTCATCCATGTTTGGCATTCGGCTAGGAGGTTTCCTCTCATCTGGAGTCTCCACTACAGCTGCCTCCGTCGTTGTCAGTAGCAACGAGACACTGATCCGGGAAAAACAAAACGAACATGGTTTAATGCTGGACTGCAGCTATTGTTGATAACCAAAAACTTACTTCAAATGACAGTTGTACTTACCTGGCTGCATCTACCAATGCTGTCCTTATGACTTTGAGAGGATCTATTATTCCAGTTTTCACCATGTCGACGTATGCACCTGTTTCAGCGCCATCATCATGACAGATAAATAACCAAAACACAGACTACAAGTGTATTCTCCTGCTAATGAATTAAGTTATTCAAAATTTTGAGCTCAATTCTTGGGAAAGAAACAAAATATGCAAATACATGTGCCTGTGGATGTAGTGATGGATGGATATCTTGAATTCAATTAAGCTCAACATGAAAACTTTCTGGCTTTTACGATCCCTTGAGAATACATTTAAGACAAGATTGATGGGTTGGGGAGGGTTGTTTGCGATGAAGAAAGTTTAAAATAAGAAAGACACGTCTATTGAATTTTTTAACGAAATAAACCACATAGCACCAATCATGAAGAAGCAATATGGTCATCAGCTGACATTGTAACTCATAAAAGAACAAACCTTTAGCTGCATCATAACCCAATTTAGAATCATCTTGGTCCAACAATTTACCAAGAACCACAGCAGCATCAAATCCAGCATTTGAAACTATTGTAAATGTTGGTGCCTACAGCAGTTCAATGCTAATTATCAGGTAATTATTGATGACAAGTAAGCCCCAAAACAAATAGCAGGCTGGAAGATCCCAAACCTTAAGGGCATTCTGGATTATGTGGATGCCTCTTTTCTGGTCTTCATTTTGAGCTTCAAGGTTATTCAGAGCTTTTGTGGCATACAAGAGAGCAACACCACCACCTAACGTGGAATCCCGTTACTACATTGCGGAGAAGCCAGATTTTTAATAGAATATCTTGAAATCAGGACATTACCTGGCAAAATACCCTCTTCCACAGCAGCTCTAGTGGCATTCAAAGCATCTGTTACCCTATCTTTCCTTTCTCCAACTTCTGCCTCGCTAGCTCCCCCAACCTGTAATGAAATTGATACTTACACGGGCACTGAAGTGTCTGTCAAGTCATTGCAGGAATTCAGGAAGATGAAAATGAACCTTGAAAACAGCAACACTGCCAGAAAGTTTTGACAAACGTTCCTGTGCTTTCTCTTTATCGAAAGCAGTGGTACTATTTTCCATGGCAGTCCTCAACTGTATAACTTCATACACATCAGTAGCTTTCTTGAAGGAAGCGTCTCTTCCATAAAATCAGACATCAACACAAAATCATTTGCAACCAAGAACAGTTAAGCGGCTCTTATGACAATAATGAAGTTACATCCACCCATCTTAGGCAGGTTAATTCTTTGATTAAATATAGGATCCCTATGTCATAAGGAGAGAGTTCAAGGATTCTTCCAGAGATTATCTCTTAACTAATACTTTAAGGGCTACTTAAGATATGTACCAGTTCAACAAAAGATGGTTGAGCCACAGCTTCCTCTAAGGGAAACAACAAATTAGCAGGATTTTCTGTTTTTTGACAATAATAGAATTAGCAGAATATTGAACTTTTCTTTTATATAAAATCTCATGCTTAGCTAAAGACTATAAGGTTTCCATTTAATGGCTGCATTCAGCACTGAAGAGAGCAATAGCCATCCATTAAATTTAAAAATGAATCAAGCTATCAACTAGCAGCACAAAGAAGCAGGAAGTTCTGTGTACACATACACCTGTAGTGTTAATTTCATTTTACAACCTTGAGGAAAGAAAAAATCCCAAAAAATGGAAAAACTATTATCCATAATTGGCTGCACATTAAATCGAGAGAAAGAGAGAGAGAGAGAGTAGGAAAAAGCCTACAAAACTCCAGCACACCTGCTCACATCTTTCTTCAATCAGCTTCTTGTCCGCACCACCATGAAGAATTATTGTGTCGTCAAGAGAAATAGTGACCTGCCACAGTTTCAAACAGATGTATCTCAAAAATGTTGTTGCATACATCATATAGTCATAAACAAATATACGACCTTCTTAGCAGTATATACGAACCTTCTTAGCAGTACCAAGAGTCTCAAGTTGGACTTTGTCAAGGGTCAAACCACAATTTTCACTAATGACCTGTAAAACAGAAAGTTAGCCTTGACACAATACTCATGTATGATAAGTCATTACAACATGGGATATTACCTCTCCTCCAGTTAAGATGGCAAGATCATCCAAATTTGCTCGTCTGCTTTCCCCAAAACCAGGAGCTTTAATGGCACAGACCTGAATTCAGTAGATGTGATGTATGAATAGACTGACTGGTACAAGAAAAATATAGATTGCTACCAAGAAAATGCACCAGTATCACTGCATGCAAGATTTGAAAATCCACACTTAAATAGTAATTTAGCCCACATATTTATGATTGAGCATAAAATATATTACAAAGCATAAAAAGGTGGAATGAACATTTCTAAAATCTACTTTGCACATAATAACTGTCTTTTCAAGAAGATTAATGTTGAACAAATGTTAAATCTACGATTTATCTGTTGATTCTCATATAAGAGCAACAGATAGATTAGCAAACTATTGAAAAACAATGCAAGACATGCATGTTTAAGTTTAAGTGGGTAAGCATATGTACTTACAACTACATTTTCTGTGTGCCTAATTGAATCAAATTTTCACTACAATCTAAGCATCCTATTACCAACCAATGCAGTATGTCTAATGAAAAACTTCAAGACAGAGCTAGTCAATCACCTTAAGTCCAGCATGATGTTTGTTGAGAATAAGCATAGCCAAAGCATCACTCTCCACATCTTCTGCCACAACAAGCAGTGGTCTATTTTTCTGTATAAAAATTTTATATTTAGAAAAGCAACATAATTGTGCAAGTTAGAATAAGCATCCACTTGTGCCAGCCAGGAAATAGAAGGAGTGAAAAGGTAGCTCACCTTTATTGCCAGCTCCAATATTCTAACAAGAGAGTTCATGTCAGAGATTTTCTTCTCATGAATCAGGATTAAAGGGTTTTCAAGTTCCTGCAAAGACACACGTCATAGGTACTTGTTAACTAAGTTAAACAGGCCATTAGGCTATTTTTTTAGCATCTACATGTGACTGACCTCAGAAATACAGCACATAAGGATTCCACAAAGCCAACAGAGTTTTTACTGAATTTGTATACCATAACATCTGGAGCACTAATTATATAATCATATTGAGAATAGACGTATACTGTAATGGAACGTTGAGGTGAAAAGGAAAAATGCCTAGTTTCCAAGCTATTTCAGCACATATTCATGGTGCATGCTCCATGTTAGTACATTGTCATGCGCAGTCTGATTTTGAACAAGAAGGCAATACTATCAACTAGCACATCTGAGCTTCCAAGCTTACACATCTCTGGGTCTTCTGATCAGTAATAAAATAAGGTGAAATATAACCTCTAGCCAGCTTCATTCCTTCCACAACTTCTAACTCATTATCCAAGGTATTGCCATCCTGTGAAATTCAATAAAATAAATATACATAGGTAACATTTATCTACATATTATTTAGGATTGCTGTATGTCAGAATAGAAAGCATACGTACAGCAACAGTAATGATTCCTTCTTTCCCAACTTTCTCCATCGCTCTTGCTATCAACTCTCCAATCTCCTGTTCACCATTTGCAGAGATAGTGGCAACCTACCCATAATGCATTTCAATATTATGGCCATTAACCAAACTAAAATAAGAAAATGGGTAAGTCTAAGAGTGCATGACACCATATGTTTCCATGGATCCAGCATCAATTACTAAAGAGCCATGTTACAGCTAGTTGTGGATATGGTAATTAATGGATATAAAGTTGAAATTTTGAGATGTTCCACGTTATTGGTGCATGGCCAAACTATTTTGCAAAGCTACACCTACCAAACACAAAGTAAGCAATGCTCAATGGCATTTTTGTTTGCATTACTACAACCCAATCTACAGTTTTGAGTCATGAAATATTATTGTAGACCAAAGTTTCATACCAAATGCAAGAAAAGACAAAGTAGTTTCTGGAAGACATTCCATACCTGTGTAATTTCTTCTGGTGTACTTATCATCAGTGCTCTCTTTTTCAAGTCAGAGATGACAGCATCAACAGCCATTTTAATACCAGAGCGCAAATCCATGACATTTACACCAGCGGCTACAGACTTACAGCCTTCTGTCAGTATGGCCTGAGTCAGGACAGTTGCACAAGTTGTACCTGTAAGCAGACAAATAACAAATCTCTGCTGTGAGAAACTCCTGCATGATCTGAAGAGTGAACAAACATAATTTTTCAACTTTGACCATTATGCCTTTGTCACGGAATTGATTCCCCAAGTAAAAGAAACCTGGTAATATGCAATATTAAGCCTATGCGTAACAAGATATCATGCATAAACACTGGTATCAAAGGTAGTATAGCAACAAAGGCCTTGAAAAATCCACATCTCCAGGTATATTTTAACTGAACCAAGCTAAATTCTTTCCTTGAAAAAAATATACTTAAAATGAGCTTCAACCTCAGAAGGCTGCAGAGTTGAGGCTTTGCCAACTCAAACAAATTGTAGCTTAATCATTTTCACTCCACAGCCAGATTTTTTCGAGGCATACCTAAGAATGCCATTTTTTTTTTTTGCACAGAGAAATAGTTTTTGCAACTCGAACCTATGACTTCCTCATCATATATACACATATGTGCACTATTTATGAAAAAAATAGTACATGAAGTATAGAAGTAGCAAGAAGAAGTTACCATCTCCAGCAGTTGTATTAGTAGCATTTGCTACTTGCTTTACAAGTTCTGCACCAACATTCTTGGCCTTTTCCTTGAATTTTACACTTTTGGCAACTGCAACACCATCTTTTGTTACCTTAGGATTTCCATGACTTTTCTCAATAATAACATTACGACCCTGAATTAATCAGTGCAGGAAAAGAGATGTAAATAATTAAACAGGCAGGTGCCCAAAAGATAACCAATATTGTCTTCACAAAAACTGCAAGATAATATTGAAATAGGCAGTTCTTGAAGCATGAAACTGATCATGTCAATCAAGATAGGTTGAATCTACAGTAGAAAGTGCAATACCGCACAGAATGACAGATATAAAGGAAGAAATCAAAAGAGTACAATCAGCGTTAGGACCGACACCTTTGGTCCCATGGTGACTTTAACAGCCTCTGCTATCTCATTAACACCCTGCAACATAGCTGCCCGAGCTCCAACCCCGAAATTGATATCTTTGGCCACATAACCTCTATTGCATATAATCCTACTGCACACCTATCCAATTAAGAGCAACATTCAACAAGATCATTTCCTTCTTAAAATTACGCATACATAACATCTACATCCCTTGCATAAACCAAGGAAAACAACCCAAATAGATAAAATTGAAAGATTCAGTCTTTTTGCATTGCAACCGCCCATTTCAATGATTAAAATCTTGAAAAAGAAAATATATCTTTTGCAAATAAAATGTTCCTTTTAGCAGGCAGGGGTTATTGAAGAAAGTTGATTTCCTTTTTTTAAATAAATCAAGCCACCATATAGCAAAAACATTCCTCAATGATTCATTTCTCATAAAGTAGCAACAGAAACAGGAAAACTAGAGAGAGAGAGACTACTACCACTTTCTTGGAAACAGAGGAACTGAGCAAAAAGCAAAGAACCCACAACAGTGAAAGAAGTATCAGTCACCATAATTCTGTAATCAAGGACATTCACACAGATATGCATATAGAAAGATAGAGAGAGAAAAGAGAGAGAAAGAGAATACTATGTGAATGAGAAAAGCAAAGAAGTAAAGAGTCTCATAAGAGAATCAGTACCCAATGGATGAAGCTAGTCTTAAAGCTACCCTGTACATTGTTTCTGTTCTTCTTGTTCTTGTCTTGTGTGTGCGTGTGTAGGAGAGAGAGAGAGAGAGAGAGAAAGAGACTTTGGTAGGGGTTTAAAGCGGCGCCCTTGAGACAAAACCCATCAACGGCCAGGGTTTTATCCCAGGCTTTTCAAACGGAACACAACAATGGGGTCTCAGCCGTTGATCATTAGCGGTCGAACTTGACGTACGGTCCATGATTGAAGAAACTGAATGCTGTGGGGACTTGAGGGCCTATTGGGCCCACATGTTGCAGGGAACTTTTTGAGGAACATATCCAGCGGCCCAAACTCAGATATTGCACGTTAGCATTAGACCTTGATTATCATCTTACCCCACAAAATTTTATTTAGAGATTTATTGAATGGTAAGTACCTAAGTGAATCTTATAATTTATTTATGTACATCCCAAAATATATAAAAAAAAAAAAAAAACATGAACCCATGCTAGTGCACATGCTCTACCGTTGATTGTTCATATTTATTTAACCCGCTAATGGGTCCAAGATGCCCCCTCCCCCAACAACCTCCTTGCCGAGACCATTTAATTGCATCTTCTCCATTGAAACTCTCGCTAATGGGTCTTCTTCTTCATGTTTTATGTGCCACAACCAAAGGTTTAGCCACATACAAATGACTGGGTGACAAATGCCCACCGAATCGGTTCTATTTTATCCATATTTTCTATACTTGTCCTCAGAAAAATTTTAATTTTACAGTCACTAAATTAGCTTCATAATTAAATTGTTATGAAAACTTGAATTTGTTGTTGAAATATCGGTCCCAACAATAATTGTATTATTATTTTTTTATTTCTTAATTTTTTTTTGAAAATAATAGAAGTCGTTGACCAATTTTTCTTTCATTGCAATTAGCACGATCATAAGAAATTCTCTCAAGTTTGTACACCGAATACATTCACCGTGTCATGGCATGATGCCGCTTGCTTTGCCATATGCTTATTTACTTTTTCGAAAGGTCTTAGCCACAGTGACATGATCCACTGGAGCACATTGGGTGTTTTTGTCCCACATGGCCACAACGACCACGGCCGCAATACTTGTAGCTTTCATGCTCCCCCACCGACAGTTGTATCCATTACTTGCACCAATATAATATCCCACCAAATCATATTACAATTTGTTTGTTTTTTTTTTTTTTTTTTTAAATCATATTGCAATTCTTTATTGTTCTATTCTAGTCGAAGGATTTTTATAAATTTTTTTATGCGCTTTTTATGTTTCGGAGAGAGAGGGACAAGGGTACATTTTAGAAGTGAGTTCACATTACATTATCATGAAGGTTGAATTTATATTTATAACTTAATTATTAATTAAATTTTCGTATTAAAAATGACAATAATATATATATTCCCAAAAGCTCACTCGCACAATTATTTCCGCGTCAAAATGAAATGGACACATACAGTTCCTTTAACATTCCTCTTCTCTTTTTATTTCTATCATTTGTATGTAGATATTTCATAAAATAATTAAACATAGGACTATGTTATTCAATATACGTTCAAATAATGGGAAAATGTACAATTTTTCTATTAATTGGGCTGCAAAAAATGACTAGAAATTACCCCCAAATCCAAAAGCACAGTAAACACCTTGTGCACAAGAATAATTGAATTTTTTATTTTCCCTGGTTGTTAGATGACAGCCATTACCCAACAAAAAATCACTAAAACTACTAAGACCAACTGTTGTGCACAAAATTCTTCAGACTGCCTGGAAAGGAATATGATCATCATGTCTCACTACCATGATGTATATAGTTTTGCTTTTATCTTTTTTCAACTAATTCGTTGACTTTTATTACACTGACTCTAGTTATGAATTCGTGTGCAGCACTCACACCCTTCCCGAGTACAATTTTTATAAATAAAGAACTATTAAAAAAAAATAATTTTTTTTTTATGTGGGTAAGAAATAAGATGACTGGGTGGTATTTACGATCTAGTCCGAAAGAATTAACGTGAGGAAATGGACCCCAAAAACAGTAAAAATTACGGATCACTCTGACCAACATCCGAATCTATGATCTCATAGAAAGCTTCAAATCACAACCCTTCTACAAGCACCAGAGTATGAGAAAGTCGCCACTGAGCCTTTCTTTCATGATAACAAAAGGCAATCAAAATTCGATAAAAATCTTTAAAATATCTATATATGACAAACACACCCACTACAATGATCAAGCACCAAACTTTGATTCCTCCATTTACAAACACATGGTCATAACCAATCCCAGATAAGGAAAACATATATATGTCTAATCAAACATACAAGAATTGCACAAGGAGAAGAAAATAACCACAAAAATTGGGAAAAAAAATTCACACCTTTTTATCTCCTATAAACAATCATTTCTCTTAGAAAGTCCACCTCCAGATCTTGATCCTCAAATCAAACTTGCACTTAGCGTTAGAAACAGATGCTGTTGTTGCTTTTTTCCCAGTAGGAACATTAGCTTTAATCCCTTCACAAGATACTCTGATCCTAGTTTTTGGAGTCTTGAGCCCACCGGCCTTGATTTCCAACTTGGTGTTAAGATTAATCTTTAAATTCACTCCATTCTTGCTCTTCAAATCAGTCTTTAACTTGCTGGCCGATGCATCATCCAGTGGCTGACCACTGCTTGTGATGGTGGATATCAATAAAGTTGTGTTCTTTTTGCCATGAACAAAAGAGGGTATAGTGGTTTGGCCTAATTCAATGTTGTCAGTGGCCGTGGTGGCAGAAATGGTGGTGGGGTTGTAGATAAAGATGAGTTTTTTATTGGGGTTGGTGGTGGTTATGTTGAGCTTGATCTTGGTGGTGAGTTGGGAAGTTTTGGACAGGTTTAGGGAGGCGATTTTGAGGCCGGTGACGGAGAATGATGGGCGGTGGGGACGGTAGAGGATGTAGAAGACCGTACCGGCTATGCCGGCCAGGAAGAGGAGACTGAGAATGATAATGGTTGTCCACAGACAGCAGAAGCAGAAGCAACCGCGGCGGCTGCGTTTGCGGTAGCGGTTGGTCTGTGGGCGGTAGGGTGGCCGGGTGGCGCCGTAGAGTTGGGCCTTGGTGGCCGGAAAGGCAGGGGCGGTGGTGGTGGCGGCGCCGTTGGTGGTGGCGGTGGGTCTATTTGAAGGGTAAACTCTGTCTGCCATGGAGAAAGAAAGCAAAATTTTTTAGGCTCAGAAACCTCTTTAGAGAGGAAGAGAGAAGGAAAGAGCAGAAAAGATTGGGCTAAAGTTAGATTCCCCTTGGCCTTAATTATAGAGAGAGAGAGAGAGATGCAGATAAAAAAAAAATAAATCATAAATAAATAATTGCATTTTTTATGTTGTGCTTATTATATAGAGAAAGTTCCAATTTTTTTCTTAATTATTTATTTAATTGTATTTATATGATTAAAAAAGTGTTTTGCTTTGGTGCATTGGGTGGACAGAATTCCCGAGAGAAAAAAAATCAACCTATTATGTTTCCTTTTTTAAAAAAAATTTTTATGTATATAATTTATTTATATTTTATATTATATAAATTTATTTTTTTATTTTTTTATTTAAGATAGTTTTCACTTATTTTATATATAATAATAATAATAATAATAAATTAAAAAATAAAAATAAAAATTCTCATTATTATATGTCTCTATACATGTCTTCCCTTTCTTTTTGAGTTAAAATGAACTAGCGATTTAGGTAGCTTCCCAAAGTCAAGTAATTGGTTTTGCGTCAAATTTAGGTTAGGACCTGATGATATTTCACCAAATTGTTCACTTCCTAATTAATTCTTCTTGTTAACTGATTTTTTTTTTTTTTTTTTTCAAACAAAGACTTTTATTTTAAGTGTTCAAGACATATGATGTTACTGTATTAAATCTATCCTTTAACTTTGGTTAAAAACACATAATCCATATAGAAATTAAGAAGGAAAAAATCTCATGTTAGAGATCAAAGGATAGTTAATAAAGCATAAACACACTTGTTAATAGTCATAATATTTAATAATAAAATTATATAAATTCTTATTATTGTTCTAAAATTTAAATCTTAGTATTTGCTATCACAAAATTTAGTCACTTCTGTTGAGTTGAGTTTAGAAATTGGGGGGTTTCCTTCCTCAATTCATTCTAAGCTCATTCACGTGAGGATTGATTTTTCTAATTAGAAAATGTTGAGTTGTTCTTTGTTTTTTCTGATGCACCAAAAAGGAAAAAAAAAAACAAACACACACACGCACACACCGACAACTTCGGTAACCCCGGGGAATAACAAAGTATAATCCACAGGGGATAACAGGGAAGGAAGAAAACTAGACTACTTTGGTAACCTCAAACTTGTGCTGAGTTGTCTACAATCGTTTCCCTCAGCTGGCACATGGGTGTCTTGACCCAAAATCAAAAATGGTAAACCATTTGCATGTATAATTTGAGAGACTTGCAGGTCAACCCAAAAACTATGTCTAGGTAGCTACTGCAAGAGAGAGAGAGAGAGAGAGAGAGCAGGAACTTTTGGAATAAAATTGTAAAAGAAAGGAAAAGAACAAATCTAGAGTAATCGGGCGTACCCACTACTCAACCTGCACAGAGATGTCTCCACTTCAACCACTTTTATACCCCCCCGCCCCCCCTCTCTCTCTCTCTCTCTCAACTGGGTTTTCAACACGTGTGGAAGTCAAGTTCTCTACTGAAGTGATGGCCTACCATGTTCCTATGGATGCGAATTCATAATTTAGATGAACTTATCTTAATATCTTAATTGTATTATTTGTGTTATTACCAATCCACTAATTATGAATTCAAGATTCAGCATTTAGAATAAGCATCTTCAAATCTTGTGTTGGATTGATGAGAAATTCGCTAATTAATAATTTTTTTTAATATATTTAAAACAATGTTGTACATTAATATGGATTTTTCCCTAATGGGGACATCGGGCTCACCAGAATTTGATCCCTCAAATCCAATTCACTTTGATGTCCGCTCTTAAACTCTGTTTAACACGCCTATAATCCGGTGACATTCAATTACCTACTACTATGGGCAAAAATAAATTCGCAATTAAATCGCTCTCTTTATAGTTTGCAGTCTACATCCTCAACCCACAATCATTGACTAAGGAACCACGAAATTGATTCATGAGAAAAAATAAAAAATAAAAAACTTTAGCTATTAAACATAAAGTAATAAAATTTCAAATTCATTAATATTAAAATAATTATTTAAATTTATGAACATTTGAGGCATAAATTTTTTTATAAAAAAAATAATTCTTAATTTCGATATATAAATGAATGTAATATTTTTTTTTTTTTTAAAAAAAAAAGCCATGGAATTGATTCCTTTCCTGATGACAAGCCAAAGAAAAATATTTTCTTTTGCGTTCTTTTTATTGGTAACAAAAAGGAGAATCTTACTTTGCTCTTGTGTGTCTTTCTTGTATTGGTCCACGCACTAATGTATCTTCTCCTTGTATTGTTGTCAATCTGACCAGGAATCTGGCCCAGGCACACGCATAAATGTCTCCCATTTTGTCGATAACTGAATGTTAAGGCACGAACATAAAAGCCAAAACTTTTTAATTTTTAACAGAGTTTTTTTTTTTTTTTTTTTTTGTTTTTTTGGACTGACTTCTTGAATTCTTGTGGAATTCAATCTTTCATCCAAAGAATTGAAATTTTATTTTATCCAGTTTTCTAAGGATAGTGCAGTTGGAAGTGTACAATTGTTTACCACTACTTCTTGTTGTTAATCCAGCAATCCTTCCATGCCAACGCCCCGGGGGGGGGGGGGATTGCTTAGTTCCATACCCATCGCAGATACAATAACAAAGCTTAATTCAATAGTTAATTACATGTTTATAGTCATTAAATACATAATTATAACTTAAGATTAGATTATAAATATATGATTAATAAATATAACATTGTCACGTCAAACTTAAATAAATAGAACAAAACTTTTTATATATGAAATTGGATTTAAAATCTAATAGAACCTAGACATCTACATGCTAGGCTAGCAACAGTTTTCTTGATAATCCTCTTAGGCCTGTTATCCTTTTTCTTTCGCGGTAGGGCCATTGAGTTGTTAATCTCAACCATAAGAATAATAATAATAATAATAATAATAAGGGTTTTTATGTTAAATTGCACTTCCTTCGTGTATCACTTTGCCTTCGTCCACGTACCATTACTGCTTGGAAAAATAGCAAGTGGTGGGTGCAGGGCCTTGGACGGCGCAGAGTTATGGACTCAAAAAGGATTGTTTTTACGTTCGTAATGAATAAATGTAATTTCATACATAAATTAGTTATTCCATTGGTCTCACCTTTGTTCATTTTTTTCAATTGAATAAATTTATAAACAATGAGATGTGTTAAAATTTAATATATAATTTATAGTTAGACTTTATTATATTATATTAGTTGCATTAATTGAGCAAGAAATAGACTTTAGCATCAACCTAATGACTAAAGTTGAAAGTTATAATATTAATTATTGTGGTCCAATAATTAAAAAATTTATTTTTTGCAAAGAAAAGTATTAAATTTGAGTATTCATTAAATTCTTTAATAAAATTAAATATATATTTAAGTTTAAGTAGTTTGTGTATGTACAGTTGTAGGAGTAATTGGATTCTTTGTCACTCCATTGTGTGATGTGTAACACAATCTTCCTTAACGAGTGTCATTTTCGTTCCCTCCCCCCCCCCCCACCATAGAGAAAAAATTGTTTTAAAAAAAAAAAAAATCCAAGGCTCATACCCAAAATAAGAATGGGCTCTTTGGCTTCTGGCACTTCTATGGTCAGGACTCAAAGGCACGTTATCTTAACCAATTGCTCATGTTTATATCCTTTGGACCACGTTGTAAGCAAGCATGCAAGCAAGCTTTTCTTGCAAATCTCTAAAGGATGGCACGAATGATCTACTACTTCTAACCGAACTTAAAAAATGTAATTTAATGTAATGCAAAACTGGCATGTGATACGATCTTATTATAATTTTTTTAAAAAAAAAAAAAAAGGAAAACAAAAGCAGGTTAGCTTAGGTGGTTGCCCAAGCTTTGGTTGCAATGTCTCCAAGTCTGTCAACCTATTTTCTCTAACATCTAACAAGTTAATCATTGATTATTTTTGTGTTAATAATAAATAATATATATTAAACCCATAAAAAGGTCTAATAATTATTTGAGTTTGGCTAAATAAATTTAAAAATAAAAATTAATTATATTTATTTGAATTCATCACTTTTGAGTCTATTTAAATTTTTCGTGAAGTATTTAATATAAGCTAAGCATTCCTAAGAATTGTACCACCTAAAACTCTATGTTCGTATAATACTATAAACATTATAAGTCAGGTCAAGTGTTCACTTTTGTTCTCAAGACAGCTGAATTACGAGCTCATTGGTCTGGGTCATTCAACGTTGTTGCTTTCTGGGAAGTTGGTTCAGGTAATGGAAATGAAATGATACGTACGCTTAAATTGAAAGGAGAAAATGATTCACACAAACATAACGATAGGAGTGCTAATGATGTTATAAATTTTCTACTAACCAGCACGGTGCTGTGAAAACTCGGACGGTCAGTGTAAAGCTAGCCAAAGTCCATATAATATGAATTTTTCAAGTTATAAAATTAACCAAAAAAATAAAATAAAATCATACAATCACCCTCAATAATTATTTTTGAAATTAAAGTTTTATTGATGTTATTTCAGAGTTGTAATATGAAATCATTCACACTCATGCATGAACTGCATACCAGAAAATTAATAAAAACTGCACTCTACTTCATTTAATTTTTAACCAAAAATGTAAGAGTGTTGGTAAACTCTTGCAATTCTGAGTTCAAACCTCAAATCTCTTGCAATTCCTCCAAACATTGACAGCTTGAAGAAAAAATGTTTGCTGTTGACATTTCCTTTTCTTGCTCATAATTGCCATTGTACAATGGGGGCCTTTATTGGTTCTGAACAAACATCCATAATTTTTCACCTGCTTAGAGGGGACCCATGGAGGGTGAGGCTTGGTGTAACAGTAAAGCTTTGAGAAGAAAGGCTTACATTTCTCAGCATGCACCCAAAATATCCAGTTCAGAAAGGTTAAATCTTTTTGCCCTTGGCCGTCAAGAGCAGTCACAGTTGCAGATAAAAAGATACAAGTAGGATAGAAATATGCATTTCCCTGGAGAGTAGAAGCACCAAACAACAATTTGCTTGCTAATGGGTACACGTATATTAGCTACATTACAATTTTACTACTTATCATTGCCATTTCATGCTCCTAGTTGATCTTCTTTGCTTAAATAACAACTGCTTCTCCCAGTCTATCTCTCAAAATCTTCAGCCCCATGTATCTGCATATGATGAAAAGACAATTTTTATGTTGAGATAGTTGCGTAGTTTTTGTTTTCAAGGAGGAAAATGTTCAGTATTTTCAGTTACCTGCCCATCATCAGGACAGTGGCTTGAGGATTTGTTCCGGGGGAGTCTCTAAACAGTGATCCATCAACAATCCTAAGCTTTTGAACACCAAGGACCTTGTAGTCAGGGTCGACCACCCTGCCAACAAGACATCCCCCATGGTAATGCCAAATTGTGATCACTGTGTCTTTGCAGAACTGCTCTAATGACTTGGTGTCATTGGTATGCCTAGGCACGAAGTTGACATTAGCACTGACACTCCAGTTAAGAATTCTCTCTGTGGTCAGCTGGTGACATTGTGTAGAGTTCTTAAAGTGTTCTGATTGCACAAGCTCTGCGATCAATCGAATCCCGTTGACGCAGCGCCTTAGATCGTGTGGATGCTTGAAGTAGTTGAAGGTGATAGAAGGGTTATCATCCACATTTGTGTTGATTAAGCTGATCTGGCCTTTGGAGAAGGGGTCTGCAATCTTCTCAAGAATGAACCCTCCCTTAAATGCCTCGTGTGGAATGTCTTTCTTTCTCCTGATGTAAGCCTGAATGGCTTCTGGTGTTCTTTCCTTTGGAGGAATTGTTGACAATTGCCCAATCTGATCACACAACCAAATACAATTAATGACATTACATGATACGCAACCTAATGAGCAAAATCAATCATCTAAAAATTATTTGAACCTTGCAAGAAACTATGCATATCGTCAGCTCACCCTTCCCCAGACCGCACAACGTGCAAGCCTTGTGCACTGGGAAAGATTTGCTTACCTCTGCAGAAACAAGTCCGTGGTGACACCGTATGCTATCATTGGATTGCCCAAATCCGCTGCTGGCTTCAATGTACACACCCAACTCGGTAATCCCTACAGTTTGTATTAGGGACTGCACAACCGGTCCTTTAGCAGGAATGAAGATCGAGTTCATGGGGTTATCAGCCATGCCTTTCCCTACAAACTTGTTATCAAGTACTACTGATATGTTCAACTTTTCAAGGTCAGCTCTTGGGCCAATGCCACTTAGTAATAACATTTGTGGGCTGCCAATTGCTCCGCTTGACAGTATTATCTCACTGCCTGGGGTATTTCCAAGGGAAGCTTCATGTTGCTTACCATTCTCATCCTTAAATATGACTCCAACAGCCTTTGGTTGCTTTCCTGTGTTTTTAACATATAGCAAATTATCAAAATACATTATTGACCTTCATCTTATAAAACGCAAACATTACCTGAAGTGTCAAATACGATTTTTTGGACTGTGGCATGGACCAAGACAGTGAGCTTCTGAGGGTCGGCTGAGGCAAGTAGTTCAGCAGCAGTGTGCCGGCGGCCGAACCGGTCAAAAATGGTGCCCCCAAATTTTGTTCCATTGATGTGATCATAAGTGATTCCATTGTAAGGTGACACCCCAATAGCCAGGAGACCGTCCCTTACAGCAGCCTGCCATGGTGCAACCTTAGGATGATGAACAATTTGTTTCTCAATCCATGGATAGGACTTATTCACCAACTTTGCATCCCAGCCCATTTTTTCTATAAACCTGCAGAAACGCACAGTCGTTGCATTGTTAACAGCAGTCCGAAAATTGAATGCAATTTGTTGTGTGTATGTTGGTGGCCCAGATCAAAGTGAGCCGTGACACTTCTGCATGTCCAATTAGGGTCCGGTTCCGTTACGGTTTAGATTTCGGTTTGATATAGTTTGGTGAGGTTTTTTTCTTTCTTTTTCTTAATCAAAACATTAGAACATTTTAAAATTTTCATTCAAGTTGTTCGAGAGATCTTAAAATAAATATATATATAAGAAAAGATATGAAAGTAAAGAGAAAAAAAAAAAAAAAAAAAAGAAAAAGTATTATGGTCTGTCTAGCCCAGCGTGTGAATTGCTGGTTCAAATTGACTTTTCACGAATTCGGTCCAATTTAGTCCGGTTACCGTAGTAATCTGGGTTATAAATCCCCAATCTTGACCGGTTTAGACCTCTTTGGTTACGTTTGTAATCATAACCTCGAAGATTCAGCGCAGTTCAATTTCAGTTAGAACTGAAACCGAGATCAACCCTAAGTCCTGTCCACTTCACAGCTTTCACAATTAAGTTTCCATATGACATTTTTGAAATGGGGTTTCTAAATTTTAGAAAATGTGACGTTAGTCATGCTGCTGCTGCTGGGATCTTGTCACATGACTTTCGGTTGCATCAACATCCAAATTGTCAAACCGACGAATTTATGACAGCTTTCAATATTGTCCTCACAATTGTGAGAAAAAAGAAAGTGTTTGCTGGGTCATTATCTGCGTGAACTCATCTACTACATGGCGTGTATCAATTTGTGAGAATGGATTTATTGCCAACCCCCCCCCCCACCCCCTCCACCTCTCTCTCTCTCTCTCTCTCTCTCTCTCTTCCTCCCTCTCTGCAAACCACAAGGAACTTGATTTACATTTTTGCCTACGGATGTGATGTTTTCTGCTCAAAAAAGGCTTGACGCTGGCATAGGTTCTACAGGACAACATAATTGTACCCTTTATCCCCTCCCCCCTAAAAAAAAAAAAAAAAACTTTTCTTTGTTAATATGTGGATCCAAGATTTTGTAATTATAGTGGGATTGATCTTAATCATGACACTTGGCTCCTCCAAAAGTTGCCACCTTTATTAAGTCTTTTTATTATTTATTTTTGATAATCTATTTATCCTAGATGCTACATTTTTTTCAAGCTCATGATTGCAGCCCATTACAACAACCAACCTCACATGGCATTAAACCAATAGAGGTTCTAGTGGCATTGATGCCCATCACAGACTTGGGTTTCTATCTTTCAACTCCACACCTCACACATGTGGTTGTTAGTTGATAGTGCAAGAATGGTTCGACTTTGCCACCATTAAAATAAATGCTTGCCAAGTTCGTTGTTGAAATTATGGACTGCTATGAGTGCGTGTGCAGTCAGCCGACGTGGCAGTGAATGATTGGATAGGTGAGGATGGGTGCACATGTTACCAAGTGTGTATACCAGAACAGCTCTAGTTGGCCAGTGGCCAAGGGAATGGAAAACTTGGACATATATCATTCATACCTTGGGTTAGCCCTAGAGTAAAAACCAGCATTAGTGGAACTTCCACCTCCCAGGACCCTAGCCCTTGAATTGATGACTCCGTCAGTGGAGATGAAGTACTGGGAAGCAGAAGTTGGAGAGATATCAGCAAGGTTGATGTGGAAATTCCTCAAGAAGGAGACATTTGCGTTGGAGAAAGGCACACCCCCTCTCTCGAGCAACAAGACACTGAAGTTTTGTGAGAGGGTTGCAGCCAAGGGACAGCCTGCTGTGCCACCCCCAACAATTATATAGTCATAGCCACCGTCTCCATGGCTTGACGAGAATGAAGATGATGAGGAGAAAGTGCTTGCTTTCTTGATAAATGGATACTTGTGTTGATAAAATGACTTTGGATAACCTGCATTTGCAAATAATATTCATATTAGTCATCGATTTTAATTATGTTATCCGGAAAAGGCATCACTGATCAAAATGCAAATGCTACATGGAATGTGTTGAGCTGTATATGGATGTTCTAGAGGGATATAGTTGTATTTCAATAGGCCAAAAGCCAGTAAATTAAAAAAATTATGACATCATAAACACTTATTGATTTCAACTACCACCCCATCAACCTGTCTTCATCTGTAAACACACATTGATGGTGGTTTCATCTTTTTTCTTTCTTTCTTGCCCTTGAAAAAGAAGAGGAAAAAGAAGTGGCATGAAAAAATAAACTTTTTTCTTTCACACTTTAGTCAAAGAAAGCAATAGAAGAAGAAGAAGGACAACAACAACAACTCCCGAAAACAACACAGAGAAATACGTATACTATAAGCATACCATTACACAAAACAAAACAATGAAGTTAAAAAGAACAGTCTTTGGACCTATGATCATCAAAATGAAAACATCAAAGAAAGAGAGGAGAAAGGAAAAGCAAACAATATATGGGGTTGAGACAGTGGAAGTGACCTTGAGAAGAAGAGAGAGTGTAAAGCCATAGAACAAGGAGGAGCAACCGCTTCAAGACTGGCACACCACCAAAAGCCATTGAAGGCAGAAAAGAGACTCACTGAAGAAACTCTTGCTTCTTTACTTCTTCCTCTATGTTGTTGGTCTTATTTTGTGTGTCTGCTCAAATATATACTATAGAATATGAACTACAACCGTAAAGCACCACCAGACTGTATGAAATATATAATATAATAACAGCATATATAATGACGAGGATGGCAGTTCTCAACCGTATTTGAAAGTTAATGAAATTACAACTGGAGGTGGAGGGGTCATTTAATGGTGAAATGAATGCCACAGTTGGAGCACGAATGAAGGACAGTTGGATTAAGTGTGAACCTGAGCATGTCTCTCCATGGAGCTAATACATGGCAAGGTCGCAAACCAGCCTGCTTTGAGTAAATCCTAGCTGCTATGCTATGAGAGGCCCTCTTGAGAATCCCTTTGCAAAGATGATGGGTAGCAGGTAATAGAGGGACCATTGCAATTAATAGATGTCAGAACATGCCATCCATTACAGAGATGCAGTGGATTTACATGGGATTAACGCGAATTTATACATCATACTATTATGTACAAGACTACACATTAGTAGTCTTTAGATATGTAATTATAATGTCTGTGCTCTAGAAACAAGCTAGCTAAAGAGTAAAAATAGAGTGATTTAAATTTCTGACTTTAATTAAGATAAAATTTTAAATTATTGAGGTTCAGAATATATTATATATTAAACTTAGCAATACCCCAGCAGTAGTGGTAGACTTGCTTTCCAACCTATCAAGAATAATGTATATAGTTGATATCAATCACAATAAAACCCTTAATTTTAGAAGAGTTTTGGACCCTCACCATACATGGGGTTGAAATAAAACCTTATTTGCTGTCTTGCAACTACAGGGTTGCTTTATCAATATTCTTCTTTCTGCGTTTTAGGGTTTTTTTTTTTCACGGGCTTTGTCGAGACTTGTTGTTCCTTTTTCGTTGTTCATTAATTGCTCACTTAATCCACACTACACTTCCCTTTTCAACAAACGAATGTGTTGAACCTGCAAGGCAGAGAAGCCACATTGGGTGCAGCCTATTTGACTACAATCATCTAGGCCAGGTCTAGGGTTCCCAAAAATTGAACATTTTCAATTCTATTGAAATTTTTTTGCCAAAATTTCACCAAATTATGCTCACCCTAGCTATATTACCTTTGAACTAGTTGAGATTATTAAAGTTACTATATAGTTTACATCTTAAACATTAGAATTAATATATAATTTATGTCCTTGGTATCATTCAACAATCTATTAAAATATCACAACAAATGCGCATTCTTTGCTTCCCTTTTTTTCCTTTGTATTTCTGAAATATTTATGAGGAATCCTGCTTTAATTTTTCCCTGACAAAAGAGATAACAAATTTAATTGGCCACGAATTAACCATTTCAACAACTATAGTACCATTGGAGGACCCACAAAACAATGGTTTGTCTTGGGAGAAGTAAACTGGCTACGGTTCAAGTTGTTCGTACGTACGTATACATACATACATTCAATAAAAGCCTGTGTATGTCATTGTTACACTTTTTTGAAGGCTGAAGTCAACAGTGCATGGTTACGATGATGTAACTCATTAATAATGTCGACCAATTGATACATGATATTACAATTAGACCATATGATTTAAGAAGATATCCTTAGACAAACCCATCCTAACGATACGATCATAAATAATAATAATAATAATAAGATTATACTGAAATTTTCTTAATTCTAGTGAGATTTCTAACAATTTTATGAATTAAATTTAAAATTATATTAGTAAAGTAATAATGTATAATATTATTGAAGAAATTCTCAATAAAATTAATAAAGTCTTAATTTTAAATTTAATTTGTTATTTTTTTTATATAAATAAATAAAAAAAAAAAAAGATGATTACAACCAATTAATATAAATTTTAAGGTAACAACATCTCAAAATATATTTAATAATATTTTCAATATGGGACTTTAAGTCCGATACAATTCTTTTTATCTGTAGTCTAAGATCAACAACTTGTTTTAATGCGGGGTGCATGAGGTTTAGGTGGTGCATAAACGCAGCATTCTAGCCTTTGATGGAAATCTAAATTAATGGCATTTTACACAATACACGAGGAACGATCTAAACCAATTCATTCATTGAGTAACACGACAGCACCATTTGTCATTCCAACCATAGTGGGTGACAGATTATGAAGGATAAAGATAAGGAAAAGATGCACTTTTAAGGAGAGAGACAAACTTGTGGTGTAAAGTTGACTCGTCTATATCCTCAGACAAGACGTACCCGAAGAGGGCCAGAAATTAATAAATATTATCTTGGTTCCCCTATTTCTCATCAACCCATGCCGTCTTAAAAATGATAAGATGTAGGCAAGTTTTTTCTTAATTTTATAAAAAATATATTTTTTTTACAATTCCAATTCCAAAATTACTATTAAATAAAAATTTTATTCTTACACTAAAATTTGTGTTTCTAACATGAACACAAGTATTAAAAGTAAATGGGGCTAAGAAACTCACAAATAACACATAGCTCAACCAATCTTCATTTCTTATTTCCTGCTCCAATAAATAGTAAGACTTTAATTCAGATACAAGAGTTTCGTCTTCAAACTTTTAGTCAAGAGAACAATGCAAGCAAGCAAGCAAGCAAGACTCAAATCCTCCAGCGGCATCCGTAAGATTGAAAGAAGGGAACAATAAATTACTACACCAAAATTGTAGAATGAAAATTCATGTTGAATGCTACAGGTTGATGAGTTTATTGAATGGAAAACAATGGCTGCACCAACAACGTACCACACGAACTTTAATATACACCATGTTAGGTTTACTTAAATTTCTACAAGTTGAGAAGCATATTTATAAGCACAGATCATACTTGCGGTTGCAGAGTCAGTCACAGATAGGCATTGAAACTCTGGGGGAATTAGGGGGGAGGGGGGTTGTTGTCGGGGGCAGTCCAACGACTGTTATTAAACATTAGATATTATGAGTTTTGACTCGACCAATAAAATTGCTAAACGTTTTATGGTTACAAGATTTATTATTATTATTATTTCTTTTTATACCATTTGGGTACATGGAGCAAATATGAACAAGAAAAAAGCAATAACAGCAACAGTCCTAGGTTATAAAATTCTCACATGTAGTCCATGCAATAATTGATTACTACCCTCCGGGTTTCAATATCTTATCGCAGCCATAAATTCTTGGCCAGTCATGTGGACCAAATGGTCCCCCAATGCTGTGCCTATCCCAGAGTCACCTGTGGTTTAAGAAGAAGCCCTTTGGAGAGTGGTACATCAATAAAAAATAATAAAATAATAATATTAATATTAATAATATAATGTTACCAGTTCATGAAAGCAATGCACCATCAGAACCAACTAACTATGAGACTCACAAATATGCAATCAGCAGTCATGAAAATATCACCTCAACCGTGTCAAGACCCCTCGCGTCAATGTAATAAAGCCATGCTTAGTCTCCGTGCACCAAGTTAGGCCCATATTCCAGGAACTTCCAATGAGACGAGAAAAAGCCTGCGCCTTTGAACCGAAATAACAGAACACAAGCAGATAATGGATCTTGTATATACAAGCTCATACTAATTCTGCCATTCCAAAATCAAGCACTTTATTATTTGACCAAAAAGAATAAATGTCATGGTAATAGAAATTTCACAGAATTGGGGTTCAAGCTGGTATAATCAGAATTTGACAACAGGAGCCTTACATTGTCCAGGAGGAAAATGGAGACATAACAGAGACCTAGACTTCTCACACATTAGCACTATCTCATATGGGGTGGGGCATTCTTTCACAGCCAGCCAGCCAGCCAGCCCCTCTATCCAGCATTTGGTTAAAAATTAATGCCTCCAAAGTCTATTCCCTCTTGCATGCTTGCAAGACTTGACAATCACGTGTCATGTAACATACACATGCAACACAGCAATCTTACGGCTAGCAGAATCCGTGGCATCTTCAAATGGAAGAAGGAAAGCTACCATTTGATGGCTACTTTACCTAGTCTTCTTTTGTGGGACTTGAGTATTCAGTTCCAATTTCTGGCGATGTTATCCCAGATGATGCACTCGATGACATATTGACATTTGTGTTTGCTCTATTATGAAAACTTCTGGACGCTGGTGGGGTTTCTTTGAGGATCATTAGTTGCAGCTTTCTGTCCCTCCTGTGCTAGTCGTTTCAGAAGGTTTACTACAGTAGGAAGGAACTTTGTAGACAAAGAAATGAGCCCAGGCAGCTGCAAAACATAAAGACTAGACATTATACCTCAAAATCCTTGAAAAAAGCAATCCAGGTTGAGACTTTCAATAAGGCATATAAAAAATTATTTTGAGAACTTATCAGCCTCTTGCATCGGTTATATGAAATCTAATGGTGTGATCAATGTATCAGTTACAAGGATAAAATATTTGTAGAAAACAACTTGGAAAATCCATCCAACCAAATGCTATGGTTATCAAAGAGTTTCACTAGAATAAATCAGACATGCCCACCACAAAACCAGGATCTACTCAATGAGAAAGTAATTGACACTCACAGCACCATTGCGGAATTCACCCGAAATGTCTAGCTGCACCCATAGGGCTTTTAAGGTTAGATACCCTACAAATATCAAACCCAAATACAAAGGATTTCTGCCATGAAGAAAAGAAAACGTTAAAACAAAACATTAGCACTAGAGTCAATATATTCTTAGCCAAGCAAAGAATCAACTCAAATACGTCTGACATATGCACCTTAGCAGTGTTATAAATTCATTGAATCCCAGCACAAGCATTGCTACAATGGCCCATGGGGGTGGTAACCAGTTGTTACCACGTTTGTTAGCTTCCTAGAGATTGAAACAGCGATCAAATAAATATGTGGAAACAAACAAAATCAATGGAGATACCAATGAATAAACACATTTTTTTAAGATAATAACCCCAATTGAGTTAATAGTGGCCACAGATCATATACAACTTGGAGGCAATGCTACAGTTTCAATGGAGACAGTCCACTGCCACGAAAAGTTATTGGCACCTTAGGCCAAGCCAGATATAAATGTTTGCCCATCAGATTAAAAATTTGATGTTTCGAGATTAGTCATTGAATAGAGACCCATTGCTCCTGGGACCTGTATGTTTATCTCTTCAGAGGACCTTGTCCTGGCTAGTAATTCATGATGTACCAGATATAGAAAGACAACTTTGCCAACTTTCTTCCAATTCCATGTTAACCCTTGGACTCTAAAGATATACAAGAAATAAGTGAGAAGCAAAAGGAACAGTATGTATGAACATCATGCCTGAGCAGAAATAGCCTGAGTGATGCTGTACTCTGTCTCCGACTTGAATTGCCTCCACAGAGATTTGCACTGGATAGGCGTGATCAATGTCCTTGACTGTGGAATCTGAAATAGAAAAATCAGTTGCCAAATGTTAAACATTTCTTCAGAGGAAAAGAAAAGTCCCGTGGAGACTGTATTTTCAAAAGATAGCAAGAATTTCCAGGCAGTCAGAAAAGAACATGCATGGAAGACAGCCTCAAATATCCATCAGAAAATTTCTGGATCAAACTACACAAAAGTATTATAGGTAAACACATTCATCAATCTATCTAAAACATGAGAAGAAGATTAATTACATTTGCATGTGAAGGGAATAGACATTTTGGGCTACAGTTGATTCTCTGGTCTCTGAACTGAATTTATTATAGGAAGTCAAACAGCCAAATTAAGGAAATAGAAAGATGAACTTCAGTTGCCATACTGCCAAAGTAGAATGGCCAAGACTTGGAAACAGAGAGATCTACTTCATAGTGGAATTGGAATCACAACTGCCCATCAAAGTGCAACAATTTCAAGGGTATCAAACAGTCTATCCTAGAAATTAATCTGATGTTCAAGCATCAGAAATTTGGGTTTCTAGGATACATATGATCTCTATGATAGTAACATCTAGATCGTACAACTATAGATGGCACAAGGAAAATAAAAAACCCAGATAAAAAACAGTGACTCAACCTCTTCCCAAGTGCTTGAAGCCAGTGGATCATGTGTTGTGATGCTTCCATCAGTAACAGCAACACTGTTCTTGTTATCCAACAAAGCAGAGGATAATGTACTCTCAACGTTATCAACATCACCATCCAAACGAATGGCAGCCATTACAGACAGCAACTTCAAGGACTGATGGTTAAACACAGTTAATTATGATTCTATGTCTCTACCTAAAATAGACATAAGATTCAACATTTAATTAAATGTAAGCAAAATCATACTGAAGAGCGGGCAGTTTTGGTAATTGCTCGAGTGTCTTCTTTTCCACTCCAAACTCGAGGAATGGAATCAGAATCATGGCTAAACAACATTGAAAATCTGCATGCAAATTTCACACCCAATTCCCATAAGATAAACTCCTGAAATGGATCAGACAATTTAAATTAGAAAATCAGCAGCTTTTTTCTACCTGTCCTTCATACAGTTCAGAACCCTTCCAGCTCGTTCCCTTGCCTTTGCTTCAACCAAACCGCTTGCATAGTTCTCCATATTTATAAGCATTTTTTCTTCAGTTTGTTCATCCATATCAAAACCTGAAAGGGCACTAGAAAGCCCAGAGACAGCTGATTCTGTCTCACGCCTTAAAAGTTTCCTTATTGAAGACCAAGTCTCATTATTAGCTCCATCTAGAAGAGCTTCCACAGGTGCAACTAATGCCTCATTCAGTTTTGCCTGCAAAGGGTCCCAATCAAATTTCAAGTAAATATGCAGGTTCTGAAATAAAATTCAACCCACATTTTATGCAGAGTTCCTAACCATATGAAACAGCCATTATTTGTGCATAAATCCTCAGGTAAAAACTTCATTGTAGGGAAAATTGCTCACAAATGTTATTATATTTAATTAACATAGTAGTAGCATGTATTCAATCTCTTCACCAAACTCTACTCCAAACCCAACCTAAGATCCTTTTATTCCTCAATCATACAAAGGCTCCAGCTTAGTCCCATTTCTTCCACCCATTCCCAACATGTTCAATGAAGTATAAATATGTGAACCAAATACCACATAACTGTACTTTATTTAATTGAAGAAATCAGACATCGAAACAAACATGGATTAAATCCACAAAAATGTTACCTCAAATATCGAAGTGAGATCAGACAATTTAGCAGCTTGGACGGAAGCAACATGTGAATCTATATCTCGATGAAGCTTATCCCTAACTCTAGATGCATCCCAGTTTGCTTGTCCAATGACAGCATCTGAAATTAAACAATCTCGATGTCAATACACATTTTAGTGAGCTCAACAAGTAAAGTTACCAGATCTAATTTCTCTTTTCACAGATGCAAATAAGGATAAAAGCAAAGGCCCCTTCCTTCTTCCCCACATGTTTACTTGTACAATCTCCCTTCATTGTTGTCTTCTCTAAAATTTTCAGCAAAGCTTCATTCAGTCATCTTGTGGGTTTCCTTTACCAAGTGTTATTTGCCATGCTTCAATACAATGAAGTGTTATACTGGAACTTAACCATACCTCTACATTGTTCATCAAAAAGAGCCATGGAAGACTGAGTACAAGTACAAGCAGCCGAAGAAAACCCTTCTCCTGCATTCAAAGCCTTCTCAAATTTGTCTTTGAATTTTTCAAGGTTTCCAGAACTTATATGTCCCAGCATGGACTGATAAGCTGGTTGGACAAGCTGCCAAATCAGAAAAACAAAATAATGAAAAGAAAAGAGTTCAAAACCAAGCTCAACAAGTAAATCGCTGAGGTTTGGACAAGGATTCCACATCCATGTAATAAGCCCATTAAAAATATGCACATGCATGTATTTACATTAAACTATAGGAAAAATTCTCACAGTGCTACCAATTTCATTATCTAGACTCTATTGTTCAAAAGGATGAAAATATAGAGGAAGAAGAGCTCTTTATACACATGCAGGAAGTTTATGTTATTTAGGCTCTATTAAGATATATGAGGTTACCAATTAGTACCTCATGTTTTTGGATTGGATCCCCTAATATAGACGAGAGAAAATGAATAATAAATGGCTATTCACACACATCACAAAAGCTTCTCAGGGCACATTTTTGGATTTTGTACACGAGCAAATAGATCCAAGGTCTTTGGTTCTGTACTACATATTTTCAATATAACATTAACTCAAACTAGTTCTTAATACAAAACCATATGGCATTCTGATTCCAATAAAAGTAAAATATGGATTCATGAACACAAATCTACTATGTACCAACCAAAATTGGGAAAAGAAGGGTAACCTAAGCATAAGGTAGCATACTCTTTAGTTGCTTAAGTACATGATATTTTAGCGTTCTCTGTTGAGTAAATAGTCTAAATCACAACAAATTTGCAAACTAATATTGAAAAGATGATTACTTGTAGCAATTTTTCTTCAAGCTGCTTTCCTTTTGCTGATCTGACTCCTTCATCAAAATATGTGGCCTCTGAATCATACCTAGAAGCAAAAGAAATGTAGTTGGTAAATACTTTAACAATTTCATTAGAAGATCATTCCAACCCATAAAACTACACCAAAAAGAAAATTAGCATAAGAAGAGACTATGACAAAGTTGCATTAAATTTGAGGTAAAAGTACCCCAGCACAAGCCCGCATTATCTCAAAATATAGAAATCCATGAATGTAGCACAGTCCTCAAGAGTACATGGAAAGAATTTACCAGTGAAAAGATTGAATCAATAGTTGGAATCTCAAAATTATATTGTAGTCAGAGGATTCCCACCCCATCTCTTCCAACACCTCATCTAGACTAAACCAAAGATAAAGATTACATGCTGCCAGTTTCATTGGCCATTTTGGTAGGTTTTCAATAAAGAAGTCCACAGAGATTACAGCTGCTCCATATTTTGTGGTTAAATGAGATAAGTGCCACCAGCGTTTATACACCAAATTACATACTTACTCTGATAGACAAGTGTTAAGAATTGAACTAAGCCTCTGCCCAAAGCCAGTGACTGGACCAGATTGTACAGCCTCTTCAATTTGGCACCATTCCTGGGATAAACCAATTTAGTCAGTGTCAACTTTTTGAACGCTAGGCACATTCAATAAATAATTAAGCTGAAAGAAAATATAACAGAACACATGAACTGCATATACCTCATTTGTGCTAAAATTAGCATGCTTATCATTGGCAATTTCTTCACATCGCACAGTAGCAACCATGATCTGCAAGTGAGCAAGTCATAGCTGACATTAACAATATACATGTATTTTCTGTAAGGCCGTGTACAAGGCAATGTACACAGGATTACCTTGTGTGCAGGAAGATCAAGGTCCTTGTTCTCCTTAATAACTCTCCAGATTTCCTGTGCACTGAAAGAAAACCCTGAAGCAGGAACTACACCTCGTCGATCTCCTGCAAGCCCACCGGGGGCAATAGAATGGAAGAACTGTCCCCTTAAATCAGCCACCTTCATTGTCAGCAAGAGTTCAGAGTACAAAAATTAATGTCAGTTGGGTTCATTTGGCAAGAGGGTTCGGCTCTAAGTTCCAGACAACACTCTTTCTAGATAGTATGCAAAGAGATGTGAATACAACACATTTAAGCATTATGCATCTTGAAAATATAGCCACACAGAGAGAGAGAGAGAGGGAGAGTGAGAAAGAATCAATAATAGCATCCTGATTGGCTGCAACAAGTACCACAAAACAGAAAAGATATGTAGCTATTCTTCGTTACATCCCAAACAGGAGTCTATAATGGCAAATGGTGATATTGAGATGAAGTAAAATCATCCTGAGAGCTCAAATTTCATCTAAAAAGATAGAAACACCCATCATGCTTACCTGCTCTTTGAACTGCTCTTCCTTTTCCTCATAACTAGAAAGTGCAACAACTTCAACCTGGACAAACAAAAAATAAAATCACTAAAACATAGCATATTCCACCCTTCTGAAAAGGATGGCTCAGATAAACTTATCTGAACGAGATATATGACAACTCACATTAAAAAATTCACCTAATGGAGTGTCCTTGTGGGCTTGTGGCTTAGGAACAGAATCCCATATCTGCAATTGAAGAAGTATGTCAAAAAAAAAAAAAACAAATTGTAGCTTTAGTCAGAAAAATGAAAAGGGAAGCCCCACATCCTTTACCTTCTGAATATCTTCCCTTAAAACAGGCTCTAAATTCTCTAGTGGTGTCTGCAGGCAAAGGACGATGAATACACAATAAAAATGTGGCTGAACTACACAAAATCTTATTGCACAAAGCAACAACAAACTCATGATACAGAGACAAATGAAAACTGATTCTCTTAATATACAAAACTAATATAGAAAAACAGGAGCTCACCCTTGTTTTGTCACGTATGACAAACATCAAAGTTGTCTTCCGTGGACTAAACAATCGCATCATGACCTGTATGCAAATAATCACCATGAGTTCAAAACCATTCCAGTCATTAATCAATTAAGGTGAATAGACCAAAAGTACCTGGAATACAGTCTTCAACAGGGGCTTGTTTGCAGCTTGCTCACGACCAATATCATGGCACCACCTAAGCATTATTCCTAGGGTAATTAGGCATATGAAAGATGGCAAAAGAATTCATTGAACATAAGGGCAAAAGGGAAGAATAGCATTTGTTGCTAAAAACACTTACATGTTTATCAATACTATGTCTGAAACTGCAAGAGCAAAAAGGGCACTCTGCTTCTCAAATGCTGTATCATCCTAACGGGAGAGATGGACAGATAGATAGTCAGACAGAGAAAGGGGGTGGGGGAACAGAGAGAAAGCAAATGAATATGATAATCCATTTCAAGCAGAAAAAAATGAAATTTAATTTGGAAATTCAAAAAACCATCAGTGCCCAAGTACTTTTCCAATTCTATAATATGAAGGTTTAGTTGGCTAGATAAACAGAAAGTTGAGACCTCTGGAGATGATACAAAAAAAATACAAAAAAAGAAACTAATTTTGGCATATGGCTGCAGAAGTTCATTATAGGCATGCAAAATCCATGTAGCAAACATTTAAAAAGAAGAGTAGACAAGTTAATTCCAAAACTAAAAGGGAAAAGAAAAATGAATAGAAGGCACCTCTCCTCTTTCTCTTCCATCAGTGCCCTCTAAGTCCATTACTAGAGTAGTAGGTTCAATACCAGCACATCTTGCTACCCAAATACCTTTAGTGGTTTGAGACCTGAAAATAAATGGAAACATTCATATTGAATAAAGTTCCAAATGTTATTTTTCCTATAATTACAGAAAAGCATAAAGTTGAAGAGAAAAGGAGATTGACCATGAGCCAATATGAAGGCATACCTTCCTCTAAAAGCATCCATCTCTCTAAAGTTGGTACCAAACAAATGATTTATCAAGGTGCTCTTTCCTGCATAGTCCATAAAAGCCAATGTGAAGTCTTTTGGGAATGAATATCACTATCATACAACTTTAAAGAAATTTAACTCAAACCAGGTGGCTCAGTAAATTTACATATAACGAGGTCCAAACTTCACATGAAGTATTACAGCTGTTTTTCATTGTTGAAGAGAAAAGAAAACATTTCCAGGGTTTCTAATTTTAAATACTTGGCACATCTCAAAACATAATCTTCCTTTAGTTCAGCTTGTTTGCTCTTTCAGTTATATTGGTCTACCTTCTAGTGTAAAGTGATAATATAAATTGGCAAATCATGCCTTTGAGTTAAAGGAAAAGCAAAAATAGAGAAGCATAAATATAGAATAACGAGAACAAAAATGCATACCACTACTTTGTGGGCCCATGATGGAGACTATGGCATAGGACAGTCCACATTCCCCCAACCTTACATCCTTAATAAAATATTCTATTCCAGAAACATTAAATGCACCCTCTCCATCAATAAGCTGAGTCGAACAACATTCATTGCTGTTTGCTGGGATCCAAATGTTTCACATATTAGTTCACAAGCATCATAACATCAAATCCCCCAAAAGGATTACTAACTGACATCACAAGACATGCACAAACCCATATAAACATGCAAAAAAGGGATTAACAACTTTGTTGTCAACCTTAAAAGGACCACACCTTTTCAACCCAAACCATGTGTGCCTTTGATACTAACTTTCAATAAGGATAGCATCACCAAATTTTCATATAATTCACACTTAGAGAATTGTAAAAGCAATCAAGCTGTGCATTTTCAGATAATGATCATTCATCATTAACACGCACAAGATTCATAAAAGCAATCAAATTGCAGTTTGCATCCCGAAGAAATAAAAAGAGGAGAGAAAAGATAGAAGACATCATATCTACAACTTAGTTTCCCAATTTCACTTCAAAACCCATATGATTCAAGCGCTCACTTTCAAACTTATTCTCACATTGAGTTCACCACCCTGACAGTAATGGAAACCTTTCATGCATTCTCGAATCACATTAATCAAGAACATCAAAACCTCAAAACCATTTCCCGTTTCCCTCGATTTCTTGGCAACAAAACAGGGATCAGCAATCCCATCTGGATCAAAACTTCAAACCCAAAAAGGTATAAAGAAGAAGACAATATGAACCTTGAGAAAACCATACCCTAAAAGCTAGCCATTGAGCTAGAAGAATCCAAAGTCTATATCAGTCCCACAAGAAAATTCTGTACTTCTCCAACATAGGACTCAAGTCCCATAACTTACAATTAGGATCATAGCACACGAGAATTGGGAGATAATGGATGATTTTGATACCAATTGATATGAACCTTAGGGCATTCATACTGCAAAAGCTAACTATTGTCGTACAAGAACCAAAATCCATATAAGCCCCACAAGAAAATTTCATATTTTCAATATGGTAGTCAAGTTTCACGCATTGTAATTAGGAACACAACAGCAAAATGCCTCAAATTGGATCAAATCAACATAAAAAAATAAATAAATAAAACAAAAAACAACATTCTTTCACATTATCAGTGTAATAGTCATATATACTTGGTCCCTTATCAATCAGTTATTAAACAGTTACATTTGATTCATTTAACAGCAAACAGAAACAGTAAAAAAAAAAAAAAATCATAAATTCAACCCCCAGAAACGTAAAAGCAATAAAAACAGCCAAAATTAACATCAATTTTGGGCATGGTTATTTCAAGAAGCTTTAATCGAAAAGGAGAAGATTAGTAAAAAGCGGGGTAATGTGAAAAAATGGATCAGGGAAATCGAAATTGAGAGATTACCCATTTCAATTGGATCGTTACTGGAGAGGATTAGAGATCAATTTAATCAAACAGGGGCTTGGTAGCAAGGATGGATTATTAAAGAAAGCATCAGAGAGATCTTGCAAAGAAGAAACCTTTAAACGTTCCTATGGTTTCTTTTTTTTTTTTTTCCTTTTCTGGCTGTTTCACGGCCCAAAATTTAAAAAGGTAAGAAAAAAAAAAAGAAAAAACTAAAAAGAAGGTTGAATATTTCCAACTCAGCGAATTGGATGCAGATACTTATATTTTCACTTTCATGACACTCTCTCTTTTTTGATTTTTTTTTTTGGCATATTTTAGTTTTCCAAAACATTATCATAATCAACTCGCATTGCATAGGCAATGACTCCAAAGATTTTAAATAAGAACTTTGGGTAAGGATATTGGAATTTATCAAATAATAAAATACAAATGTTATCAAATAACAAATAATTAGAATAATCGAAGTATATTTTGGACTGATTAATACAATTAAAATTAATGAAAACAACAGTCTCGGAATCGAATATCAAACAACACACAAATCAAATCAAATCAAATGGCATTTTCAACTTCTGATATTTCTCAACACTCTCTAGTCTTCAAAATTTCCGAGTTCAACTAAAAATAATGTTCAACAATTAGGAAAACAAAAGCCAACCAAACAGAGTAACGCAAGAGAGAAAGAGGATGAGAGAGATTACCTTGAAATTACGGAAGCTGAGAGAGTGATTCTTGAACTGAGGAGTTTCGCGAAGGATGCGAATACTGAAATCTCAGAGAACTTCGAATTGAGAACCGAAAACAGAGTATAAGAATGTTGGGGAGTGAACAGTGACATTTTGATCCCTCGGCTTCAGCTTCTTGCGGAGTCTCTTCTCCTTTCCTTAATCCAAAACAGCTCATAACAGTAGTTTCGAAAACTTTATGAACTTTCACAGCTTTTGTGCTGCAAATTTGAAAGTTGATAAAACAAAATAATTATTTTTTTTATTGCAGTGATATTTTAGTTTATTTTTATTTTATATTAATTTAAATTTAAAAATTTCATTGATATTTATTTTAAGATATTTATCTATTTATATTTTAATAATTAATTATACTTAATTATAAATTTTTAATTTATTTATACTTTTAAGTTCAAATAAATTTAATTTATTTACATTTTTAACTCAAATATATATATATATATATATAATATATAACTTATATTTTATATTTTATTTAATAATTTAAATTTTTAAAAAAATAATTACACTACGCTGACCAACATGAACAGGGAAGAGAATAATTTGAATGGGAAATCCAACCCCGTGCCTTGGGTAGTGTCGGTACGGGCTGAAATCGAGATGGAATGGAAATTTGGGGAAATGATGAACCCAACTCAAGCTTGCTTCTGCTAACCATCTTGAACAAGTTGCTGAGAATTTTGACCAGAAAATTGAATCACAAACCATATATGGTCTCGGTGGTCAGCATCACCATGAAAAAGCACGAATTCACAAGTCCAAAGTTGGGAATTTTATGGCCCTCGGATCATGTAACAGAGCATACATAGCAAGGAGAACAGAAACATCAATATTAACAATGTGAAAGCAGAGACTCCATTAATTGAACATAACTCAAAAGAGAAGACAGTGCTAGCTAGCTTTGGCAGAATAATTGCCTCAACCTTAATTAATAAACTTTCTTACAGGAACAAAGCAATGAGGAAATTGCTTGTAAGTGAGGCTGAATAAAGAATGAAATCGCACATGGACTTTGCATAACTTCATCTCAATGTGCCTGTACCAATCCTCTCTCTCCTCCCTCGCTTGAGTGAAGCAAGGATAGGATGCATGATCATCAAACAATGCCTAGCTTATATACATAAAGCTCATTGGCAGTCATTTTCACAACCTGTATGGGCTTTTGACCTGATGGTGCGCTGTATATTTGTACAACTTCACCCCAGAAAAGCCTGAAAGATATTGTTGCGGAGATGTGAAGAATAATTTACGAGAAATCACAATTCTGGACCTTTTTTTTGTATTTGTTTGTTTCCAAAGTGTTTCGGTCATTGGCTGCAAATTGCTTCCACGGCAAGTTTCTTCATGACATTTGGGCACGGATCTCCTCCAAACATTTCGGGTGCTACTTTCACTGAGCACCGGTTCTGCCCAACACAATGCTGCAGGAATGTAACCACACATTAGTAGATGCAGCAAGAAATACAGACCAGGCTTTGCTGATGTTTGCAGGGTCACTTTGCCCCGGTCAATAGCCACATAGGCTGAGTTTAATTTCCCTCCAAAACGACCAACAAAAAAAAAAGAAAAAACAGACAAAGCAAAAGTGTGAATAACCATCAAAGAATTGCGAGGATAGTTAATAGCAGTTGACCAGCAGATGCAAACTTTTAATGGTTATGAATGTAAATGAATGGTTCTCATTCTCGCAAAAAGAAATATAAAACTGTAGCTTACCTTGTTAAATGCATCATAGGAGTGGAAGGCATGACAGCTTCCCTGATGGAAACTTCCGCAAGACCCTTCTGGTGTCCCAAAGCTAGCAAACTTAATTGATGAGATTTTCTGCCCAGGGCCACAAGACAAATGAGCTTTCGGCCTCAGTGGCTTATTGACTTTGCCAGAGGCTTGCAATAGGTAATTCGCCAAAGTTGGCTGCCACTCATAGATATTTGCACAAATGCTGTCTATTTTTCGTCTTACTAAATAAATTCCATTAGGGTCTCCACCTGATTCTTCAAACACAACCAATGAGTTCGCTGTCGGGTTAAGCCACGAACGGGGGACATGATACCTGAAAATTTTTTAACATCATGTGTCAGTTTTCCTAAGGATTCCAAACACATGCAAAAAGAATGGCAAATAGCTAAGTGATCAGTCTGCACCATCTCTGGGAAGCCTCTCCACAGTTTCTCAAGCATTTCTTCTCATTAAATGATCCAGCATAGTTGCATTCACCACAGCTACCTGATGCTTTATATGCAGGCCAATAACGACCGACATTCTGTCCATTTACCCACACTTGACCTTTGCCCATGCTGCCCATATCTAAAGCCACTGGGGAATGTCCAGCTGGTGCATTGAAAGTTGTCTGGAAATTTGAAAGAAATAAATTATTCAAGAGTCTAGAACTAGAAGCTCTAGACCAGTTTGGCTCAAAGATGCACAGAGACCCATGCTCCATTACGCAGACAATCTATCAAATAATGCTATTATGCAGGATAAATTGTTACAAAATTTATGTATTTGGAAAAAAGAAATATTCACTGGAAGCCAAATGCACCCCTGGCATTAATGATGGAAGAACATATATTCTCAATTAACAAGAAATATTAAAACATAAATCTTCAAAGGAGAGAAACAAGAATTTTATGTCTCACAAACATGCTTTTACATGATTCTTTCCAAGAAATATATTAACATATGTTCATGTGAGAGCACATAGCATATACTTATCATCCAACTCACTTTGTACCACATTAGTGGTTGTCTTTGTGAAACTAAAGATCCTTCTGCCCACTCAACTGAGGAGCTGCCACTGAGTGAATGAAAATTCAATGCTTCTCCCTTAAGACCAATCTGATGGACAACAAACGAAGAAATTACTCTTACTGAAGCAGTAAGCTGACATTGTCAGTTCTTGAAGACAAACCTTGTAAGTCCACTTTTGCCAAGATAAATCCCTCCTCCCTTCATTGAGACCATTTAATGTGACCGGTCCAAGGACACCAGCATTCCACGTCTCAAAGTGTGGACCAATATTCTGTGGCCAATATCACAAGCAGCAGGAATGATAGGGTTAACTTTAAACTTCTGTGGACCCTGCTCATAGAGCATAAATGTTTGAGAGAGACAGAGAGAGAGAGAGAGAGAGAGAGAGAGCACAAACCGGAAGACCAACAGCAATGCTCAGAAGAGAAATTCTGTTAATACCAGCTCTCAGATTCACACCTTGACGAAATGTCAACTTTGGAAATTCTGAACTTCCATAAGCAGTCCCTGCACATTCAAAAGGCTAAAGTTGAGGGAATACAATCTACCATGAAAAATTATTGAGGCCAATATAGTTGTCTGTCGTACTCCAAGCAAATACCACCTGGGTTTCCTTCCATGTTAAACATTGTATTATTAACTAGAGTGTGTTTTCTTTATCATTGGCTTCAGGCAATGTGCTTTGTTGAACTTACACACAGAGAGATGCCATCTGCTTGTAAGCAGAGGTATAGTCAGAGGTCAAGAGCAGAAGCTTAAGAATGGGCCATTCTAACAAAGTAGAATGGCCAAAGGTTAAAAATCAATCTATCACCTTATAGACCCAATAGAGGTGTCCATGCAATACTATAAGACTAATTTGAGCAGTCAACAGAAGATTTTCTTTTTCATTTTCATACCGCTTAGCCAATTTTCTTGTACTTGATAGATGGACTTGGTTATCAAACCTTGTAAAATAAACAAACAAAACCTACCTGCTAGTTGACCATTGACAAAAACGTGCAAAGCATGGCCAGCTGATAAAACAGTCAGAATAGGATACACTCCAGTCTTCAGAAATCCTTCACTGGAATCAATATTGACACTGGGAAAGGAAATGCAACATGCATAGCAATGAGAATCAAAATGATCAAATGGAAATTGCAGATGTATTTTGCAGTTGAAGGGCCAATGGTAAAGTTATATGATACTCACTCTGTCATGTACCACAAATAATCCGAGATATCTCTAGTCATATTCAGCTGCTCCACCAATCCAGTCATTGAGAATGTATCATCACCATCTGAGGTAGTATCTTCCCTATATGCCTGCCAAGAGAACCCCCCATGCATAGGAACAGGAGTCATCTTCATCCTTGAAGTTTGTGAACCAAGCTGTGTGGGGATTTTGGTGACTGTTACACTCTTATCAAATTATAAAAAACTACAAAATAATTACGCAAGCTGAAATATTTTTAAGAAATTCTCACCCATGCAGTGTTGTAAACAGTATTCTTGCAGTCTGGAAGAATGCTGATAGACCATGGAGGCAGGTTGTAATGCTTATTTCTAAAGGCCACTTTTGCAAATGATCCTGGGTTGTAATTTGAAAGGAAAGCTGCACAAGCTCCAGAATTTGATTTAAATACATGAGCCTGCATGCCAACAACGAAAGGATTTGGAAGGTTTAGCTAAATACCACTTTGAAATAACCATTTTTCATTAAGAACAGAATTAAGTTTGACCTCCTCATAATTCCCCAGTTTTATCACAGTTGCATCTCCAGATACAAGAGCTGGCTCACACAATTTGATTGCTCTATGCAGATCTTTCAAATGGTCCCATTTAGGCTGCCTTGGTAGACCTGTGTAAAGAAAATAATAGCCATCTTTCAGATTGATGCACCACCTATTAGCAATCCATTTGAGATCATGACCACCAAAGATATGCTTAAGTTTCATTAAGGTGGCAACTGTAAACAAGTAATAAGTTTAGGAAGTTTATATAATATAAACCTCACTTTGACTATTAAAAACTAATAGAAAAAAGGGCCATCCCATTTTCTCATATAGTAATAGGCACAAAATCATTGACCAAACTGGGAAAAGGACCCACCAGTCACTGGTATGTATATGGGGCTAGAATTTTCAGTTAGGAAGTTACGAATGTTTAAGCCATCAAAATCTTGGGAATTAAAAAGGAACAAGAAGAAAAAGGATGCATATGACATAAGTCTTCAGAGAATGCATGAGGCTGATAGCCTATCATCGCCTGGATGGCTATCTAGGGCATTCAAAGTAACCCAACACATAAAGGGGAATCATTTCTCATTTCCAGACAACCATTTACTGGCTGTAATTTCTCTAATAACAGCAGAAAGATACAGTAAGGCAGGGAAGCAGAAATTGATTGGCCAGAAAGTGAAAATAAGAACTGTTGCATTGCCCCTTGTCTGGATGGAGGGGTTATGGCAGCGCTAGTCCACAAACGTGGAAAGTGACCCTTTGTAGCAATCTGTCTATATAAGCCACCTTCTCATGACATGAAGGTTAGAATGCACAGAAAACACCTATATGTTCATCTTCATCCATACAACAGCAGATGATGGACATGTGAGATCAAGGTAGCACATACCATATTCATCAAGAGGAGCATCATAATCATAACTCGTAGCAATGAAAGGACCTCCAGCAGTTCGACCAAAATTTGTTCCCCCATGGTACTGTATTACAAAAAGAAGCATATCAATATTGTTTGAAGTCAACCAGGAAGTAATTCAATGTAAAAATTCCTGAAACAAAGTAAATTACCATATAGTAATTTATGAATGACCCTCCTTTTTGGATGAACCTTGCAACTGAAAATGCCAAATCTTCAGCTGGTCGGTAAGGGACTGGACCACCAAATTCTATAAACCTGCAGAGAAAAGAAATAATACAAAAAGTTAAAGCTCTTCTACAAAAGCAATTTTTTATATGAACTCATCTTTTGGTTCAGAAAGAGATAAGAAGCCAGGAAGCAAGCAATATGTACCAGCCAGTCCAAGCTTCAGTCCACATCTTGGGTTTGTAAGCCTTGTTTGGAGAGAAGTCATGACAGTAGAAACCATTGCAGGTATTGATCTGTTGAGGCAACACATAAATTATAAAAGACACTAAAACACATAATCTAAAATTGTGCAACTCTGAATCAAAACCCCATGATACGACCAAATAAGATCACATTTTTTCAATTCTGTAAGATCTTGTAAACAAATTATAACTTTGGTATCTTCAAGAAAGGAAAGGTTTCAATGATTATTTTCAAGAACCCATTTTGCCTTACATAAACTATTAGGTGAGACCAAAATATGGATCACGTATTAGCTCCTCCCCACTCACATATTATACTTTAGCACGCTCCTCCCCACTCACTTGAGCCAAAATTTATAATTAATTCACAATTAAATGCAAAGCAAGGGTAGCAAGATTTGAATTCATAATCACTTGGTCATGAAGATCCTGATATTGTACCAAAAACCATCTAAAACCTTCAACTGCTAGGTGAGACACAAGATATAAATCATACATTATACTTTGATTATAAACAACAAGGGGTATGTTTATTGATGTATAATTACAAAACTCTCAAAAGCAAAGAACACAAAATATTGCTTAAGAGAAGAAAAAAAAAAAAAAAAAAGGACAAAGTGAAGGATGGAAAATGAGGGAGCTAAAAGCTGAGCCATGTGCGATGAGGAATAATAATCCATTTCATCCTATAGACCAACAAAGGAGCCAGCGCACTACTTACCAGCAAACCCCACTAAGGTAAACATAACATGTCATGTGGGCCATCAAGAAGTGGACTCGAAAGGTGACAAGAAAAGTTGCAAAAAGGGATGGCAAAAAAGGTAAATTAAGATCAGCCAACAACTTACAATAGGATCTGGGGCATCATCTTGCTTGCACATGACCCATGGGACACCAGTGCCAAGACCAACAGCCATATCTGCTGCCCATTGTGTGTAAACTTTACCAGGTTCACCGACTTCATACTCCATGGGTCCGTACTCATTCTCAATCTGTCACAGATATTGACATGGGGTGAGAATAAAAGGAATAAATCTATCTTCAGTCTGCTGATTCAATATATCAAATGAAGGACTAATCCAAAAAAATAGTGAGCCTTGAATATTTTTGGAAAATTATAAAACTCATTTTCTCGGATTTAGAAAAGAAAAAACCAACAAAATGAGAGTAATTCAGCTACCTGGGATAAAATTATTGGACCACCCTGAGACTCAAACAGCCTTTCTGCTTTCATCATGTGGACAATCTTCATTGTGAATCTTTGCATTTGATCCTTCATTTTTGCAATTCCAAATATCAAGTTGAATCAGATGATATCAAATCAAATAAACAAGAAAGTCGCCAGGGAAAACCAAAAAAAAGAAAAGAAAAGAAAAATGTTGCATAAGAAAACATCAAAGTGCCCCACCTTGAAAGGACCATTATCTGTTCTGAAACTGATGCCAGGAACATACTTCAACCAAACTGGAAAACCCCTGGAAATTAAAGCAGAAGAATTTGCTAAAATTTACAAAACTTCACAAGCTAAAACGAATTTTTATTTCTATTCATAGGGACTGTATATTTTATGGACTTTAAAAGTGTTGGTCTGTTACCCAAAATTCCACTCAGCACAAACATAAGGTCCAATCCTGAGATGGACATAGAGACCAGCTTGCTGCACCAGCTTAACAAACTTGACTAGATCATAGTTCCCTTCAAAATAATACTATTGCAGCCAAAAAAACACAAAAAAAGGAATTAAAGTTCTTGCTGCATGTGCTGAAACTTATTTAAAAAATAAAAAATTAAGATAGAGAGAGAGAGAGTTTTTCTTTCTGCCAATTACTTTTCCAGGTGAAGGTTCATGACCATTCCAAAAAACATAAGTTTGAATCACATCCAAGCCTCCTTCTTTTGCCTTCTGTATAAGATCTGGCCACATCTGCCATATCCAAAACCAAAACCATCAATCAAAGCCACCAAGTACACAAACTCAGAGAGGCAAAGTAGCACATAATACAGACACCCATTTGAATAGAAGCTTCAAAGGAAAGCAGAAAAATGAAAATAACAATAACAATAAGAAGAGAGAAAGAGAAACTTGACGGAACAACAGTGACCATTGAAGCACATTTTGGAAAAATTACCTCGGGGGAGCTTCTTGGGTAGTGAATGGATCCAGAAATGAGGACCCTTCTCTGGCCATTAATGGTGATAGCCTTAGAGTCATAAGACACAGTGGCAGTAACAGAACAAGCACATAAACCCAACAGCAAAATTCCCAACACAGTATTCGACATTGCAAGCTTTTTCTCATCAAGGCCATGATCATTACCACCCAAAAAACCAAAAAGGAACAATGACCCTTCAAAGATTTGGCCTTTTTGCTCTTATTCTTTCCCCACTGTGCATCCTTCATCAATTCTATGCTTCTTTACCTAGACACAGAGCAAAGCAAACCAGCTAAAGTTTGAATCTTTCTTAGAATTTCAGACAGAATGAGTAAGAGAAAGTTAGAGAAAATGAGTTCAAATAGATAGATTGATATATATATATATATATACATACATATATAGAGAGAGAGAGAACAGAGTTTCAGTTGTTTCAGCGGAACGTGGGTGGGTGCGTATCTGTTTGTGCGATTGTAGATTTTGTTGTGTATGTTGTGGGAATGTGTGTGTGTGTGTGTGTGTGTGTGTGTGTGTGTGTGCGTGAAGGTGGCTTTGTCAAATGATTTGTAATCGACCCTTGCATATAAAAGTTGAAGGTGCTCTGCAGTTTCTTTCAAACAGACAAAGAGGGAAAAAAGGTAGGACCCACATACACGGACTTTGGGACCCACTTTTCCCTCAGACAGTGGCACCGACCCGGAGCTCCACCCGATAAAGTTTCAAACTTTTTTCACCTTTTTCACTTTATAGAATTTGTTTTATATTAAATTTTGGTATCTTTCCAATAAACAAGTGGTCAAGATTAAAGGCCTGTTTGGCTGGACATTAAAATATGGTCTGGATTGTTTTTGAGATTCATACTCTGGGCTTTTTAACAACACAAATTCTCAAAAACAATCCCAACACGGGCAGGTGTTCTTATTTTGTTGTCTTGTATATGTAATTTACTACGTTGGTTTTGCTTCGAATCCTTCCACCCCTAATGGAAATAAATTTAAATTTTTACATGCATTTAATTCCAATAACATTGATGGGTAACGCCAATTGTCAGAAATCTAACCTGGGTGCCATCAGTGTGGTTTGAGGATGGAGTTGGTGGAATATGAAGACCTACAGCTGAGCAAACAAAAAATTAAAAAAAAAAAAAATTGGAGACAATCAAAAAGTATAAAAGAACATAATAAATTAATGCACTTATGTTAATATTATAGTATAATCACAAATTAATACTCACTTTTTTTTTCTTTTTGCAAAAATTAGAGACTCAATGTTCTTATATAATATTATCGAATATTATTTAAAATATTACATATTTTTTATGAGTTTTTCTTATTTGGATATATATATATATATATAATATTTTACCAAAATTGCTATATCTCAAACGGAAAAAAAAAAAAAAAAAACTCTTTGACTGATTGAGGACACTACCCCAATAAGAGAAACTTGAATTTTATTTCTAATAATTATAAAGCAAATCAAGAAATTAAAGAACCAATAAACAATAAATATTCATGTTTATATGCTTCAAGATGGAATTTTGCTTTTTAGTGATGTGATTTTTGTGATAGCAAGTATATATTCCCTAAAACGGGAGAGAAACACTTATTAATAACAACAACATGTATAATTGTCTGAAAATATAGGTTTATTAACACGTGACTAAAATGCTTAGCCTATTAATATATATATATATATATACTTTTGGTGTTAATAAAAAAAAAAAAAAAAACTTAGTTTGACTTAGTATGACAATGAAACTAATTTATAAATTTATGACATTACTATTAAAAGTTTGAGTATTTTCAGAAGTATTGTTAATCTGTTTGTTTATTTTTACTTGTACACTAACAATTTGAGTTTACAAGGAAGGGTAAAGGGTGAAAGAGTAGGAAAGGAAATTATAATTATTAAATTAACAAAAATATTTCATCTTACTGCAGTAGAAACAGTGACAAATTTCAGTTTATTATTATGAGTAGTTATGTGTAAATGACAAGGATGGGAAGGATGGTAACAAGAATATATCCCTTCTATCAACCCCAAACTAATTTCTGAACTTTTCAGCACATTTATACCAAAAATTTTTCCATTTTCAAACCAACTTCTGACCTTTGTTCCTCCCCCCTGAAACTAATATAATCATCATTCATACAAAGGAAGCACAGGAGCATTACTCCCCACACAAAATCAATCAATATCAATTGGTTTGAGTCAAGTTGGAATTGCCATTTCTTCGAATTCACTCAACCTGTTCAAAAGGAAAATTCTCTCTTTCCATCCCTAAAACAATGCATGTTTTTACTTCATGCTGCCACCTAACAAAGAAATCAGGAAAAGGAAGAAGCTTTCGCTTTCAGGAATAGAAGGAAAAATCAATACTCCCGAGGCGGGGAGAGGGTGGCAGCGTTTCCACGCATTCCTATGTTGTCAGCCTGGATTCAAACTACCCCACATGCATTAGCCCATTTCTTTAATAGGAATAAATGACTCAGTGGGTATGGCCCACGTTCGATCTCATTTGTAATTTAAGTGACCTGCGCAAGAATTTGAAAAAAAAAAAATAATAATAATTAGAATATTGAGAAATGATTTTAATTTGAGTTCATAGAAGTAATAATTTACATCTTATTCTCTCACAAAAGGTGGAAACAAATGGCTTGAGGAAGATAAAAGGGGAAAAAGAGCAAGAGAAAAGGGCTCTTCATTTAATATCAATTGGCATTTTTGTTACAAGTTCTAATCAACTAAAGCGAGACAACAAGTTCCAATTGGCATTTCTTTCTCCCAATCAAACCATGCATGATTACCATCACCTACCTCCTCCATTCTCCAAGATTTTCTACACCAACCCACCATCTCTATTGAGATTACAATCATCACTGTGGCCTCAATTTCACACACACACACACACAAGAATCTTAATTATTTAAATTTTAAAAAAATAATCTATGAACTTATGGAAAAGGAAGATTTGTCTACTTTGTGTTGATACATCTTAATTTTGGAATCTCAGTTCCTCTATATATGTTTATTATGCGAAGAATTATTATGTTACGTTATATGAACCATTAACTGTATTCATGGTATGCCTACATTACTTCAAGGTAGATTGGTTTCCCATTTTTATTTATGTAGTTGGAAATTAATCATGCCTGCAGTGGAGAAATCAACATATCAAATTACCAAAAAAAAAAAAAACAAAATCCTAGATTAGCACTGTCATTATGTTAAAAAAAAATCAATTAAAAACTGACACCCACATGAATCTTAATTAATTTTGTTTATACAAAATCATTGGCATGACCAGAAAATATGGAACTAAAAAGCCATGTTATATGGGTCAACGTCAAGAGCTTATCATCCACTGCTAAGATGATGGGCCTAGTAGATAAAGTGGATGCGTTCTCTTTTTTCTTCTACTTGCTAACTAAGATTTGAATTGTGGGGTTATACTACAAAAAGAGCTGAAGGACCCAGAATTGGACAAAAAAGAAACATGACCCCCGTAAAGGAGAATTTAATCAAATCATGATCATCATTCTCCATCATGTAAACTTTTTCATTTCATTTATTACTAGATCTATTGAATCTTGAATTCTATTATAAGAATAATTCATTTTACTTTATTTTTATAAACTTTATGATTTTCTTTTCAACAAAAACTTGTGATTTTAAATGGAGGCAAGAGTGACATCTAAGATGACGAGAGAAACATCATCATGAAATCTTCTTAATTGGATTAACCAGCAATTAGTTGGCACTTCTATTTTCATCAAATGGAAACATAACACTGACCTTTGCCAATGCAAATTTTGAAATTCAACCCAATTTGGTATACCTCATAAAAGGGTTTTACACCCAAAAGTCCAGGTTAAATTTGGTTGCAGAAGATAGACAATAATGAACACCAATGATTGACCAGGTGTGAACTTGTGAGATGATACCTGTGAATTTTCATCCACCCTGTACCCACATTTGGTTTGCCATTTTTAGGGGTTTAAAAATGGCCAACTCACCATCACCATCACCATCTCCATCTCCATCGCCACCATTTGGTCCTTTTTTTTTACCAGTTCCGCTACAAAGACAAGTGAGAAAATGACGGGGCACTGAAGCACTTCAATAGTGGGCAGCATTTTTCTATTTTTACCTGTCCATATAGTTTTTTCCCTTCTTTTTGGCCTGTCAACACAACCATAGGCCAACTCATATCTTTCATCACACACAAATAATTGAGAGTTGATGATCTTTGTTTTTCACGTTGTGGATAGAAGACTCATTGCAATATCCCACTCTCGCTCTTGGTTAAGCGTTAATTATTGGAGTGCAAGTGACATGCATGTCATCTACCCGTTTCCTGTAAGGAAAAACAATAGTTTATTATTAAAGAATGAACTAAAAAGCTACGACGACAACTTTAATTTCGTTGAATAAAAGTCATTAGTAAGAATCCTCTAATTCAATTATAATTTACATGTACTTGATCAAATTAATTAATTTAGTGTAAATTAACTACTCACAAAACAAATAGTCCAGTCAAAACCGAAAAAATTGGTGATTATTTCACTCGTTTTTATTAATTTAGGTTATTTTTAATTGAGAAATTATTAATGAATTTGAGGAAAGTAATAAAGAAAATATTGATGTGAAGATAAGGAGAAGCAGAAACATGTTTCAATGACAGAAACGCCAGTATACATGGTTCCATAATCTTGAAAAGCAAATTGGAAAATCTTGAAAATATTCAGGAAAAGAAATTGTAGTTTGATGTGGCAATGGGGTTTAAAAGACAATTTATTATGGGGCAGGTGTTCGTGATAAGGGGATCGGGTGAGGCAGCTTGCCAGTTAGTTCACCAACCTGCAAGCTGTGTTTGCAATTATTTCGTATCTATGGTTGTGTCTATCCAACATTAATCATGTGAATTGTTACGCGTAATTTTCCAATTGTCGATCATCAGAGCAGTTTGTGTAACTGTTTTGTAACGGTGCCATGTTTGAATGGGCCACAAATGATTGCTGGGGTCACCTCCTTGCTTCGATCTACCTCTGGAAAATGTCTCCCTCAAATATTCAATTTAGACATTTCCAATGTTTAGAAAAAAAAAATCAATTTGGAAATGATGAACTAAAATGGTCTTTTCTTTTGGAAAATTTACATACAACCAATGCGTTTGATGCAAATAATCACATTTTCATTGTTATATTGTTTGTCACATAATTTTATTATCTAAATTCATGATTATAATTAATAACAAAAAACATAAATATATAGTTAATAATCATAATAATTTAGATTTATAATATTTAAGTTAATAACATTGGAGTAATAAAATTATTTTTTTAATGTTGATGCGATATGGAATCATAGGTCAATTTAGCATTGTTCCCATCTTTTTATGTGATAAAAAAAGGAACTATAAATGCGTGGGCTAAAGGATCATAAGGAATTTCAACATTCAAACTTTGTTCAACTAAATAAACTTGCTTTTTTCAAATTTGTCACGAGAAGTCCTAAAGTTGTTAAAAGGAAGCTTTTTTCCTTTTCACTTTTCCCTCTTAAATCCTCGTTTATGCATTGCTTTCATGCCTGTTCCTTAATAAAGCTTTAACCCCACCGGATGCATTAAAAAGTTAATATTATTATTATTATTATTATTATTCTATGGATGAATGACAAAATATTCAAAAGATTCTTCTTTTTTCCAATCCTTAACAAAGATAATTATGAATAATTAGATATAATTTAATAATTATTAATTAAAAATTTTGAAATAAAATATGAAATTCGAATTTCATACTTTACTTATAATTAAAATTTGTCTCTTTATTTTAACTGACAAAAAAAAATAAAGACAATTATGGACACATGTTTAAACCAACAAATTACATTTAACACTATGATTTGTTCAAGCTAATCAAAATTTACTAATTATTTAGTACTATACGTCCATGTTGGTGAGGCATGAATGATTAATTTTTAACTTAAAAAGCATTTTTAGAAGTTTCAAAAACCAAAAAAAGTGAACGTGTTATGAGCAAAACTCCATCAATGATAAGTTTGAAGAAAGAGGAACCTCTGAAATTTTTAACATCCATTTATTTGACAATGCTAGGTAAGTTGTATTTGTCTTGTAATGTTTTGATCTTCATCTCTTTTTTTGTCTTCTTGTTCCACCGATTCTTTTTCTTTGACAATCTTTCCACATCTCGAACGTGCAATAGCACCAAAAGTAAAATACAAAGGTCGCCTGGTAGATCCAATTTTTGCCAGTTCATCTGTCGGTGCAGTTGCAATCTTTTAGTTCAAATGTATCGAGCAATTTTAGTCCACAAATAAATGCATTTCTTACTCACATTTGAATTGAACAATCAATCAAACTCATCGATTTTGTTTAGTTAAATCTTAGATTTGATTAGCGTTAAAAATTAGTTTTAAGTTGTAGCTAAACCACACTGGCCTTTAGTTGCTAAAAGCTCTATTACACGCGTGCGAGATTGTTTGAAATTTAAGTGATGCATGTCTGGAAAAGGTGTTATTAAAATCATTACTTGCACAAAAATAAGATTATAAATGTATAATTAAATGATTATAATTATATTTTTTTTATTAATATATATTACTTTTCCATTGAAAAATGCATGTGGGTTGCCATAATTCATCTTTCTCTTGTCTTTTTCTTTCTTTTTATTTTTTATTTTAGATTGCATGGAAAGTTATCTGGGAAATTTTAGTTTTTCTTGCATTTCCTGCTCAGTGTTATTACATCCAGTGGGTCCTTTTTCAGACCCTTGACTCTGCTGCATTGCTCTCGCCGTGTCCATATATTCCTAGCTTTTAGTTTCCTCTTTTTTTTTTTTTTTTGTTTTCTCCCTCATTATGTCTTGGGGGCTCTCTGCCATTCCAGCTGGTTGCACCTGGACCTGGTTCTGTTGTCCCCATGGACCCGCTTAGTCTCTCTCCTTTTCTGTACTGTCATGGACCATGATTTGAAAGAATTGGGGTGAACCTCTAGGCCCCAAATCGGTGTGTTATTCGGTGTCGCCAATTTCATCGTTAAACCTGTCCGCTGTCTCGTTCCACGTAAGCAGTGTGCTCTATAGTGAATTTTTACTATTGCAATCAAGTGATACTATGAGTTCATTTTTGGGGTTTTTTTTTTTCTTTGATAAAGTTATACAAATGCAGTCAAATTTGATGAGTTTCAAATGTTTGCATATTTTAAATTTGATAAATAAGTATAATTAACAATAAAAATTATAAATATACATATAATAGTAATAATATATTCCATGACATGTGTTGAATTAATTAAACCTTACATTTTTTACGATGGAATTAAAAGTAGGACCCCAACTTATGACATAAGATTTCCAAGAAAATAAAATTTAAAGAGATTTTTAATTTAACTCACTTAAAAATTTATATAATTTGAAACGATAAATTTATTGTATTTAATTTATATACATAACAAGCATCTAAACCCTGAAAGCCATTCTTGAAAAGTTGACCAACTTGTCAATCGTCCTCCTCAGTGTGATCCATCAATTTCTTGGATAAGCAAGAGGATGGTGTGCTGGTGGGGATATGGAGAACAGCACGCAGGCTTGATCCATTGAAATAGTTCGGTGATGTTACAAGAAGATTGGAGTTGTTGGGAGCCGAAGAGGAAACTTTGGAGATAGCCCTTGTACTTGGGATGATCTTTGCCACATAGACCACAAGGCTTAAGCCTCGGCCATCTATAAACGTGTTGAGTGCATGATTTGGTGGGCCCATTTCCCTATCTATGGCAACTACTCAGATCAAAGTATGGGCCCAGAAATAGAAGTGTGGGTCAGATCATTGATCAAGTTGTGTGCTTTACCATCTGATTATCATGAGATGAGCACTGTAATTAGTAGGTCCATTCGTCTCGGCACGTAGAGCTTGATTCGAAGGAATACAATGTATAAATAAAGAGGAAAGACTAATCTTGTGTTAACATTAAAGTTTTGAAAATTAGATTCATCCTACTAGTAAAATTAAAAATTAGATTGTAATTTAATTTAATTCACTATAAAAACTATAAATTTTAAAAATTAATGATTAAAACAATAAATTGATTAATTATACGTAAATTGATAAATAAATTATAATTTTTTAAATTTTATTAATTTAAAAAGTTTATAAAAAATAAAAAAATAATTTTTATATTTTTATTTATTTAAAAATAAAAATTATATTATTAATTTTTTTATATTTAATATTAAATATTAATTTTATCATAAATAATTAAATTGATCAAATTATAAATTATTAAATTTTTTTGATTTAATAATTAATTCAGTTCTTAAAACATGGGTTTACATGAGATAAATTTTCACATTAACATTTTCATTTTGCATGGAAGTTAGAGAGTACACACACGCCCCCCGTTATTATATCTTGATATGCAATATGCATGGTCGTTGGATGTTAGTCTAATGGAGAATTTTATTGCCCTACCTGTTTATAGCCTTTTTTTTTTATTTTTTTTTATTTCTAAACCTTGACAATTTGCTTCCTTCCATGCAACGATTGGAGCAGTTGGTAAATTAAATTAGATCAATTTTTTTCTTCCCTTTATTTGTAGCTTAGATTTGGATGGATGCTTTGTAACTACTTCTTTTATTTTTATCAAATGGTAGAGTACTCATACATATTCTAATGTTATTTTAGTAGATATTTGTTATCCAAATTACGGTTTAAATTGTCAAACTCACTAAACTAACTTGTAATTGTTGTTATATCAATGGGTATTTCACCTTCTCTAAACTGTTCCTTTAGCCATTGACAGTGTTGCTTGAATGAATTGCGAAGTAGGGACCACTATGCTGACATTGAGTCCACGGTACATAGCATAATGGAGCTATACGTGGGTGCATTAGACGTGATATGATAATAAAGTTTTTAAATTTCCAAAAAAAAAAAAAAAAAAAAACATATAAACTGCTGGATAAACTGAGTGCTTCTTGTACAACTCCAGCTGTGTTGCTGTATATCTAGACATTCAACAAGCTTCGGTAGTATAACTTCTATTGGAAAGTTATGGTTTGGGTGGCCTACATGATCCACAAGCTGTCCTTCATGTCTGCAATTTTTTGCTCATGGCATGTGGGGTTCTTCCATACTTTCAGCTACCTATCTGTACTGTCTATGGATCACAAATTCTGTTAAAGGATATTTGTGGGTGCAATGTGAGACCTATGTGATACCCAAAAGGCTTCCAACCAGAAGTTCACAGTGTCAATCCCCATAAGTCATTCCCTTGTAATTGCTTCTCTAAACAATTCTTGCAAGATTATAGATAAACTTTGGATATACAGAGTGCGACATACAATTTGACTTTGGAGAAAATGCAAATAGGGATTGGGACCTGTTTCTCCAACTGATTCTCTCTAATTACATATGCAAATTGGGATAAAATTAATAATATTGTGACCTAGAAATCACTGGTTTGAATCACACTAATAACCTCTCTATAAAAACAGGTAAAAGAACGTATATTTGACCTTTCGTCAAGTTCACAAAATGAAAGTCCTGTGTATTAGAAGACCCAATTAAGACTATAAACCCACCGTACAGAACACAAAGTGGATAAACAGCTAAATACAGCAAGTCTTGAATTACATCAAGATGAAGAGATCAAAATTAAAAAGTCATCCAAATAGATTTTACGATAAATGTGCACGTGAAGTAGGAACTCTCACATTGGTAGCAAAATAACATGAAACTAAATGTTGTTGGGCGTTGTATACTTGAAGTTCCCATGCAAGGCAAAGGGCAAAACAATTGAAATCTACATGATTCTTTCCTAGAGGCTAGAGGATATGAATACAAGGCATATATTAGCATACACTTTTAAAGAGGGTCTTCAGAGTTGACAACTTCAATTCAACCCAATCCTGACTGACTATCTGCTTGCATAACAAGGAGAAAAGGGAAAACAGATCTGCTAAGTAAGATCATAGAAGATTACTGCAAATACAAGAAATGGTCAATATCAAATGTACAAACAAACAATGGACATAAAAACCCAAGCATTGACTGATGGAATCTCATCTCCCACTCCACATAAATGGGTAGGGCTCAAGTCTCCCCACCCTTAACAATCAGAGGTCATAACAAAGGAAATAATGGGTTCCAGCATTTCCATGGGGATAAGATCCTCTTAATTAGAAAATTATTATTATTAATTATGTCATTAATATTTGTTTTTTATTCCTTTAGTATCAATAGGTTGTCAAGTCAGACCCTTGATCTATATATAATATATAATGTCTTATGATTTTTTTTCATTCAAACAATAAAATATATAAAAACTTTTAATTTATTAGAAGTCAATTTCTTAGAGCTATTATTGGAGGCTAATCGCCTTGAAGAGATCAATTTCTTATCTCTCCGTTTTCCCCATTATTTTATTTCCAATTCCTAGTTTCTTATCACATAGTCTCCATAAACAGTGAGATCTTAACCATACACTGGAGACAATTTCATTTGTTTAAATGTTGTCATTCCTCACATGAATGTTTCACAAACTTTGGCTATAACATTGAATAATATAACATATAAAAAGTCTTATGCAACAAAAATGCATCAACAATACCAAAGAGGTGTAACCGTGTAAGAATACTCCATCCATATGTACACAAATATAAGCCTTTTTGTCTATACAAGTTCTGAAAGACCAATAAAAAGGATCACTAAACGCCTTGGAGATCAAAGAAAAATTCAAGTTCCTCTAGCAAGTCGCCAACAAGTTTCAAAACTACAGCAAGAAAATTAAAGAGCAGATAGAATGGGATCACCAAAGAAAAGCCGAGAGAGAGGTGCCCAAGGTTCAATAGTGGCCGCTTCTAGGTACTGATATGGGTAGATTTCTTATTTGTTTATTAAAAAAAAAAAGACAAGAATCATTAAAAATATTTTAATGTAAAAATATATTCCCGAGATTATGTCTACAAATCATGCCTGGCTCTTATGAAAGAGGAACAAGGCTTGATAATACTGTTAATCTATTCATGGGTAGTATTAAGAAGTGTTAGAAAGAATTGATGCAATTGGAAAAAGCACAAGAGATTTAGGACCAGCATGTTGGGAAGGGTGAAAGCATAAAGAGGAAAACTGGAATAACCCTGCCTCGTGCATATGAGAGTTAACTATATGGAAGAGATGACAAAGGCAAAGGCAAAACTTCACAGCATAGCTACCAGAGTGTGGAAACATGTTCAATACATCCCCCCTAGCAGGAAGATGCCAAAGGCAACAACTCGAACCATTTTCTTATATAAGCATTAGTCTTAGTTACCTAAATATATTCCTACAATTCTGCCATCAATTGACTAGTCAATAGTGCTATGCACTAATGAAATAGAGTCCCTCCATCTTGTGTACCACAACTGTGAACTCTATAGAGCCCAAAGCTTAAAGGGTCACAACTCACAACATATATGTGCAAATACCCAAGTTATGCATGCATGACACCCTTGCAGCATATGTTTGACTAAAAGCATTAAAGAAAGAAAGAATAGATTATTGAATGAGTGAAGCACTCTCACGTACCATTTTCTTCATGCAAGATGGTCCGTGTAGAATCACCAGTTGAGAATCCCAATTGTTGCATGATTTCATCCAATCGGTTTACATTTTTCAGGTAGAGATAACCAAGCTACAAAACGTACAGTGAGTCAATCCAAGAACATATTTTTGACTCATAAAACAATGAATTCTTTTCAAGATATTTATAAGACAGCTGGATAACATACCAATTATACAGTCAATGATCAAACACAATCTCAGGATAGACCTCTGTATTGTCTAATCTAACTCTACACAATTTTTGAGGCTTTCTCTACAAGACTATAGCCCTTACATTGAGCACATATTTCACCTCCAACATGGCCTCCATGATTATTGAGATGCAAACATTTGTGACAACAATGATTTCAGGGACTGAAATGCATATTCTGAATAGCCATCCACTGGCTGCTAAATATAAGGAGTTTCTACTTAGAGCATTACATTCATATGATCCACTTGCATATTAAAATGCACTCTCATGATTAACACGCAAGGTAAAAGGCCCCTCACCAGTGTTTCCAGAGAAGACGCTCTGTTGTAAACTGCAACACCAGCACGCTTCTTTGTCCGTGTTTTAGTTGAACCAACATTCTTTCCCCAACGAAGAACGTTCCTGCATTAGCAGGATATGTATTCACCAATACATTCTTACAGATTTTCTGAGGATAGTTCCATGCTGAAAGATGAAAGCAACAGAAAACGAATGCATGCTCAAATACATGTCTCAACTTTAAAGAGAAAGACATAAGAGTTTTTACAACTTGTGATTACTTACAAAATGAGATACTCAATCTTAAAAATTGAAATATAAAACAAGATACAATGAATAAGATTTTTTCTGCAGACCTTTCTTCTTCTGTCAGGAAATTTTCAGTAAGAAGTTTCTGAAGTAATGCATCCTGATTGCAGCAAACAAAAGCATTAGATGTTGGATGCAAAAAGGCCTACATAATTACTAGTATAATCCTAATTTTTTATAAACACCTAATCCATGAGAAAAAAAAAATGATAGAATGAAAAGACAGAGGGTGGGGGTTGCAACCTTTCCAACACAAACACCATACAGCCACTAAACTTGTTTTGTTAAAAACGTAATTGCCTTTCAAGCAACCAACAATTATTACAAATTTCCAAATGTTCTAGCATACCAAGGAAAAAAATCACAATGTGTACATACTGAAAAGAGACAATTGAAGAAGAATTTAGTACAAGAATATTTAAACCTGTGCTTCACAGCGTACTACTGCCATTACACGGTCATTGTATTCCTCAATTTTCAATGGAGGAGACAAGAAGTGCCTTCGAGAATATAGCTGCATGGTACAAGAATCACTGGAGTAAGATATGCAACAAAGCTGTATAATCTGTGTTTGTTGAATCTACATTACCTAAATATATGATAAACCTGAAATTTTTGGGCAATCATGGATAACTACAAAATGTCAAATAATTGAAATTAACTATAAGATTAAAAAATGAACCTCATATATGCTATCACCAATGTATGCTAACGTTGCTGCATTAAACACCGATCGAGGCTTTTCCACTTTGGGTGGACTAGGCAGCCATCTGTCATATCCCAGATAAAGTTCATCCAACACTACTATAACCACACATAAAAATTCCATTTAGAACAACAACAATGAAGCAGATGCCAAGCGCCAAAATGATAAAACAAAACATCCTTTGTTGAATTATAGGGACACCCTCTCCCCCTTCCCCCAAGAAAAGAAAACAAAGTCCACTTTTTTGAGACTTTTTTTCACTAAGGTTAAGCTCCTCTAAGTTCCTTACAGAATAGAAATATTACATATGCACGTACTACATATATAAACATCATTTCAAGAAAATTATCACTCGCTTAGAATTCAATTGCAAGCCTAAGAAACAAACAATAATAATAAAGCCTTAATCCCGAATTCAATTGCCTCGGAGTCAGCTATATAAATCTTTTCTCTGCATTCCATTGTTGATATCTGATTGTTCCAAATCCATCTCAGGAATCAATCGTCATCACAAGAAAAAAAAAAAAAGCCGTAACAAAAAGGAAAGAAGAAGAAACCTGGACTCTGTACAATTTCTACTCCCCCATACAAAAACAACCTCAAGTTCACAAATTTCTACCATTTCCTCTCCAAACATGCATAAAAACAATCAGGGTAAGTGCCACTTACCATTACCTCGACCACTGGTCTCCCGTTTGAGAAGCTCCGACACTGACTGGGGAGTTAAAGTGACAGTTGATGCACCATTTGGCGGCGGTGGCAGCGGAAGCACGGCTGTGTTTTTGGGCTTTGGGATTGGGTTTCGAGGAGCGTTTCGATTGTATGGGAGTCTTTGATGGGTGTCAAAGGAAGCTCTAACTGTCACCGCCATGGAAGAGGAGAAAATTGATAAAGCCACCATTTTTCGATTTGACCTTGTGTTTTGTGGTGGCAGTAGCAGAGAGGTTTAAGCGGGGCTTTTCCTTTTGTGTTTGTAGGTCGTCGTGGGCCGGGTGGGGCATTTGGTCTGGTGGCGGAGGCGGAGCCGTCATTTGGATGAACTTCGGCTTGCTTCTATTGGACTCCCCTAAAACCCATAGGATCGGTTTCTCAGTGATGGGCTACATTTTTGATAAACCCTGTCCAATTAGCAATTTTATCGGCTTCGGAGGTTCTAATACGCTCTGGATTACTGCAACAACTAAACGACTATAGCTCCGGTTTCAAAGCATAGTACAATCAAAGTTTAAAAATTGGATTGATTATTAAATTAAAAATTAAATATTTTAATTAAAATTAAATAAATTAATTAATATTTTATATTAAAAATATAAAAAATTATAATAATTAAATTTTTATTTTAAAAAAAATTAAAATATAAACAAATATTTTATAAAATTTTTAAGTTAATCAAATTAAAAAATTATAATTAATTTATTAATTTATAATTTAATTGATTAATTTATTAATTTAATTATTAATTTTTAAAATTAATAATTTTTAAATTAAATTAAATTATAATTTAATTATCTATTTAATTAATTGATTTAATTTGAATTTCAAAACCTTAAGTGAAAAATTGGATCGATGGAATCAACGTGAGCGACCTCCAACATTGCTAACGGAGACACTAGTGGGCCGGAAACCACTGGACCTAACCAATTTGAAATTAAATATAAATGGTTGCATCTCATAGGAATCCTGGCAATTTGAAAGCAGTATTAAAGGTAATTCAAGAAAGAGTTCCAAAATCCACCCCCCCCCCCCCGGGGGCCAAAAAAAAAACCACCCCACGCAAGTTTAGTGCAAAATTGCCAGGATTACATATACAGAAACTGCGAAATTCTCATTTCAAAGGTATGTCGTAAAAGGAATTGAACCGTTGATGCTCTGACTAGATTTATTTTCTCATTACTGCGAGGCCTTCCTACCATGCAATATCTAGAGATAAGAATCCAGTTCACTTTGGATCAAAATGTGAATGGGGTGTAGTAACTACGGTGCCTTGCAATATATATATTTTTTTTCTTCTGCTTTGTAAGGCTTTTAGCCACCTTTAGGACCCCAAGCTTTTTTTTTTTTTTTATTTTAAAAAAGGCTTTGGATTACAGCAAGCTCATCCCTTCTCATAATCATTTCTATTTGATGGGCTTGTGGCTTGCTTCCATGGGGCTCGCCTAAAACCAATGAGGTTTCTGAGTGATGGGCCACATTATGGATAAACCTTGTCCAATTAGAATAATTATGAGAAAACTCAATTGAATTCATGAATTTATGTTATATATTTTTTTATTGTTATAAATAAATAATATTATAGATAAAAAATATATTATTATTATTATTTTGTATTTATATATATTTTAATAAATAGAATTATCTAGTAATACTTAAATAAAATTAAAAGTAGAAAAATTCCAATCATATTTCCAACCACGTTTGCTCTCAAGGAAAGTGTAAACTTGTGAGACTTGTTACGAGTAGAGGGAGCCAATGAGAATCAAATGTCTTTAAAAAATAAAGGGGAAAGTCAAGGAGACATCTATACTCCGATTCAATTCAGGGAAGGTAAATAGAGACAATAAATGACGAGAGAAATAGAGGGAAAAGCTCCTGTACACTAACCAGAGTAGTCGTGCATCAGTAAGAAGAACGGTCTTGTATCAGAGTTACAGGGAGAGGAGCAGGGGGAGAGAAGATGAACAGCCAAGAGGGTCCCAAGCTGTACAGGAACAAACCCAAGAAAGGTAAAGACCCAAAGTTCAATCCCTTTCTTGAACATGTTATACACCAACCTCTTTATTTATTATTATTATTATTCTCACCCACCAACGCCAACCAAACAAGAATCCTTTGGATTCTTTCTAAAAGTTGTTATCTTTGGGGGGATGATTTTATCCATTTGTGTTTTCAATCGTTGGATGATAACTGTTTGACTTGATTAATAACAGCACAGCTGAAGCAATCCCAAGAACAAAAGGGGAAAGATATGTCTTCACCATCACCAACAAAGGCAACAGCAGCAGCATCGTCTTCCTCATCATCATCACAATCAGCCGCAGCTGCATCATACAAGATGGGGTCTCAGTCTGCACCTCCCTCGTCGTCTGCTCCTCAGCCTCCCAAGGAGTCCTTTTTCAAGCGTAACAGGTTCCTCGTGTCGCTTCTGTTGGCAGCTAATATTGTTGTTGGAGGTCAGTTTCTTTAATTTCTTGATCCCACCTATGCTTGTGCTTATGTTATGTATGCCAGTGTGGGTGGATGCCTTGCCTGGTATGCTTGGAATACTTAAATGGGTATTTAAAATTGGGACTACAGGTTGAGCCTTTTTATTTTTGGTTACTGTTCTTGATGCTATTTTAGTGTCGTTTGGTGCTTTAATAGAGTTTGTAGTTTGGATGCTATGGGTGACATGTTATTGGAATACTGACATGGGTATTTAAATTTGGGACTAAAGATTGGGAAAAAAAAAACAAAAAAGAAGCAATTGGGAACTAAAGATTGAATCTTTGTACTATTGGTAGGCAGTAGCTTTCTTGATGCTATTCTTGTGTAATTCAGTTTCATAACGGAGTCTTGAATTTTGTTGCTCTATAACGATGTTCTCGAGTAAATATTTCATTTTTTTATCATTTTCATACGTTTACACTTAATACATGGATGCTGAAATGGGTTTTTGGATCTTATTTCATGAATGGTTTTCTTTATTTGAGATAATTTTGTTGTTGCAATAGGCATTAGGGCATTCTTTCAAACTTTTGATGATAAGCAATCATTGATTTATCTAGATTGAGTGAATGCTTAGAGAATCTAAAACATTTTACATCTCTTGATGAGATATTTGGGCAATCTTCATCTATCAGGTTGATAAACAAGAGGCCAACCTTGCATTTTTTAGGCTCTTTATTTACAAGAATAATTTCTGAAATTTTTAATCATCTTTCTTGTTGATTCTAGCTTCTAGACATGGTCATCCAGCTGTTCATGTGAAAGTAGCCTTATTGTTTCTGCTAACATCTGGAATCTGACAGTAGAGAAGCTAGTTTAAGGCATGTGTGATTACAGTTAAGATATTGATTTCAGGCAAATGCAATTCCATTATTTTTTACTGCAGCATGTGTGTCTAAATTATGCCAAAACAGAACTTATTTCATGCTGTTGAAGTTGTATCAGACAATGGTTTTCCATGATGATATTTCTGGCATTTGATGTATACATAGGATGTTCAATATGTGGAAATGTAAGATAGGTGAATTTGATACATGGCTAAATTGTGATTTATGTGTTGATGTCCTTTATTGTCAAGCGTTGCCTGTAGGGACCAGCAGGCATAGGTCAACTCTAGATATTGTCCCACTATTTTGCATACATCAGCTGTAATGTAATTTGGATTTTCCAATTTGCGTTGGCTGGTGGGATTTATAACTATGAAGGCACCATAAATAGCATTTATCTGCTATTGGAACACTTTCTGCACTTGCCTTAATTTTGCAAGTCAGAGGCATCCAGCTTATTGTGTATGGTTGGTGTTGTCTGTATTGTTTAATGAATCCTTCAATTGGATTCCTTTGGAATTCATTTGAAGAACTTGATAGGTGTTTAACATCTAAAGTATGGATCATGGGGTTCTTTGTCATTACTTTGTTGATTTGTTTGGCACACAATGAGGAGATATTTAACAGCAACACATCATTTTGTGCGGGGAAAATTTGTGATTTGATAAGGATACAGTGGGTTAAAGTGATGTGAGATGCTTGTGCTTGTTTTGTAAATGATTTTTTGTTGAATATTTTAAAAAAGAGAGTTGAGGAAGGAGCGGGTGTTGTGGAGCCTCCAATGCCTCATCAATTTAAATTCAACACTAATGGCTTGGTATTGGGGAGATCTGGACCGGTTAGATAGCAGAAGTGTTAAGGGGAAGTGATAGCAGGGGACAGTATGCATTTTTCAAAGCAGTTGGCATTGCTAACTCACATTTGGCTGAATTGAAAGCAATTTGTGAGACACATGTTTTGTGGTCTCCATTGAATGAGGCATCTAATAGTAAATTGGTAGTAGACAGTGAATCCAAGGTTGCAGTGGCATGATTGAATCAACCAAATAAAAGACCATGGGAATACACTGCAATTTTCTAAATTTTGGAAATCTTGATCTACAAGGTGTCAAATAGTCTCAATAAAAAAAGGGAGAATGTTGGTCTTCAATGATTGCTTGGATAGAGCTTTTAACTTCTGTGTTTTAAATGGTCTGAAAATGCAGTTCAAGGGCTTAGTCAGTTTCTTGTTTACTCTTGCTGTTGTTAAGGTAAGCTGCTGGGTTGGAATGCTGCTGGAAGGGAAACTTAAAATTTGATTTAGCAGTGGACAAAAGTAGAATGAAGAAACTATATTTCCAGGTAGATTCATATCCAAAAGAGGTTGACAACATGTTGGCTCCAAATCTGATTTGACAGTATTACTTCAGAGATTCTGGTGACTAATCCTTTATGCTAGATTGACTACTAGATACTACAGCAGTTCCACTCACAATATTTTCCTTTGTGTAAACATTTTGTCGTGTCTCCAGTAGATTGACTACTTCCATACTGCATTCTCAGTGGTATCAATCATGAAGTAGTGATTGTCCATGAAATCAGAGAATCTTGTGCTTGCTCTGAATGGCCCACTGAAATTGACTATCATCTACAGTATGTTTGTTTGGTACATGTCTATGATAGTTAAATTATATCATCTTCATTTCTTTCTTTAAGCTGTGTGCCAGCAGGTTATGTAGTTCATTGACCAAAGAGTTTAGGAAACCATGTACTTCAGGACCGCTGATAGTAATCTTGTCTGGTTGGGGAGGGGGATGGGTCTCTGTTTTCCTTTCCAATAGTTGCATGATTTCTAGAAAATTTTAGGTTCAAATATTGTTAATGGGTGATCATGTATAAATGGGATGGGATGGGATGATTCTTATCAGGTTTAAGACTACTATTAGGTGTTGCTTAGAACATTATAATAGCAATTTGATATGTCGTTTCAATGGGTGCTTTTAGTGATTGGTATACTAAGAAGCATTGCAGAGAAGGTAGCGAATCTTCTTTACAGGTGTCTAGCTTTTTTGCTTTATCCTTTTTCCCCGTTTCCCTGGAATTGTTGAACTTTGTGATTGTACTATCTTGATGCTTCTGACTTGTTTCATACTATAATCTATAGCAATAATGCTTTTCTTTCTATTGAACTGAGGTTCCTATAAATTTGTGCAGCTTACTTCTTCATGAGAACAAAGAAAAAGGATGCAGGCCTGGAGAGAGAAGCAACTATTACTTCAGTGTCATCCACTGCTACTACAAACACCGCTGTCACAGAGAAACCCACATCATTGCATCCTGTGTCAGAACCCGTAAAGCTACGTGACCCTATTCCAGAGAACCAACAGCGTGAACTATTCAAGTGGATTTTGGAAGAGAAACGGAAATTGAAACCTAATGATCCTCAAGAGAAGAAACGCATTGATGAAGAGAAAGATATTCTTAAACAGTTTATTCGAGCCAAATCCATCCCCAGTATCTAGTTGACTACACTTCATTCAATTCTGGCATGGTAGGAATGTTTCAAACATTTGGATTTTGTTAATGTTGAATATCAATGCACCTTTATGGTTGGATTGAACACTTGTTAAATATCAATGCATCTGGCATTTTCATCTAAAGTATGTTTCTACTTTGGACTTTCAATAACTTCTCTCTTCTCTATCTGTATGAAATCTTGTATGAGCATTGCCTATTGTTTTTGGCTCAAGAGGTGGCATTCAGCCACCTACAGAAGAATTCTGATTGACCATTAGCTAGATGCTAAACACTTGGTTTTGTACATGCAAGTGATTGAATTGCTTTGTTCATTCAGTTCTGCCTTGCGTCATGATCTTAGCTTTGTGTCATGATTTTACATCACTTGGGTACTAAGATAATTTTAGATGCGCAAGTGTGGTTAAAGTCCCATTCATGTGAGACCTTTTGTGTTGGGTTAAAACTATGAGACCATGTGGGGTTGACATTGGTGATCATGATTATACTTTGAATGGTTCAAACAACCTTTGTGACAAGTTTTCTTCTCCTATCTCTCTCTCTCTCACACGCACACACACACACACACACACACACACGTGTGCACACACATACACGCACACACATTAACCATTTATTGCACATATGTAGTCTATATTATTAATTGTGATTATGCATTAAATTGTTATACATGTGCAACCAATGCTTGCCATAGTGCGATGGGACATTTTCTGTGAATCAATGTTTGATCAATGTCAAGCAAAAACCCACGTTCATGTGATGTTTCCTTTCTCTTAAATGATCTTAAAAAATTCTTTGTGATCATTACAACTTGTGGAAGAGTTAGCATAAACCAGGGAACTTGTTCCCTGCTGTCATTTTTGTCATATTTGCTATCTGCTGACTTAAAATTCATCTCAATCGCTGTCCAATACCTAGAGAATATCCTCCAACTATTGTTTAATAAACAGATTCACATGGTGTCATGGGGCTAATGAAAGCATGCACCAATTTCAAAAGAGGACGTGGACAGTCTCAATATGTATAGTAAGAGTATATGCCCACTATGCGCAAACTTCCAAAATCAATCCAACCACAACTACCGAACAGATTGATTCTCCAACCTCCAAAACAGTTCTTTGTTCCTCAATATTGCACAGAACATTCAGATAACCAAAACTCCAAGCTTTCAAAATAAGTTTAGAAGTATATCCAACATGCTTTCTAAGATTCTTGTAGATATACATGAATTAATTAATAATGAAACAAAACACACAAATAAAGAGAGAGAAAGAGAAAGAGAGAATCATCGCAATTATTATAGCACTGATGTGTTGAAAAGAAACTTAATCATAAGCAAGGCAGTTTGAACTTTGAACAGGCCCCCAAAAGAGAGCAAAGGAATGGAGTTCGACAATTAAATACAAGAGCAATCAAACAAATGGACCAGTGAGAGTTCCACATGATTTGACAACAATCAAAGAGAGAGACTTTGAAAGTTAAAAGTAACAGGATAATTAGTAATTCATTCACCAAAAGATATGGCTTTTGTTCCATTCTTTTCATTTCTTTTTTCCCAATACAAACAAACGTTACCATCTATTTACACTGTGACACACATGATGTGATAAATGGCAATCATGACCAGTCATTGCTTTGTTTATTACACCATGGATGGTTCACGAGGGAGGCTCATATAAACTAGAGTTTTTGTGGCGAAGAGAGATAACCCCATGTGGCCTCACGTAGCAACTGAGAGAGATAGAAAGTGAATGGAAATGAAAGTAACATTAGAGGTTGACTTGATGCGCAAAAACTTACCACGGATCAATAAATGAAATTGTGATACAGCAAATTCACATACCCTCTAACCTTATTTTTTATTTTTATAAAGAAATTTTTGGTGACTCGAATATATAATATTTACGTAATAACAGAATAATCTTACTGTAAATTCTTACTTTTTTATAAAACAGAATGGATTTATTATACGTTTATCCAGGACCATGTAGTGAATTATTAAGAATATCTCGTGCGAGTGTTCTTGGGTTGGAGCGATTATTTTTAGCGTAGAGAGAGGGACAGAAGTCGAGGAAAAGGAGATGATGATGGGGAACGTGGCTGAACTTATTGAGTCTCACATGAACGCACGAGGACACCAGCTGCACCTGCGAAGAAGAGACGTCTACAAGCCCCACTGTATCCACGAGACCATCATGGAGTTGTGGGGACTTCTTCCATCTGTAGCTACACGCATACACACAAGTTTTATATTTACGTATATGCATCTACATGTTATATCATATCGATTAAGACATACTTATTATAATAGAAATGCAAAAAATTTTCATTGATTTTGCTTTTTACGAATTAACTTTAGGGTGTGCACGAGGTTATGGTTGTGATTTGAAAACCTATATTTTGTGTCTAATATAATTTTGTTAGTATTTAATAAATCTTAAAATTTACATTTAATAGAAACATATTATAATTTAAATTATATTTCAAAAATATAATATTTTGATGTAATAAAAAAATATAATAATTTTAGTGATTTTTTAAGATTAAACTTTATTATTATATAAAATAATTATAATTTAATTATATATAAAAAAAAAATTATGTAATTTTTATTATTATATAAAATAATCAATTACATTTATTGTTAATAAGCATTAACATTGTCACTTTGTTAATTGCAACAACAAAATTCACATGCAACCTCAAACAGACCCTCAGAGCTCTAACTCTCTTCCCTTCAACCCTCTTTCTCTTTCTCATTGCAACTGTGCACCTTTACATGCATTTATATTTTCCAATACAAAATAAAGACACCACCTCCCTATATACGCACCACGATTATGCTATATTTAAGCAAGGAGAGAGAGAGAGGAAACAAAGCAAAGCGTGCGTGCTTGTGCAGGCAGAAATCATCGGTAATGGACAACAAAATATTGTGGATTGTGCTAGTAATAATCTTCTTGCTATTGTCAACAATTATTCTCTACAAGAACAAGCTTAGGAGGTTCATCGTCATCATCATCAGACCATCCTCCAAGCACAAAACCCCACTTCCTTTAGGCACTCTTGGATGGCCATTTATCGGAGAAACCATTGAATTCATCTCTTGTGCTTACTCCAACCGCCCTGAAAGCTTCATGGACAAACGTCGCGGCATGTAAGAGAAATTTACTCTAATCCTATCTTCATTATAACATGTACAGCTTAATACTTTGTGTTTGTATTCTCTGTTGGCTGTCAGTGTAAAATTAGCCAATGCTTGGTAGGTATGGGAAGGTGTTCAAGTCACACATATTTGGGACACCTACAATTGTGTCAACAGATGCAGAGGTCAGCAAATTCATACTTCAAAGTGATGCAAAGCTTTTCGTTCCATCTTACCCGAAATCGCTTGCTGAGTTGATGGGGAAATCCTCAATCTTGCTTATCAATGGGAGCTTGCAAAGGAGAATACATGGTCTTGTAGGATCCTTCTTCAAGTCTCCACACCTCAAAGCTCAAATCACTAGAGACACGCAGTGTTATGTTCAAGAATCAATGGCCAAATGGAGAGATGATCAGCCCATTTACCTACAACATGAAACCAAAAATGTTAGTACTAACCAAACCTTTCTCCTTTATGCGTGTGTGTGTGTGTGGGGGGGGGGGTGTCACTGGAGTCTATCCTTGAGGCTGAAACCTGTCCTTGGGCATTTCTTTGGTTCTATTGCTTCACAAATGAGCATCTTTCTTAATCTATCTCTGGCTTCTTGCTAGTTTTTGCTACTTTTTCTAACAAATCTCTCCCTCTCTCTCTCTCTGCGCGTGTCTGTATAGTGAAGGAAATGATTGGTGTTCAAATTTTATCTGACTTCTACTTTAAGTTTGAAAGGATTTTGTTGGAAAGTATTCGGTGGAGTATTGGGTTCACACATGAATAAGTTTGCATGAAATGATATTGTCTACTTGATTTTGAAATGATTTTGTTGGAAAGTAACAAGTTCAGTGGAGTATGGGGTTCAAACATGAATAATTTTGCATGAAATCATATTGTCTTGTAAATCAGAATCATAATAACTACACCAAATATTCCTGTCCCATATGTACTGAGGAATGCCCTCATTTTGTCTTCAGATTGCCTTTCAAGTGCTAGTCAAGGCGTTGATTAGCTTGGATCCAGGCCAAGAAATGGAATCTCTGAAGAAACAGTTCCACGAATTCATTGCAGGTCTCATGTCTCTCCCCATAAAATTACCTGGAACTCAACTTTATCGATCATTACAGGCAAGTTTTTTCTTTTGGTTCTAATCATACAACATAATAACATTACATAATTAACCCCTTCTCCTTATATTTCTTCCTTAAAACTCCCCTGGAGCCATCTTTTGTTTGACATTTTTAGTCATGTCCAGTAGGTCTGTGTAATTGTTGATTTCAGGCAAAGAAGAAGATGGTCAAGTTGGTTCAAAAGATTGTTCAAACCAAGAGGCATAATAATTGTGGCATCTCAAGTGTTCCAAATGATGTGGTGGATGTTTTGGTTAATGATGCTAGTGACCAATTAACCGACGAGTTAATCACGAATAACTTGATCGACATGATGATTCCAGGAGAAGATTCAGTGCCAATTCTCATGACACTCGTCGTAAAATACCTTTCAGACTCTCCCACTGCACTAAAACAGTTGACGGTATGCATTCTAATTGAAATTTTATTCTAATTTCTCCCCCATTTATTTGAAGTAAATAAACACCATATAAACATAATACTAGAAGTCCAAGATTATGGTTTTGTCTAAGTTAATTAAATTTGGACTCGGCTAGGTACTTTGTAGCTAGTTACTTCATTTAAACTCCTTATGATTAGCCTAATTAATTTATTGGATTTTGTGAGATATAAGACTAATTCTTTCTTAAAAACTTCACAATGTTATTTTTGTTTTTCTTAGTATTTTAGAAACATTTTGTTGTCACGCATATCTATAGTTGGATTTTTTCATGACTATTGTTGCTATCACTAGGATTTGTAAAGAGTTCACAAAAATATATTATTTATACATCTACATGAAAAGAACACCTTTTTTTTTTTAGGATAATTCTAGGAATAAAAATATGTTGTATAACACCCGGAAAAAGATGTAATACTTTCTAAGGAAACGCGTAGAAAATTTCCCCAAATTCTACCCTTTTTGTACTCTCTTGCTGGTGTCAATTTCATCTTTAGGTAACCTATCAACATTTTCATTCTCTAGCAACTTGTGATTTGTAAACATCATTAGTAATTTTTTGTTTATATTTGTATTTTGTTATTTATTTCTTCTTTTTTTCTTTTTTCCAGTTAATAGGGATTATAGACCTGCCAAATAGAACTTCTTTTTCTGATGAAACAATTCTGGATACCGTAAAAAGGCAATGCAGTAGAACAATATAGTTTTGTTCATTGAGTTTATATACATTATAATTATCTATATAGATCAAGTGTATTTAAGATATTTGTCAAATAAATACCAACTAGATTAGTGATGATCTTTCACAATATTGACCTCTTGACACTAATGGCATGTAGGAAGAGAACATGAAATTGAAGAGTCTCAAAGCTCAGCTTGGAGAGCCACTGAATTGGACTGATTATTTATCATTACCATTTACACAATCAGTAAGTTAATTCAACCACACAGAGAAATGACTAAAAAACTTTATTATTAGTAACTAATTAAAAGACCAATGACCCTATGCATATTTATGTATAATCTTTTTTATTTGGCCAGGTGATTACAGAAACTCTAAGAATGGGAAACATAATAATTGGAGTGATGAGAAAGGCCATGAAGGACATAGAGATTAAAGGGTACTTGATACCAAAGGGATGGTGTGCTGTTGCCTACTTTAGATCAGTTCATCTCGATGACAATAATTATGACCAGCCTTACCAGTTTAATCCATGGAGGTGGCAAGTAAGAGATGGCCCTTCCATCCTTGTTATTATTATTTTTCTCTTAAAACTCATGGAAAGGAGATCAATTCACAGGGTAAAGACACAAGTACTAGTAACTTCACTCCATTTGGAGGTGGACAAAGATTATGTCCAGGAGTAGACTTGGCTAGGCTGGAAACTTCCATCTTCTTGCACCACTTTGTCACTCAGTTTAGGTAATTTGCCTATCCATCCATCTCTTACTGTCATCACTTATCAGTATCCTAAGCATGCCAATCCATTTTTTCCCGTATGGTTTCTTCAATCTTATTGTCTGAAAAGCATGAGATGGTGCAATCATTATGATTAATGTAGTAACCATTATTACTGTAATTTGTCCTTGGGCCTGCAATTTAAGACCTTGCTTTTTAGATTATATTTTCATTCAATGCTTACTGGGGTGAATTATATCTACTTGGTCCACACCAATAATGGGATTATGGGCATATACAAAGAAGATGCGGAGATCAAGATGAATGCATTGTCTTTCAGTATAAAAGAAGATCAGCCTTCAACTGTAACGGGGGATTTTTTATAGTTGAACCATGATTGAACTATTTGCTTTACACACTAGCATCCTTCTTTTTAAAAAAAAAAAAAATATATATTGCTTCTAGCAATAATTCCTACTGCTAAAATGGTTAAAAAATATGGGACAAATTAGCAAATGCTCCATGCAAGAAACTGAACAGAAATTCTTCTCAATTGTAGAATTGCTAGAAACAACTTTCTCTCAATTTTTGGACACACAAAAGGCTAACCATGTCGGGAAAGGAAACACTGAGCTTTCTTGCATATTGATCTCAATGGCTTTTAGAAGGTAATTTTTGTTTCCTGTAGAAGTTTGCTTCCAAGGACTTCCTTTGATGTTAACCATACGCAACCAGTCAAAACTTGATGCCTCATGGTTAATTATATACTCCACAAAAATACCATGTGGCTTTGATCACCTCCTTGTAAGCAAACTGTAAGGTAATATTTTATTTTTTTTAAGCGAGGAAATCATCACAGTACACATATTGGCTTGTCAATGAAAAAAGGGAGTAATCTCTTGTTTTACATGCAGGTGGGTGGCAGAGGAAGATACCATTGTGCATTTCCCCACGGTGAGAATGAAGAGGAGAATGCCAATTTGGGTGAAAAGGACAGGAGTCCCCCTTGAGGCTTGAGCCTAATTACTTAATTAGCCACTTCAACAGATACTTGTTGGCCTAGAAAAGGTTTCAAAAAGAAGCTACTTCCAATAATTCACTAAATCCAACAAGAAAAGAAAAGACTGGTGGGAAGCAATAATAAGGACTGACCACAGTAGTGCACTGGTGTGGGGAGGGCATCAGTCAAAGAAGCTGAATTATTTGTCAATCTTTTTTCAATAGGCCATTTGCAAATATAAACAAAAAGAATTTTCCTATAGTATATACATATTTCTTGGTGGGACCACCCTCGACATTATCAACTCGACTTTCTACTATTGTTTCTTCCTTCAATCTCTTTTTTTTTTTTTTTTTTTTTTTTCTCATCCTATACATAGCATGTAAAGTTGTTTTTTAAAGATGGTGGAGACAGAAGATCTAGGCCAAATGACTTGGGTTCACTAAACAATTTCATCTATTTAGAGCAAATGGGTGGTGGACGCATGCCTCCCTTCTGGTTTCATGAATTAGTTTAATGCCTTCTTTTTTTTTTTTTTTTAATAACAATAACCATCACAGAATACAAAATAATGTCCAAAGAGGCCCGCACCATGAATGACCCAAAAACTAAAAAAACTCAAACACAAAAAGCTGTGGTTTATGGGCCCACATTGAGGCCCAACGTCAGTCATAGTAGCCTAATATAACCTGTTTTCACACTGGGCCCAAATATAAACCATTTTCAACCGGTTGGATAAAGGGTCGAACCGATTATTTTTATTTTTTTTGGACTAAGCGGAGCTCCGACTAGTCAGTCGACCTGCAACGTACAAATATGATGTATTTTTTCATGTTTTATTTAAATAAAAATTAAAAATATATTTAAATTATTAATATTTAAAAAAATTTAAAATTATTTATTTATTTTTTAAAAATTATTTTAAAAAATATTTATATTTTATAAATTTTAAATACAAATAAATAATTGATAATATAAATTAATTTATAATTAAATTAATTTAATAAATTAAATTAATATTAAAATATTTAATAGTGTTAAAATATTTTTAAAAATTAAAATTAAAATTAAATTAAATAGTTGAATTAAAATTTATTTAAAAAATATTTAAATATTATTATAATTAAATAAAATATAATAATAATTATTATTATATATAATACGATGACAGAATATAGATTATTATTATTATTATTTTCGCAAAGCGCAAAGAAAATATCAATGAAGTCGACGCAGCAATAGAAGAAGAAGAAGAAGAAGAAGAAGAAGAATCATCGTCGTCTAATCTCTTTTTATCTGTTTTGTTCCTGAAAATTTCAGGTTTTAATCTCTCTCTGTGACTGCTGTTCTTGAAATCGCCTTTTTTCCTTCAATGTCTGCTCCTGCTCCTTAGGTTTTCTTGTCTTTTTTTTTTTTAAATAACATTTAATTTATTTTAGTATTGTTTGTTTGGAATCCGGAGATTGGATTCTTTTTTTGTTTCTTTTTGGTTTGCGTTAGGAATTGGTTAGTTTAGCGTTTTTAGTATACTTCCTTTGTGTGCTTTTTTCTTTTTTCTTTTTTATTTTTGTAGTTTTTTTGTTTCTGTTCTTGTTGTCGTTTTTGCGGCTGTGTATGTGTGTGTGTGTGAGAGAGAGAGATGAATTTTTGTTGTTGTGGTTGTGTGTGTACATGTGTGTGTGTGTGTGACAGTGAGAGAAAGAGAGAGGTGAATTTCTGTGGATGCTGTTATTATTGTTCCTAATTGTCCAAAGTAGAGTTTAAGAGAAAAATAAATTAAGGATGTAAGATCTTTGGAGGCTTTTAATCGTAGTCAAACATACATTGGTATGGATGTGGTGCTTGCTTAATTAACTGTGTTTCACTGACCTACCTATCTTTTGCAGAGCTTGTAAATGGCAGGGAGAAACCGCATTCCTCGTGAAGCTTATAATGATAGGCGTGGGTATCTGCCAGAAAGGCCTTTTGTCCGGGGCCCTCCTTTGCCGCAGCCACGGCCGCCACCTCCTCATCCTGCTTTGTTGGAGGAGGAACTTGAAATGCAGCACACTGAAATGCGGAGGCTCTTGGGAGATAATCGCAGGCTGGTTGAAGATGGAATGGCTCTTCAGCAAGAGCTTGTTGCTGCTAAAGAGGAAATTCATCGCATGAATCTCGTTGTTGATAAGATTCGTGCAGAACAAGAATTGCGCTCGAGGGAGCTTATTGAGAGAGGCATGAAGCTGGAGGCTGACCTTCTTGCAGCTGAGCCTTTGAAGAATGAGGCAATACAACTCCGTGCAGAGGTTCTGAAGCTGAATAATTCGAAGCAGGAGCTGCTTGGGCAAGTTCAGACCCTTAAACAAGATCTTGCAAGATGTCAGGTTGAAAACAAGCAAATTCCTCATCTTCAGGGCGAGATTCAGGGACTGCACCAAGAGCTTATGCATGCTAGGTTTGTGCCCGAATTTGAAATATTGTTTTTTGTTCTTTATTTCTGCCCCATTACCCATTGGCCTTGGCTTCCTAATGACAATTATTCTGTATCATCTATGGAAATGCTGAATTTACTAATTACTATTGTAGAGCTGCTGTTGACTATGAAAAGAAGGCGAATATTGAGTTGATGGAGCAGAGACAGTCAATGGAGAAGAACATGGTCTATATGGCACGTGAAGTTGAAAAGCTACGTGCAGAACTGGCTAGTGCTGATCCTCAGCCCTGGGGTGCTGGTATACTTGCCATTTATGCTCTTTTGAAAATTTGTCTTGAATTGAGTTCCTTGACTAAACATGATTTGATTAATGTGCTGATTTTAATTTGCTTAATGCTTTTTGAATCTTTTTCATTTCTCTGTTCAATTTTTGAGCACAATCACATTCAGATCTTGTTGCATCAGTCATGAGTGACTTCAGTTTCTCCCATATTTTCATTCTATATACTCTGGAGTAAGAGAAGCTTTGGCTGGGGTGATAATTATACATATGGTTCAGTTGTACTTAGCCTTCTTGCTATATTCAACTGGCCCTATGTTTTTTCTTGTAGGGTTTTGGTTTCTAATTGAATGAAGCCTGAGCACATGTTTTGTCTCTCCTTACTGCATTTTTTGCATCATACAAGCTTTCTGATCTCTTTTTTCTTTACATATGTTCAAGGTGGACCTTATGGAAAGTTCAGTAATCGAGAGGGTGCTTTTCCAGCTCCATTTGCTGATGGATATGGCATTCATCTGGTATGCACACTCCTGAATTTGTTTCTTCTTCGTTTTTTATAGCATTTTCCCTTGTTTGGGCTAGACTTTTGCCATTCTGGTCAGGGTGCTCCTGAAAAAGCTCCAATGTATGGCCCTGGTCCTGCTTCATGGGAGAAGCCCCGCATGGGTCGCCGTTGAGATGGTAGTTGATCAAATTAATGAAAGGCAAACTTATCCCTGTGGCTGCATTCTATCCAATCAACAATTTCAAAGGCGAGAAGTGTCTTTTCTCTGCATGTGCATGTGGCACAAGTAGTCCTTTACCAGAATACGTTGTTAGTAATTTAAACTTATGCAGGGTTTAAGCGTTATTTTAATTGGTAGAAAACTTCATTTTCATTTCCTATTTGACATATTAGTGTGCCAATTATGGAATCTTGTCTCTCTTTTCTATGCTCAGTTTCTTGCTGTTGTAAATTTTGCTGTCCCTCTCCACTTCTGTATTAATACGGGCTTACAGCTCTTAAATAATGTAATTTCTTTTTGGCCATGTAATTTTTAGAGTGAATACAAGTGGGGGTTTGATGCTGGATTCTTTTGATGGAAATTCAGGGATAAAATGAGTGAATTTTTTTGAGCATCTAGTGTTGACAGATCTTGTATCTTAGACTAGGATATGTGCATGGAGGGCAGAAATGACATAGTTTGGTTGCAAAGGAATCAACTAGGATGCCTGGAACCTCAAAGTTAATGTTATCTCTAGCAGAGTAGGCTAGACGAACCTGTAAACAATCTAGTTCATGATTCTTTTTGGCATGTTGTATAAGTAACTTGTGTGGCATGCCATACATTAGTCAGTTCAGTGTTTTGCAGTAAAGTAAGCACATATCTCTTGGGAGTTGTTTAAGTCATTGCTTTTTGGAGACTATGATGTTCCATTTGATAATAGAACTAAGAAGCTACTCATGCTAAGATTGGAGTATCCGACCAAGTAATGGCATGTGAGAGTTACTAATATTTATTTATTTATTTATGTTTGCCCAGTTACACTATGTAGAACTGAAATTGCACCTCAGAGATTATCACATGGTAAAATTGCTTAAGGATAAGCAGCATTATGTCTAGAAGTGAACAATTTCTGGTCTTAGCACTTCTTCTATTGATTGGTATGAAAGATGCAATGAATTGTACAAGAATCATTCAGGTTCCTATGACTGGTAGAAATTTATTGAGTGGTCATTTAAACATGTTTTACGTGCTGAAGCACCACCACTGTGGCATTTATAAGTAACAGGGGTAGTTGATTATCATTTAATTCTTGCTTTTCATTGGAAGCTGCTTGGAATTACCATTACTAGTTTGTGGTGGCATTTGAAGAATGGCTGGTGTAAGAGTTGTTTGTTTGGGCAGAAACTTGAAAGTATGGATGTATGCAGAGAATTATGACGTATTTAAAGGATTCCTGGCATTGTATGCAAAGGCCCATCGTATTTTGTTTATGATGCCCATTGTTGGTTTTTGAGTATAAGAATGCACCGAAGGCAATTGGCTTTGACTTTCATGGCTCATGATTAGGCTATTTGGTGAAAGAAACAACAGATCTAAAGAAAATAACTGACCTAGGCTTAGGTATAAGATTTTTTCTGTTTAGATCGTCAAGTTTATGACTCGGCTGCTGTGATGTTTATACTCTTGTCAAAGTTGTGTAGACATTTTGGAGGGTCATCTATCTCACATATTTGGATAAAATCCACCTAATGGTGTGATTATTGAAACCTTTCATATAATCTTTATTGGGTTATAGGAGATTTATCCTAGTGAAAAGTGATACAAAGTCTTTACTCTTGAATCAAGTTCATTTCTTGGACCATGGTTGCAAAGTTGCATCACTTGCTCAAGTTGCCTACTACATTGGATTTGGATGATGTGCTACAGATGACAGAACAGAGACTGAATATGTGGTACTAGTGATGAGATGTTGAATATAATTAAGTCATTCGATGGGATGTGGATGAATGCACCACGTTGCTTCAACACTCCAAAGTTTCTTTGTTTGACAACGTCCCAGCAACTTAACTTGGGAAGGAAGTCATAGCCATGTTCTCTTATCAAATTTCACCCAGCATTGTGAAGGATCTATGTTCTACCTGTAAAGTGTGCACTTCTGATCCTTAACGTGATCTCTTCTGCAATATGGTCCAACAGTCAGATATAATGACTGTTCTACACAAATACAAGTTGCTTCGTCATGCATCAATTTGAATTTATGAAGGAAAATGGGCATGCCATGTGACAAGGTGCAGACCACTAAAGCATGATAGGCAAGTACTCTGTTTTTTGTATGGGTTTCCTGGATCCAAACTTTGACATCGTCTTACCAAGTTAATTTCTCACACTTATATGTTATCATCTATTTTTACTTGACTTAGCAATTAGTATGGATCTGTGTTGTAATGCGTATAGGATTTTGAGTTCCTGACCTCCAGTTGCATTGATGATTCATATAAGTGAAACCATTTTGCTTCTAACCTGCGTCTTGTTTGCGCATTCTTTAGCTCCTTGCATCATTGATTGGTGCACGTGTAATTAATTTTTCAGCTAATTGAGCATTGAATTTGTAGTAAAGTTTTCACACCAATAGTTGGTAGAAACTTCATGAAGGTGCCCTTGTAAGAAAACTTAGCCATTAATCCTATTTTCCCAACATATGAACTGTCACAGTACTCGTCGCAAGAGCAGTAGTCACCAGGATGTACTTATTAATGATGGTGTGAAATGGCATTGAGTGGGTTTAAGTTTGTTATTGCAGGACAGTTTGAGGTCTATGTGTTTGCCAGAGATTGGAATACCTATTGGATTTGCCTTTCAGAAAGTTTGGGAAAAACTATTACACAATGCACATTAATTGGTTTTTCTTTTCTAACAAGTTAGACTAACTGGTTCTTGATTCCATATAGAGGTCCTTTTATCTCTACATTTATAAGCTGTTTGTAGGACTAGATAAAGCCTTTTTCAATTGCTTTTAAGTCATTCTGCTGCCCTAGTCTTGGTCTATAAAATGGATGGCTAAATAGTAGTCATAATACAGCACAAGCCTTTTTTGTATTAATATTTGAATTTGAAGTAGTGGAACTAAACTATCCATATATAATTTAGAGATTATAGGATGAGGTAAGGCATTTATTTGATTGCTGTTAGGTCATTATGCTTCCTTAGATTTGTTGTTCTGCATGAGTGAAAGGCTTTGATACAGCAGTTTGATTGATGTATACGACTTTTGAGGATAGAAGGTGCTTGTCTTATTACTCGTGGCTACATTATCAAACTGGTTGGATCAATTAGATGAAACCAAACTCCTAACCGATCAGCTTGTTGTGATTTGGGCTATTGGTGCAGAAAAGGCATTAAGCATAGTTAGAATTTTTGGATTATGGTAGTTTTTAGTTTACAGCATTTGAGCTTCTTGTTATCTTTCCAAGGACTTTGTTCTCAACTTAAGGCACTGAGAGAATTTCTCTTGTAGGGGTGAATTAGGCTCCTGCCTAATGTGTTATATCAGTAGGCTGAGAGGGAGGAGGTTACTGGCTGCGAAAGATGTAATTTTGTCGGTCTGTGGACAGTAGCCTTCAGGGAGGAAAATGTACATTTATTGAATATTACAAGGCATACAATGCTAGAGTAAAGTCTCAGTTATTTTGGAATGAGAACTTTTTCTTGGTTCAGCATAACCTTAACATTTAATCTGAGGGTGTGTTGACTAAGAAATTAAGCTTGGATAGAAATGATAGCTTCTAATATGATTGTGGAAGCAGACAGGGGTACATGCAGTTAATATGGTATGTGTGTTAGAATCTGCTGTCATCATCAGCTAATAAGCTATTGTTCAAAGTTGTTCTAAATTAAATTGCATATGTCATAATAATATAAATTGAATTTTCAAATTTCTGAATTGTGTACATTTATTTTGTTTAATGTTCTGTAGGTGGAAATATTATTTTTAATAGTAGAAGAGAAATTCAGTTACAAGGTATATTTTCCCCTTGGCACCGGCCATTCGACCTTTTTGGGCAAAATGAAACTGCAATGGCTTCTTGGACCCACGAGGGAGGCAACTAACAAATGAGGTAAAGCTATGCCTTACTCTAAAGATACATTAGAATATGGGGTCCTATTCCATAATTAACTCCAATAAAAAAATGAAAGAAAATGGTCTTTTTAATCTGTTTTTGTAGTAATCTGAACTATGGCTTTCAAATGCGACTAAAAGGGAGCGTTAGATACCTTTTTGCAACAAACAGAACTATTTCTTTTCAACTAATGGCACAACATAGCATGGAACTGCACTTGATCGCATGTTAAAAATGTCACGTGTGCAGATGGTTTCATGAGAACTAGGAAATTTTGTATTTACTATGATAAGATGCTTCTTGTTGTGCTGTGAGGCTGTGAGCATATAATAGAAGTCACCAACAGGTAATGTCTCAATGATCAATTTTATTACTTAATGAAAGAATCTCTACACTGGAATGACTCCCTCCACATGGAGCATGATGCAGACCCTTGTGTGCTGCCAAAGAAATATACTTATGGATATTTTCTACATGACCTCAAATCATGGTTGAAGAAGATCTGTTCTTCCTCAATCAAGTATATGAAGGATTAGAGGTGGTGACTTACATGTTATGGTCCAGTTTAGGCTTTCTGTGTCATTTGTGAAATTTGTTGTTTGATCTGCATATTGTCACATAATGTTCCTCAGCATGTGAAATAATGATAGATGTTTGTCCTTGTAAGCTTAATTGATTTGTAGGCCCTTTTTTTTTTCTTCTTATTCTGGCTAGACTGTACGTATTGGTTGTCGGGAGATTCATGCAGTAAGACACCCCTAGTATAAAGTTTATTGTGAAATGAGTTTTAGCTTTGTGATCAAGTAGAAAAATGAAACTTACCCATCTTCCGAACCTTTGGTTAATTCGATATTCCCCTAGAATTTTATGCTTCGTTTCCTCATCCTTAGTTTCTTCTCTATTTGCTGAAGTGAGCTGACACAATTTAATTGGCAATTGTTGCAGGTGGTTTTGTGGCAGCCATAAAAAGTGGGTAGCGTCAACCGGAACTCAGCCTGTTAATCGGAGAAAATGATCAGCCACCAGCAGACAGGCAATCGCCCCGCCCTCCATTCTCTTCTCACCTTGCAGCTTAAGTTTGGGTATAATCATCAAACAATGTTAATATGACCAAGGAGCGTTGAATAACTTTAATTCCAAATCCCTAAATGGTCAACCCATCACATCCTGAAGACACTAAGCTACGCCCCCATTTTGGTACTTGAAACAACCTCGTCTCTCAACCTAACGAAACAGGCAATTTGTATTGTAGAGGTTTTGAATTTGGTTCGAAGTAGCAGACATCTGAGCATGCTCCACAAATTGGATCGGATTGAGTTAAACATCTGATCGAGTGCGGACGTTGGATTAGATGACTGTATGATCATCAACATTTCAATTACATATCAAGATTTTCAGTATTTGAATTTGATTCAAATTGAACACACGAGGGTGTCTTGGCTGGGCCAACTCCGCCTGTCATTTTCTCTCTAATCGTTGCGAGTATTTTGGGCAAGAAAACGACATTACCCGTTTGTTTTAAAACAGAGCTCTCTTGGGAATCAATCTGAACAATAATGCAATTGTCGTTGCACATGTGTATACGAATATGACTACAGAAGTTTACACAAGAATCAAAAAATAAAAAGCCTGAAAAATAATTCGGAGACGCGATGGGTTTAGCCCATCTGCGCAGATATTGCCCGTATCCACAAAAGAGAGAAAAGAATTCAAAATATTCCCTTTCTTCTGCTCTCCCTTCAGACCACAATTTGAAAAAAAAAAAAAAAAAAAATTTTAAAATGACGTGAAGACCACAAACAGAGCCATACAGAACCCAACTAGCACCGGTGGCATTGGACTTGTTACCAGCACCCAACATTGGGGCTAAGGAAAGGTAGCTGCAAAGATCTTCTCAATCATCAACTTCAGTGTTGAAAATAAAACTTGGAAACACGGTGGTGATATCACTGGAAATGACAGAAACATTTAAGGATCCGAGTTATGAGTGTTAGGACTTTTGTTTATTGTAATCAAAGTAATTCAAATCCAAATGATCACTTTACTAAGCTTAGTAATTGCCATTGAAGCGATAACCATTTCGATAATTAAGATGAAGAAATGAGCCAAACATCAGATTAAGCTTAGAAGGCAAGGCGTGGACGGGAATCCATAACAGTAAAACAGGGCAAAAGGAGAAATGGTACCCTAAATAAGGAAGAGTCATGTTCTTCAAGAGCAGAGGATTCCGAATGACAAATTCCTTCCATTCTAGGTTGTTGATTTTACCATCTTTGTCAGCATCTGCATCAGCAAATGTCTAAGCAAAGAAAAAAAACATTCCATGAATGTACAAGACTTCAAAAGATAAGGCAAATGTTTGCCAACCTCAACAGCTAACATCAATCTATAGCAGCTACCCGCTGATTTCCAACAGTAAAACAAAAATTATTGAAGGAAGAAGTTCATGTACACAAAGAACGGGTTCGAGTTGGGGAAATCTTCACTACCTTATTAATAATATCTTCCAGGTTTTCCTCTGAAAGCTTGATGCCAGATTCCAACAATATGGTAGTTAGCATCTGCTGGACCTGAAATCTACCATAACAGTCAATAGCTAAACAAATGACCAAGCATTTAACTTGTGACAATTTGATTACACAACTTTGGAAGGAAAATAAATAAATGACTAGCCGAAACACAAAGGAATAAATGTTGGGTGAAGAGTAGATGATTTGCTTGATTAGTTACTGCCCATGTGATTACAGAAGCAGTATGTAATCATGCCATGAGTCAAGTGGAGCAATGTAGAAAATGATGTAATTGGAGTGCATGAAACAAACAACCGTTTCCAATGATGAAAATCAGAGGAAACATTTTAACAGATTAATACTGCGGGATATTTCAGATATATCCAAGCTAAACAGTGCACTTACTTCTTCCTTCTCAATATATCCAGTCTGTCTCAAATCATACAACCTAAATGCAACTGCAGAAAATCAAAGAGAAAGGAACTAATGTATCTTAGAGAGAATGATCGCAGTTCCAGTCAAATAATATAACAAAACAACAGAATGCACTTCCCTGATACTCACAATCAATTTTATCATCTACAGGAGCACGAGGATGAAAAACATTGAGAGCATGGATGAATTCCTCAAACTCAATAAATCCATTTTTCTTCTCGTCAAACAGATCAAATACCTACCACAAAGACCTTAGTTGCAAATGAACTCAAAAGAACTAGACATCAACAGAAAAGAAGATACAGAAATAAATGTTGAGGAATAAAAACCTTTAGCAATGCAAGAAACATAGTATCCATCACAATTTAACACAAAACTCTTAAAAGATGTGATGCCAACATGTTTAGTCTTGCAGATAAACACAGAAAATATTTTTCCTTTCTTTGCATGGATATGTGAAAAAAGAACAAAAGAAAACAAACAGAGATGCTCAGAAATAATGTACAGTTCTGCACAGATTTGCATGACCATCACACAAGTGATTGGCATACTTGCCTGTCTGTATATCCAGTAGTATGTGTAACATACTCATATTAGCAATTGAACATGCCATATCTCAAGCAAATCAACCAACATTACACATTATGTACATGTAGTCAAAATGAATTACCCTGTCGAGAAAAAGGTTTTCGCTAGTTTGAGTTTGCAAGAGGGCCAACTGGAGCTCTTCCTTCAATGATAAAGAAACCCAAAAAAAAGAAAAAATCATGTCAATTAGAACACTAAGATTACTCTCAATCATCAAAACAGAAGTCTAATAAACACATGCAAGGACACAAGCCCTCAACCTTCCCTTCCTCCTCATTCCCCTCCTTATCAAAGCTAGCCAAATACCAGAGATAAATCAGGCATCCACATTCCTACTCTGCTCCCAAAGGCAATCCAAAACCAACATATGATATATAGATACGCATATATAAAGGGTGTTTCTGCAAACATGTCTACCACAATGTAAGGTCTGAGACATCAGGTGTATGAAGTGAAAAATAGAAATTAATTTTATGTTTAAAGACAGCCAAGAAAAAAAAAACAAAACAAAAAATTACCTTGTGGATGAGGCCATCATCAATAATTGCACAACTCAATCTCTTGAACAGCACAAGCAATGCCTCCACTTCATTCACTGTAACTGCAATCATTACCCAGTACACACATACAATTACCATATCCACACATACATCTAAGAATAAAAACATTAAGAACGTTGACATGTCTTATAATGAGTTTGGCTCAGGTCTCATAGCATCACAAACAGTCTTAGCTACTTCCATAAAACATTTCAACTAAACCAAACAAGGCATGACTTGATAATGCTACAGCCATTGCATCTACATACACACACGTCCTAATCTTTACTATTGTATTCATGTATGTTGTGACTACATATGTATGTATGTATGTACGAATGTATGATGAGGGATGAGGGATAAGGGATGAGGGATGGGGGATAAGAGAGAGGTTGTGTACGGACAGAGAGAGCCGTGTGAGATGCGAACGAGGTCGGCAAAGGAGAACTGGAGGCGGGGGAGAGGACGGCGACGACGGTGGCGGTCGAAGCAGCCGGCGAAAACAAAGATGACCGCTTCGACGACTGCTACCAAAGGTATAACCACCGCGCAGAGCCTCTCGCCCATCGACAAGTAGCTCGATTCACTATCCATTTCACATCATCCACATAGAAAATCCTATTTTCTCTTCTTTTCTTCTTCTTCTCTTTCCTTCGGTTTCTCGGCAAGCAAACAGCGCGTAATTTACTCGTTTCTTTTCGTTTTCCTTCGGTTTTTTCTCAGAGAAAACAAGAGGAGTAAGAGAAATTTTCTTACGTTTTTTTTTTCCTACGGTTTCTCAGCAACCAAACACGAGATGTAAAGTATGATTTTTTGACGAGTATAATGAGAGAGAAGAAAGACGTGCACTGTGATTACAAAGATCAAAAAGCAAGTTTTGATTGCCTCTCTTTACTGTTCTTTTGAAGATAATAAATCTACCGAGTTGCCTATTTAACAATATAGTAAAATATTTTATATCTCTTTCTTTTCTTAATTTTTTTTTTTATTTAATAACTAAATAACATAAATTTTATTTTTATTAATATTTATTTTTATATATTTATAATAAAATTTAAAATAAATATTATATTAAATTATTATAATTATTAATTTTATTTTATTTATATATATATAATTATATTAATAAATATTTATAAAAAATTAGTATTGTAGTTTGATAATAGTTAAAAAAGGTTTAAGATTTTGATAAATTCTTTTATTTCTTTTATAGGCTCCAGAAATTGTAAATTTTTCGGTGTTGATAAATATTATTTTTTTAATTTAAAATATAAATTTATTATATAAAAAAATAATATTTATATATAATTTTAAAAAATTAAGTAAATTATTAGTTGTCATAACACCAAGAAAAATGTGGTCCACGTTTAATGTCTGGAGCCCCTTTCATTTGTCAATTCATGGTTCTTGTGGATCAAATTGTATCAAAACAAATAGCCTACAATTTTGTTGAATTTAAAATTAAATTAACTCAAATTAAATATATAATTTAATTATATTAATATAAAAATAATAAATTTAAGTAAATATAAATAATTTTTATAATATATATATATATATAATAAAATATAAAAATTATTTATATTTATTTAAATATATTATTTTTATTATTACTTAAAATTTTTCTTCTTTTATAATCCTTTATTACACGTGGGGACAGATCATGTGAACAGCCAGCCAACTAGTCGTGCTCTCAATAATTACAGAAAGTCTCCCTCTCTCTCTCTCTCTCTCTCTCTCTCTCTTTAAGTTCTTGACCTTCTTTGTCTTCGCATTCATAATTTCATAATGTACACGTAACTTGAGGATCACTTGGACTGCTTTTGACTGATTTTATATAAATAATAGAGGACATAAAATATAATATTAAATTAATATTTTAGCATTCTTTAGAGCCAACTTGGACTAAGGACATCTAAAAAAAGAAAATGATAGTTATCCAACTCAAAGATTGGACTATAATTTGTTAACCAGTCTGTCAAATAGTGTTTTTTTTTTTGTTTTTTTGGTGGGTTTTGGTAAATATGTGATAAGGAGAACTTCGAGTCTCGAACCAATAATTCTCAACATTTGGTGACAGCGACTATTTTTGAGTCTATTTTAAGGTTTAAAGCACATATGATCCAAATAATTAATTTTCACACAGTGGACAATTGTGCTTTTTCCCCCTTTTGGATGCTTCCAAATCTCAAATGGGATTTTATCCCAGCAACAAATCAGTGGCAAAATTAAATCATGACAAGTAATCCAATGTCACCCCTTTATGCCACTTGCTATTTATGTAGATATATATATACATGGCTTTTGAGTAGGTAGTTGAACAAAGGAGCACATGCCTTTTATGACAACTGCAGCAGAGCAAAGTCAAATTTTGCCAAATCATTTTTGTTTATAGAGAGAGCTTTGGGATTGGATCTTGAAGCTTGTTCCACCCCCTTTGTCTACTTCTTGACAAAAGTCAAAAAAGTAGTGTTCAAAAGGACAGGAGTATAAGAAAATGGATCTCACCATATGGGCACAACACTGTTTAATGGACAAAGCTTGGAGTGGTGTAAGAGTTCTGAGGATCTGGGCCAAGATAGCACGAGTGTGGAAATTGGCCATTAATCAAAGAGTCAAGACACCCATAAAAGAATCATTGAGAAGCAAAATGAAAATGTCCTGCGAAGCGGTTTTTATGCTCAGGCTCCCAAATGGCATGGCATCGATGCATTTGGATGGTTCCTCGGTGGTGGATGTTCAGTGGGATCCGCCTACCAATTTAGAATACTTCCAGAGACGACGTCCCTTTCTGACATCGGTTGCTTGCTCCGTTTTCGCATCGGACAATGACCTCTTAAATTAAGAAAAATGCTTTCCAGCAAATAAATTTTACAAGAACGACTCTCGTGAATGCGTTCATATGTCAGAGTTTGATTGATTCCGAGTAAATTATTATTAGCAATATGCACAGGACAATAAATCTCTACGTGTCAAATTGCAATTCAATTTTGCCTCTCCTAGCCTTTAGCCCAAGAGTTTAGACGCAAATTATTTTTATAAGATAAAATCATAATTATATATTTATATTTTTTTATTATTAACAATAATTATGAATTAAATTATTATAAATATATTATACTAATTACAATTATGTGACGTGATACGTTAATTTGTATTTATAATAAATTAAAAAATTTGTACCTGCCTAAAATTTTCCTTCCCCCGAGCTATGCGGTGAAAATAGGAGGTAGCACCTTTGATCTCCTGCCCTTCACAGGACATGTTGTATCGGGAAAGTTGCCATTTCCATCAATAAGGTCCTCAACAAGGCCATCTCCAGTCACATTCACGGGATAATTCACTAGGTGCACACCTTCCATGTCCACAACTTCTTCGCTGTTATAGATTCTCCACATTTCCTCTCCTATGGATCTCATTTTCTTGACACATTCCAGGCTCTGGGGCTCCAGGAATAGTTGCTCTGCAAGTCCTGTATGCTCATACCACAATGACATACGGTATGCAAGGATGTCAGCAGGACTATCCTTGTTTGAATCATTTTTGGATTGGTAGCATCCTATTGCAATCTCAGTGTCACGTTGACCATCCATTGATCTTTGGTTCACATTTGCAGATCCTATCAATACGTAGGCATCGTCCACTGCAGAATTCATGGCAACCAAAAAATCTAGAAGTTGAGCTGAACAATAGTCCTGATTAACATATTAAGGCCTACTAGCATAGGGTTGAATTGAATCCTAAACTGATCTACAAATGTTATGAAGCATTTAAGCCAACCCCAAAAGCCTAACCCATAGGATGAGAGCTCATAAAAGGATATTCCCATAAAATTATTATCAAATAAAATTGACAAAAAAAAAAAGTATATACATAATATTATTTATATTTTTATTAAAAAATATTTTTTTTAGTTCAAATTTATAACTTTTCTAAACTAATTTTATGAAGCATCTAAGCCAACCCCAATAAGCCTCACCCATAAGAGGAGAGCTATATTTCTTACAAATAAAATTATTATCATTATATAAAATTTATCAAAAAAAAAATAGATATAGGTAATTTTATTTATATTTTTATTAAAAAATAATTTCTATAGTTTAAATTTATAACTTTTTAAATTATAATTAAGGATAAAACTTATATATAATATAATTTAAACTATTCCTCTAAATTAAAGATTCAACATGAGATTTGTGCTATTAACAAGTGATAAGAAGATCCAAGCAAATATTTCGTACCTATCATGAGCTTGGAGTGAACATATACCATGAATCTTCTATGATTTTGTGCATTCCAGTATAGTGTTGAAGGATGAGGTGAATGTGGAGGAACAAACTCCCCTTTGCATTCCTTTTCCCTATTTGCAAGGCAGAAGAAGTTAAGGTAATCTCTGGGGTGTCCCGGCTCGCCAGTTTCCTGTAATGCCTCTCCTATCAGCCTGTACATCATTGACATTGTTTCTCTGGTCCAATGCAATATATCCTGAACTGGTTCACTCTCTGGCACTCCTTCAGGCCACATTGGTATTAATATATAAACAGCGAACATCTCTTTGGCTTTGATCTTCTCAGCTACCTTAAGAGCAATCTCAATCGGTATTAAGTTTCTAGATCCACAATGTCTGTCTTTATCCCACAAATGGCACCCTCCTATGAAATATTGGTTCTCAATGTATATAAACCTGTCAGCATGCCTAATTGCTTCTACATAAGCTTCGTGGATACTCTGCTCCACGGTTAGGCTTGTAGCCATTTGGCTTGCTGATACATGTTCGATTGATCGAAAGACTTGCACTTTCCAATTTCTGTCGTCGGAAATGCTTGAGGATAAAGGCTGGCAAGGGTAGTGTACAAAATTTGGTATCGAGATAATAGGAACTAGCAAAGAAGGGTCACATTGCTTAGTCCACCTTTGCTCAAAATTGGTTAGAACATCCCAAGCAGCATCACCTACAATGCATGCATGAACATCATGCCATGGCTCTCTTGGCCCTCCTTTGTGAAGACTAGCACCACCTATACTTGCTTGATAGAAATCAGAACAATGTGATTCCGTATTGAGAGTGCGGAACAAGGAATGTTGTTCCGTGTCGAACCGACCATCACAAAGATCCAATCCACCAAGGAAACTCATAATTTCTCTATGATTCATCAGGTTGTGTGCTCTTGTATCTACTGTTATGGTCTTTTGATGGTGAGTAAATACGGTAGGGAACTTATGGTGCAATCTTGGACATAATTCGCATATTACTTTGGTGTGCTTAAAATAAGCAAAGGCATCCTCATCATGAGTTGCCATTACACCTTCGTTCTTAATTATAGGCAATGATGTTTCGTCGTCCCACAGCATAATTCTCACTGCTACCCCTTCCTCGGCTTTTTGCTTCAACAATTCACCTAGCTTTACACCTCTTGCACGTGGTATTTCTGTTTTAGGATCTCTAACCTGCCAAGTTGCTTCTATTAGTTTCTAAGATGAATAAGAATAACAGCAGCAAAGTTTTAATTGCAAATTTAATTGGGGTCCTTGCCATGAAACTTTTAGGCAGTTTCTCAGACGAAGGAAAGACAAAAACTCTTTTGTGGGCCTATTCAATATTAGACCTCTTCTCGCATGATGTTGTCAGGCCAAATCGATGGAGGAAGAGCACAGTATGGACCAAATTCATGTAAGAATTGCTCAAAGTAAGGTAAAAACAGATGGGGCTTTGTGTTTGATCATATATACTTACTAGCACCAACTTGGGATTGAAAGACCACCCTGCAATGTAGATCAAGTGCTTTGCACCCTCGATCGCTCTGTATACATCTTCCCATAAGTTCCTTGGAGATCCAAATAGATCAAAGGGAGGATGAAAGGTAGCACAATGGTGAGCATCTTGATAGAGTGTGACATGGCAGTTGGACCTTTGAGAAAATGTAGCATTTCTTAGTCCCTGGAATCCACCATTGTCGAGTATTTTTGACCAACTTGGCTCAAGTCCTGCTGGTTTGAACCACAACATGAACCTCAGTTTAAGTTCAGAATTAGGCTTTCCATTTCCAATGAGTGGAAAGAAACCATTAATCAAGCTTCCTTCAGTAACTATCTTTCGTGCTTGGATGTGGAATTTCCCCAATATTGAGCACTTTGTTTTCATGATAATGGTGATGGTTGAATCCAATGAGTGAGCACAGAGGATTTGAAAGGTCTGGTTCCAAACACGATCACGTTCGAGGCTTGTCTTTGCTACCTTCTTGTCGTCTATCTTGATGGTCACATAAGTGGGCCTTCCATTTGCAGACATAAACTGGAAACGTCATTTTGAACAAAAAATTCAATAAGCAACATGTTCAACTTTTAAGGATGCAACTTTATGTATTCTGCAGCAATTTATTGTAACTTAAGCCTGAAATATAGGATTGAAAATTGTAGAAATGAAGCTAAATCAACCAACCCCATATCATTTATACTGAAAACAGACTTGTTCCTGCACTTCTACTTAAAATTGGTACTTACATTGAAGGGAAATGTTGGTTTGTAAGGTGTTGCATCAAAGATGGTAGCTTCAAGTGTCCCATGGAGGAACTTTGGGCTTTCCTTCCATAACTCTCGTCACAGAACAATCCCTTTGAGAAACAAAAACAAAAAATTAAATGGTAATGCTATTTCACTTTGAATTTAGCATATAGGATATGGGGCTTAGAGTCATACCATGATCAAATATATAAAGTTGGGCTAAATCTGCTGTTTTTGCAGTCAGGAAAGCAACCAGAAACTTAGAATGCAATTGAATGTGGTGGCACCTTGGAAAAACTTGAAAAAGTTTCCATTTTTTTTGGCTAGTCTTAGAGGCAACCTTCAAGTCCTACGTCAACAAGAATTTACTTCAAGTTCAAGTTCATCGAGCTCATATTACAATTTTCCTCTTAGGAAAACACTACAAGAAACTTCATCTCATGGACCCTTTTCATGGAGCTTCACATTACAATGGCTGACCAAATCATTGGCTTGAGGGCTGACTTTTATGATTGTGGCCAAACTTGGATGACCGAGTGATGATGAGAGGTGACAATGAACGTGGTTGACTTTCCAGCGTGACAATTGTTGGTATATATTCTATCGTTGAAAGCATATGCCAAGCTTGATTGTTGAGGAAATTAAGCAAAAAATTAACCATCAAGTAATGAAAATTTCAAACCCAAATCCCATGTTATTTGGGGGAGGCAACCACCAATGACCAAACTGGCATGAGAATTCGTCAACCCCATTTGGAGGAGATTAACGTACAAGCAAGAACAGGGAGCCATGTTGACTTTGGCCGGGCCGTTTGCAAAACGTGTGACCTTGCTTTAACTATTTCATTTTAGTCCAGCCCAAGTCTGGACTCGCTGCAGAAGCATTCAATACTTGGGTTGTGCTGTAACATCCATATTAGAAAAGCATTCCTCCAAGACCCATTTGACCCAGTTGGCAAACTGCCCAAAATGCAATGTGTAATGGCAAAATTGTAGAAAGAAATGGTCATATAAACATATATAAATACCAATAAATTTCAAATTAATGGTGTTAAAGTCATTTATAAGACTAGAAATTTCAATTTCGAATTCTAATTGATGCCAACTAAACCAAATATATATACATATAGCCTTCCTATTACACAAGCAATATCAAGATCAAGATCTGATATATCTTCAAGAAACTAGAAAAAAAAAGGGAAAATTCGCTTATCTTAGTGTCATCTTCAAAACGAGATGAATTCGTAGCATGGTTTTAAAGGCAAACTAGAAATTATGTGAATTAGACACATAATTTCAATTTTTGAGTTTTTTAAAGAGTATTTTATATGTCTAATAAAAAATTGCAATAAAGAAATATTGTATTAATAATCTTAAAATTTGTTAAAAAAAATTTTGGTGTTGTGTTAATAATTACTCCAATCATTCATTGCAAGTGCGCCCCTCTGTCACATACATGGGTGATGGGTAATGACCTTTTCTCATGTGCTTCCATTGCAAGACCATGCAACCCAATAGATGGCCCAAAATTCTTATTTTGGACCCTTTGGATCACTTCATTACTATAATACAACGCGCAAAAGTTCAATGAAGGTACGTAAGAATTCACATCAAAGTGGCACTTTCCCCTTTGACCCCATCTCGCCATCTGCAACACCTTCCTGTAATTCATGACACGGCAACATGTGATTGGCTGATTACCTCAGAAATGAATTGCCACTTTGCCACGTGCTTTCAAGCTCTGGAGGAGACAATGGCAGCTTTTACAATGTGAAGGGAGAGTTTGGGAAACTTTCAAGTGGAATCAAGCTTTGCAACGTTGCCTTTACCAAGCTGGCTGGCCTCGGTATTGCCTTTGCCGTCGCTTTGTCAATGTCGTCCCCTACCACGTTTGGTGTGGTCTTATCCTCACAAGTGTCCAGCTTATGCTTGGTTAAGAGGGTAGTTCATTATGTCCCCTGTGTCCAACGCCAATACAATTATAAAATTACACATAATATGACACAAATTTATATCTGAAATATGTGGAATTAACTGTGTATTCTCGTTAATTTCTATGGCTAACAAGTCAGCAGTGCCAATTAGAAAAACTTTGTATTATGTTTATGTCACAATAATTCAATAATTATGAATTTAAATTTTTATTTTTAATATCTCGAATTCTAATAATTTCTTTAATAGAATAAAAAATAATAAAGAAGAAAACATTATTAGGTTTCACACAACTACCATTATCCAAACTTCAACTTCATTCTTATAATATTTGTCCAAAAGAGAAAAGTGTCTTTATAATAGTTAGATAACGAACCAACTTTAAAATTCAACTGTCAAAGGATAGTTAACAAAGTGGGTGTGCTTTCTTTGTTGTGGATTTGAGGTTGAAAACCTACAATTAAATTGCAACGAAACGAATTTTCTATGGGTTAGTTAATTGGCAGGATTGTTATGCTTTCGAAGAAGGTCTAATGCAAAGAGAATATAAACTATTGGATTAAACCAATCCTAAAGGGATCAAGATCGCAACAATAATAAAAGCAACAATTTTAATCTCAAATTTAATTAGTGTTTATTTTACTGAAATTTAAACTAAGATCTAATAATTTTAATTTTTCATAATAAATATATATATATATATATATTTTTTTTAAAAAAAAAAAGATTAAAGATAGTCAAGTCAATGTAAACGTAGATCCTTCTTTCACTTTCCTTTTGCACTGAAATTGGCCGCCCTTGAAATCTAAGATTAAGACTGAGTGAATAATCAATTCAATCCTTTTGCCGACAACGTATTCCAAGATAAGAATTGTTGCTCGTATGATTATTAAATTATATCTATGAAAATATCGTAGACAAGTGCTAGGAATCATGTACATCACTAACAAACAACAATTAAAAGATTGTTCACACGGCCTTTCTAAATAATAATCAAATTGATTTAGCCAAATTCCAAATGTTCATTTTGTGAGGCACCGCATCAAAATGAACCTCTCGCAAGCACTTTATAAATGTATAGTTGTGCATAATTTAAGGCCACACCCTCTTCTCCAAAGAAAAAAGTAACACAAAAAAATACACCAAAAGGTCAAACCTTTACAACAGAAACCACAAGAAACCCACCACACCATCATCATCATCCCCACCACCAAAACCTCCGTCCTCCGTCGGATCTTCACCGGAAAACGATGGCATCGTACGGAACAAATCCCCACCACATCGTCCCCGGGAACGTCGGCGAACCTCGGGTACTTATCTCGGGCTAAGGAGCAGATCAAAGAAGGTCTAGCCACAAGGAGGCCATGGAAAGTGATGTTTGATTACCACATGTTCAAGTTTCCTGCTAACTTCCACGAAGCGCTGGCACGAGTGAGGACCAACGTGGGCTATTTCCGCGCGAACTACGCCATTATTGTGCTTTTAATCCTCTTCCTGAGCTTGCTTTGGCACCCCATATCGCTTATAGTGTTTATAATCATGATGGCTGCATGGCTCTTCTTGTACTTCCTTCGTGATGAGCCCTTGGTGATTGTGGGCCGCACGATCGACGATCGTGTGGTGCTGATCGTTTTGTCGGTGCTGACCATCGTGTTCTTGTTGTTGACCCACGTGACCTTGAATGTCTTGGTGTCAATCTTGATTGGAGTGGTTGTTGTGGTGATTCACGGAGTCATAAGGAAGACTGATGATTTGTTTCTGGACGAAGAGGCTTCTGGGTTGTTGAGTTCTCCTCCTACTTCTTCTTCTTCTTGATTGTGAGTTTTTTTTTTCAAATTTTTAAACTTTTTTTTTTTATGTGGGTGTGTTTTAATTGGTGTTAATTAATATCCTTAATTTAATTCCAATATGTTGGGTGTAATTTTTGGGAACTTTCGTTGCTTTATTTTGCTTAGTTTCTTCATTGTTGTGCTTTCAATTATTGGATCCACTGGTCTATTTAGGTAGGAATTGAGGCAGGTGATTTGAACGGTGGATAGGATCGAATCATGTCGATCAAAAATATTTTAATAATTAAAAAATTTTATTTTTATTTTTAAAATTTTGAATTGTAATTATGGAAAAAGGAATGTTATTTATGAGAATAAAAAAATATTTTATTATGTAATTTATGACTAAATAATTTTTTAATAAATAAAAAATACTAAATATTATGATACAATTGATTTTTCTTTTGATTATTTTGATTAATTAAAATTTTATAATAATTGTTTTTCTTTCTGTGGGATTGAACTCGTAGAAAAGAATTGGGACCCAATTCCAATCGTTACTTTCAAGATAAAGGACTTTGTTTCCACCACAAATCAAGGGTCATTGATGTGATCATCTTCGGTGATATTCTTTTTCCCCTCTCCCTCTCTCCCCTCGTTGGGTTACAACAAAAGATCGGTGATTTAACCTATGATTCTTGTTTTTAGATTTAACCTTTCCTTTGAAGGGTTTTTCTTTTTTTTTTTTTTTTTGTGTTTTTGTTTTTTCTCATTACATAATCGTGTGGTATGATATTATTATAATCATTAATTATATATTTATAATTCTTATTATTAATTATAATTTTGTATCGAATTATTTGACTATAATAAATAGTTTTTTTCGTTATGACCATCCCTCCCAGTGATGGTCAACCATGCCTGGTCCTTATTTTATCGGAGTGTGGGAACTTTTAGTGGCAGGATTCCCAAAGTTTCAAGTTACAGATCTTGAAAACACCCCATACGGTGTCTCCCTGTCTCCTTCTGCTGCTAATCAGTAACGACAAGATAGATATGCTTGTGGAGGGGGAGAGAAACTTCGAATTCCCATAGTTATATTGTCTTAAAATTGGCTAAAATCATGGGGCATTGCATAAACATTGCGTGTTTTAAGTTACGCGTTTCAGGTTTTAGCCTTGCAATTCAAACAATTGCTAAGTTAATAACAACGGGCAAATGGGGCTTTTTGACACCCTTCTTAATCCGAATTTTATTATACAAATTGCGAGATAAACGTGATTCTAAATTATATTATTGTTAATTATAATTATGTATTAAAAATTGAAAATATATAATTAATAATGGTATCAGCAAAATTGATTCTTTTCTTGGACCAACTCGTGGGCGTACCGTGTCTTGCAAAACTGAAAGTGGTAAGGCTATTGATGTCAGATTGAGAACTAAAACGTTGAATTTCTCCCTTACGGGCCAAGACTAGCTAGTGGGATCCAAGGTTTGCCGTCAGCTTGTTTGTTTGTTAGTTACTTTTGAAGGAAAGAAAAAAAAAGAAGGTATCTTCTCTGTTAAGCTCTCTGCTTGTCAATTAGCCAAAAGGGTTCCAACCTGAAATCTTCAATTGTGATCTAAATGTCACCAACTCTGATAGGGATTGATGCGCAATCAAAAGTACAGTTTTTCTTTTTTTCTTTTTTTTTTTATTTTTAATTCAACCAATGAGACTTAACCTATCAAGGAATTGTGATACAATTTATTTGTCCACTACATTTGCTCACAGTAGATTTCTGGATCATCAGGCAAAACTCAATGACGATCCCAAACATATCATTAAAAAGTAACCAAAAAAATTGAGTATTTGATAATAATCACTTTTTGAAGTACATTCAGTTCGTTATTGTCAAAAGGTTGCTCAACATAAACGAGGGGAAAAGACACCAAACCCCATAAGCATGCGTAAATTTTGGACGGGTGTTCCCAACCCAGATCGTGATACCCATTAAAAAAAATGGATCTAGACACTCCATGGGAAAGAAGCCATTCTACAACAAGATTTTCTAAAGCTAACTAAATAAAAGGGAAATTTCATAATGACTACCTTTTTAAAAAATAATAATAATAATAATAAACTCCTGTACCTTATCATTTGAATTATAGCAGAAAAGTTTTGTTTGATGCTTTCATTTGAATTGCATTATTGGGTATTTTACCTATACAAAAATTAGAGAACTGTAAAAAGTTTTTTTCTTTTTTTTGGCTTTTTTTGGGTTTAGGGGGGCGCAATTTTGTTTTCTTTGTTTGCTGGTTGTTGCATATGCTACATTCTTCAATCACTGCAATTGCAACAATGCATTCCTTGGGTAAGAGAATTTACCACACCTCTTCTCCATTGCATATCATAGTATTGAAATCATTTAGGAGACTCGTGCACAGAGATCCGTACTCTTACTGTAATTGCGCTTCTAAATTTACCATCTTTTTTCTATTGCATATCATAGCAATTGGGGACCACCGCCTTTATTGTAGTTGTGCTTCTGATTTTAGTATATCTTGTAGTGCAGCAAAAACGCAAACGAAAATGAAAAATGTTAGCCGGCCTGACTCGGTAGTCACAAAACTAGACCTATTGGTTAGGAGATGAAATGTTGTTGCCACATTCAAGGGGTGAGCAGACGCTTTTGATGTGGAAATAACTACGATCTGCAAGAGTTCAACATCTAAACCAATGCACAGTAAAAATCAGATAACTGTACCATCAATAGCCTAAGACGCAAACATGGTGCACATAAAATCATTTCCATTTACCATATGAAAGGACCACAGAAGAAAACAATTAGCCCATTTATTAAGGGCATTGAAGGCAGCAGGGAACTGCCAAAGACAATTAAATTTCACGACAGGCACCTCATGAAAGTCGTGAGTAGACAAGACAAAACACAGAAACCAACTTGCCCATGCAAGGATCGACGTAGTGGGGCTGTCTCTATGTTGACTGCAGACACCCAGAACCCAGGCACAAGGGAACAATTAACTCGTCTTTTACAATCCAAGATCCAATGCTTAGACTCATTGGATCTGTTTCTAGTAACATTTGAAATTCAAAAGGCCATAAAGCCAAGATAAGAGAGGAGCGTTGACAACCCCTCATTTAATGCTCCCAGCTTTCTTGTTGGATTTTGCCTTGTTTGTTTCTTGAGAAAGACAAAAAACAAGATTAATGTGTGTCTGATCCTAGCCCTCCCCTTTTTCCATTAGCAATACCAAAAAAACATTACAAAATCAGCCCATACATTATACTATTATGACTGTTGTGATCACAATTAACAGTAAGGACTATTTACATTCCATTGATTTGATAATACAACATGAACTTGCATTTACTATGTAATAAAAAGCTCTTGGCAATACTTTGATGTACAGAAATGTGACTCCAAGACATATCAGAGAGATTAAAGAAGGAATGCTTCATTGATTTAGAGGAAGACGTATTCACTAATGCCAGACACTACTAATTCATATCAGTTCCTATCATTTACCGGAAATTACAGAACATTACTGCCCCTCGTTCACTTCTCCTATACAGAGCAAAATCTAAATGGCACTGAACAAAATTACGTAGTAAAGGCAAGGCATTTTTGGCGGAACACAAAATGGGCAGAAGATGTTTTTCATACCGTCCTTGTGGGGTTAGGTCCTTACAAAATTATCTTCAAATGGAATCCTCCCTGGCTTATCCCCGTCCAAAAATGCCAGCCTTGGCCTTTCAAGAGAGAGCTTGCCACCAAACCCTTCCAATGCCTCATTGGCGAGGGGACCACTATAATGTTGCTGCTGCTGTTGTTCTACCCAGATGCGTCCACTCTGGTTTCCCACATCATACCCAGGTGTTGGCATGAAATTAGCATCCATGAGCATATCACCTTCTAGTATGCGGAGTACCTTCCCCAAAGAACAGAAATAAGTAGCTAAATTAAGGCCTGAATTTCAAGTCAGTGGGAGAATTATTCTAGTGGCTACTGCTGGGATATATAATAATATAAAGCACTAGAAGCATTTCTGCAAGTTGAGTAAAACTGTTCTTGCACAGAAAGAAGCATGTTAGTCAATGAATTAACTGGTTGAGAAAATTCAGATTCTCATGTCAGTGAACATCAGCAAAATCCACTACAATACTGGGTGTTTAGATGCATGAATCCCTTGTACCAGCAAGTTTCATGTCTACCAAGACAAGTTTGCATTATTCTCAGATGAAACTCTGTACCTGTGACATGCGAGGCCTACATTGGGGATCTCGCCTTATGCATAATGATGCTGCATGAAGCATGCAATAAACCTCCTGCTCAGAATAGTGATTCTGTAAGTGTGGGTCAATCAGCTCATCTATTGCATATTCTTCCAACAAAGGACGTGCCTGTTCCAAATCAATAATCATACACATTAGGAAAATCAAACCAACAAACATGCATAAGGGAAAGTGACAAATGCAGATATTGAGACATTGTTGGTTCCAAAGCATAAAATTATAAAAATGTAAGATAGCAATCAGTAAACTGATTCATGAGGCATACCCATTCAGTAAGACATTGTTGGCCCTTTGGCCGTGTAAGATCCACTGCTTTTCGTCCGGTAACAAGCTCGACCAACACAACCCCAAATGAGTAAACATCAGCCTTTTCCGTAATTTGACCACTCTGTGCATATTCTGGAGCCAAATACCTACAGTGTAAAAGCAATTCAAAATGAACTCTGTGATTTCACAAAGGACAAATCCAATTTAAAATCTGCCAATTTAATTACCCAAATGTTCCAATCACTCTTGTCTCAACACCAGTGTCTCCATCAGGTTGCCACCTAGCAAGGCCAAAATCACCAACCTAACATGATAAAAAGTTAAGGTAATGCACAAAACAATAGAAGCTGATATAGCTTGGAATGTAAATGACAGTAATTAACAAACAGATTCTTGCATAGTCTGAAAGGGACAATTCAACTCATAGAATCTCATGCTCAACATCAGGAACATGTAGAAGCAAACATGTGGTAAAACCAAGCTCCAAAGAGCACAGGTTTGCACCACGCCTAGAATTTTATTCTGATAATCTTACCTATAAAATCTGAGGAGTCCAAACTAATTTATTGAAAACAATAGGTAAACGGGAACAAGAGGATGCATCATGTAAATGGAAATTTAGAATATAAATATCTACAAATTATGACGGGAAACAAAGACATTTTCTTACCAGTGGTTCAAAATCATGGGTGACAAGAATGTTGTTTGGCCGCATGTCACGATGAACAATGCAACCTACTCTGCATTCTTCATGAAGATAGCGTAAGCCTCGGGCAGCCCCAACAGCAATCTTCTGGCGTGCAGACCATTCTAATAACTTTGGATGGTGCCCTGAAGCACAATCAGGTATCTCAATAAATGATGCCAAAGCTTAAAATTCAACTTCAACTACAAAGAATACATATTGTTCCAGCACACTTGATAAGCCTTTGGATCTGTCTGAAGAGGTTACAGAAACAACTGAGTTTGTACCTCAGTTTAAAGATTGATCCAATAAAAGCTTTCAAAACATTGCCTAATGATTTAATATCTTGTGCATTGATTAAAACACAATCATAGGAGTAAAACATTACTCAATTAGTTATTGCTTGACAAACATCTACTAGAAAATTACCATAAGAATTCTACATATGGTACCATTCTTTCTAGCAATTGACATTTATAATTTAAGTTATAAAAGCACTTTTCAGGGATGATTAGAAAAGATTACCGTAGAGATGAGTATCTAGTGATCCATTGCATATGTACTCGTATACCAGCAACCTTCTTTTGTCCTCAATACAAAACCCAATCAACATAACAACATTCCGGTGCTGAGCACAGCTCAAGACTTCCACTTCAGAGCAAAATTCTAGATCCCCTTGAGAACTAGCCAGTTTGTGTTGCTTGACAGCAATTGCCTGGCCATCTGGCAAGACACCTCTATGAACAGATCCAAACCCTCCTTCTGCCAAGAAATTAGCTTGAGAAAATCCACCAGTAGCAAGCTCTAATTCAGCATAGCTGAACCACCTTGGGGGTTTTCCAAATACAGGAGCCTTATGTTGGCATATTGAACACAGAGGAGGGGGAACATGGGGCGTGCTTCTGGATAAGGATATTGCCTCTCTCACATTTCCACTAAAATCCAAATTATTCCTGCGGTTTGAACTTTTAATTCCAGACTGTCTATCAATCTTAGAGAACTTCTCCAGCAAAGCTTGAGCCATACTGCTACTTCTCTGTGAGCCTTCCTCCATTTGTCGTGAGGTTTGCATATGGCTACTAAGAAATTCTCCTATCCATGGTTCAAACCTCAAACTTGCTGAAGCTGAAGGTAGATTTTCAGCATCTGTTTCAGAACCAGAATCATCATCCCTGCTTGCTTTGGCAACCAATGATTCCTCTTTCTTGAGGTCCCCGTTTGCCTCTGCAGTGAAAAAAGGTGAGGTTCCTGGGTCACTTGACACTGATGAAGTTCCTGCTTCAGTAGCAGTAAATGGTGTCCCTAATTCTGGACTACTTGTTGGCGTCACTGCAGGTCCTCTCATGGATGCTGAAGAATTATTCTTATTCTCAGCATGTTTCTCAGAAGTTTCATCCAATTCAGAAGGTACTGGGCCAGCAACTTCAGCCTCCTTGGAAGATCCAACCAAATTCAGGCGGAGAACTTTTGGCTGAGAGCGCTTCATTACCACTATGTTGCATTGCAGTTCATCCATGCAGCGTTTTTCCTCATGCTTCAACTGCCTGCAATCAAGTAACAAATACTGAATAAATAAAATCAAGTCATGAACCAGATTCTGGATGAAGAAAACCATCCAATAAGAATTAGAAAAGGCATCATCCCCTTTTCCTTTTTTTTTTTGGGGGGGGGGGTGCTATTTTGAATAGGGGAACTGGCATAGAATTATTTGAAAAACTCCCAGCGATAGAAATGAAGAGTAACAACAAAAACAAATAAATAAATAAATAAAAATGGAAGACGATGGGGAGTTTTACTTGTCTAAAACCACCCAATTGGCTTGAGCTCTCTTGGCCTCTACTGCTACTGCCCCACAAGGCGCTCCAGAAACAATTTTTATCTTCACATTGATCTAGGAGGAAACCGAGATTTGAGACACAGCACCAGTATGGGCATATGTGACATCCAAACAACAACAGGTACATTTATTATGCCACTCACCTTGTTTGGATCATAAACATCATGCAGCTGAAGCATCATCTGAGAGCAGGAGTCTGTGATATCTAACTTATGATCTGAAGTTGCTTCTGAACTAGACTTCTGGTGACGACTAGCACAGTCACCAGCAAATCTTGGGAAGCCCCATAATTTCCGACCTGAAGAATCAATGGAAAAAAGCAGTTATTATCATGTTTGTAAACAAATTATGAAAGTAAACAAAGAAACAATTGGGATTTTTCAAAGATCAAGAACATCAAGATCCCTGTTCATATTTCCAAGTCGTATTGCAACCCTACAGTGCAATGACTCATTCTCCACAATGACTGACAAAACTCATCAAAAAATACTAACAGAAAACATTGTCCAAGGTAAAGAGCATGAACAAAGAAAGCCAATATGCAGAAAAATAACCACTTTCTTAAGCACCCTTCTCCCTTGAAGACAGCACTTCAGAATGATGATACAAAATAGAATTGCGGGACCGAGGGAAAGGTCAAATGCAATGAAGTATGAATTAACAAAGCGAGAAGGCACCTGAACCCTGAGGCGGAATGACCACGAGCAGGGTGATACAGTCACCAGGTTGAACAACATGAGTCAAAGCCCAGACCAAAGCAGTCTTTGGAATCTCCTTGGAGGCTTTAACAGCAACTACAACCTTCTCAGCGACATCCGAGCCGCCTCTCTCTTGCTTCCCTCGCTTCTGCTCTCTACTCATTCTACCACCACCACAAAATATACCAAAAGACTCTGCGTTCTTCTATTAGATCAAATGCTCAAAACCCCGTCAAGTGTCTGTAGAAATAATAGAGGTAAAGAAAACATTGTCAATCATTAACCTCTGCCCCCACCATGTTGGAATGAAGAACATCTAGCACCGACAACAAAACTATACCCTTCGGTCGCAGCAGACACAAACTCCGCTGATAAGACCCTTTTCACCATTAAACCAAAATCATCAACAATCACTCTGCAGAGAAAAAAAAAAGGATAAAAAAATAAAAAACCTCGTTTCCTTTTTTTTTTTTTTCTTTTCCTCTTTCCTCTACAGTTCACAAATGGCGCCAAAAATCTTCAAGGTCTCCAGATCAGCCTTTTTTGGCTCAAAAAGCAAGGAACAGAACCCACTGGCCACAAACAAACTTAGAACAAGAAAAACCAGCTACACTTGCCAAAGCTTTATGGAAAGTGCATCAAGAACAGTGTTTGACATAAAAGAAAAAGGACACAACAATCGGCAGACAAGCTAGTCCTCCGTCCCAAGCAGTCACAGACAACCACTGCTTTCGAGCCTTCAAATCAATATGTCAAAAAATGGTGAAAGAAACAGAGCCCCCACACCCCAAAAGGTTAAAAACTTGAAAGTGAGGATTGATTACTGGAATCCCAGATAGATAATTCCTTATCATCCATGTCCAACAAAACCAATCAAATCACTCACACAGAGAAGACAGAAAATTTTGGTGCCTTTGGATTTGACAAAAGAATCTCTACTTCCCCAGCAAAAACCCCAATTCTTAACTCAATACAAACTCCTACTAAGCCTCAAGAGCCATGCTTGCCCTTCCATATAAATACTAACAAAGCCTCCCCCCACACACGCAGAGTCCTGCAGACAAAGTTATAAAAAGGAAAAAAAAAAAAAAAAGGCATTAGTACATCACAGCATTTAGCAGTAAACATTAAATTTCTGCTGTTTGGTTTCCTGGAAAATTTACTTGAAAAAAAAAAATCAAATTCCGTACAACTTAAAATATAGCAATCCATAACCTCCAAAAAACCAACCAATTTTTTTACCTAAAAAATAAAAACGAAGCCATAAAAGACACCAAAGCAGCATCCAATCCAATCATTTAAAACTTACAAATGCTTTTTTTTTTTATAAAAGAAAAAGGATGAAACGAACAAAATGAGCAGATACAGCTAAAATTATTATCATTCAATTTCTCTGTCCTGAAAATACAATAGAAAATTAAATAAAAACCAAAAAAAAATGAAACTATTAGATCTTAGAAAAAAATAAAAATAAAAACACAGAAGAAACTGTGTGTCCTCTCTGCGGCTTCCACTAAGATAGAATAATAAAACAAATATTCAACACGCATTTACTAAAAATCCAAAAATTTAAAACAAAAAACGCCGACCGAAACTTCCGGCGCCGGAAAACACAACTAGAAACGAAGCACACCGAGAGAGACAGAGAGACAGAGAGACCTTAGACCTTGTTTGCTCATACACTGTAAAATGAACAAATTGTCTCTCCCCTTTGAAAATGAACACAAATATCCACTTCCTCTCTCTCTGACGTGCAATAAATCTCTTTCTTACCTTCTCCTTCTGCCTCTGCCAGCGTATTTAAAAACGACTCTACTACTACGTAACAACATAATAAAAATTACGTACAGTTTATCCAACAATACATTTTAAAAATTTTTCAATAATAATAATAATAATAATAATAATTATTATTATTATTATTATTATTAAAAAATTTAAAAAAATAAATATTTCATAAATAAATAATATATTTAATATATACTTATATTCATTAATAATTTTTAAAATCTTTTTAAGAACATTTCATCCTTAAATTTATGCATGACTTTTTTTAAAGTTGATTATAACATATAATTTTTAAATAATTATAATTTATAATTAAATAATAATATATAAAATAATATATTTTTTATACTCAAATTTGAATTGTGTTTATTAAAATTAAAAGTTAACTTTTACAACATGTATAATTTATTGAAAAATATACAAAATATTAGTATTTATTTTATATTTTGATATAAAATTAAAAATTTTAAATTTAAATTTCGTTGGATTTGAATTAAATTAAAATTAAAATTAAAGAAGAAAAAAAGAAAAAAAAACCGCTAGGAGGCAGACAGTCACGTTATCAGAATCAAGGCAGAGTGGATCAGGTGCGTGAGCCTGTGACTACAGTTTTGTGGTCCACAGCGGATCATTGGTTGTTCATGATGGGGGTGGGGGTGGGGGGAGTGTGGGGGTTGGGAGAGATGGTGGGGACCACTCTGATCAGGTTGTCCTTCATTATTTCTACTTGACATCAACGGTGATGGAATCTGTAATTTTGTTGATTCAGTGCGGGGACTTGGTTGTGTTCAAATCAGGAAAAAGGTAAAAAGTTGGCAATGGACTCTTTTGTAATCTTTTATTTTTTTCATTTAAAAAAAAACATTAGAGACTTTTTTTTCTTTTTATTTTCTTTTAGTATTCTTCACTTATTTTAATAATTCTCTCTACATGTTATCTCACCAATTCAAATCTAAATCTTCAAGTTGACACTTATTAAACTGGTTGGACTTAGCTTTGCTGATCTCAACGCGGGAAAAAAAAAAAAAAAAAAAAAACTCTTCTCTCCATGTACGACGCAATCAGTGTAAATGTTTTTAATTGAAATTATAAAATACTAAAATGTTTTTCTTTTTAAAAAAATAAATAAATCATTAATACAATTTGATTGATTTTAAAATAATAATTTTTAATAAGAGAGTAAAAATTAATTAAATTGCTGTAATTGATATTTAATTGTTTCCACTAATTTTAAGTTCAATCCGTACATAAATTTTCATGCCCCGAAAAGAATAATAATAACACACAGAAATTTATTTTCATTGCGGGGGATTATATTCATTCTTCTTTACCTTGCTGTAGTTTGAATCACGTAAACAAAAGGATGATGCCATTTCATATTTTGAATAAAAGCATGATTCCGTTCGGCCTTAAAATAAATAAATAAATAAATAAAGTTGTAGTATTCTTTTCTTTTTCTTTTCCTTTCCCCACCCCCTAACTTTTTTTTTTTTATCAAAATTTTCTGCATTCAAATTTCAAAATTTGTAAGTAGAACATACTTTAACATTTTATAATAAAAATATTAATTCAAAAGCTTATGATTCAAACAAAGGGTCAAAAGGCATAGCAAAATCTATAAACATTATAAATCATATTACGTCTCTATATCTTATCAACCGTAAGATTTAAAATCATAAAACACTATTTTAATATATTATCCCATCTTACCACATTACATAATAAAATTTAAATTAAATTGACTAAATATTTGTAAAACTTGATATTTAATTGAATATGAAATAATTAGAATAAAATTATACACATTACAAACCTAACTCACTCATATATTTCTATATCAATGCATAACCTTTGTTTCATTATAAAATGTGATTTATAATATATATATGTATTTATTGGGGATGAGAGATCACCAAAAACCATTGTGAGAACGATTCCAGGGGAACATCAACGACTGGTTGCATTGCACGAGGTGGGTTAAATGAGATGTGACTAAACCAGGGCCACGACGACGTATTGGCAGCAGGTTTAGCGGGTAATAATAATACAAAGGTCACTTGTCACGCCACGTGCCACGTGCCACGGATCGTGTAGCAGCTTTCGAACCTGCGAAAGGTTTTGATTATGTATTTCGAGGACTAAAACTAAAACTATCTATCTCGCCAAATTTCAGAAAAGGAAATGACAGCTGGAAGACGCTCTGTTGCAGACAAAAATAATGAACCATCGGTCGTTCTCATCTTATAATTGAAGATTTTTATTCATACCCCATAACTTGAAATTCACGTTAAAATATTTAATAAAATTAAATATATATTTAATTTTATATAATTTTTAAAATAACTAAAAATTTTACCTTTTTATTAATGACAAAATTATGAAACGCCACCTTCTTTTCTCAGTTTATTGACAACAAAAATAAAAATAATGTGCATAATTAAAAATAATTAATATATATGTATTAAATTAATATAAAAATAAGTGAATAAAAAATTGAAGAAATTATATTAATTTATTACATGGGTGTCTTTCAAATTACTTTTTTTGAGGGAATAACTTATTTGGTCCCATTATTTTAATTTGTAATTTTTTTATTGACCAATGAAAAACACAAGATTATGTGATAATATCGTCGTGGGGTTATATTACTATGTCATTAGACAAATTATAACATGGTCACTAAATCAATTTCTTAAGAGAAGATGCCAAGTTGGAATCTCACATTCACTTATATAAAATTATTCTTTCTCCACTCAACTCAAAAAAAACCAATAAATAAAAACCGCCAACGATTCTCAACCTATTCAACGTATGTAAATGGTGTGCGGTGGATTTGGTGAGCCGTTTGAATTAAAAAAAGTGGATTCTTGCACACTTCAAGGAGATTGATTTGTCCCCTCCCTTAAACTAAGTTTAATAATTGTTGCACGCTCCAAGGAGATTAATTTAATTTTAATTTAATAATTGGGGCATTGTTCATTTGATAATTAAATGATTGATGCCATGCAAGTCCAAAGGGTGGTTTTTGTTTTCTTCTAAGATTAAACCAACATAAAAAAATAAATAAAAGCTTTATAGGGACAAAGACCCTCAATTTCATATGATCAGACGACAAGTGCTTATTTAAATAAAAGTAAAAAAAAAAAAAAAAAAGCTCTTTCTTGTTGAAGATAGTTCTTACTCCTAAAAGTGAGAGAGAAATGATCCACGAAAATTATTACTAATCAAAATTATTTTGAATTAATTGATACACGTGTCTTAGACAACTAAGTTAAGAGGAAAGTTACATATCATATTACTACCATAAGCATTGCCATTGGGACTAACAAAGAAAAAATAATAATGACATACAATTAATGGTAAAAATTCCAAATAAAATTATGATAATATAATATTAATTAACTTCTCAAATGTCTACAATTTATCATACCAAAATAATAAATTTTCTTATAAAATATGGCGATACCAAAAATTAAGATCTTGATTTTGAGGATGGTTGGGGACAAGTGGAGATATGATTATGAATTATATTTCATTAAATGCTCGTGGCCCCCACGATTGTCCATAAAGTTGTGGCGACAACAACTGTGATGAGGGGGCCAATCAGCACAAGGCTGTGTCCACGGCATGGAAAATTGGAGCTTTTTTCTTGCTTTCGTATGTGTGGCATTGATTAAATAGTCCAATTTTGTGCGTTTTCTTGATGCAGACATCGTCCCATTAATTTTCCAATTGGTTTGTGTGCTATATTTACTTTAATTGCAACCGATGTCCTTGCGCAACATTGAGAGATGCATATTCTATTAATGTAAAATTGGGATTCTCGTTTTGTACTAATTTCGTTGATTCTAGTCAACTTTTTAAGCTCGGTATTCTTACTTTTTATTTTTTTTTTTTGAGGACCATTTTCACCATCTCAGAACTATTCATTTACTCTCTAGCAATTATTCTATTAGTCACTTCAACTTAATTATATCAGAATGCTAACGTAGCGTTGCATCCAGCTCATTTTAGCTCTCTTCTTATTTTATACAAGTTGATTCCACTAGCGTTTCTTATGGAATGTGCATGTTTGCATTCAATTGTTTTCACAAATTAATGCGAATTCACCGGAGGCGTGTTTTCCATGGAAGTAATCGCTTCTAAGGCAGCCGTGTGATGTAGTGGCAAATTGGCAAAGCCAGCGAAGATTGGAATAGTAGTTATACTAAAATGCAAAGTATAATACCCATTTTATTATTATTATTATGTTATTTATAAAGAGAATTTCTACTGGGATGTGATTGTCCAACCGGACAAAAGGGGGAGCAATTTGGGGAAAGGCTGTGAGCATTGAGAATTAAATTAGCAAAGTTATTGTGTCCGCCCCACGTAACATGAATTGGGTGGAATGCGTTGGATCTGCGTACGGTTTCAGTCAAGATTTTATTGAAAAGAACAAGTGACAAGGAACATTGTTTTCTTGACGTGCCAAATAGCAAAGACTGCATTGATTGATTAGATTACACATTTTATACCTTCTTACTTTGGAAAAAGATTTTACTGCAACCCTCTTTTCCCATCAACTTCTTGTTGAACTCAAGAAGACAAATGAGATTTTTTACTGCCCCTCGTTATAATTTTGTCATTAAAAAATTATTACTGGTATGTGAATTGGCTAATAATTTTTATTGACACAATTGATTTTATTATCTGCATGTTTAATGTAGCACTACTTTGTTTTCTCATTTTATATATGTAAAAAAAAAAAAGGGATGTGTCTGGAGCAGTTGGGGGTTGAATTTTTCCAAGGCAAAGGCTGTCTTTGGACTATGGAGTGCTTTGGCACAAGGATCCAACAACAGGGCAAAATATGTTTTGTCTTTTCACCAAATCAAAAAGCCCGCCCCCTTTTCAAATTTCAGTGCATTTTCATCTCTGGACCTTCAAATCAGGAGGATCATGGAACACTACTCCGTGATTCAATACAGAAGGTGAAGTAGCCACCATGCCATGTGCCACTTCCCATTGCCAGTTAGCTTGTCATTGTCACCACTTTTGTACCTACAATTGTAAGGTAGTAGAGAGCTTGAACAGACATTTCCGAGTGGTCCCAACCTAATCACACAACCACAGAAAATGTAACATACGAAACTCTATGATAATTCTGCTTTGGATATCATATAAAAATTTTCATCATTTCTAAATTGTTTTAGAAGTTTTGACACAATTTTATAAAGTGGGTTCATGATTAATGTTCATGAATGTGGCTCATGTCATAATTTCATACTCTATTAGCTAAACCATTATCAAAAAAAAAAAAAAAAAAAAAAGAAGGGATAATCCTCTTGATAATTTCTCCCTAATGAAGCAATCAAGGAAAAAAAAGGAGGATGGTTGTTTGACTAATGAAAGGAGCTCTGTATACGCAACACATGATGTTCATCTTCATGTGTTTGTGTTTGCTAAGATTAACAATTAAAATGGGGACCACAAGGATTGTGGTCAATCTCCAATGAGAGATGTCTTTTAAACTCGTCACTCATGAGTTGTCTCTCGAAGGGTCATCCTATAGCAATCACACTGAAACATCCTTTTCTCACTTAATTCAAAGTAATTATATTTCTATTATCATCAAATTTACTAAGATAGTTAATCATATAAAATTATACATTGACAAGGACTTGAAATTGAAATATAACCGTCCTTGATTTTACACTAAAAAATTTTGTATATTGTGAAGGATTTGAAATAATAGTGGCGTGGGATGGATGCCTTCTTCAAATGATAATACTATAATAATTAAAACTCGATTTGAGGGACTTTGGAAAAACTCAGAAATATGAAAAAGTTGTCATTTTCTAGTAAGTAAGGAGAGAGATGAAGAAAAATAAGATAAATTTTGTGATTATTTTATTATTATATTTTTTTATAAAGGATAAGTCTTACTGGATGAGTAAGTATTGCTTATGACTGTTGGATTGAAGGCTTTGAATATTCTTATGTCTCTTGATATACTAAAACAAATGAACAAAGACAAGGCAAAAATTATGTGAAGAAACCAACAAAATCATGCACAAAAAAAAAAGAAAAAAAAAAAGAGATGTCATCATGGATGGGTCATCTCAGTTGCCTGCATATGCACTCAATATAGCAAAGCAAGTACTTGCATGACAAACACAAAAGCATTTTCCTTGATCTGGTGCTGCATGAAAGCATCTGGGTCAAAGACACACTACAATTTCTTAACACCACCCACTACGTAAACGCTATGTATCTGTCCTCATTCATTGCTTTCTGGATTCCATGATAAAGTTGAATGAAAATGCTCGAATGGTCAAATGACGGGGTCATGTCACTTGCCATCCTACCATCTAGTGGTGCCCTTCAGCCTTTATCGCCTAGAGTGGGATCTTAGGACTTTAGGTCTAATTCGTCGCGTTTGTCCCATCTTGGTCCGACTTCAATTATCCTCGACAACTTCTTCTCTAAGAAATTAGAAAATTTATAATTGATGTATTGTCTGATATTTTTATGATACATATTTTTTACAAACTTTGAGCCCATGATGACACTTTAAGGAGGGAAATCAAATTGCACACCGACCGTAGCTAGCTTTCCTTTTGTAATATTATGATGGGTATTATTAAAATTGTAATGTCTTTTCATTCTCTTTTTCCCATCATTTTCTATGTGCTAGAACGTAGGTGTCTATATATATATATATATATATAGTACTCAGACAAGAGCTGAATTATTAAAAATATGTCAAAATACGAGCCAAATAGGAAAAATATCCAGCGATGATTTTCCACAACCATTCAGTGGAGATGTCCAACAATGCTGTTATTCACTAGGCTAGAGAGTGGCCCACCGTATTGCTTTCGGGTTCTTGCATCAGTGGAGCGGTCCATTGGCAACATTAATAATAGACTTAATATTATGCTTAGTTAGTTAAAAATGTGAAACGTAATCTCACTTACATCATAATTAAAACCTGCATTTTGCGAGATTTTGAGTGAGTTGAAATTCGAACCTATAAAAAAAATGAACACACAAACACACCCCAGACGATAACGTATTGATCTCCAGTCATCTTCGTTCGATGGAAATTATTGACCTCCAATTTTCTAAATTGACATTATAGAGAGATTAGCAAACAATTTTAGTTTTGAAAGTTTTACATTAACGAGGCATTAGATTAAGAAACTATTTGATTAAACATTTCAGCACTGATGTCTCCTGTTCAGCTATCAACAAGTCACCTAAGAAGTGTTTGGTATATTTTTTTCAAGAATCCTTCCAAATGAAACGAGATCTTCAATAATCCCATCAGGATAAGTCATTTTTGGTCAACATCACTTCCACAGTACGCAAGCAATCAAAGATAATTACTTTTGAGGGCAACCTACGTGATTGAAAAAACGATTACAACCATTCAGTGGAGCGAATTACTGATCTTCCAAGTCATTGAGAAATAAGAGAGACAACAGGAAACTACGGCCAATTGTAAAGCTAGTGCCCAAATGCTCGAACACCCTTCTCCGGAAGGTCATAGAGGGATTGCCTACTTGGGTAGGGGTACTAACAAAGAATCAATGACACCCCAAACACAGATGTGTTAAAAAGTATTATATACATGTGCGTGTGTGCGTGCGCGCGAGCGTGTTTTTACATGAGTTCCATGAAATCTATGTTAGGACTAATGGATGAAGTTTCAAACATGACAAAGAATCAATTAACAAATGCACTTGGAAGTTTTCAACAGCTCCTTCCCACCAAGATTTAAGTAAAAAAAAGAACAAAAAGAGCTACATTTTACCTTAAGACCTAGTGGCAAATACTAGAACGTCCTTTAGTTCTTTCTGCTGTAGAAGGGCTACAATCACATTTTCATTTTAGACTTCAACCCAACACAATTTAGAACATAGCTGCATCTTCTAAATTAGAAGATTGTGGGAACAAAAGAAAGGAATTTGTGGGGTTAGGAGAAAGAAAATGAGAATCTAGCTACCTGCACAGGAATGATAGCATAGCAAGCCCTTCCTCCGTTGATCACGTGACAGCAATTTCTGGACATCTGACTTTATATAGCATGCGCTACAAATTGAAATGGGTACTTGAAATGTGAATCAGTATAGCCTCCACCTGGGGGATTTTGCAGGAATGGAAAAGAAATCTTCTCCAAGAGCAACCCGAAAATGACAACCAAGCAACACATTTCTTCTTCGACCATCTTACGCATAATACATGTACAGGCTGTTTGCAGCAGCACAGGCAATTGAGTTTTCGGTAGGGTGCCATGCTAGGTGCAGCAACTTTGAAGTGAAATCAAATGAATTTCCATTGGCATCGACTCCAGGGCTTTCTGCTCCTGTCAGATTCCCCAAATTCATGTATCCTTTTCTCTTTGGTAAAAGACACCATGATCAAGAAAAAGGAAACGATTTTTTTGGGATTTTCGTGTTTTTTTTTTTGGTTGGGAGGGGGGGGGGGGAAGGGTTGGAGGGGCATGTGGGGAGTTAGAAAAGATAAGGCACTAACCTCGTCTCACAACACGTGTTATACTGCTTAGGGATCTGGAAGGCCTTGAGGGTGTTTGAACTTGCCTCCTGCAGTTTAAATCCAAAGTTTTTAAGATACCATACGTTGAGTTGATTGCTATTGGTGTCAGTTGAATTGAGACATTGATGAAAAAAATACCTCATTGGGTCTTTACTGGCTTCCAAGGTTGTTGCCTCACTACTTCCCGTGGTACAACCAAAAACGCGAAAGAGATTGCTAAAGTTAAATGGAAAGAAAACGTTAAACTGCATACACAAGGGTCTCAACGATGATGGTATCCTGAAACAGATGTGGGCATATAAGCATGTACCTATAAGATCCTGTGGCTACTCGCAATCCATCGCCGCTTAAGCAACACTCGAATTTATCAAAGATTGAATCATTCTCATATAAATCACACAACTGATACATTAAATGGATACTACAATCAGAATCGAAGCCACATAACACCAATCAGTGGCAGAAATATGTGTTTGAAAGTGGGCACAATTACTCCCATTGAAATTTAAAATTATACAGGATTTAATTTAGTTTCTATAAAGATGTCCCATTTAAAAAATCCCTTTTGCACAAAAATTCCTTATTTAGAACAGCATTTCCTTCTTGTGGAATGCAATCCATAAATTTTCTTTCATAGTCTAATTTATATGCATTGAAATGTCTTTTATATTTAAAAAATGCAAACTTCGTGCTTTTTTTTTTCTTTAAATTAACCATTTGTATTTACTAAAATCAAGTTTAGTTCTAAGACATTTTTCAAAGTCCTTATTGTGTAGAGTAACAGCATCATTGTAGGCAAAGGAAATTTTCTGTATGCATTTATAAGCATCTATGTATAATTTTGCCCTTTCTGACTAAAATTTCTAGATCTGCCACTGACACCAATACTTTTAATGTATACATTCATCACTGGCAAAGAATCTAACCTTGGGTCTCAGATATTCATGAACCTGGAAGGTTGCAACTGGACCCGAATCCATATTGATGTCCCATAACTGAAAATAAGAAACAGGAACAAGTCAGAAACAAAGAACCTAGATCCGTAATGCACCTTAACATGGAGCAAGCTTCCAAGACAGAATGAAGGCATAAACCTTAATCCTAGGAATGCCATAAGCACATATCAATTACACATATATAAATGCACAAACCTTGAGAGTCATATAATCACGGCTAAGTATATGTCTACCATCCTTCGCAAATTTAATATCTGAGATTGAGGCAATTATCTCTGTGAAAAAGGATCTAGAGCCAGGTGCCTCCTGTTCCTCAAACCTGCATTTAATAGATATTAATATGAGTAAAAAATGTGAACTAAATGACCTCATAAATAATGCTCATTGACATCCCATCCCAATTGTATTATCCTCCTAACATTGAAGCTCAGCCTTCCCCCTTTACCCAATGCCAGCAGACTCCTTTCTCTACCTTCCTGCTCCCCACCAACCCCAAGAAACTAATCATAACAATTGTAAATATGCGCATATGCAGGGTGAGAATAAGACTAAATTAGTAGAATAAACTTACAATTTGGCATGGGAGTCGCATAAAGCTGATTGCCGCAAATCAATGAGTCGAATGGATCCTTTTGAACTGCTATATGCTAACATGTTACAATGGCTTGGGTGGAATTCTGCTGATGTTACAACCTCTGCAAGGATGAATTGAACATAGGCTAAAAGCTCAATCAAATAGCAGTTAAAGAAAAGTTTTGCATTGAACAAAGCAGTCAACCAAACAAGGAAAAGTCAACAATAGCTTATCCGAGAAACACAAAAATTTCAAATGAAGGATCCACCAGCAGTGCAAAAACAATAATGATATGTGCAGCAGGACTGAACAGCTGATCACCATATGCATAAACCAAACTGGCCCAGTTAGTTGTTTCCACTAAAAGCCTAAAAGTTTTAGAGCACAAGGACTGATAGTGTAGACAAATTCCAATACTGTGCTAGTTTATAACAAAATTATTCATGAATATGTTGATCAACAATATACAAAATTCCCACGTGATCCATGAAGACAATAGTCTCAAACGCTTACCAGTTAGGTCCTCCATATTTGCAGGTTTCACATCAACAATGTTGAAACTTTGGTTGCTAATTTCCAAGTTCCAAAGATTTATTCGCAGGTCATCAGCTGATATGAAGGTTTCACCATCACTAGAATAAATGAAGAGAGACATGATTAGTGAAATTTCATAAAACCATGCTGAAAGGCTACTACACCAACTGCATGTTCCACAGAGATTACAAATTTATTCCTCAGAAGTACCCAATGAAAATGATAAAACAGATAATAAGCCTCATGTCAAACTGTGTTGGGTACATGGATCTTTTTCTACATCCTGCTCTCATAAATACATGGCCCAGAAGTCCTATAATAGTCCACTCATCAATCTTTGAATTCACCATATATGCAAAGAAATTCTTGAATTCTTGCCAAAGTGCTAAGACCAAGATAACATTGGAAAAGTTGGGAATTGGAATCTGCAGTGAAAATACACATACATCTAACATCCACAGTGATTCTACAGAGAAGAAAACATCAAGTATCATCCACAAAATATGAGCACCAGGTCACAAAATGTGATGTTACTTTTTCTCTAAACATAGTGTTTGAGAATGCCAGGTGGTAAATCATCAACAGGGATAAAGGCACTGGCAGAGAGAAAAAAATGAAAAAAAAATATAAGAAAATCTGAATGGTAAGCATGTAGGCCAAATATTGTAGTCCTTTCCCAAGGAATCACATATACACAAAAGAACTACAATGTATAAGCAATACATGCACATCAATGCTGAAGAACAGAATACAGATACCAGCCAGTAAACCAAGAGGAAAAGAACTACCTGTTGTTAGAAATTGAATTGATGTGATAATCATGAGCATGAGCGTATACCCTCCGGCATCGGGCCACCAGACTGGTCTCATTGCTAGTAACCTAGGTGTCAAATAAAAGAAGAGTTAGGTCCACATAAGGTCATTCAAGGCATCACGGAAACTAAATAATATCATTTGACAATGCCACTGCCAAAAGTGCAAACTATCAAAATGGAACCTTTGCTGTCCAGTAAAAAGAAGCAAGAATAGAGGGGCACTTCTTTAACAATCCAATATACAGGCTATCTCAAATACACATGTCCCAAGTCTTTTGCACCAGACCAAAATATTATTTAGATTTTTTTTATTTTTGGTGTAGAGGGGGGGGGTTGCGGTTGGAGTATAATTTCCAATGCATTTAATTGTTATACCAGATAGCATGAAGTACCTACAATAAAAAGTATCAAATTGAAGCATTGTGCATTAGACATGGACAGTCCTGAAAAGGAAGGCCATGCTTATTTGAGGTACAATCCCAGTGGCATTTTACAGAACAAAAATCTACAAAGACCTTATGAATGCACGGAATGTGATAGAATAGGTACAACTACCACAGGTAAACGGAGTGATGGAATGCCACCCGGTGGGAACTCAAAGTCATTGCCCAGTAAACTGGGAGGCCTTTCGAGGCATCCTCCATTTGGAAGATAAGGTTTACCACTACCCAAATTGCTTGAACTCGCAACACTACAATTTCCTAGAGCCTTTGAAGGGTCCACATTCATGTCAGAAATTTTCTTAACCTTCTTTTCTTGAACCTGCGAAATGCCAAGACAACAGAAAAAGAAATAAGGGCCTATGGAATGCAGTGAAATATAGACCAAAAAATGAACAACAAAATTTGGGCCAGTAGCCAAGAAAATATTTTTGATATACATCTGCCACAGTAGGTTATTGATCCATCTCAATGTCATTATAAGCCCTAATAATCAAAATGAGAATAATACAAAGAATATATTTATGCAGGTTACACAAATTCAGTATGCATTGGTATATGCCACTAACAACCCCAAGTTTCATGCAAAGGGAATTTAACAACCCAAATTCATGGCCTGGTCTTTGGGCCAACAAACATAGTATAACTTGTTGCACCAGTAATTTTCTCCCACCAAGTACAACCCCATGCCATTTGGATATTCATGCTTCACATCTAAAACAAAACAAAGAAAAAACACAAGAATCTTGATATGGTAATCAGTAATCTAAAATCACAATGCCCTGAAAGAAGTCATCACATACTAATACATGTACACTAGCTAGCCAGAAACTCCCCAACTTATTGAAACTAAAATATTCAGATAACAAATACTTATCATATTGAACCACAAAAAATAAGGAGAAAATACCTGAGGGAAAAAGTCCTTTCTTACCTTCCAAAACTTAATGGTTTTATCATTAGTAGATAGGAGAAAAAGAGCCCCATTGGCTGTTTGGCACCATCTGATCTTATTAATTTTCTCCTCTATTTCCAAACTCTTGAGATAGTCAAACTGGAACAAATATATGGAAACATGGGATGAATGTTGACGGTGCAGGCAAGACAAAGTCAATATATCTGAAACTACATGCCCTCTAATAGAGGAAAACAATACCTCAGGTTCATGGCTCTGAAACTCTGTTTTATAGCGAAACTCAGGATGTCTATTAATTGAGTAATCCATTCTCTCCAAATCCCTTCTAGATCCACCATGCTACAACATAGAAAAGAAAATAAAATTGCTTTATTGAGTCATGGAGCACACTAAATTCATTAAAAAGAAAAACAAGTGAAGAAAGATTTCAACACTGAATGTAATGAACATACATCCTTTGTATCTGTTCTCTCAAAGAGAACCACTCGGCCCCCACGGTCACCAGTAGCAAGATGATCACCAGTTTTATCAAATTCAATGGCTGAAATAATGTCAACTGCAGCAAGCCACAAAACAAGAAAAAAAATTTCCATCACAATCATCACACTGCACAATAACATTGATATTAGTAGCACAATGAAAAAATATATATATCTAGTTAAAACTTGTCTAAATTTTTACATTACATAAAGTCCCTTTTATTTTCATTCATTGAGGTTTTAAAGAAGAAAGGACAATAGCTAGTAATGGAAACTACTACCATGAGGCCTTCCAGTCCTGCTATATTTTTCTGTTCTCTAGTGTCTTTCTCCAGCAAAATAAAATTACAAAATTCATATTTTGAAATGGCCCATGCACAAGCATGCAGTATATCAAATGAAAGGAATATCCAAAAACAAGTAATGAATAACTTAACTTTTTCTGATAACCTGTACATAACTTTTTGCCAAATTAGATGCTGATTCAAGATCCCACCTAGTCCAGTTGTACTTGCCAACTAAATTGCTTAAGGAGACTATGTGAACCAGTGCAAGTTCATCAGCAGAGCAACATTATACTTGTGTGATCTAAGCACGCACAATTTTGGAAAAATATCATTCTTAAACAGAAACAAAACATCAAATATCCCAACAGGAAAGATCATATGATTCTTCTCTATAATCAGTTAATAACATCATTCCTGAATACATTCTAGGATCAGAAATAATTTTTTCCAACTTAAGGTGCAAGGAAAATGGTTTCTTAATGCCTTCTGTAAGAATCTTCCAAGAGCAATCAAAGTAATATAAACTAAAATGTCATAAATCATATACTTATTTCAAAACCCATAGTATTATTAAATTCATATTTTCTTTTATTTTCAGAATTCTTACTGTCAGCCTTCAAAACCTTTGCATTATCTATTTTTTATAGCTGCTTGTTCCATGTCAACTACACAAACAAAACTCTTGGATTTCTAATTGCAAAGGTGAAAATTTAAATCCCAAAACTTGCACTTTAAACAAAGACCCTGAAAAAGGGCTTTTAAAAATCATCCCCAAAATCCTTGAAAAAAAAACACTTCATTTTTGCAGACTTATTCTGCTCACCCAATCCATATAACATGGTTTTGCTGAAAGTTTCGCAAAACAATCATTCTTTTTCTCTTTTCTTTGTCAGAGGGTGGGATGTAAAGGATGACATCCCTCTTAAATTCCCCATCCTGAGTCTGATAATTCTACCATGACATTTCCTGACAAACAAGTGCAATTTCTTGCACAAGAGTTTACCACATAACTTGTTGCAGCATAAGCCCTATGTGTGATCAAGACAGATATAGATGGAAATCCAATACATCCAATGAATCAAACCCTCAAGCCTACACTGTCATGCAGATCAGTTATCTTGACTAATTCAGGTACATACCAAAACTAAATTGGCATCAGAAAAATGAAATAATGCTGGTTAACATATGCATGTCTTACAACCAACATTGACTAGGTCTAGATACAATCCAAGTGGACCATTATTTCCATTTTGAATGCACAAACACATAGACATTTATTTGTATGACTGAAATACACATGGTCAGGTTACATTTTGAATTGTATGAGTTACGCTTCACACCTAACTCAAAGTTATAAGATAGCGTAAATTATTATTTAGAAAAAGGATACAACTCATCATGTCAAGCTCTATTTGTCTCTAAAGAACAGTTTCCTGAATCCCACTCCATAAATGAGCAATGAGTAGTAGGATAATCGACAGAACCAATGCTTAGTAACAATTAGTCAAGCTATTCTAGGGCAACATTGTGCGAAATCAATCCCCTTCAAACACTAAGAAAAATTGTTCAGCAATGCTCTGCATGTTAAGTTCAGCCAATTAGAAACAGAAACTTGGTTAAAAAACTCTGACTAAATCAATGGATTAAAGAACCAAATACACATATTAATCAATGGATGGACAGACACTAAGATCCAAAACCATAGCCACCAAACTTGTAAGTATTCACACTCTAAATTGACCCAATTCCAATTGTAATCCCCAAAAACCATTGCAAGCACCATGGATAAGTTGACCTCCGCATTAACTTCATAAAGCTCACTTCTTTATAGCTTATCCCTCAATCTGTTAAAACACTCAGTCTCTCTATCAATCATTAAACGTCTTCAAACAACAATAAGAACCCAACATACAAAAATGATAAATTCTCATTGACCCAAAAACCCAAATACCTATTACTCCTCGACCCACGATCCATTTCGGATCTACGACCCGGAAACAACCCGGATAATCAGTAAGCTTACACAATATGCACTGGATCCAAACAGATTACACTCCCACAAAAATTTTTTACCTTCTTGTACTTCCTCGCCGGCGGTGCGCTCGCCAAAGACCTGAGAAAATTTCCACTCCAGAGGCTGCGATGGGCCCGCCGGAGCTGCAGCGACCTCATCGCCACCGTTCATTGTTCTTATTCTCCAATCTATACTTTCCCCCCTTTTTTGGGTTCTTCTTCACCGATCAAAAATCAACAGCGCACGATTCAACTCTTTGTCACAGCACAGCCCCAAGCCGGAATCAATCAAAAAGATCGCATCTTTAGCTAAATCGAAGCACACCCAGAAGACCCATCGATCGAAATTTTGATCTTCTGTTGTCAGAATGAGTGGTTTTTTTTTTCCTTTCTTTTTTGTTTCCCTTCTTTATTTTACAATTCAGTCATTCATACAGAGCTTTTGTGTGTTAGTTTTTATTTTTATTTTTTTCCTCCTAACACTTCCGTTTTCTCTCTATGTATTTTTTTTTTTTTTAGCCACTCTCTCTCTCTATATATATATAAAAGAGGCATGAAATTCCACTTTCTCTCTCTTTGTAAGCAGAAAAATAAAATGACAAAATTAAGAAGAACAGAAAGTGTTTTTTTTTTATTTTTAGTTTAGTTCGTTTCTCACTCTAAATGAGAAATTTGGGATTTTATGGTTTTTTATTTAAAAAATAAAAGAATTACTAAGAAGACCATTAGGTAGCCTTAGGCATTCAATTTCTAGACAATAAAGTATATTTCTTTTATAAATATAAAAATTGGGCTACATTTTGTGAGAAATATAATATATATTGGTTTTTGAAAAAACGTGTGTATTATATAATTAGTTAGGAAAAATAGGGTATATTTTTTTTAGAGGATAGATTTTTTTTTTTTTTACAATGCATTGTATTTTTTAATAAAAAAATATATATTGAATTTTTTTGGAAAAAAATTATAATTTTTTATTTATAAATTATAATTTAAACTCTATATTAAAAGAAAAAATGATTTAGGGATTGAAAATTAACATTTTGGGGAGAGAAACACAAACAAACCCCTCTTTGGCTTGTGGCTTGTGAAAGAAAAACACTCACTTTCACTGTCTTTAGTTCTCTTCTATCAAATAATGGGGATTTTGTTTTGTTTTTCTTTAATAGAAAAAATTATTTAGATCAATGATAAAGTTACAATGACCCATACGTTTCTACCTGACAGGCGGTTTTCATTGGATGGTGACACCAGGAGACTGTCCTTGATTGATGGTTGATGGTTGGGCTATATAGCACGATAAGATTGAACTTAGAGGTTGTTTGGGAAAGGTCTGATTGTGTTTGAATTGACATGTTTGTCCTTTAGCGTCTTGTTGTTTTTTAATCATCCAAGAGTATTCTTGACGAAGAGATCCCCGAGGGTGGAACAGTCATTTGAACTGGCGGTACCTATCCAACGAAAATTTCAACTAGCGAAACTTGTAATATTTAATTGTAAAAAATTCATATGATAGCTCATTCAAGTCTTAAAAAGTGATCAAATACATAATTGCAGTGTTAGCACAAGAGACAATAAAAAATAATAGTATAAAATTAACAGCATAATTGAATCAATCTTAATTATTAAAATTCATGTCAAGTTATATTGTAACAAAAATAATGTATCATGAATTTACAATTATAGTCATACACTCTATCGAAATTATTTTTAGTTTAAAAAAAAAAAAAAAAAAACACTATAAGTATTAAATTTATTTTATCTGCATTTTAAGTGTGTAAGAAATAATATAGATTCATCGATATTTAAGTAATAAATTAAATCAAAATATTAATAAATAACTTAAGTCTATACTTACAATAATGATAATCTAGATCTTTGCCGTGCTCCTATCTCACTGATGTTGACAAAAATGCTGTCGAACCAGCGAGTAAATTTCACATGGGGCATGCCCGGTTGGCTGTACTGTGAATTGAGCGTAAAGAAGAATCTCTGGTGCACCCTCCCACCGCTGTAAAAAAAAGGTGAAATCCTAATGCCATTGAATGTCCAAATGTTTCACAAAGTTGACAGAACGTAACAAATAATTTGTCTTGATTTGGGCAACTAGTTGGCGCCATGATCATAGCATCTGTTTTATTGACTTTCTGGGGTTGATAGGACAAAAGAGAGAATAATAATAATAATAATAATATATTTTATTTTTTTTTTTAAAAAAGGAGGTTACAAGGGAATAAAGTATCCAAACTTGACATGGAATTTTTTTGATTGAAGTACCTAATTTTGGACAAATGTCATCCTCAGTTTGCCGATTCATTGGTTCCCCCACAAGTTGTCTTTGCATCCTCAAATTATTGTTTTCGAAGCCACTCTCCCCCATTCAATTAATAATATATGCTGGAGTCAATTTACAGGAGTGTTCATCAAACTACTCAACTCGCCATATCCAACAAATCCAATTTAATTTTTAACTAAAATTGTCTCAAATGTCGAGTAAAAGATTAAACAGAAGTTTGTATTTTAGAGAAATTGCAGCCAATGATTCAGTTTGGCAGAAGGAAACAGGCAAGTTATGTGTATATATATAATACATTAGCAGTTTTTAACCTGACAACTTTGACAAGATTTCAAGGTTTGCTGTAAACTAATATATATATATATATATTTTTGACTTTTGTGCAAATTCCATTTGGCTGACTTCACAATGGGATTTTCTAATAATTTGTAGAATATACTACGTTGCCAGTTGAAATTTTTTAGTATTTATTTGACGATATAAAAAATGTGCTCAGGATTCTAATATTGGGGTCATACGATGGCTACAACGCCAACAGAAAGTTGCAAAAGTCCCACTGACATTGTTAGACCTTGTAGAAAAGGCAAGTCTTGCATCCCATTAAAAGTACAAATTTTCCCACCAACTAGTTATTCTCTTTCTCTCACTTTTTTTTTTTTCTAACTTTTTTGGGTTTGTAAGTTTGTCTTTTTCTGAATTCTTAGATTTTAGTTGCATTCTTTTGTGAGTGTGTGTGTGTTTTTTTTTTAATTAACAGGTTCTTTTAGTACATTCTTTTAGTTGTAAACGCGAGTGTCTATTTTTCTTCACTTTATTATCAAAATTTGTTGAGCAAATTCCAATTGTAGTTACAATCTCTCGTGAAAATAATAAGAACTACATATATTTAATTTTTTTGTTTTTTTATTTATATTCTATGAGGTGAGATTACCGTGTGCTATAATATTCTTTTTTATCACTTTACATGCAAATTTGTTGGGCATATGGGGTAGAAACCTACCAAACTTGACAAATGAAAGACTTCACATGTTTAGGGTTGTTTCTTATAGGCCTAAAAGGTAGGCCAAGCCTAGTCCAAAGCAAACCCACATTGTTATTCAGGTCTACGACCAGTTCTTGGTGGGTTTAAATGAGTAAATATGGCACATATGATAACAAGAACAGCATGCCGAGTGGGTAACATGTTTTAGGCCCAACAAAAATGAGTAGTATGCTAGGTGGATAACATGTTGGGCTGCCAAAAGAAGGAATGAAAGTGAAATTTGCCTGCCATGTATTGCTGATCATGACCATCTAAATAATTACATTTACCTCACACACAGAATGGTAACTATCTGTTTCAAGGAAATTTGTTGGTGATTCACTTGCATTGCAATGATCATTCAACACTAGCAAAATGTACTGCTTTGAGTATTAAGATTTATTTATTTATTTATTTATTTTCTTGCATTAAAAATTTGAAGCTACCCCAAGAATGTGCTCAGAAAATAGAGTAAAATTCAACAATAAACCATTGGCAATAAGGTAAAATTCACATAAATCGTGCAATTTAGAGTTGTAAAATTCAAACAAAAATGCCCACAAAAGTGAGCATATGGCAGTGCATGAGGCTTGAAAGAAAAGACGCATCATCATCATCATCATCAACAACTATGGGTGTCTGCAAATGACATTGCTGTTCTGAGGTCAATCTCTTGCAATCCATCACATACGTGCATATTGTCAAAGTGTACCACTCGCAAATCCAGTTAGTGAGAACACATCCTGGACGAGATGTATTAATCAGAATGCAAATGGGATCATCCGAATTCTTCATTCTTGATATGACGTGTGCTAAGATGCAAAATGCTAAAATGTTGCATGCTTTGCAGTCACTTGCGGAAGATACAAATTCTGGTGCAAAGTCACTTACAACAAGGAGTTGACTGGTGAGTTGGATGATTGCTACTTTCTACGTCCACTATTGGCACAACATAAGCATATTGAGTGGGAAGGTCAAGTGGTTTTAGGTCAAGATTCTGTTGCGGCAATAAACATCACACATGTCTAACGTAAACCTACAACTGCTTCAAATAATAATCATTTGCTATAATTTCATTGCTACCAAATTTAAAATTTAGGGTAAGATTTAACATTTGAACTCGATATCTCATTTATGGTTAAAATCTTTAAATACTTCAAAACAACAAAAAAAAATGTTTTATTTTATTTTTAAACTAAGCATCTAAACCCTTTTTTTTTTTTTTTTTTTACACAATCATCAGCATCAAAACCTATTTGTGTAGTTGAATTTTGACGTAGTTGATATAGAAAAGAAAAATGATCACGGAAAGTTGAAAATGGACGTGATTTTGGTACATTCTGATTCTGGTGGGTTCCAACACATTGGAAAGGCATGAAATACGAAAAAAAGGTAAGTGAGTGGTTATGCTGTCACGTTCCATATGTGAATATAGCTAAAATTGTTAATTATTCGGTTGGACGCAGGTGGGGCTCCTCAATTTTCAACCAGTTCACAGGAACAACGACTTACATTTCAGTATATATATATATATATCCACACCAGGAAAAAAGGAGTCTTGTTTTCAACAGAAGCACAAAAGGGACTGCGAAAAAGCCACAAGTTCTGTGTCCACCTTACATTAATATTTTACATTACAATACATGAAATTGAATACTCTGACTCATGTTTAAAGGAAATTGTGACAAACTTATCCTAAGTTATTATAATAAGCTAGAATTTTTACAAATGACATTTCTGAACTTTGCATATTTTAAAATTGACATGTCCATATTTTTCTTAACCAGGTGGGCTTGTTTCTGAAATAATTACCTAGAATATGGAATCCACCAACGAATGAAATGGTTTTGCCAACCGAGAATTTATTATAGGACTTAAATGCATTTGTATACAATAAAGAACTTGATTAATATCAAGAAAAGAAAAGAAAAGAAAAGAAAAGAAAAGAAAAGAAAAATTCTGGTCAAATACAATTCTATATGTCTTTAAGGAATATTTTCACTGCCACTCAGTCACAAGGTGATTGATCCCCAATCATAAACTTTACATTTTAGCAAATGTTAATTTATGTGTTTAACTCATAACAAAGTTTGCAACATCAACCACAATAAGAACAATACTTTAATCTCAATTTTAAATCAAGAACAGTTGCATGCATTTTGTTTTACTGTGGGATTTAGCATCTATTTATTTCTAATAATTTTTTTTCTTTTTTAAAAAGAAAAAATTATTACCTTCAATTTATCGTAAATTTTGCAGATTATTAGTGTTCTTTTTATTAGCTTCCAATGGCAGGTCAACTTCATCACTATAAAAGTAAACTTTTTTTTTTATTTTAGTTATTTAGTATCAAACTTTTCTCAATCTTGTGATGAACTAAATGATTTTTTTTTAAAAAAATATTTTCATCTATAATAATAAATAAATTGTATCAAAATAGTTAATTTTGTCGTTCTAATTTCATTTTATAACAACTAAAAATAAAAAATATTTTTCAATAACTTAGTTAAATAATGAAAATTAATTTAATTTTTTATTAAAAATTTCTCAATAAATATTTAATAGACAATTTTTTTTTCAACAAACAAACCACGTTAATAGAAACTCTCATGTTCTGTTACCAACGTACCCCGGAAAACAACTACACGTGATACTCCTTTGGCTTCTAAAATTCCCATTGAAACCACTAATCTTCACTTTGACAAAACCCCACCGGTTCGCTACCATTTTCCTCCCCTCTCAATATAAATAGGCCTCTCGCTTACACTGCATTGTCACACCCATCGAGTAATTTCATTATCTTGGTGTCTTTGGCTGCAAGCCTGCAAAAGACACTTTCTTGCATTTTCTTTTCTTGTGTATTAATAAAAGTTTGTTTCTTGGGTGGCAATATGGCTGGAATTGTGGTAGTTTTTGACTTTGACAAGACCATAATCGATGTGGATAGTGATAATTGGGTTGTGGATGAGTTGGGTTTCACGGACCTTTTCAATCAGCTCCTGCCTACTATACCTTATAACTCTCTCATGGTTAGTATTAGATAACACAGGATGTTGGTTTTGTTTTATGTTTTTAGCTTTTATGTTCTGTATTTGACTCCATGGCGTACGGCTCTTGTATATTGATAACACCCTTTTTTTTTTGTTTTTATTGATTCTTTTTTTTTTTTTGTTGAGTTTTGTAGGATAGAATGATGAAGGAAATTCATGCAAAGGGGAAAACAATTGATGACATTATAGAGGTTTTGAAACGGACCCCAATTCATCCCAGGATCGTTTCTGCCATTGATTCAGCTCATGATTTAGGGAATCTCTCCTTCTCTCCCATTTTCTATTGATTTTTGTCTAGCATATGTGTGTTTGTAATCCGAAGAATGAAATTTTCTGACTTTCGTTGTGTTTCTTTCAGGTGCGAGTTAAGGATTGTGAGTGATGCAAACATATTCTTCGTAGAGACAATCTTGAAACGTAGTGGACTAAGAGATCATTTCTCAGAAATTAACACAAACCCCGCATTTGTTGATGAAGAAGGGAGGCTAAGGATACTCCCTTACCATGATTTCACTGTGTCTCCTCATGGTTGTGGTCTCTGCCCTCCAAACATGTGCAAGGTACTTTAAAGCAACTAGAAAGGATGTTTGGGATTGTTTTGCCTTTGTGGGGTCTTACCAGTCAAATTTGTTCTCTTTTCCATAATCTTTGGAACATCTTTCTTGTTTCAGCTTCTTGGTTATCACATAATTTGAAGGAAACTGTACTAAATTACTACGGAAACATTAATATGAAATAGTATTATAATTGTCTTTTAGTGCATAATTGTAAATAATAATTAAAATCATAAATATGCAATAACTCAAATTAATAGTGTTTAATGCTGGTTGGCCACTTGTGGTCCCACCATAACCAAGGATTTGCTGGTTTGAATGATTATTATTATTATTATTTAAATAATTGTATTTTTGAATTTGATTTTTTTTTTATTTTTGGTGCTGATACTTCCTGTAAAAACAGGGTCTAATTGTTGAAAGAATCCAAGCTTCCATATCCAAGGAAAACAACAAGAAGATTATTTACCTTGGAGATGGTGATGGTGATTTTTGCCCCAGCTTGAAGCTTACAGAAACTGATTATATGTTGCCAAGGAAGAATTTTCCAGCGTGGGAATTAATTAGCAAGAACCCTTTGCTAATCAAGGCCAAAATTCATGATTGGACCGACGGGGAGGAGCTCGAAAGTGCGTTGCTGCAAAGTATCGATACAATAGCAACTCTGGTCAATTGTTTTCAGTTGGCTGCAGGCTGGAGGGAGTATCAACTGCAACCCAAGAAGCCCTGCCTAAAGCTCGCAGTCCCCCCCCCCCCAGTAGTTGAGGTTCAGTAAGTGGCAAGTGCCAATGATTAGCAACACGGTAATTTCATATGCACGTAGTGAATTTGATGTGTGGTAGGTCTGTAAGCTGTAGTACAATAATTATTTTTCATATGTTATTAATTTTTTAATATATAATCAAGGTTGATAATTGAATATTACAAATATACATCTAATGATTATAATAATAACGTTAAAGTTAATTTTGAATGCGACAAGTGAATTACATGGAGGTAATGGAGCTTCCCTACGAATTAATCCCATACCGAATTACCAATTGATTGCTCCTAATTCTCTACAAATGGCTCTTACAATCTTCATACTTATACCTCTCGGATTACTATAGCTTTCTTTTTTTAAAATTAAGAGGCCCATTGATCTTTTCTCGTCTCATAAATGTCCTTTGCTAACATAAAATGAAGCAAAACAAACAAATAAATAAATAATATATATATATATATATATAAGCTGAAATATGTAAATATATTATCTTTAAAAATAATTTTGTTTCTAAAAATAAATTGTTACAGTGGAGTATATTAAAGAGAAATAAAGAAAATAAAATAATAATAATAATAGAATTACATTGAAAGAATTCATAATAGCTTAGGACTTATTGGTCATTCATCCTTTGCATTATATAAGTACAATGATATACATCGAGAAGGATCAAAGCCAAGGAGTTAGAGATTTTAACTAGAAAGAGTGTGATTTATGGCCTATAAAGGAGATGGCTAGGTCATGCTGAGGGGGAAGGTGAGAGAGGGGCAAGGTTCCCACTCCCCTTCTCCCGATTTATTATGCAATGTTATTATAATTATTAATTATATATTTTTTAAAAAATATAATGATAATTATTATATATTTAATAATTATAATAATATAATATATTTGTGAATGTAAATCAACATATCAACTTCAAGAAGTAAATGCGTATAGAAGTCCAACTAGACTTTTAATATATATATATATATATATATATATATACCCTTTTTTTTCATACAGGTTTCTACACCTACAAACATAGTTATGTCTGCTGGCATCCAACCACTAGGTGAATAAATTAATAGGAAGTTCCCAAATCCTCAAGAAATGGATTCTAAAATATACAATTTCTTCCACTTAAAAAATGAGAGATACTTGTCCTCAACCAAGAAAATCAATGTTATGAGAAGCAAATCTGACCCAAAGAAAAAATGTAACTGGCTGCAAAAATATTTAAAGAAGGACTAGGACAGAAATCAAATATATACAATTTTATTTTTATTTGAAAATTATTTTATAATTCAAAATTATAATATCTAACTTATAATAAAATTATCATATCGTTACATTTTGATTTATTATATTTTTCAAAACTCAATAGTTAAATTTAAAATTTAGAGATGAGTGAACTCGAACTACTAGCATTTGTCATTGAATTAACCATTACATTGAAATAAAGAACAAAATTTTTTTTTGTCAACAAGCTTTTCCTAAAGGATAGTAGGATCATCTTTAATGTCAATAAGCACTCAATAAAAGGAAAGTGGCCGCTAACCCTATAATGAGGGTTAGGCAGTGCCTACAATTGAAATATGAAGTAGTCTTAGTGTTGCTACCATTACATTGAAAAACCCCACGCACACCTTTAATTGTGGTCTGAAATTATCATGTCCGATGTACTAGATTTTCAGCTGTGTTTGTTTGTTTATGGAGCCGGGTCTACGTCCGGGTTAATTGATCCAATTAGACCCGATAAATATAATATAGATGAATGGACAATTTAAGAGGGCTTGTGGAGATAATATAAGAGCTTTTATGGCAACAAGTCAATGAGTTTAAACCACGGTCCCTCGTTCTGATTTTAACTGTGAAATTTTGTAGGTATCTTGGGTTTGCACTTTGTTTACGCTTTTAACTCAGACCCCCCACGCTCATAGACAGTAACATGGTCACCGTCTTCTCTCATGGTAAAGTAATCACACAATATCATCTCTTCTGTGGGAATGTGTACTTTTTGGGCGCATTAAAACCAAACCATTCTTTTAATTCAATCAACTCAAAGACAATAGGTTAATTTTTTTTCCTTTTGCTTTATTTTTTTTTTTTCTAAAAAAAAAAAAGAAACCTTACTAGAACCTGAGAAATTTATTTTTATAATTACTTAACGATGAATTTATTTTATTGTGACTTGAAAGTCATAATTATAAAAACATCTTTTGGCAAAGGTAAAGGTATGACTATGCATCCATTTTTCAGTCTTCACAATGTGAAAATCTCGTGCACTCAGATTGAAGAGCATCTCACATCTTAACTTTCTCAAGTGTACGAAAATGCCAACAGGTATTTTTCAAATGTTTAATGCTTATGCAATTCTCAACGCTTGATTTGTATTTGTAGGGGAGATGTTGGAGTTTGATGTGCCTTCAAAGCTTATGGAGACTGACTCTTCCTTTTCTGAACTTGTGGGTGAATATTGGATTGCTTGCAAGGGAAACTCCATCTAGAGCTCCCATCTCCTAGGGCCCACGCTACTCGCAAAGCCGTTGATTTTCAGTAGTTATTTTCTATTTGTATTACTTGCAAGAGAAACTCCACGCACCTTGTCTCATGATTGAGACGTGGAAGGCAGTGCTTTTGATCAGTAACAAAATGGACAGGACAGGAGTTGCTACTTGTTAATTGGAACCTAAGTCATGCCTTGCCTCAACTTGTCTCTTTGCTTTGTTTTTACGGATGCTTTTTCCTCTTTGCTTAGCTTAGTTAATCACTTTGGCTTAATGGCCATCATTAGATGAGTAATTACTAATTAGTGGCAACCAAGGGCATGGCTCCAGATGCCACCGCATTCTCGCCTTTTTACCCTTTTGAGCATTTAAGACAACGTGATCCTTTACCTACTGAGACAAAAGTAAAAATAAATAAATATATTGTGCGTTCTATTTGTGGTGTGACACACACATATATATACTAACAAGGGATGGACTTATATTATTATAATTATTAGTTATTGTGATCTTTGGAGTTGATTGTCATTATATATCAAATTATTATAAATAAATATGTAATTAACATTCAAGATGGTAACATAAAGTGATATTCTTTTTGGGTTCTGGTCAAATAACGTATCTGTAACATTTTTGAATAATTACATAAAACTTTTGTTGTAGAGTTTACATATGTTAAGAGTGTATAAAATTTGACGTTCGTGTCCCAAAAGGATTCTAGAGGCCCTGCCTCTACCGAATTGTGTTGAACATCGAAAATGCTTTTATTGCGACTAGTGCTTTTGAGACTGCCAGGCTAATAATAGTTGGAGGCTCACAAAGCTACTGAACTAGCAAACCACCAACAAAAATGTGTTCATTTTCAGCAACCCAATGACACTGAGACACACCCTTGATTAGAATTCAGGAGTTTCCCAGCTAGGTTGAGCTGCACGACTGCAGTCACTCTTAGCCCTTATTGCCTTAAGAGGCATCACATATTCATGGCAGCAATATTGTACAAGGTCATTGCATGATTGCATCTTTGAGAGCTGCCATCCCATAACACAAAAATCTATTCCAAATGCAGTGCAAGACATTGAACACGAAAGAAATGTTGAGTCATTCTGGAGCTTGGGTCCAACCAATCGAAACTGAACACGGATGAATCCAACATACAGGAAATCAATATCACTGCGTATGATCTATTGTATGCTTGACAATTCAAATCTACAACAAACTTCCATGTATAACTTAAATCCAAAGATAAAGGGAAACAGATTAATTGGCCACAGCACGTGCCTTGTACATGCAAATATATGCCATATGCCAATCACCTGAATCAAGAAGACATCAGAAATTAAAATTGCACAGAAAAGGATTACAAATAATGGGTGGTTGATATATGGACAAGCATGAGCTTACCTCCTCCAGATAGCCTAGTTATGTCTTCCTCTCGCTTTGGTTTAGGTTTATCATCATCAAACTCAATCCATTTCCCTGTAGCAAGGGGGAAAACATAAGTCTAAAAACTTAAGCCTACTATCATGCTGGTGAAGCACTGAATGCTGGTCTAGAGAACCGACCACTTTCTTGCTTGACCCAAGCAACATAATGCCCTGAATCGGCACTCCTGCCCTGATGGGTCAGCACAGCAACCAAATCATATATTCCTGTTAGCTCTGATTCTTTGTCTGAAGAGCCACCTGGGACACAAGATACACGGGTTAAGATGGGTGAGAATTTTCAAAGAGGGACTTCAAATGTTGGAACAGGGCAAATGAGCATTTTCACTAAACCATTTTCATTGAAACCATCTCTCAAGGTATAAGACCAATTTCATTGTTTAGCATCTTAACAAAAATGCCATAACAATATTACATTGACATGAATTCAGTTTAGGAATTAAATTCTGATAAATCAAAATTCATGCCACCCTACAACCATACAAAAAGATGAAATGCATTTCACTACTAAAATTCCAAACAACAAAACACAGAAATGCTTAAGTCAACATCAATATTATTTTTGAAAGCTTTTACCTTCTTCTGAGGTCATCTTTGTTGACTCTCCGATCCCACTGGATGATCCCTGTAAAAAAAAACATAAATGGTGGTGAAATATAGCAGAAATATTCAGTGTTTATGTTATCATATTTGTATGTGAGGGCATGGCTCAAAAGTCTAATCACCTCTCCATCAGTCATCTTCACATCATTGTCTTTTGAACCAGACTTGCTCTCTTTAGCTTTCAAACCAAGCTTTTTCCCCTCCTCATCTCTTAAAATCTGATCATTATTAGATGAAAAAACCACTGAAATGCAAGTATATAGGCATAAAAACCATATTTGAACTCCAAAGGTTACCACATACCTGACGAGGGGCTTCCAATTTTTTGCGAAGATCCTCTGAACAGAAATCATAGACATCCAGCTCCAAAGGGTAATCCACTTTCTGAGAAACACAAAATGTTTAACTTACACTTTGTTGGACTTTCCTATTCTTGTACCAACAATTGGAACCAAGCCTTAACCCATTGTTTATCCAACATAGAAATATAACTCATATCTTGGATGAAGAAATTTTTTTAATTAATGACCACATAAATAAGAAACAATTTGGTTTCAATTACGTGCTATGCCACAAAAAAGAAAAAAAAAAACTCAAAACAATGAAGTTACCCGCAAAATCTTGGCCTTCTGATTTGACTCTCTCTTCCAGAAAAACCGAACAAACTGAATGGTCAAGTACCTTGAAAATGAAAATTTCAGCCCATCAGTATTTCTTCTATTTCACAAGGCAGATATAAGATTTAGAAGCTAGAAAAGGCAAAAGAGAAAAGAAGAAAAAAGAACGGAAAAGGATTGTGCTAATGAATTCAGATGACATAATTACATCCTATCTGCAGTTTGAACAAAAAGCAGACAGGAACAACAGATAAAGATGATCAGTTCCATGAGATATTTCAGGATAAATGAAGACAAAATGAAAAAAAAAAAAAAAAAAAAGAGGAAGAAAAAGAAGAAGAAATAAAAGGCATTTTGTTACCTTGGTAAGGCATTGATATAAGACTCTTTCAAGTAAATTGCACTACGTCCCAAGGAAGGAGAAACCTTCTCCAGTTCAGATTTTAAACCCTATATCAAATGCTAAAGCTAGTATCAGTGAATTGGAGAAATCTATTACTGTAAATAGAATTAGCAACTACCTAAATATGGTACAGATCATACAGGTTATAAAGACATTACATATAAAATACAGTAATGGAGTAGGCAGTAAAATATACTCCTGGGAGAAGAAAGTCAGGTTCAACAAGTAAATAGAATAATCACTGAGGTAAGCAGCAGCAATGGCTAGCTACTACCAACAAAAGGATCATTCACCTACAGTTAACAGCATTCAATTGAAATGTATATGGGCATTACGAGATTGTAACCATTGATCAGAAAACAATTACAGGGGATGCCAATCTTTAAATACTAGTGCTTCTTTCAGTCAACAACAGAAATCTCCATCAATTGTGAGAATTTCATGGACCAGTGCACATACAATGCAGGTTATTGCATGAAGATTTTTTTCTCTTTTTCTTTGAGTCTGAGACTAGAAGCATTAACATGCTATAAATTTCTCCCAGTTAATAACAAATGGATTTGACAACAATAGCACGTAAGGGTAGGATTTCAATAACAATGTATAGGCCTCACACAAGAGAAGAAAGAGGCATCCCAGTGCACAAGACTGCCACACTATAGGCCTTATACAAGAGAGTACTGTCAAAGTACTACTGTACTAGGACAGCAATATAAAGCCAAAGTCATTGGCTTGACTTCACTGACAAATAAAAAGAATTCTAATAACTAGGCAAGAACTAGCTAAGCACAGTAGGATGAAAACCAAGCTGTTGTGCACAGAACTCACACGATAATTGCACATAAGGAAAATAATTCACTCTTGACAACTGAATAGTCAGTAAAACTCACATGCTTGAGCCCTTCATGCAAATGGTTAACCTCTTGTGATATGTGACACTTAAGTGAATAAACCGATTCTGTCTCTGAACTTTCTTCACCACTTTCTTGGCAATGTATTCTAGTATAGAGTATCAAAAAACATAAAATATTTGTCAAAACTTTAGTCCTTTGCACACAAGAATGCTCATCTTCAGTTAACTGCCATTATACACAATCAAACAGTTAGCAGAAAGCTGCAACTGAAGCTTAGCAATTCTCTCTTTTAACTAACTCAACACACAGCTTAGCCATAAAACAACAGCTGTGGAAAAGCAAGTGAAGGTATACCTGCTTGCAAGTTCAATGCCAAACAGTGCCTTCACTGTATCCAGATTTCCACTGCAAGTTTAAAGATGATAAAACATTTATATGTATCATAGATGAATAGTCAAAATGCAAGAAACATGCACAATTATTGCTGGATATTCATGCCACACAAAGACACCATAACTACCTTGGATTTGGGGGTCTAAGAGACTGAGAAAGGATGTATAACAGTTGTGTCCAACACTCTTCTGCATCCTGTTACAGGGTTTGGACAACAGAGGTAAACATTATGGTAAGATTAAAACAACAAGGTAAGCAGATGGCAGTTGGAAAGAGAACCTGCTGCATGAAGGCACCATTGTGCAACTGGCCAAATTGTGGATACTTTTTGCACAACACCTGCAAGTAAAAAGGGACAACTAAATGTGCTACTTTTCATAGCTAATTGCCAAGGATGGCAATATGCATTTCATTCTCAACGTGAAAACATACAAAAAAATCTAATATAATTTGTCACAGGACCCTTCCCACGGGCCCATAGTGTGGGAGCCTCTTGCAATGGGACGCCCATTTTTTATGCAAAGTGCTACCCAATTCCAAGCACTTAAGATGGGATGGGGAACATGAAACTGTAGAATTGTCAAAAAGGGTGTCCCAATGCAAAAGGGTCAAATGCATGCAATCTTACACTTGTTTATGTAGGAAGATTGTTTTTGTGACTCAAATCTATGACTTTAAGGTCACAATGGAGCAACCCTACTGTTACACCAAGAATTTCCTTCCTCCTAAAAACCATATTCATTTTCCTTGGAATATAGGCCTTAAGCTCAAATTTATTAAACTGCATGTAGTGAAGAAGCACTAGTAAAGATAAAACTGGTGCGTTCACAAGTTGATTAGTTGACTTTCTTTCATTTATATAAGGCATCCACAAGTGCTTCTAATAGAAATAGACACAAGGCAATGTTGCAAATTAATGCGACAGGAAAAAGAGATAACCAACCATCCAAAACTGTGCAGGAGATACAGACTTGACACTTTTATCAAGGTCTTTAAATAGTTCTCGAGTTGCAGCTGTCAACATATGAGAAGTCTGATCCAAATCATTCCTCCTATCAGATGGATACCTAAACAAATTCCAAATTGAATCCAAATTCCAGTCACGCAATTAGGGCCACACATGTACAATCTGAAGCTTGCGGACAGTTTCCTTAGAAAATATACGGTCATTCAAAAAAGAAGAGATTTACTTCAGCAAAGCAGACTTCAACTCTGGAACAGAACGCAGGCATTGTATTGTGGAGTTCATGTAGCAAGTGTTACCTAAATTAGATAGGCCAGCAGTATGACCCTAAGAGCAAAAACAAGATTTGCAAATAGCAGCACATAAGTCAGTTGTATGGCCAGAATCGAAAAAAAGAAAACAGAAGAAAGAAATTAGATTTTCAAAATAAGCTTAAATTTCACTGCAAGATCACAATTTTCATATGCAAAACATCAAATACACAAGGTTAAGTGAAGCAAACCCACATCCACAACTTTAAAAGTTAAACTTGAAAACTATGAAATAATGTTGTTAGAACGTCTATTACAGTCCAGTTGGGCTCAATTACCAGAACATAGTTGGTGCAAATCAATACAGAGATAAGGATTCTGAACAAATTTTAAACAATAAATAGGAATTTCTCCATGCTTGTCACTCTTCCTTTCATCCTTTTTTTCCTTCCTTTTTGGCATAATTTGCAGTAAGTTGTGAGTTCCACTTTTTCACTAATTTTTACCCTTCAATTTTCATTTTCTCTTCATTTCCTGTGCTTCCAACACAGGTTTCCTTTGGCATATCTTCTCTGTTTACTTTTTATGAGCAGCACAGAAACTTGTATGGCTAAGTTGGATCAGGAGAATTTAAACCCCACAAACGCACTAAATTTGTCTTATTTCATTGGATGCACTGTGACTCTAGCAAATGACCTCTTCCAAAAAACAAAAAAAAGCACATTATCAGGGATATTACTTCAATGCTACTTTCAACCAATGATGCCTTGGCAACTAGTAAATAAAGCATGATGCATTAACATCATAAAGCCATTACTGTGTTGTGCTCGAAAGTGTTCAATGTGAAATTACAAAATTATATGAGAACAGAAAGAAGCTTACCACAGCAACCATGGTATATAAAGCATGACAGGTTAATATCATAAAAGCCATTAGCATGTTGTGCTGCAAAGTGTATAATATGAATTACAAAGTTAAAGAGAATAGAGTGAAGCTTACCACAGCAACCACTTGTTCCTCTTCTGGAAGATCTTCCATGAAAACGGGACCCTTCTCTGGGGCCTTTACAATCTCATCAGCAGTTCCCATCATCATCAATCTTTGACCCTGGAAAATATTTAAAGAAAACTGAAGTCATTTTCCAACATCAAGAGGGCATAATATTACAAAATCACTGAAAAGACCATTCACCTCTTTCACTTTTACTGTTGACCAATCATCATCATCCTGCATTGCCAAAGAATGAAGATACAAAAAAGGGATATTCAAATTCCATCATATGAGCATACTACAGATTCTTGGCACATTGGATGCGAGAGGAAAAAAAAAACTGTTAACACATTCTTGACTCATTTGACTATACCCAAAAACAGAAAACAAATAAACCACAGCAACTGACAGAACCATTTCATTACCTTCAACAAGCCACCCTTAAGCATAATCTTCTGTCTCTCCGGGGGCACTCCAGTCAAGTCATACAACTGGCACTTGAAGACATAAGGAGGCTGGCTTGTGTCTATTTCCACTTTCGAAAAGACCTCTTTCTGCCACTTTACACTGACTGCAACAGCCCATAGAAAATTTCAAATTTAACAACCCGATTTTGCAAATGAACAGAAGTTAAAACACTGCAATTCAGATTATTCATCAAATTCCAAATTCAGATTATTCATCAAATTCCATCTCGCTGATGAATGCATCAGACTGGCCATATTATATCATGAACTAATTACACAAAACACATCAGTCTAATCAGTTAATCACACCATAAAATCTTCAGAAATTCAAGACAAATAAACAAGTCCATTATCAGGGAATTCTTTCCACTGGTTCTCAAATCAGGAAGAGAAAAAGCTATTGCCATCATAAGCTGTCAGATGAGAGTTCGTTGAAATATATACAAACCTACTCTTTCAATAATTTTTCTCTCTTTTTTGTGGATAGACACTTGATTCATTCATACATACATACATACAAACATACATACCTTAACTGACTCGATTACACTCTAAAAATCAACTATAAAACCTAATCCAGGGACATCAACAGCAGCACCTACTAGTTGAAACCCTTCGCCAACCCAATAACCACTAGGCACATCTAGCAAAAACTTGACAATCATAATACTTTTAGCACAAAAACAAAAGGACCCAGTACACCAATTACAAAGACTACTCATAAATCTCCATCAAAAACCCGATAATCGCCGATGACCCAGTTCGTGAAACTCAAAAAGAAGCCCAAAAGATTCATGCTTTTAATAACTACAACAACCAATGAACCCAAAAGGTTACATCTTTACAGGCTACAGTGTATAATTAATCAAAATAAAAGCGAACGATACCTGTGAGCATGATTGATGGATTTATGAGGAATCGATCGAGAAAGGAGTTGTTTTTAGCTTACGCGTTTTGGCCTGTTGTTTCTTTGCTTGGAGGAAGGTAAAAACCGCAGCTTTTTCGTTGAGAAACTTTGGAGAAAGCTTCAATAGCTCTCGATTTCTAGTTTTTATGTACGGGGAGATACCGGGTCGGAACCCGAATTCGGATTTCAAATTGGTGGACGGGTTTGATGTTTTCGGATCGGATATTAATGCTGCATCTACGACGAGTCGTTTATGGGACAATGATTTTTTTTTTTTTGGTGCATTGAGAGGTATTGCCTTATAAATAATCCAATTCAAAAAAAATAATAATAATAAACCTCTCCTCTCCTCTCTCCTCTCCGGGGCAGGTACAAAACCCCAAAAACCTTGTTGTGCAACAATGTGAAGGTATCAGATTCTCGGACTTCAGACAACAATTGTAATATGTATAATGTTACTTGTGGGTAGTAACGATTGCTTTTGCCAAATTACCAATTGATTTGCATTTTCTACGTGTGATGTGACATTTTTTCGCACACAAGCCAAGCTTTATCAAACCCATTACAATATTACAGATATAAAAAGTTCTCACAATCTTCAAACTTACACTTCTAGGATTACTATAAGCCTATTGACCTTTTCCCATTTAGTAAATGCCTCTTGGTATCATTCAATTTAATGTATTCAAACAGGAGTTTTGTATTTAAATATTTAAATTCTTAATCGCTGAATTATCTTTTAAGGCGTGTGGTATGTAACATTGAGGAGTTACTTTTAGAAATATTGAAAAAAATTAGCATAAGTATCTTTGCATTCCATACCTTACTTGTTTTATGTTATTGTTACCTTTAACTCTTATGATTGTAATAATCAATGCTACAATTACATTAATTTGACATAATTTATTTGTAAATATTGTTTATATCAATAAGATTATCTTTTATTTATTTTTTTATTTATATAATTTTTTAACTTAAGTGAACTTGACTCAAATAATTAAATTAACCTATCTTAATTAATTTAATTTGATACTTAAAAGTTTAAATTTAAATAAATATAAAATTTAATAAACCATAATTTAATATTTTAACTTAATTTAAATTTAATTAAATTTATTTTTTAAATGTCTTTATTTCAAATTTTTAAAAATATTTTTTAAAAAAATTATTAAATTATAAATTATTTGAATGTAGAGGTACATACAAATAAAATATAAAAATTTTTGGACCTATACGAATGACAACGTATATTTATGCCAGTTAGATTTTTCGTTGGGAAATATATGTAAAAGGAAATAGAAAATTTGAAATGGACCATTTTATTTTTCTAAGTTTTATTTTTTATTTTTTTTTAAAAAAACATTTTTTCTATCAACAACGTAGTGCTCGGAGATCAACACGAGCTTATGTCTATATCTTCCCTTGCGAGCGCGACGATCACACAGTAATAACATTCTCTTTCTTTAGTTCCTCTGTTGATTAACTTTGCCAGACCATAAAGAAGAGACTTTTACAGAAGACAAAGGACCATCCCCCCAAAGAAGAATTCAACTTCCATAATACACAGCAACTTTGGCTAACTCCCCGTCAGGATTTGATTTCTTGAGGTGTGTTTCTCATTTGATGTTCTTTATGAATTTGAATTCCTGGGTTTTGTTTAGAATCGAATATCAGCATCTGGGTATGTTGGAAAGATTGAATCTTTGACAGTACCCACTGGTGGGTTTGTTGAAAAATTGAATCTTTTTGACTGTATATATTGGTTTTTAAGTTGTGAATTTTGGGGATTTTGTGTGTTTCTCTGTTTTTCCTGGTCAGTTGAGTACGGTGGTTGTTGAATTATTGCTGTTTGAGGAATTTGTGGTGGTTCCTAAGAGCTGTAAGTGGTGGATGAGAAAGCACAGGGCACTTCATTTTAAATTGATGTGTTTTTCTGTGTTGAAATATGGATGAAAATGTTGTTACACATGTTCAATATTCTACTAAGGTTGGTTAACTTCGGTCTTTGTTTGAGGTGTGCATTTGTTGGTTTATTGAAGCTTAAATGAACAATTAAAAATATTAAACCACAATGTTTCTAGTACCATCATGGTTAAGTTGTAATTAAAATAATAGGGTTATTAAAAATATTATTATAACTTTTCCCAATTTTCTTCCGTAAATTGATCAACTTTTGACAGCAAGTAGTTTTTTACTTTATTGGAAAACTTGTTCTATGATAGCAGGAAATAGAGGGTTGCTCAGAGTTGATAAGATTGTTGTGCTGAATGTTGCTACCAGTCAGTGGAATAGGGATGAATCCTGCAATGGATGATATGAACTTGCTTCAGCATGCACAGAGGCATCACTTAGTTGTCAGGGATATTGGAGAGGAGATTGATTTGGAAATTAGCCATGAAGACAATGACACATCATTTGGTAACACCCCTCTTATAAGTGGTCCACCACGAGATGCTTGTGTGGAGCAGAATGATGAGGCCAAGAATATGGCTATGGGTTCTCAAATTCCCAATGAAGGACAAGATATGTTAAAGACACACTCAGCAAAAAGGAAGAAGAAGGTGGTGAAAAGATGGAGGGAGGAGTGGGCTGATACCTACAAATGGGCCTATGTGGATGTGAAGGAAGGAACTCCAAGAATATTCTGCTCTGTTTGTAGAGAGTTTGGTAGAAAGCATAGAAGGAATCCATATGGAAATGAAGGCAGCAGGAACATGCAGATGAGTGCCCTGGAAGAACATAACAATAGTTTGCTTCACAAAGAGGCCCTTCGTCTCCAGATGGCGTCCAAAGATAAGATTATTGTCGATAAACCTATTTATGTAAAAGGTTAGTAACTATATTTTCGTTTGGGTTAAATATTGAGATTTGGTGGTTGCATAATAATAATGTGTTTCTTACTGGATACTTTATTGTAATTATAATACCTATGACAATGGCATGAATGCCCTTAAAATGAAGCTCTTATGTCAAAGACAGCCGGATCAATTGTTGAAGCTGCACTTAAAAGGGATCCCCATGAAGCTGAGTTTATACAATCAGTGCAAGAGGCTGTCCATGCTTTGGAAAGAGTGATTGCTAAAAATTCACAGTGAGTTCCTATGGATTAAACTATTTTTGTTTAATTCTTCACCTTATCATCCAAACTGGAGAAAAATTAAAGTCAAGTTGTCCATTGTAATTGAGTACTCTATTATTTTTCAGTTATGTCAACATTATGGAGCGGTTGTTAGAACCTGAACGGATGATTATCTTTCGAGTTCCTTGGGTAGATGACAGGGGGGAGACACATGTTAATAGGGGCTTTCGGGTACAGTTTAACCAAGCGTTGGGCCCATGTAGGGGTGGTATTCGTTTTCATCCTTCAGTGAACTTGAGCATTGTGAAATTTCTTGGTTTTGAGCAGGTACTTTTTGTAATTTTGGTTTATAACAGACTGTATTGTATCATTTTGTATCCCAACGTCATGTTCAAGATTATGTAGTTTTGTCATTTTCTATTCTTGATTCATTTATCTGAACAATGGTTGTTAGTGAACTGCATAATTTTTAGGGCTAATCCCTTTCCGAAGATGTATTGGAGAAGAACCATAAAATTAAATTGTGAATCACAAAAATAGAAAAAGAAGAAGAAAGAATGGAAGATAGAGAAAGAAGCAATGGCAAATGAAGCAAAATGCCTTAACCTATTATGTTTTCCTGTTAGCTCTGCAAGTGTAAGAGGCTTAGGTCATACAATGTGCATTTTATTTTGCTTTCTGCTGGACTGCAGACATTAAAGAATTCCCTGTCACTGTACAAATTAGTAGGGGCTGCAGGTGGTAGTGATTTTGATCAAAAGGAAGAAGAAGAAGAAAGAATGGAAGATAGAGAAAGAAGTAATGGAAAATGATGCAAAATGCCTTAACCTAATATGTTTTCCTGTTAGCTCTGCAAGTGTAAGAGGCTTAGGTCATACAATGTGCATTTTGTTTTGCTTTCTGCTGGACTGCAGACATTAAAGAATGCCCTGTCACCGTACAAATTAGGAGGGGCTGCAGGTGGTAGTGATTTTGATTCAAGAGGCAAAAGTGATAATGAGGTAGCATCCAAACTATTGTATGATGGTCTTTTGTATAGCACTCCTTTATATTCCAAAAGTTTGAACTTTTTGATGAAACTGTTTGGACAGATCATGCGCTTTTGCCAAAGTTTTATGAATGAGGTTTACAGGTATCTAGGTCCTGACAAGGTAAGTAAAAAGGACATGTTGCTCTTTAATTACTTTGACTTTGAATTGCCAACTATCAGTCTCTGATTTTTTTTTTTTTTTTTCTAAAAAATATTAGGACATCCCTTCAGAGGAGATGGGTGTTGGTACTCGTGAAATGGGCTATCTGTTTGGACAGTATAGACGTCTAGCTTGTCATTTTCAGGTACTCATCTTACTTCTAGTGCTTCAGTTATTGCTACTGCTCTGAACTTTCATGACCATTTTTTCTGTATAAGTAAATACTTAGCTGTTGGCTCCAACTGAATTCATTTATGGCACACTTTAATTTGACTGTATTACTTTTCTTGCAGATTTAATTGACTGTTAGGTGCTTATTCATTTTTGAAAGGAAATTATAGGCTTGTATTTGCATCTTCATATGTATGCCTGACTTATGCAGGAAAGTTTTACAGGGCCAAGAATTTTTTGGTCGGGTTCTAGCCTTCGAACTGAAGCTACAGGCTATGGGCTGGTAATGATGGTTTTTCAAAACTCTTAGAGATTGCATTTGCGTATTGAGTTCATCAGTTTTACTATGTGCCTCCACATGTGTATGGTATTTGATTTTTTTCCATGCATTGCTATTTCTCATAAGTTCAGTTTATTTTTTACTGATGTCGCTTGAAGTTTCTTTTTAATGTGTTCTGTGCTCTTTTGCAGGTATATTTTGCACATCTTATACTTGTGGACATGAATAAAGAACTTAAAGGATTAAGGTGTCTCTTTATCTCTGAAAAAGCATCATTGTTGATTAGAATATCATCCAAGTCAATTCCATAGCATCAGAAAGACTTGACTGCATTCATATGCTTGCTATAAAAACATTGGCAACTTTAGGCCTTGTCTTGAAGACATGTTGATATAGAACGTTCATGTTTGATTAGTAGCCATAAGCTGCCCATTTTACCAAAAAGGATCCATAGTGAAATGCTGAAGTTTATTATTCGAATATATTGCTCTGAAAGAATTTTTCTGAATGTCCTATTCAGATGTGTCGTAAGTGGTTCTGGAAAGATTGCTATGCATGTTCTAGAGAAGCTAAATGCTTATGGAGCTATTCCAGTCACAGTATCAGGTACATTTGGGGCATTGGTGAATGTTTCAGACTAGATTTATTATGTGTTGGAGTGAACGGAGTCAAAGTCTATGAACGTAGTTTTGTCTTATGAATATATTAGGACTTGGAACACGAGCTTGGCACTATAGAGGCTCCCATTTTAGAATATATTTTTAGAAAGAGAATACAATGCCTATCTGCCTATGCTGTTTTCACCATGCATGATGAAGAATATTTGGCTTCATAATATTTTTGTTGAGAAACGACAATGTGACTAATGCTGAAAGCTGATAAAGTTTGGAGCACTACTTGTTTATTTGCTTCTATCCTTCATAAGGCAGGTTGCTTTCCTTTTGTAATTTGTAGTTGAGCACAATTTATGTATATATTTAGTATCTAATTGTGTTTTCCCCTGCAATCCGAAAGGCATTTGTGCCAGTAAAGGTGCATTGTTGTGATATCTTTCTGGGTCCTTGATCTAGTAGTACCTCTTCAATAAGTAAATGTTGTAGAAATTATTCCTGTTTCTTTTTCTGGTTGTTTATTTTTTGTTCTTGAAATTTCACAACTATGCAAAGGAAAACATTTCAATGAGCAGTGCTTATGACACAAGCCTTTCCGTGTTGTTAAAGTATAATAAATGATTTATATCCTAAGCCTCATTGGATAACTTAAGCTTTTAGGTGGAATGATTTCTTGACAGGGTATCAAAGTCTTTATAAGTGATCACAAATTCAAATCATGTTGCCCTCACATTTAATTGTGAATTGATTATAAATATATGGTTTGTACATGTTTCAGGCCCAAGTGGGCCTAGTTTGTTTGCGCTCCCAGCTCAAGTGGGTTGGGCTTTCGTGTGAGGGGGCATGTTGAAGTATATATATGATCCATATCCTAGGTCTTATCTAATAGCTTAAGCTTTTAGGTGAAATGGTTTCTTGAAACATGTAAAATGTTGTGCAGATTCAAAGGGCTATTTGGTGGATGAGGATGGATTTGATTACATGAAAATATCATTTTTGAGGGATATCAAAGCCCAGCAGAGGAGTCTAAGGTGTGTTTCCTTGCCATCATTTATGTTGTTGCCAAGTGGCCTTCTCTAAGTATTTTATTGTTCATATGTGTCACATCCACAGAGACTATTCAAAGACATATGCTCGGTCTAAGTACTATGACGAAGCAAAACCATGGAACGAAAGGTGTGATGTCGCATTTCCATGTGCTCCCAAAATGAAATTGACCAATCTGATGCCATTAATCTGGTTAATTCTGGTTGTCATATACTGGTAGAAGGTAGTAGTTCTCAGCATGATCCATTACAGCTTTAGTATCTCCTCTTCCTCTTCATAACTTATTTTTGTCAGTGTATCTTTATGTTTCTAGGATCAAATATGCCATGTACCCATGATGCAGTTGATGTTCTGAGAAAGTCCAATGTTGTTGTTGCCCCTGCAATGGCAGCTGGTGCTGGGGGGGTATGATATTCAGTTCACCAACCTATGTGCAATGACATGGCCTTTTTTATGTAGTTGGAGTTTTTCATATTATGGAGTTCGCTTGCTTTACATGTCGGTACTTCTGACATGTGTAGATTTCATGTTCAGGATTTTGTGATTTCCCTTCTCTTCCCTGTCTTCCTCAATACTTCTTTACTGTCCCTCAGTGCCTTCGATTCACTTCTTTCTTAACCCTGCATGCCCTTGATTTTATTTTTTTAAACAATCTTTTGTGGTCGTTTGAGTTTCCTTTGCTTATCCACAAGTGCATACACATTTACAAATGACAACTGTTATGTTATGTTCATTGCCGAAAACTTTCAAGAGAAAATATTTTAGCTGAAGCCGTCATTTTGGTCACAGTTTTGAATCATCATCAGAACAAGAAATAGACCAAAGTTAGGATAAAGTTTGGAAAATTGAAACTTCTTTTGAAGAGTAGTAAATCTTTTTGGACATAAGCAAATGAAAGACACATTTTTTTAACATGCTAAACCTCTAATCTACTTGTATCCAGGTTGTTGCTGGAGAGCTGGAGTTGAACCATGAGTGTAATATGTTGAACTGGTCACCTGAGGATTTTGAATCTAAGTTACAGGTGAGCCTAAAATTGCTATAAAATCCTTTTTTTGGTCACATAAATATTTTCAAACCTGAACGCTGGAATTTTATCAACACGGAAATGAGCTAAAGTGATGATGCTACGTGTCCTTTGTTAGCAACGATCACAGCATTTGCAAACAACCTAGCAGAATCAGCTTCAACCTTTTATGTATGTAATGTGTTTTTTATTGCTGTGAATTTATTAATGGTGCTAGCAAGCATTCAAAGGATTCTTTCTGCATAACTTCATAATTTTATTAAGTTATTGGACAGTGCTTTATGTACCAATGGATCTTGTAATAGTGGTCATCTAAATGCATTTAATGCGTCATAATTTGATTTGCTCCTTGTGCTATTTGTGTGATTTGTTTGCATAACTTGTTAGCAAGAATAGCTTAGCATTGCCCTTACTGATTTGGTTTTCCATTCACTCCATCCCATCAAAATATAGTTCAGGAATTTAAACAGTTACACTTTTCTATGAGTGGTCATTTCTTACATGGATTTCAAACTCGTACTTTGTGAGGCAGGAAGCAATGAAACAAGTATACCAGAGAGCCCTGAAGGCAGCCAATGATTTTGGTTACCAAAAAGAGAGTCCTGAGTAAGTGCCCCTGTACTAGCATTATATGCCAAGGTTTTCTTGCTGTCTATATTGGTTGTTATTTGAGTGATAAAGCTATGGGTTTGAATGTGCACGATTGTATTGTAAGTCCAAGATTTCTATCATTGTGTTATTAACACCCTGAGAAACTAGACATGCACATAAGCATATGCCTACCCAGACTTGCGATATTGTGATGAAGCAGTACGTGAACTACATTTGGTTGTGTACCGTAGAGTTCTATTTATCATACTCATTTCTTCCATTCCTTCTCTGCCAGGGCTTTGGCACATGGTGCTATCATCTCTGCTTTCCTGACTCTTGCTCAAGCAATGACTGATCAAGGATGCGTATAGAATTCAAGGATAGTGCTACCTGTATCTGCGTGCCTGCCAATGCTGCATGATTTCTTTTACACAAGGAGGGGCACTCATCGGCAAGAAGCTCAATATCTTGACCAGACTCATCCGGTGGGTATTCCCATTCTTAGAAGTTGATGCCAGGGAACACTGAAAGATTTGCCATATCTCTAGTGTAACATATGTGTAATATTATCCAGAAAGTGGGGACATTTGTTAGAACATGTTTAGTTGTATGGGAGGAAAAGATTTTGGTGGTATTGTGAGGCCACCAAAACTGGTATTTTGCTTATTCTTGACCCACTTGGGCATTCTAGAGGGTTGTGAGTTGTAATGCTGTGAAGTGCCAAATAAAGTGATTGGAAAATAAAGCCTAATTATTCATGTTATTGGCATTTGTCATGCTGAGAAATTCAAGGCTTATCAATCTTTTTACAGCATAGCCCCTTCTCCCACAGTCTCTTAGCCTCCTCTTGTTTACTTATTTTGTGTTTATTTGAGATGGAGATTGTCTTTTTCTGTTATATCATGTCACTCTCACTGCATCCATTATTGGGTCTAGAAATTTAATCACAATACATGAATGCTTTATATAATTAGAAAAGAGATTATTGATATGTAATCAATCTAACATTAGCTTGCCTAGTGACACATTGGTGAAATGACTCAAATTAATTAAAATAAAGACTAGATGTAACAAAATATTAATAAAATTAAAGACAGATCAGAGATTTGATTCCAATTCAATTGTATAGCTCCTTACGGTTTGATTTTTTAATAGGAGGAAACTGAAATTCAACCACCTCACATCCATTACTCCAATTAGCAATCTGATTCTTGATTGATTCCATTCCCATATCTTGTTTTTTGAAGAAAACATGTGGCTCCTGCATTTGACAATGAGTCCATAACAGTTGATGTGGCCCTGAAGTTTTGCTTACACGGAAACTGAAACTGGGCAAAACTGCACATCTATTGCAAAACAGGAAACCGAAAACAAGCCACGAAAAAAAAAAAAACTCCTCTCGTCTCTTTCGCTAGTTGAAAAATAAAAAACATAAAATTATTTTTTTAAAAAACCTCCTCTGTCTTTCTTCCTCACTCACGCCCTCTCTCTCTCTCTCTATCTGTGAGTGTTGTGTGCCAAGTAGACGTCAAAAAGTACGTTTTTTGATCCAAGCACATCTCTCATTCTCTCTCTCTCTAGATGTCTTGGAAGTGGTAGCACTGCAAAAAACCAGAAAATCTAGCTGAAAGTTAAAGACTGATGAAAGTTAAAAGCTATGAAGCCAAGGAATCAATACCCCCCAATTGGTAACACCTTACTTTAACGAAAATTAAAAAGAAAAAAAAAAGGCAGTTTCACAAACTAACAATGCTTTAAATCCACCAGAAAAAAAAAAAAAAGGTTTTAAACTAACCCCACCACCCCAGATCTCTTTTCACTATCTGCTTCTTTAGATCTTTCTTTCCCCTTCACAAAGTCCTTCAATACTTGTGCTTTTGTCATTTTTTTTAATCATAGTTGTTTGTCAAAGTTCCCATCTTTTTTACGTTTTTGGGGTTTAGTTTTGGTGGGGTTTATGTGTTGAATGCAATATTGGGGTTTGTATAAGTATTTGGAATGAGTTTTGGTTGTTTTGGGTTTCAGGTTTTGAAGGGTCTATGCTGGTGTCTCCATGAAAGCAAGGTTTATAGTAATTTTTAAAACATGGGTTTGGTTCAAAATAAAGAATTGTTATTGATATTTTGCTTTACTCGTTCATTTTTTTGGTATTTTCTTGAGAAAAACTGAGTTGGGATTTTTGAGATGGTAGCTCTGGCGAACCATACAACAACAACTTGAACGCCATTGATGCTTCGGTGGGCAGTTTAGTTTGGGTTCGGCGTCGAAACGGGTCGTGGTGGCCAGGTCGGATCATGGGTCTTGACGAGATTTCTGAGGCTAGTTTGGTTTCACCGAAGTCAGGAACTCCAGTTAAACTTCTTGGCCGGGAGGATGCCAGTGTGTAAGTGCTCATTTCGTGTGGATTTTATGCTTTTGTTATAGTTTCTCTACTTTATTTGGTTTGACTGTTCCTAAAGACTTGATTTCCTTTGTTGGTGGCTTTTCTCGAGTTTAGTGTTTACATCTGTTTAGGTTTGGTTGCTTTGTGTATTATTGTGCAAGTTGCATTGTTGCATGAAATATGAAAATGCTTTGTTGTCATTGACTCATGTTGAAGTATTGTATTGAGTGTTTATGCTTTGCAGTTATTGTAGCTTTGATGATTCACCGGATTATTTTTTGAGTCTTGGACAACACAAAGTTAGAGGGTGGGGGCCAGAAGAAACTGTGGCATTAATTTTTGGACTTTTTTGTTTGTTTTCCTGAACTGTAGTCCAGGTTCATGTATGCGGTTGTGTAATTTTGGTTGCCTTTAAGGTCATTGAGGTCCTTCTAGATGGTTTTCAACAATACAGATGTATGGTTTCTAGCGCATTTTTCTCTTTTTAGAAAGTTCTTTAACTTTATCTCTCATCACAGGATTCATGATGGGCAGTAAATTTTACAGATTTTTTTTTTTGGCAACTTGTTATAGTTTGGATCTTTGGGATGGGTTTTGATAAGAATGTTGTCACCGGGCCTATTTTTCAACCAAAATTTTGGTCAAGTAATGGCACTAAGGCTCACTTGCTTGTGTCATGTAATCTGCATGCATGCTTAGCCTTGAGCAGTTGAAGTAATTGTTGAACAACATTGTTGTGTAATTGTTCCTTGTCCTTCCTTAAGAACAATTTGTATTTCTTATCTTTACTCTTGCAGCTTTTCTTTTGCAGTTAATGTATAAGATGATTAGCAGCAGAATAGGGTTCTTTGAGTGCATGTCAAAACCACTTCTTAAAGTGCTTATTTTAGTTAAATTCTATGACAAAACCCCTTTTTTGTTGATGTAGGGATTGGTATAATCTTGAAAAGTCCAAAAGGGTGAAGGCATTTCGATGTGGAGAGTATGACGAATGCATTGAAAGGGCAAGGGCAGCTGTGGCAAATGGCAACAAGAAAGTAGTGAAGTATGCAAGGAGGGAAGATGCTATTCTCCATGCCCTTGAGATTGAGAATTCTCTTATAGGCAAGGATCATTTGAACTTATTTTCAAGAACCAATAATTCAAGTGATAAGAATGGTAGTTCAGCCAAAGAATCAGCTAGCATGCCTCTTTCTGGCAAAAAAGGCAAGGATATGACTACTGAAGAGAGTGACTCTGATGGTTCTGATTCGGATTCTGATCCCAGTTTTGACACAGGTTCAGGTTCAGACTCAGATTTGGATTCAGCACCAGAACTATCTCAATCTGGTATATCTTTTGAAGAGCCAAATCATCAAGGAGTGCCTAAAGCACAACCTGTGCAGGCTAAGAGAAGAAAAACCCCGAATGATTGTGAGGAGGATGGAACAGAAGGAACTAAGCGTATGAGAGGTCTTAAGGACCTTGGCATTGGTGTGGGAGATTCAAACACTGTAAATTGCATGTCAAATTGCACTCCTGCAAATGGCAGCAAGGTCTCTAACTCACCAATGAAAAGAAAGCGCTCTCAATCAGCCAATGTTCACGAGTTTTTTAAAAGAAAAAATCGTCGGCGACAGTTGACGAAAGTTTTGGAGAGTACAGCTATGGTTCCTGTTCCAGTTATTGGCAACCAACTTCCTAGCTCTTGCAGATCACCTCGTCAGGGGTTATCTGACAGCAGGATTTCTGGAGTAGATCCTAATGATTCTAGGAAAAGCCTTTGTGTGGTTGTCAATAAATACTTGGATAGCACTGGAGTGTCATGTGAGAATAATGCCTCCTTAAATCCTTCTGAATGTGCTTGTGATGCTTCCCCAACTGATTCCAAGGTGAAGAAAGAACAAGATATTTCCAGCATATCAGGCCTAGTGGAGAATGATTCTACAGACAAGCTATTTGATGTGCCATTTGTTGGGGAGGAAAAACAGGCTACGGGTATGGTTGATTAGGTCATTCAAATACTTCAGTGTTTGTGCCTTTTCCTTCCTTTTTATCTTTTTTTTCTTTTCTTTTTCTGCTCACAAGTTGTCTATTAATGGAGAACATCAGGGATAGTAATAAAACTGCATATGATGTCTGTCACCTCCACTCCACAATTCTTTTCCGTGTGCCTTTCTTCTATTTGTCTAGTTCCACCCTTGTTTTTGTTCCTTTATTTAATGCTTCAATGAGCTTTTTCTGATGTATGACTGCATGTCATTAGCCTAGTCTTATCCACAAATTGTATAATTATTAGTCATTTTATGCATCTTCATTAATATACATTACCTGTTTTTTACTGTTGGATTAGCCTTTCCGTGCCTCTATTTTGTTTTGAAAACACTCTGTTACCTGATTAGGAGCTAATTTTGAGTGTATGTGCTGCTATAATGGTCCAAACAAACAATGCCTGACATTTATCAACCAGTAACATAAGTTCCATTTTGGGTTTATATACTGCATGAAGGTGCACTTTTGACTAGATGTGGGTGGAGATTATAAATGCATGCTTAATTTACAGTAAATTTCATCATGGATAAGTAAAGTACTGGGACCTCCTTTTTGTTCATTTGGCTAAATGTCAGCTATCGATAATCGACTCATGTGGGGGCTGGTTCTTGTGCCTTCTGTACCTCTACACTTATTCTTATGTGCCTTACCATTCTTGCATTTTGCGATGCTTAGTGGACATGCAACCAATCAGCCTACCTTCAGGTTTCTGTTTCACCACCCTTCTACTTTTCTCCTTGCAGTGAGGGTATTTTGTTTCATTAGTCTTTCCATGCCTTCTTTTTACTGTTTATAGGACTTAATGGCTAACGGTATTTTGTTCTCCAGTTTTTTCTCCCATGCTTGGTGCATCTTCACCTTTAAGACATCAAGGAGTTGGATTGAGAAGGCAGTATAGTCAAAGTAGTCAAGAAGAAGCCCTGCATTTGAAAAATGAGAGACTTGATGAATCTGCTTCTACTAGTTCAGCATCCAATCATGTTAATAATATCAGCCAGAGTATAGAGAAAGGTACTTCAAAGTGGCAGTTAAAAGGAAAGAGGAATTCAAGACATGTAAATAAGAATAGAAAACAATGCCAGAGAAACTATGTGGACGATGATGATGAACCCAATGCTTATTTGGCAGGTATGGGGCAAATGGATGGATTCCTTCAGGTTTCATTCAAACCTTTTACTGAAGACCAGGTAGATGGGGTTCAAGACTGGGGTGAGCCTTTTTCTCACAGGGAACCACATATGAGAGGCACATTGGAGGAGTTCTCTTTGCCTCCTCAAAGATCACTTCCTTATCGGCGGTCACGGTTTATGCTCAATTCCAAATATCGGACAATAGATTTCCCTGGCAGAAGTTTCTGGCCTGCTTCAAGACTCTGTGAAGTTAAGCTTGAGGTTAAAGCCAACTACCAGCCACAACAAGTTCCTTTGGTCTCCCTCAAGAGCAAATTGAATGGTAAAGCTATTGTAGGCCATCCTCTGACAATTGATCATTTGGATGATGGCTATTGTGATGAAATTATTAGTAGTAGTGAAAGTGATGAAACTTATGTAACTATTGTGGAAGCTGCTGAGCAGAGTAATGCAGTACGTCAGTCTGAAGCAGGAAGAATTTGCACCAAGCATGTCACAATGCAACCACAGTTCTCACAAAGCAAATCACTAAAGTCGAGGAAATCTGGTCTTTTGTCCAAGAAGATCAGGAAACTTTCTTCGTTGACTCGTAATAAAGAAGACAGGAAACCTGTGGTGGAGAAGCTCAAGGGTCCTGTTATAGCTTGTATTCCTCTCAAATTAGTATTCAGCCGGTTAAATGAGGGAGTTATTGGCTCAGTGTGACAATCACAACAACATGCTGTAACAATAGGCAACTCATAAAATTCCATTCTTGGTCAATGCTGCAGAATGTATATCCTATCCACGAGTTTGCTTTGTTGGCTTTTGACCATCTTACTTCTGCGTGGGGGGCCTGGTTTTCAGCTTATTTTCTTGGCACTCAGCTAGTAGCACGTGGACCCTGTGTTTTAGCGTCCTTCTGTACAATCCCTGTTTTGTTGTAGAAAGCAACCGAGGAGGACTACCAATGGTGGCTGTTCTGGGTTGTTGTACATATGTCACATTAGTTGAGGTCGTAAAGATGGTAATCAAGTATCAGGTAACTTTTGTGGCCTGATATTAGGTTCAGGTTTTTACGAATTCCGGTTGGTTCAGGGGGCTGATAACTTAATTGTCCAGTAACTGTGGTTGGTATTTTTATTTCAAGCCAAAATCATCAATTTTTTTGGTTGCTTGAAAATCCAAATAGTAATGTTCCTATTGATGCTTCAGATTCTGAAGGCATTGGCTTTGCATTTTGTCAATCCTTTCCACGGAATCATTGCTGCAGCCCTATGCCTGGATGAACTTCTCTTTTCCTATCCTTTTTTTGGCTTGCCGTTATTGACACTTTGTATTATTTTTTCTTCATCATTGGTGAGGATGGAGAATTTTTACTTCGCTTTCTGCAAGGTCAAAGTATTGTGTCAACTCTGCTCAGGAGAGTTTGTTTATTGACTCCTTTATTTTATTGGCAGAGAAGGAAAATGGAAAGTTTCATGCAGCTTGCCTAAAAACTGTTTTCTCAATGCCATTTTCAGCCTGCCCTGCTATTTCATGCTCTTGATTGAACATTAACAAGGTTGCAACCGGCCCTTTGAGTATTGTTGCATGTGCATTTGTGATCGCAATGGGGACAATATCAAAATGCTTTGTGTGTTGTGTCATTGTATTATTGAGTTACAGTGTAATAGTCCCATGCTAAGATTTGAAGTTTGATTAACAACAATAGTTTGCTCTGCTCTCGGTTCTGTTTCGTTCATTGACAACTAAAATTGTTCAGATACACATATTCTCTCTCTTTTTTTTTTCTCAAAAAAAAAAAGAAAAAATCATTGAAAATTTATTAAATTTCTAAAAATTTAAATTTAAATTTAAATTATTAATTGACATATATACATATTCTTACTCAACCATCCCAATTGTGTATTGGAAACAATTCTTCTTCTTCTTCTTCTTTTTTTTTTTTTAATCTGAAATTCAAGACAAATAAACTCTTTGAGCTGAAAAGGTTGTTCAAATGCTGGAAAAAAAAGAAAAAAAAGAAAAATTGCAATCAATCGATAAATTAATGTGAACAAAGACAAATAAACTTTGAACTAGATTTTCCATTTAATAATCGAGAACATTTAGAGTTATTTTATTTATAAGAAACAGAAAATATAAACTTTTCTTTTTCTTCTCTTATGGATAAATAACAAGAATATTAAAAAAAAAAAAGAAAAAAGAAAAAAGAAAAAAGAGTTTTGATATGACAATAATTTTACACATCGTCACTCAGATGTCAAGGTACGCGAGCACATTCCTCCCCCTCATTGCCTACTAATACTTATCGCTTACAAAATAGATTTATATTTACTTCTCTCTCTTTTATTATTATTATTATTATTTTCATAATTATTGTTAAAAAATATATTTTTAAAAAATTAAATTATTAAATTAAATATATATTATATTTTAATATTTTTTTAAGTTAAATATTAAAATTTGTTAAATTGAAATCACTTTATTATAAAAATTTTTATAATATGTTAAAAAATTATTTTATTTAAAAATTTAAATTATTAAATAAAATTAAATATATAAATTATTTATTATATTTTAATAATAATTAATTATTACTAAAAATAATTTAAAAAAATATTAATTTTTTTGAAATAATTTACTGGATCAGTGCAATAAAGTTATATAATTTATTATTATTATTATTATTATTATTATTTTGTTAATAAAGATATATTTATGTGAGTTTGCCTTGCCATCTTGTATACGCTGTCATATCGAATAATCCTAACTGTTTATCGAATGGGCCGGCTCGAGGGCTCTATATGAATTAGCGGGTTTTCGATCCCTGTGACTCCTAAAATTTTAAAAGTGGGCCGAGGCCAAGCCCGAAAATCCAATCTCTATCTATGGCACAAAGGGTACTTTCGTCATTTCCCCTTCAAACTGGTTTTCCTTATGCGAACGACACCTCGGTTGTTTTACATTATTCGAGGCACCTGCCGGAAGAATTAAATTGAAGTCGCAGTTAGAGGTTTCGAGTTTGAGTGACTTTTTTTTAAAAAAAAAGGATAAAAGAAAAAAAATGGCAACGGTGGCGGGGCGGCTGGTGCGGAAGATAGTGAAGAGTAACAACTCGATCTTGGCGAAGCAGTTCGGGAGAGGAACCGGCGGCCTTGGATTCGGCAAAGAGTCTGACAGTCTCTTCAATCTCAACTCCTACAACCACTCCTGTATGTGAAACGACATGCCTCTTTTCTGGGGCTGTTGAAAATTTGATTTCGTGTTTTTGGGTCTTTGTTTGATTCAGGATCGGGTCATGGGTCGTTGGCGGGGGAGGGTTTCGAATATGATCCAAATGAATCGGGTCATGGGTTGGCTCGTTCGCCCGCTATCTCTGTCCGTGAGAGTGAAACAGTATGCCGTTTACTGGGTTTTGAAAATGGAAAAAGTTGGTTTATTATTTTGTTCTTTGTTGGTCGGGTGACTTGGTTTTTGGATTGATGGTGTTTTGTGTTTGTTGTCGACTTTTGTGTTTTTGGGTCTTCGTTTGATTCCAAATGGGGTCATGAATCGTAACAAGATTGGATTTTTCATATATCCTTCATTTATGTCAAATTTTTGTTGTCTGTTTCCGTGTTTGGGTCTTTCTTGGGGTGATCTTTCTTTGATTTGGTCTTGGGTCAGGCCCTTTGATTAGTGGATTGAGGGTTTGTTATTTTACATTACATCTTCGTGTCTTGGGTCTTTGTTTGATTCCGAATCGAGTTTCATTTATTAAGATCAAAATTAATTGTAACATGATTTGGAGAATCCTTTTCCTGTTTTGGACTTGCTCATGTGAAATGATGCCATCAAAGCTTTTTGAATTTCTTTTATTATTCAATGAATTCTGATATTGTATTAGTGAAGGGCAAGCCTTGCTGTATGGTAAGGTTACCCTCTTGCTGAAACAACTTCTATGTACCCTCTCAGCCCCTTGAATGTGGGAGTCTCATGCACTGTGACATTTTTTTTATTTAAAATGTGCTGGTGTGTGTCAATAATATAACTTGGAATTCATTGATTTTTTAATTTAGCAAGATGTCAAATTTTTTGTATTGTTTGGCTTGTTCTTGATCTTTGATGTGTGTATAATGGAAATTGAAAGACTGAAGCTTTGTTGTTGTTGTTGTTGTTGTTGATGTGATGTGTGGGGTAAAATAAATAGGGTTGGCAAACAAGAAAACAGTCACCATTCTGCCTGGAGGCAATGACCTTTCTGTGCTTCTTGCCACAACTGGGACCAAGAAGCAGAGCAAGCCTGCTGCCTTGTTTCACAAGTCTGTAATGAACAAGGAGTTCCACTGGATGACAAATGCTGCAGAAAACCAGGTACCACCTATCTCTTACTGATAAGCTTTCTTGAGCTGTTGTCTTAGTTGGTCTTTATATTCTTCTAGGCTGGTTAAATTTGTATGCGGCTGATTCAATGTGATGATTATTTATTTTGACAGTGACTAGTTATTGATTATCTTTAATGGTTGGATGTTTAGCTCACATTGGACTTTTTAATTATTTTTCATGGCTGACAGTTTCGACCCCTTGTCTAAGAATTGTTTATGCATGTTGAACTAGACTGCAGGATATCTATTGCCTGCTTGCTTTCATGGACCACTTATTTTTAAGTGTGAAACATGATTTTCAAACATAACATAGAAGATGGTATTTTGGAAATTGATTCTCACAATTTAGACGAGTAATTAATGTTGAAGATGGTAAGTTTATTTCTAAAGTCAGTTCTGTTGCTGAATCATGTTGAGTTTCCTTTGCAGTGATGAGCCATTAAAATGTAAGAAGAATTCCAACAGCAGGTTTCTTCAATGAAATATACTTGTTACGCTTGGCTTCTGAGCTTTCTTCCAATAATGTCATGTTACTCATATGTGTACCTAATGTTCTACAACTTGTACGATTTGAGAATTGACCTCTCCCCCTCTTTAATTCTTCTGTTCTAAATCATTTGTCTCTGATCTGCCGATAATGTTCATGATATTTTCTTTCAGCCAAGATCTTTACACTATTGGTAGTACTGCCTGGCAAATTATTCATGTTTTACTCATTGCAGGTCAGTGATAACTACTACAGACCTGATCTAAAGAAAGCAGCCCTTGCAAACGCCATGAGACACAAAATCATACCAGGCATTGAAATATATGCCCAGCCTAGCATTGCTGCTAATAATGCTTTTGGAAATATTCGGTATTATAATGCTATGGTTCTTCGTGGTCCTATTATGATTGAAAGTTTTCCAGCAGTTATGGTAGAAAGTTCTCCTATCCTAAGGAAAATGAATTATAGGTCTTATTCTAATAATTCTAATGATCTGAATAAAAGTGATTCTATCTATTATAATTCTACTAATCGCCCATTATCTCCTCATCTTCCTGTTTATAAGCCACAGCTTTCCTCAATGTTTTCTATTTTCAATAGAATCTCTGGGGCTTTCCTAACCTCTATGGTTTTGTCTTTTTATCTTCTTTTTAAAATGGGTTTTATTTGCTTCACGTATGATAATTTCTACCAAATCTTCTTTCTGTCTGAGAAGTTCATCCTAGTCCCAGTTGGACTTACAGCCTCCTTAGCTGTTGCCTATCATGTTTTTGCCTCCTTAGCCCACAACAGGATTATGAAGTTTCTTGTCAAGTAGAAGAATAGACAAGCTCAAAAGATCCATGGCGAGAAATGAGTTCAGTGGGCAAGATATGTACTTGGCATTCTCCATTCTTGCTGGAGATAGAATTTACATTCAATTATGTTGAACTCATCTTGTTTCTTCCTACAAACATCTCTAGTGGGATTGAACCATATGGATTTGTGTTTTTGCTGATGTTGTTTGCAGCATTGTATTGGCAATTTTCGTTGACTTGTGACTATTCTGGCGCATGTTCTGCTGATGAACTTTACTTATGGTGTTTGCTACAAATTCATCAGTCAGGGAATGATTATCTTTGAATCCTTAGCAGAATGCTGTTTTTCAATTGGACTGTCTAACATCCAATAAATATAGGCTATATTTAGGGATTGCAACCTATGACCATGATTAATGGCTGTTAGTCAAAATAGGTCAAAATAGGCAAAAAGTGCAAAAAGATCAAATTACCTTTGTATATAAACTAAAATAACATTGTAAACCCCACTTCAAAATTCTTCATGCATTGTGTGGAGATCTGCTACTTCAGTTCTCTCTTTTTACGAGAAGAATGAACAACCAAAGAGACAAACTGCAAAGCAATGTACACAAATGAATGGGGAGAGGGTTCTGGTTGTAGAAGTGCAGCCACCTGCGGTGGCAATTTGTGGAAGATGGTCGGTCAATGGTAGATGGTTCACCGGGGCCAGGTCAAAGAGAAGGCTTGCGGGGCCGGAAGGACTGCAAGGGACTCAACATCCATCAACCGTAGAAGAAGGGACCTTAAGCTTGATTGGGGGATTATATTAATCTATAAGGTTAGCTGGCATCAGGCAGAAGGAGAGGAAAATAAGTTGGTGATGATGAAGGAAAATGCTGATGATATCAGTTGTTGATGCAAAACGCTTGATGCTATAATACAGTATACTTCCATGAGATGGTTTTGACTTTTTTATTTTTATTTATTTAATTTGCTTTCCTTTGGATGAAGTCAGTTTCGTTTCATGTGATCGTTGTTTAGAGAAAATTGCATGATAGTCATTCCTCTTGTCTTTTAACTTGGCGTCTTAAATGCAGTTTTTTATGCTGATGAAAGGGATGTTTCCATGGATTCGTCTTGGGCCGGCTCGATGGGCTCTGTATGAATTTAGTGGGTTTTCGATCTTTCTGACTCCTGGGCTCGGTCCGACGTTATGGCGCACTGAGTCTTAAAAAAATGGGCTCAGCGGAAGCCCAATAAGCTAATCTCATTCTTTTGGACTAAAGGCACTTTCGTCATTTCATTTTTGAACTAGGGTTTGGTTTCTGTATAAAAACCTCGTGCAACGATATATCGTTCTTTCTTGCACTCTCCTAGGCTGCTGCCAGAACTAAATTTAAAATTTGAAAAAAAAAAAAAAAGCTGAAGATGGCAACGGTGCCGGGACAGCTGGTGTGGGAGATAGTGAAGAGGAACAATTGCTTCCTGGTGAAGCAATTCGGGAGAGGAACCAGTAGCGTTCGATTCAGCAAAGAGCCCAACAATCTTTTCAATCTCAACTCCTACAAACACTCTGGTATGCCAAGCGACATGCCGTTTATTGTGGTGGTCTTGAAAATGGCTCTTTGATGATTGGCTCTTTTGATGCATTTTTTCGTTTCTGGGGTCTTTGGTTGAGATTCCAGATCGAGTCATGGGTTTGTGGAGTTTTTAATTTTTCGAATAAGATCAAAATGAATCAGGTCATGGGTTGGCTCTTTTGTTTCTTCTCTCTGTCTCTCTGTCTCTCTCTCTCTCTCTGTGCACGGCTTACTGCCTTATGAAAATGGAAAGAGGTGGTTTATTATTTGTTTTTTGGTGGTGGGCTATTTTGATTACTGGATTGACAGTGTGTGTCTTGTTTGTGTCCATTTCTGTGTTTTGGGTCTTTGTTTGATTGCAAATTGGGTCGTGGGTTCTGTCAAATTTGATCTAAATGATTCGTAAAGATCGAATTTTTTCCTGTTTTGGACTTCTTTATGTGAGATGGTGCCATCATATATTTTTGGGTTATTTGTTTTTTCTTCTTTATTTAAGCTAGTCAATTCAGCTATTTTCTGGGTTATTATTAGGAAAATGTGTTGAAGGGCGAGTCTTGGTATTAACATTGTAACATGGAGCGGGGGGCCTCATGAATTGGGACCATCTTTTAATTAGAAAATGTATTATTGTGTTAATAGTATAATTTGTTTGGGATTGGTTGGTTTTTGAATTTAGCATAATGTCAAATTTTGTATTATTTCACTGTTTTTTGATTTTTGATACGTGTATAATGGAAATCGATAGACTGAAGCTTTTTTATTGTTGTTGTTGCTGCTGTTGCTGTGATGTGGGGTAAAATAAATAGGGTTGGCAAACAAGAAAACAGTGACTATTCAGCCTGGAGGCAAGGACCTTTCTGTGGTTCTTGCTACAACTAAGACCAAGAAGCAGAACAAGCCTGCTGCTTTGCTTCACAAGTCTGTCATGAACAAGGAGTTCCGATGGATGGCAAAGGCTGTGGAAAACCAGGTACTGCCTTTCTCTAACAGATGTTCTTTCTTTCTTGAGCTGTTATGTTAGTTGATCTTTATATTCTTCTAGGCTGGTCAAATTGGTATGCTGCTGATTCAATGTCATGATTGTTTCTTCTGATGGTGCTTAGCCATAATGGGACTTTTATTATTTTTTGTAGCTGGCAGTTTTTAGTTTCCTCTACTTGTGTAAGAATTTTTCACTTGCTTTTGTGGACCACTTAGTTTTGAGTGTGAAACATGGTTTTCAAATGTAATATAGAAGATGGTATTTTGGACATTGATTCTCACATTTTGGACAAGTAATGAATGTTGAAGATGGTAAGTGTATTTCTAAAGTTAGCCGTCTGATTAAATCATGTTGTGTTCCTCTGCAGTGATGAGCCATTAACATGTAAGAAGAATTCCAAAACAGGGTTTCTTCAGTGAAATATAATTGTTACGCTTGGCTTCTGAGCTTTCTCCCAATAATTTCATGCCACTGTGCATACACATACCTTATCTTTCACCATGAGTATAATTTGGGAATTGTTAATTCCAAGTCTCTCCCACACTCTCCCCCCCCCCCAAAAAAAAAAAAAATCTGTTCTAGGTAAGTTATGTCTGGTCTGCCAACATTTTTCGTAATGTTTCGTTTCAGCTGAGGCCTTTATACTATTGGCAGTAATGCCTGGTAAGTCATTCATGTTTTACTCATTGCAGGTCAGTGATAACTACTACAGACCTGATCTAAAGAAAGCATCCCTTGCAAGGTTGAGTGCCGTGCACAGGAGCCTGAAGGTTGCCAAATCTGGTGCCAAGAAGAAGAATAGACAAGCTCAGAAGATCCGTGGCAGGAAGTGATTTAAGGGGGCAAGATATGTACTAGGCATCCTCCATTAGTGCTGGAGACAGAAGTTCTGTTCAATTTTGTTAAACTCATCTTGTCTCTTACCCCTGTTTGTAGGGCTCATCTTCAGTGGTTGAACCATAGGGATATTTATTTTTGTTGATGTTGTTTGCTGCATTATATGGCAATTTTCCTTACGCATGTTTTGCATATGTGCTTTACTTATGGTGTTTGTTGGAAACTTGAGAGAAATTTATTAGTTAGGGAAGGAAAATAAAGGCACCATTCATGGGTCAATTAATAACTATGAATCCTTGCTAGAATGCTGTTTTTCAATTGGATGCATTGCTGACTTTACTGGTAGTAACCTCCATGGACCTGGTCAATGTGCTTGTTTTCCTCCATCATAATTCCTAAGAATGGGGTCTCTCAGGAGCTAGGCATGACTACTTAGCTCGAAATGCCTCGGTGAAGTTACATGAAAGCTTTTATTCTGCTGTAGAGCGTGCAAATCAATTCTAATTGATTTGGTGTATGTTAACCAGTTTGCAAGGTCTGGAAATTCTACAGGCAAGACTTTCCTAAAAGAGCTATGAAAAGTCAATATGTACTGTGCCCTCTGGTTGTTTGTTTTTGGAACCCGCAAAACTCAATTAGAGAAAGGAAGGGGCCTTACAAAAGAGATTTAGCATCTTGGCACCAAGGTTCGGGGCTTTCTAGGTGTGGAGCCCTATATAAATAGGAGTCCTCCATCCTTCATACCAATGCTACTTTCAAAACAATCTTCGTTCATGGTAGAGAATAAAAAGCACAATTGAAGCTTGCAACAATTGATAAGCATTATACGATACGAACAATTGGCCAGTGGAAGTTCACAATTAAATCACAGCAGCATTAACCATCGGGCATCAATACATAGAGGAAGGTTTTTGACGCATGAGTGATGCGTAAACAATCATAGATATTCAATCCAATGTAAAATTTTCCAGGTCAAAAATTCGCGGCTGTCTCCTAAGGCAGTGATCCATATTCTATAGTTGGGTTTCCATAAGCAGAAGTAGAAATATAATAAATGCTTCAGCTTGACTGAGTTCTCATGAAGTAAGTCAGGATGAGCAACAGGAGGTACTTTGGTTGACTGGTTTCCCATGAAGTGGCACAGTGGTTGGTCTAGCGGTGCCCGCTGCAGGCTGATTGCCCATGCTGAAATAAAATTAGGGGAAAATGGTGAACAAAACAAGAATATTGTGTTCTTAAAACTCATTCCAGTTTTTGCTTCTTTTTTTTTTTCCTTGAGTCTCCAATGCCCTTGATCTGATCTTTGTAATAATGAAGAATTATGTACTGCCATATGACATTCTTATAGTTCATAACCTTATCTGACATTCTTTCAATTGAATAGTACCAGACAATTGACACAACAGTGAAAAAGCATCATGAATTGCATGCTAAATAATGACATATTGACAACCCTTGTAGTTTTTGTGTGTCATATTGCATGGATTGCGAACTGTGTCAAGATCATTCTTCTTGTGATTTGGATGAGTAAGGATCATTGACAACAGTGGATAAAAGAGATTAACACTGAAGAGAAAAACTAACCGCTTCTTTATCTCTGAAGCCATGGCCATGAAGGCCTCCTCTACATTAGTGGCACTTTTGGCACTTGTTTCCAAGAATGGAATCCCAAGCTCATCTGCAAAAGCCTTCAACAAAGCAAAAGCAGGGAAAAATGTGACGCCAAAATTAGCTTTTGGATGGATATGTTGAAGGTCAAAATTAAAATTTATACATCCACATCTATATTTGATCATGACATTAGCATTAAGGGAAGAAAAAATAGGGATTGAGTTACCTTAGCAGTTCCGTAAGGCACTGCCCTCTTGCTAATTAAATCACATTTATTTCCAACCAGGAGCTTATTAACCTTATCAGTTGCAAACTTATCGATTTCTGCCAGCCAGGTCTTGACATTGTTGAAACTTTCTTCATCTGTTATATCGTAGACAATCTAGCAAAACAAGCACAGAACCCTGCATAAAAGCTATTTGCAGAATTTGTGTGTACAATGGTTGCAAAATAATAAAGAGGATTTTGCATACAATAATTCCGTGTGCACCGCGATAGTAGCTGCTTGTAATTGTACGAAATCGTTCCTGGCCTGCAGTATCCCACTAAGCAAAATATTATATTCTATCAGTGGATAGGGAGTGAATTGAGATTTGTAGGGCAATAAATTATGCAAAATACTTACTATTTGAAGTTTAATGGTCTTTCCATCTTGCTCCACTGTGCGGATTTTCTATCAGAGAAGGAGAAGAAACAAAAAGAGCTGTCAACATCACCACAACATTATGGCAACCTTGACTCTTTTGTATAACTCTACTTACAAAGTCAACACCAATAGTGCTTATGTAGCTCTCAATATATGAATCATCCTGCATTGCATAAGAATGAAGTGAGCTGATTCACATCGAGTCAGCAATACTTAGGGACATTAGTCCAATAAACTCGGATTCCTGTTTATCTGTCATTAACTACTTACTGCAAATCTAAGCAGAAGGCATGACTTGCCAACCCCAGAATCTCCGATGAGCAGCAGCTTGAAAAGATAGTCACTGCAAAGGTACAAATGCTTAAAACCCCACCTAATATGCTTTGTTCACCACAACAATAAAAATATGAAGTACTACAGCACAACACCCCCAAGATTAAACACCAAAAGAAGTCCCTGAATATGATGAACCCAATTTAGCATTTAGCAATATACCAATGCATTTGATGTATACACCTACCACATTGTCCCCAACCACACTGGAAACAGAGAAGACCACAAACATCAAGGTCTTTCCATGTCTCTTTTAAGGTTTCTTATCTACTTATAAACAATATCTATCTTCTTTTATAACATCCGTTTCACTTAAGACAAAATATTTTATCACTCGTGCTCACAAATTCACCTCCACAAATTCACCTCCATTCCTAATGTGTCTGAAGTAACTATATAAAATCATCTTTCTCTTTTGCCTTTTTTTGGGGGGGGAGGGGGGGGTGTGGGATTTATCACAAAGTATCTTCTTTTTTCCTTTAGATAAAGATTAATTAATGATATGCATGCTCTGCAATCAAGGGCCAACACTATTTATCATCATGAGAGCAGACTCAACTTCTAGGAATTAGATCTATCTATAATAGGCATTCTATCTGGAGACAATAAAATTGTTAAGTCATAGGTTTTGTGTTTCTATCTACATTCTAGTAATTGCATTATGATGATGCATGTATGCAGATATACATGCTTTCCCTTATATGATTATGGGAAGGCCTCAGGTAGTTTTCTGTTACACACAAATTTGTTAATACAAGACTGTAATTTTCAGAACGATTAAAAAATGCTGGCATTGCTTTGTCAGACCAAAAATTTTCAGCAGTTTCCCAACGATGCCAATAAAAGCAAGGAACAAAAAGAACATAAGAAAAAACAGATGAAGAAAACAACTAGCATCCATAAGTACTTGATTCAACTCCTAACAGCCCATAAAGAACCACAAAAACTACAACAGCAGCAGGAGAGTCAGCTACATGAGTCTTTTTCCACATTATTTCATTTGATTGTGAACTATGTTTAGATTGAGATCTAATTATTCTCAATCTTTCCTAAAAAAAAAAATTCTCAAGTCAATGTAGGTCATCATTTCCTCCTCCTCTTGCCATTCACTTGAATTTGATCAACCCTTTTAATTGAAACATTTGTAGGTTTATGTTGAATATGTCCAAAACGACACAAACATAACTCCCACAATTTACCTCCACGCATTGCTACACTTGCTTTACTACACATTTTCTCAATTATTGCTACTGAATTTCCTTATTTCTTAATCATTTCTTCCTCAGACTAATCACATACCTATCCAAACATTCTCGTCTCCGCTACGTTTAATCTTATAACAATACATAATATCTACCCACGCGCCCAAAAGATTCAATCTTTTTTTATTTTTGATAAGTTACAAAAAAAAAAAGATTCAATTTCGATAATCGCATCACAATAGAGATATCACCCCAATTGCCAAGCAATTCATCTGAACAAATGCACCTGAAGAAAACAATCATCTTAACAGGGAATTCCAAAAAATATATCAACCAAGAAATACAAGAGGATCTAATCCTGATGGGCATTGCTATACATATATGTTACCCAGCGACCAAAAGATTCAATCTTTGTACCCAACTACACCATTTTGTCGGGAAAATTTGATGTCCAGAGAGAGAGAGAGAGAGCGCATACTACTCAGGCATCATGGTTGATGAAACTATTGTTAAAGAGCCCTCCTGCAACTTTTTGAGCTTTGTAACATCAAAGATCTGTTGGATTCCGATACACCAAAAAGGACGCTCTAGAGAGAGAGAGAGAGAGAGATATGTTATATTAAAGCTAAACTAAATAAGATGTTCATTCTAGTAACAATTTTAATATTAAAAAAAAAAATGCTAAAGTGGGATAAAATTAATAATAATAGTAATATTTAAATAAATGGAATAATTTGTGAATGTTCAGATATAGTATATATTGAACCTACTACATGAAAATGTAAAACTTCATATTATATAATTAATATTTTATACAACAAAAATAATATAACAAATATTTATTTTTATAAATTTTTATTAAATATTTAAATATTTATTAAATTTTTTTTTTTAAAAAATTACTATGACAAGGTCTAAGAAACACATTTTAATTAGTTTAAAGTTTAATTATTCATAGTAGGGACATCATGTTGGGTTTTCAAAATAAAAAGGAAATAAAGGTTATATTTATTGGGTTTCGACGAGGTTTAATTAACTTTTTGAATTTAAGACATAAGAGTTACAATTAAAAGTGGTAATTGTTAAATTAAATAATTATTATATATTAATTATTTCATAATAAATGATGAAAAATTTAAAAAAAAAATTGTATTTTTAACCTTTGAACTCATAACTATTCAAGATGTTACTTGACATTCCAAAGGTGTTTATAAACAAATAATCACTTATATTTCAATAAATATTAAAGACTCATTATTTATTCAAGAGATCAAATTTTTTTTTTTTTGATATTTCTATTATTATATCAATGATTTTTTTTTTATTTATAATATTATTATAAAAAATATTATAAATATTTTAGAAAAAATTTCAAAAATATATCATCCTCTTGAACACTTAATTTTTAGTAATATAATATGTAATTAAATATATTTTATTTTATTTTCTGAGAAAATTTATATAAGCTTTTATTGTAAATTAGTAAAAATATTTTTTTTTTCTTAAAGAGAGTGACATTAGATATATAATTTAAAGTAATTATTTTTCAAATTTCAATATAGTTAAGAACTTTATATTAACAATTTTGAGGCAAAATTTAGGTCATGATTAGAATGATGAAAGATTAGTTTTTTATATTATAAAAGGATTAAATAAGTCCTAATATAATTAAGGTATATGTTTCTTCTTAGTTGTGTGGTAATATGAAGATTTAATATCCATGATATCCTTCATGCGTAAAAGAATTCATGTAATATCAAAATATGATTTAAAAATTCATATTTATTCATTAAAGGTGGATAGATGCCTTAAGTTATAATTCCAAACTATATTTATTTGCATGAGAGATGTTTTTGTACATTCCAAGTTTTCTTTTTGTTTATGATTTAGAATACCATTGTATTGTATTAATGCTGTGACATAAGAATTTTTTTTTTTAAAAAAGAAGTTTTGTGTTTTGGAAAAGTTAAGTGTGACAATTGAAAATTCTTATGTATTGGCTAAAAGGTAAAAAATAATGTGCTTAATTAATTATTTATTAGTACATGTTCCAAGAAATTAGTATGTTGTATCCATGTATTGCATTAAGTCTTTGTTTTCTATGCATAAAAATGTATATGCATATGTATGTGCATTAGTTTAGTATTCCATGGATATTTTGTTTGGATTTTGTGTATGGTTGTTATAGTATTAGTTATATATAAACTACAAACATGACTCTTGGTCTACATATGTGACTTTAGTTGTTCAAAAACAATAAACATTACTACATTGCAAAGTGAAATTGTAAATTCTTATAGGAATGCACAACATTGCATTTGGAAAAAAAGGTGCCTATAGGGTACTACCTTACTAAATTATGATATAATTTGATTAAAAAAAAATCCTTGACAAAAAGGAAAGGCCAGAAGGTGTCTCTTCAGGAGAAAAAAGTGTCTTTTAAAGTTAAGGAAGGAATTATAAATTCCTTAAAGGTTGTTGTTGTTGTTGTTGTGTGTGTGTGCCTAAGGATGCTTGCTTATGGTGCTGGTATTTTGCATTGCAAAATTAAAAGTTGCACCTTTATGCCATGTGAACCTAAAAGCATCATAAACTAAGTGTGATGTTCTATTATGATCCCTAACTTAGTATTATACTAAGATTTGGAATATCATAAAATGTTGTGATTATCTAATGTGAAAACCAAGAATAAGTATATATTAAAGAAGTTTAATAACCATAAGACTAATTGTTTTAATAGTTATATTACATTTATTTTATTTATATACATATCTTTTGAAAATTAACAACTGGATTGTATATTACATATCTTTTTTATATCTTTTGATATTTTGAAAATATCAAAGTATTGTTGGGATTTTTAAAATAAAAAGGAAATAAAGGTTATGCCTCATTGGTTCTTAGAAGGCATATATAGTGCCAAAGGATTACATTTATGATGAGTTTTGAACTTAGTACCTATGAGTTACAATCAAAAATTGTGATCACAAGACTAAATATTTATTATATATTAATTATTTATTAATTTTTTATATGTCATTTCACAATAAATAATAAAAAAAATAGTAAAGTTATGCCCTTAACTTTTAAACTCATGATCATTCAAAATATTAACTGTCATACTAAAAGTATCTATTCATAAATAATTTCTACCAATTTTATAAATATTAAGAGTTTATTATTTATATAAAAGATCTTTTTTTATATCTATTATTATATTAAAATTTTTTTATTTATAATTTTATTAAAAAATATTATAAATTTTTTAAAAAATAATGTTAAAATAATTTTAATTTTTTTAAAATTTATTTTAAATAATATAACTTGTAATTAAATATATTTTATTTTATTTTATTAAAAAATTTATATAAATTAATAAAATATTAAATATATAATTTAAAATAATTATCTTTAAAATTTAATATAATTAACAACTTTGTATCTATCTCATTAATGCGATTCCAACCAAAATTTGCCAAAAAGCAATAAAAACGTATCGCGGGCAACTTGGCGGCAAATTTTACTTTCTAAAGCCTATTGGGTAACACATTTTAAGGGCCTACTTTTTGTGCATGTAGTGCAGATTCCACGTGTCCATTTGCAACTTTAAGAGATTCTTCAACTCAGAAGCCGTTGGCAAACAAAGAGGAAAATTTGTCATAGACAAAATGAAACTAATCTGTGCTATTGTCATAATTTTATTTGTTATTTAATTCATCTTTAAATGATTAAACAAAAAACACCGAAATTAAAAAAAGAAAAAGAAAAGGTTTAAAAAAAAAAAAAGAGAGAGAGAGAGGGAGATAAAGCGCTTTGAAAATTTGCGTGTATAAACACGATAAATACGGACATAACCCATTTGTTTTTCTAAACAATAAGTGAAATCAAATTTCTTTTATTTACTCTATTTAATTAATTATATAAAAAAAAAATTATTACCCACCGACACATTACATCGGGGAGCTAACGCTATGGCTCTTTTTGGGTAACAAGAATGATTTTATAGATGCAAAATCTTAACACTCAAAATAATTTTGTATTATATATTTTTATATTATATTAAAAATATTTTACATAATATATAATAAAATTTACTATAAATCCATTAAAATGTTATCAATTTAATATAAAATAATATACATGCAAAATAAAATCCAGTAGACATAACATTATACGAGTCCTTGTGATTAAGTGGTTTAAACACAAGCCTTTCGATTTGGAGGGGGGGGGCAGCTTGAAGGTGTTTTTTCAGAGAAGGGACAAAGGAGAGAAAGGGAAATTGAGATTAGAGGAGCCTAGTTAGAACAAGGAAAGCTGACCTTTTGTTCATTAATAACAACTTACATTTAAAACTACAGTTGATGTTGCCGAATCAAATGGACCACTGCTCTCCACTTGGCAATGACTTTACCAAATGATGGTGGGTGTGTCTCCACCCTACAACCTCCATAGGTGCAATTAACTCACCCCCCCCCCCCCCCCCAACATAGTGACCATTCATCCTTTGAATCTTTGAGAAAAAAAAAAATCATGGTGTTTAATACAATACGAGTCCCCACATCTGATAATATTCCCTCTATCTTCAGTTGAAATTGAACTTTATGGCCATGAGTTAATTGGGAGTTTACAAAATAAAGAACACGTGAATTCACTGAAATACTGGGTTGACCTTAAAACTCATGCTTTAATTACATTGTGAAATTAGGTTCTCAAGTTCAAGGATGGACAGAGGGAAAAGGAAAGAAAATTCAGAGGGAAAAGGAAAGAAAATTCAGAGGGAAAAGCCGGAGAAGCACACAAATTGGAAGCGCATTGACAAAGTGACTGAGAGTAAACAATTAATAGTTATAAAAGACGCAGTGATATGTTATAAATTACAATGTTATGGCCATTGCTAATTGAAAATAAACAATTAATAGTTAATAATTATCTTGTTTTGAGGCAAAAGTATAGGATATATAAAAATATTGATCTAAAATTTTTATTATTAGATGTATTTTTTTTGTATTTTTATTTAAATTTTATATCTTTTAAATTCATTTAAAATTAATTATTTTTAGATAAAAAAATTAAAATTTTTGAGTATAGTATATTAATTAAATAAAAATTAGTAATAATTTGAGTGTTATTAAAAAAAATTGACTCAAAAGAATATAAATAATATAATAAATAAATAAATATAAATATTTATAAAAATTCAAGAATATATATTTTTTGGCATATCTCTCAAAAATATATCATAATTTTCCTAATTTTGCAAGGTGGTTTGTCACCATCTTGCTCCTAACTTTGGTTTCTTCATCAAATATTTCCAACGCCAAACTACTAGTAAGTTTCAATCTCAAAAAACAATAAAAAAAATTTAAAATTAAAAAATCACAGCTCAACTATATAAGGTGAAAGTGACACACGACAAGTTGAAAAGGAAGCAGCTTTAAGCCTCAGCCTCCAAACTTTCTCTCTCTCCAATAAAGCTTGTGCGATTGAAGAGCTCAAAGCCAAAAGAGTGTGAACCGATCCTCTTTTGTTTCTCAGACGTTTCTCTCATGCTGGGGTCTTCTGTAAACCCACCATTTTGATACACAAACACACAGACACACACACAACCCACATGGTACACACACACACACACAGTCTCTCTCTTTCTTTCTGGGTGTGCCGTATTGTAATCACGTGACATGTTGATGTTGTTAGTTCCCATGTTTACCAAGATTCTTGGAAAAGAAAACTGTTGATTTTAGTTCCTTCTACCTATACTTTATTGGTTCGCAATTCCTATTTGGAGCATCATACCCATTTGGTAAAGATTTGATCTTTTTCAAGAGGTTTGGCCACTGTGTGGGATATGTATTTTGAGAGGGACATAAATACCCATATGGCAAAAAACCGAACTTGATTCTTTATCATCTTTACGAGATGCTACTAGGAAATTGGTTTTATCATTAGCAGTGGTTTTGATACATATGGTGTTTTTGGCTTTGTTATTCTGATATATCAGAGTTTGAGTTGGTAGTGAAGATGGCATTGGAGGAGGGCAAAGACTTTGGTTTAAGTATTAGATTGAATCAGATTAGGTCTTTGCCATTGAAACTCCTCCAATTTTTCTTGTTCTTTTTGGTTCTGGGTTTGGGAATTTCCATTATTAGCATGTATATGGTTCGTTACTTAGGAGTCCAAAATGTTTCTGTTGTAACAAGGTCCAACATTATTGCCCCTTGCTTTGAAGAACCAGATGATATAGAGAACTGGATTAAGCCTCCATCAAATCTGATGCATCAAATGAATGATACAGAGTTGTTTTGGCGTGCTTCATTTGCTCCTCAAATAAAGGGGTATCCTTTCAAGAGGGTTCAAAAAATTGCCTTCATGTTTTTGTCCAAGGGGCCATTGCCATTGGCACCTCTTTGGGAGAGGTTTTTCAAGGGGCATGAGGGGCTCTACACGATATATGTTCACACAACACCATCTTATGTTGCAAACTTCACATCATCGTCTGTGTTCTACAAGAGACAAATCCCAAGTCAGGTATTAACAATATTTCTCTTATGTGTCTGTGTGATGGTATGAATTTAATTTCTTTGGGAGCGCTAGGCACTTTTGCTTTTTATCTTCTATTTCTTGTGGTAATTGCCTTGTAAAAGTGCTCAAGTTGTTTTCGCAAGACAGTAAGATAACTATCAATATATATGTTTGCTCTGTATCTTGGAAGCCTGTCACTAATTCACCTTGAAAAGAAGCACTGTCATGAATTGTGTGCGTGTAGCCCTCTAAAGATGGATAAGAATTGCTTGTTGTGTGCCTCATGTTCTTCTCGAAGTGTTGGATCTTATTGTGCTAGTATCTCTGTGCCATCATCCTAGTGTGCTAGTATATAATTTGAACAATGAATCGGGTGTAAGTTTAATTCTTAGGTAAAATTTTTTGTTCCTAGGTTTCTTAGTGTCCAGTAAGTGATTGATTGTTGGTGTAATTCCTGTTTCTGCATTAGTTCAAGTCTATCTAACTGAGTTCTGCATTTTGGTAGGTTGATTTTTGGATTTTCAAGCACTGCTACTGAAACCTATTGTAACTTGTCATTCTGTTTGTTAACTGTGTGATATCTGCTCTATCAATTTCTGCTTTGTATATTGTTGTGAGTTGTATGTGGTTTCTTACAAGCATGTTATGATGGGGAAGTTCTCAAATCTGAAGGATCACCTTGTGATTTGTGATAGTGGGAGGGAAATGGGAAACCAGATTTCTCAATCTGGCCACAGAATAGAGAGAAGTCATGATTGCATTGCTTCAACTTGAAACAGAATGGCTTGTGCTTCTGGTAGTCCAAATGGACAAGGAATGATAGCTTCTGTCAAAAGCTACATGTTCATACCTGAACAATCTCCTCCTGCTTCTTTGGTTCCTCTGCTTTGTAGTTCATATGCATAAAACAATTCTACCACTTGGAATTGCTGTTTGCTTTCAAAGCATGTGCAAGAGCTGTGACTCAAGAATTTAGTGTTTTTAACTAGTCTCCTAACCAGTTGCTGAGCTTTGTTTTATATTCTATTATATTGTTGTTTGTTTTCTTTGCATTTGAAGAGAAATCTAAAATTTTGTGAGAACAATGCATATGAATGTTCATAGCCACATAGTTGGGCCCCAAATGTTGTGGGCATGTATGGGGACAATACAGAACATAGAGATCTCTAGTCAAGCAAAGAAAGCTGGAGAGTTATTATGTTGTAATACAAAAGCATGTATTCTATGGTTGTAAATCTCAAAACTTTCCTTTTAGCTGCTGTTTACTGGAGATACTAAAAGTCTTCTTTTAGGTTTTGAGTTTTGTGCATATGCACATTGAGTATTCTCAGTTGCAACATTGCTTAATTGTGTTGCGTGTCATTTACATAAGCTGGCAAATGGTGATGTTTACACAGCTGGAACTGTTGCCTTAATGGCTATTATTGTCTGTCATTATAATTGTATGCTCCCTGGATTGGAATTTTGCTCATCCATGTGATGGTTCTTTGCAGGTGGCTGATTGGGGAATGATGAGTATGTGTGATGCTGAGAGGAGGCTCCTTGCAAATGCTTTGCTGGATATCTCCAATGAGTGGTTCATCTTGTTGTCTGAGGCGTGCATTCCTCTCCAAAATTTCAGCATTATCTACCACTATATATCAAGATCGCGATACAGCTTTATGGGTTCATTTGATGAACCTGGTCCAAATGGTAGAGGACGCTACAATTGGGATATGCTGCCTGAGGTCACACTTGAACAGTGGCGTAAAGGGTCACAGTGGTTTGAAATCAAGCGCGAACTTGCAATTAGTATTGTAAAGGACTCTACTTACTATCCAAAGTTCAAAGAGTTCTGCCTGCCATCATGTTACGTGGATGAGCACTACTTCCAAACAATGCTCAGCATAAAATCTCCACATCTCTTAGCAAACCGGACTCTTACTTGGACAGACTGGTCGAGGGGTGGTGCACACCCAGCTACTTTCGGAGGTCCTGATATCAGGGAGGCATTCTTCAAGAGGATTTTGGTCGGACTGGAATGTACTTATAACAACCAGCCAACGAATGCCTGTGCGCTTTTTGCAAGGAAGTTTGCCCCAAGTGCTTTAGATCCTTTATTAGGGATAGCATCCAAAGTTTTTGGTTACTGATATAAGTATACTGTACACAAATATGTGTATGAGCCCCTATAGAGCATCCGAGATTGTAGGTATTTTTATAAACATCAATGTCAAAGCATTAAGGTGTATAGACACTCTCTATACACTTATAAAGATTAATAATATCTGTGTTCTTAAATTTTGTTTGTTGCCATCATTTTTTGTGAGTCACTAATGGAGATGGATTTTTAAGAGTTGACATGTCATGTTAGGCACAAGTTCCTCGAATGAAAGAATAATTAGTGAATAAAGATTACAAAACCAAAAGAAAACATAGGCGTCGTCCGCTTTATATATGATCTTTTCCTAGGCACCACAATTTAGAGGCCAACTGCACTGGAAACACCCTTTTAGTAGGTGTTCCTGCACAACACATCTGGTTAAGCTGTAAAAGAAAGGTGCCAAGTCCAGTTGTTCACTTTCTTTTGGGAGGCCAATCCCATCAAGTGATCAGCATGAGTTGAAAAGCAATATCCGGGTCACCTTGCCATTCTTTTCTCGCACATAACGAGGAGGACTTGCCATCCTCTTTGTTCTTGGTGGTGAGATGGATTTTAAGGTTGCTCTGTCATATTGCACCACAGCTTTTCATCTATTTTTTTTCCTTTTTTACATGAGGAAGTTCATTGGGCCATAAACTATATAATAAGGGTAGTTCATCTATTCTTATTATATGCAACATGACAAGTTATACTGCGCTAAAATTGCTGCAATACCCAACAAAGCAACTAAAAAAATGGGTTCAACAAACACTGCTCAAAATGCTCTTCTGGACCGAATTAAAGAGATTAATAATTCACTACCTCAAAATTTTTGAAGTTTTATTTGTGATAGGAAGCTGGATAATTTGTGAAATTTATCAGGAAGGAACCTCAGAGTTCATCATGATATTTATTCTCTGGTGAAGATTTTCTCAGCAGTGAAGGGGTTTCTGGTTGCACTTCAAGAAGATACCTTGCAGCCAATGATGCATGAAGTGCAGCACCATAAGGAAATGCATCTTCATTGATTTCAAAATGGGGTGTATGAATAAATTCAAGCCTCTTCTGCGTCGCATTCTGCATCCCAAGAAAGAAAAAGTATCCAGGCATAACCTCTTGGTAAAAGGAAAAATCTTCTGCCCCCATCAATGGCTGAATATCTTTAACTTTATTATCTCCAAGCATATCTCTAGCAACAACTCGGAAGTGCTCATGCAAGTCCTTGTCATTTATAGTAGGAGGGAAAAAAGAGTTCTCTTTCTCATGGAAATTAACGATTGCTTTACATCTCTGTACTGCAGCTTGCCCTATGATAACCTGTTATTCAAGAAAAATAGGCCTCATGATTGTGCAATAATTTAATCATAAAAATACTACAAGGTATTTAATCCGAAAAAAGAAATAACAAATTACAAGGTAAGGAACACAACAAAGTGGACAACCTGGCAAGCAATAGAAAGAAAGGGGAAACATTTCAAGTTGAAAAAATCAAGGCATGCAGAAACAAAAGCTTGATTGGATCTGGGTTGGAAATAAACAAATTGGCTCAATGATTAACCATGAATCAAATTAAAGGAAATCATAGTTTAGTCATTGTACTGCTGAAAACAAATACCATACGAGAATAAGTCTAAACTAAACAGAATACGTAGCGGAGTTATCATAACACTGAACTCAAAGACAATACCTCCTCAATTCTCTGCCTAAGTTGCATAAAGCCTTGCTTTGAAAAAGCTCGGAAGGTACCACCGATTGTAACTGCATCTGGAATAACATTAAATGCACCACCTCCTTGGAATTTTGCAACAGTTACAACCTGCAAGTTAGACCTCAGATAAAGCAGGCAATATGCAAATAAATATGGGTTTGAGAAGGCAACTGTTCTCTTCTTCAGCTAAGAAAGCAATAGCTTATGTGGTTTAAGTCAATGGATTCTAGTGCAAAACTTTTAAGTACCTAATTTTGGAGCTCTCAACTTTCAATATACAAATAGTATCTCTACAGTTCACATTTGCAGCACTATAACAATAAAGAAACAAACAAAACCAATAAAGAAACCAAAAATGCATCATAACAATAAAAATCCGATGCATGATACACAGGAACAAATCATGAAGTTCTATTCCAATTACTCATTCAATAATCAGCTCTAAACTGGTAAGTACTAATGACACAACGAATTTCAGTCTTTAAATACTTGCTAGTTTATCATAGTTTCCCATGATGTCTTGTCCATCCACTCTGATCCCATCATGAACCACATTTAAATTCATGGTGAGATAGGTGTACTTTTTGCAGGTGTTGTTTCTTGTCACCTTGGCTTGTGAAACACAGGTCAATGGTGGGCTTGTCACAAAGTTGATTTCTCAACCATCAGAGCCAATATATGCACAAGCCAAGAAGGCCACAGAAAAATCTGGGGTGCTTTTCAGCGCTTCCAGATGGTTACATATATGACAAAAGTGAGAACAGAAGCCTTAGCATTAACAATGCCTGCGTTGACAATCATCAGGAAAATTGTGCCTAACCCTAATGAAAGAGAAAGTTGCATGAGATGGCCAATATTCTATATGTTCAGTAAAGTGGAACTTTGTGAGCCCATGATGTTCAGTCACATACAGAAAGAGAGGCAATAACATAAGGACTAAACTGAAAGCAGAAAAAGCAGGAATGCACCTGTGAGTCAAGGGGATCAGCTTCGCGTGAAACAAGATGCTGCAAACTAACAATTACATTAGAAGCTGCTAATATTGGGTCTATTGAGTGCTGAGGGATGGCAGCATGGCCTCCTTTTCCACTTATTACTGCTTCAAAGAAGCCACTACCAGCCAGTAGAGGACCAGGTCTGGAGGCCACTTCACCCAATGGTAATTTAGGTTAACATGCAATCCAAAAATGGCATTGACGTTCTCTAATACTCCCTCATCAATCATTTTTTTGGCTCCACCACCTCCTTCCTCTGCTGGTTGGAAGACAAGAACGACTGTACCCTGATAAAAAAAAAAAAAGAAGGATAAGATAAGTATTAGGCAATGTAATTTGAAAGAAAAGAGCTTCTCAGTGGATCATAGGCACCCTCCTTCCCTCGCTCTGCCCCCCTTTAACTGCTTGTTCATAATGGACTGACCAAATATATGAACCTCAGAAGCACACAATCTCAGTGTTCTTACTTGACATAGTTCAGATTCAATCATCCTCGATGTTTGGATATATATTTTAGAATATTTCACTGAAGAAACAAAGTTACAAATTATTGTTTGTAAGAAACCAGAAAACTTTAGCTTTCAGGACAGAGAATAACTTTCTATGAGTGATGTGTGCAGTTAAGGGAAAATTTGAGCAACTCCATAATGCTCAGATTTCTAAACCACTAACATCTCCATCTTTACAAGCCATTCGATTTGTTTTCTTTGAAGAGTTTAAAAATATAGGTAGCACCGAGCATATCAATTATGAAAAAGAGACAAATTAAAGACCAAAAAATTCAACATAAGCTCTGACAGGCACTTTCTGTTGATGTGCTCGATGTGTATTACATAACATACCATATGCTACGAAACTAATCAAATGACAAAAGCCTAGATTGCCTACCCCCACTGATATGAGGCAAAACAAAGTATAAAATTTGACTGATGCAATTGTTTCAACAAAACATGAAGTATATTGTGATGTAATTTTGATTATTTTATAAGAAATAACATTCTAAAATCCCATGCTAATGCTTCTTTTATGAGATGGAGACTTTGAGTACTACAAGCAAGAAGAAACAAAGTCCCAAAACCCAGGGACATGATAATGTATGCACACACTTGAAGCATTTCTATGATAACTAAAGAAATGCTTTCAAGGGACTAGCTAACAAGACACATGCCTGTGCTTTGCAAATCTTGCTAAAAGGATACAACAAACCTTCAACTCTTCGCGATGGTCCTGAAGAATCTTTGCTGCACCAAGAAGCATTGCCACATGAGCATCATGCCCACAAGCATGCATCTTTCCAGGGACTTTACTCTTGTGCTCCCATTCCACCATTTCCTGTCAAATGCAAATACCCATCAATGAAATTCATAAAAGAAGAAAAAAAAAAAAGGGAAAAACCCTTGTCTCTTTTTCTGGTGAATACCCTTGAAATCTTCTTTTACCCCCCTTTTTGAAAGCAATAGGTTGCAATTGAACATCACTCTCTTAAGATCCCCCAATAATTAAAGTATCGAAACTCCACACACTCCCACAATTCTGCATCATTATACCACAATGGGATAAATTCTCACTATCCAATAAAATCTCATTATATATTCATGCTACAGGTATCAAACTCAGTTTACAATACAATTAGACCAAGGAAAACGAAAAAACAAAAAAAAAAAAATGAAAAGAAAAATCAACCATTAAACCAAACCTGCATAGAAAGAGCATCCATATCAGCCCTGATAGCAACAAAAGGAGGTTTACCCGTCCCAACAAATCCCACAACTCCAGTAACAGCAAAAGGGTATTTGTATTGAATCCCTATTTTACTCAATTCCTCTCTGATAAGCTTACTGGTCTCATATTCCTCATAACCCAGTTCAGGGTTCTCATGTATCTTTCTCCTAACACCAACCATCCAATCAAGAAGCTCTTGCCTTTTGGAATAATTAAGAAACCTTGTGGAGATATCTGATCCTGACAAAACATTTGAGCTCAGAGTCGGACTCAACAAGTGCAAAAACGAAACCAGAAAGACCCAGGGAATGAATCCCATGGCTCGGCTTCGCTTCCACAGAGAACTAAGATTGAAAATTTTTGAACTTCTGAGATCAAAGGATTAGATTTTTGGAGAAAATATATGAGATTTCAGAAGTGTCTTAATCAGGACCAACTGATTCGACTTCAAATATTGTTTGTCTGTGGGTGGATGTTTTTTTAAGGTTTTTATCAGCGACTTGCCGTTGCTGAATTGCTTGCTAGTTGCCAACAGCCAGCCACCCCCACGTGTTAATTTGTCAAATATCACATGTGGTCAACGATCAATAAAGTGAGAGATTCTGATGCTGTTGTCTTCTTCTTTATGCAAATCTGCATGATATCAATGAGTAGAGCAGAAATGTCACATAAATATGAAATAATTCATATGAGTTTATAAAAAAAATTATTACGTAATATTATACAAATTGTATATAATAAAAACGAAAGAGTGGATAAAGTGAATTCAGGTAGTTATAATTGATTTTAATATTTTATATAAAATATTAATATAATATAAAATATTTTATATATAATATAAAAAATTAATTATATTTATATAAATTTATTATTTTTAAATTTACTTAAATATTTTTAAATTAAAAATATATTACCAATAATTATTAAAACTTTACATTACTATTGGTGTTAAAAAAATTATTTACAGATGTATTATTTTTTCATTATTTATTTCATGTGAATGATATTCTTAATAATTTTTTTTATGAAAACCAATAAAGTTATATCATATCCAAAACATTTAGAAATCTCACTAAATGACATATACATTTAATAATAATCTCAATTTATGAATAAATTATGTTTGATTAATTTGTTTTTATTAGAATTCTATTAGATTTTTAAAATTTTATAAGAGTCAAGTATAATAATTCAAATTCATTTGTTAAGATATGCTCAAATTATATTTAGAATTACATTAATTTCTTTTAATATGAATTAATTAATATTTTATTAATTTATCTTAATTTTTTTTCTATAAATTTTTCATAAATTATTATAACTTGTTTGTAATCAATACACATAATAAATTATTCTTTTATGTAATTAGTTAAACTATACAATTAACTTTAAAATTGAGCATGACTGAACCCTACATGTGTGCTTTGTTTAAGGTTGAAGATTGAAAAAGCAATCACATCGGGAAAAAACAAAAAGGAAATTATTAATTTTTCACAAGGATTTTTTATACGTTCTCCAATTTTATGCAACCACCGATGCGCCCCAACCATGAAGAATGACAGATAATAGCAACTTAACATCATTGTATATTGCAATATTATGGATGATGAATGTATATTTATTATAATAATAATAATGATAATATAAATTTGTAATTAAAAAATTTTTTAAGTTGGTATTTCTCCAAAAAATAAAAAAAAATTCAAACTTAATGTTTTAATCAGTTGTTGTTTGAGGCTTAAAATATATAACCTATCAATTAAGAAAAACCTCCCACCAACGCTCTCCCGAAGTCCTGCTAGTGTAAAAGAAAAAAAAAAATATATATTTTTTTGAAAAACCAACCAAATGTATAAGAAAGAAAAATTAAATAGAAACATTTTTAGAAAATAATGTAATAATTAAAAGAAACGTGAATTAATTAAATTTTATTAATTTTTATAAATAATGAAATTAAATCTGAAAACATTATAATACTAATTTCATATTATCTTTACGTTACTTTATTTGTATTGCCCACCTTCAGATCCAACTCTATCTCCGTGCTACTGCACTTGCTAGCTGGCTTCCATGCCGTCCGTAGTACGCTTTTCACACCCACTTTCCTTCTGTTTCTTATTCTGCTGCGGGCTTTTTTTTTTTTTTTTTTTTCCTGAGATTTGTGTTTATATTCGTATGTGTATGAATGGTTAGATTAAAAAAGGCTTGTTATATGTTTTTCATGAATGTTTGTTACCCTTAACCTAATTGAGCCGAATTCTGCATTTTTTTTTCCTATTGCTCGTAAATTTTCTGTTGTTCCAATGAATTCCCATTTGCCGCAGTAAAATTAAAAAAGTGTGAACTTTAGATTGTCTTTTTGTTTGTTTTGATCTCATGAGACAAATTGGACCTGTTCTGAACTGGGTTTGCATTGTTTTTGTGATTTTTGATTAGGAAACAATGGTGGGGCTGAAATCCCCTTGTTTTCGATTCCATTCCCAATGAAGACCCTTTTGACAGGTTAATTTTTTGTTTTTCAAAAAAAGGTGAGAACTTTAGGATTTTCTTTCTGTTTGTTTTGATTTGATGAGAAAAATTGGACGTGATATTGATGAAAACCTAGAATTTTGTAATTAAGGATTTGGAACTAGGAAGTAAGATTTGAAAATGAGATAGGATTGATCGCTTGGAGAGCTTCTAATGATCTCTTTGAGAGGATCGACTTCCAATAAATTTAAACGTCCTGATAATATTATTACTTAATTAAATTTACAAGTTATAAAATATTATAATTATATAAATTTGACAAATTATTATTAGTGATGTAATATCTCTTATTAATTTAAAAATAATAAAAAATAATTATTAAATAATAAAAAATAATTATTAAATAATAAAAGAGAATTATAGAATGCACAAATCATGAGGATTACATCATTCCTTCGTCCTTCAAAAATAGCCTTGTCCTCAAGATTGATCTGCAAAAGAGTGATAGAACTCTTAGGTAGCATTTTCAACAGAAAGGTTAATCCACTGAACTAGGATTTGGACAACAGCTTGATTTCCACGTTTGACAATACGTCGGTCTATGATGGCTTGCGGTTGAAGGTTAACCTCTCCTGTGTATGTAATGTCAGGCAATTGGCTTTGTGTCACCACACCATCTCCTACCTTCCTTTTCAAGCAAGAGACATGGAAGACGGGGTGTATTTTTGATCCTATTGGTAAATTAAGACGGTAGACAACAGGACTAATGCGCTCTAGAATTTCGTATGACCCAAAGAAACGAGGAGATAGTTTTATTGAGGAGTGGACTGTGATCGATAACTGCCAGTATGGTTGGAGTCTAAGATAGACCCAATCTCCCACTAAAAACTCTTGCTTCGTATGATGCCTATCCACGTGTTGCTTCATATGGGCTTGGGCTACAATAAGGTTGTCTTTCAAGAGTTGGAGCAACTTTTTATGTCTTGTAAATCCTTATCAACTTGATCTACATGAGATGATCTGACTGTATACCTTGTAAGAGTAGGTGGGGCTCGCCCATAAATTGCTTGAAATGGGGACATCTTTGTAGAGGAATGATAAGTGGTATTATATCACCATTCGACCCAAGGAAGCCATTTTACCCAATCCCTTGGCTTGTTGCTTGCAAAGCAACGAAGGTAGTTTTCTAAGCATTGGTTGACTACCTCAGTTTGTTCATTTGTCTGTGGGTGATAAGCAGTGCTCATATTCAGTTACGTCCCTTGCAAGCGGAATAGTTCCTTCCAAAAATTATTGGTGAAGACCTTATCTCGGTCATTGACAATCGATTTAGGAACACTGTGGAGCCTTACAATATTGTCAGCAAAAACTCGAGCAATACTAGCAGCAGTATATGGATAAATAATTGCACAAAAATGAGCATATTTGGTCAAGCGATCCACAACAACAAAAATAGTGGATTTACCTTGGGACAGTGGGAGTCCCTCAATAAAATCCATAGAGATGTTTGTCCATACTTCTTTTGGGATAAGCAAAGGTTGAAGAAGTCCTGGGGATGTGATAGATTCACTCCTGTGACATTGACATACATCACATTTAGCTACAAACTTTTTGATTTCCTTCTTCATACCTTTCCAATAAAACTCCTTACCAATACGTTTGTAGGTACAGAGAAATCTTGAGTGGCTGGTAGTTAGGGATGCATGATATTCCTGCATGATTGTGTCCTTGTAGTGAGAATGAGGAACAAGTACCAATCTCTCCTTATAACATAAATTTTGAGAGTCCCATGTGTAATGTACAACAGAATCAAGACTTGTCTGTAGCTTCTTTATGATCTCTCGAGTTTCATGATCATCCCACCACTCCCTTTTAATTTGCACAATTGTAGTGTAGGCAAGGATAGAGAGTGCCACCAATTCAGCCTACTCTGGAATACGAGATAAGACGTTGAACTAAATTTTCGCTCCCTTTTTATAGATGATCTCATAAATGTAGCCCAACAATTTAGAAATCCATTTTTGTTGTTCCATAGAAGAAATCCGCTGCTTTAATAAATATTTCAGACTTTTATGATCTGTTCGAATTTGAAAATGCCTCCCAATGAGATACGGACGCTATTTTGAGATTGCATGAACAATAACTAACATCTTCTTATCATAAATAGATATGCTAAGATGTTTTGGTGATAATGCCTTGCTGGTAAAGGCAATAGGGCAACCTTCCTGCATTAATACTGCACCAATTCCAATTCTAGAAGCATCAGATTTAATAATAAATATCTTACTAAAGTTTGGTAAGGCAAGAACTGGGGTGGTGGTCATGACCCGCTTGAGTCAATCAAACGCCTCTTCTGCCTTGTTGTTTCGGTTAAATGAATCCTTTTTTAAGAGAGTCATCAATTAAGCACTGATTTTTCCATAGTCACGGACAAACTTTGGATAATAACCAGTTAATCCTAAGAAGCCTCGTAGTGCCTTAATCGTCTTTGGGATTGGCTAATCCAGCATCACTTGAATTTTGGAAGGGTCAATTGCCACACCTTCCTTAGAGACAACATGGCCAAGATACTCCACTGTTTGGCTAGCAAAACTAATTTTGACTTCTTAACAAATAGAAAGTTCTTATGCAGGGTAGTGAACACCGTCTGCAAATGTGACAAATGTGCTTCAATGGAAGAACTATACACCAAAATATCATAAAAAAATATCAGTATAAACTTACGTAAATACGGCCGAAAGATATCATTCATTAAACTCTGAAATGTTGAAGGCACATTGGTAAGCCCAAAGGGCATGACTAGGAACTCGTAATGGCCGTCATGTGTCCTGAAAGCTATTTTTTGAATATCGTTCTCGTGGACCTGAATCTGGTGATATCCTGACCGTAAATCGAGTTTAGTGAATAGCTGAGTACTTCCCAATTCGTCTAATAGCTCATCGACCATAGGAATAGGATATTTATCTTTCACAGTGATGTAGTGGAGTGCCCGATAGTCCACACACATCCTCCAAGAACCATCCTTCTTTTTTACTAAAAGGATAGGAGAGAAGTATGGGCTAGCACTCGATCTGATGATGCCAGCTTCCAACATCTCCTTAACAATCTTCTCAATTTCTCCTTTTTGGAAATGTGGATAACGGTAGGGTTGGACATTAAGGGGTGTATTCCCAGATAATAATGGAATACGATGGTCGTGCGTCCTCTGTGGGGGTAGACCTGTGGGCTTAGCAAACAGATTAGAGAATTTAACTAATAGTGTTGTTACCTCTTTCCCTTGCATAGAACATGATTTGGCCACCTTTGCGCTTGTCAACTGCACCAGGAACCCTTGCCCTGCCTTTTGTAGGACCTTCTCCATTCGATGACTACTAATAGTGGTAATTTTACCCCCGCGTCTTCCTTGTAATTCCACTGAATGTCCATTTAATAAAAACTTCATTCTTATCTCAAAGAAATTCCCAGTGATATCTCTCAAGGTTCGTAACCAATCAATGCCAAGGACAATTTCATAGTCTTCTAGGGGTAGTAAGAAGAGATCAATATAAACGATCTGACCCTATAATACGAGTTTTACCTTTGTGCACTTCCCTTGACATGTCAAATTTCTCTTGTCTGTAACCTTCACAGCAAACTTGTTGTAATCCTCGATTGAAAAAGTAAGCCTTTTGGCAATCTTCTCATCCATAAAGTTATTGGTTCTACCCGAGTCAACTAGTACCATTACTGGTCATCCCTTGAGGGATCCATTAATTTTCATATTTTGTGGGTTAGAATACTCAGCTAAAACATGCACTGCGGGCTCGTCTACGTATTCAACAAAGGTGTCATCACCATCTGAGCCCGTACGGTCATCACTTATTTCTTCAGCCTCCTCAACTAGCTTAATCATTAAAAGCTTCCCTTTCTTATAACAGTGCTCCTTGTGCCATTTCTCATCATAGTGCCAACACAACCCTTTTGCCATTTGCTCTTTCAATTGTTCTTGAGTCAAGCATCTTGTGTTAGAAGGACGAATAAAAGAGGGTGAATTGGTGTTACCCTCGATAGGTTTGCTAGCCACTTTAGCAGATGATCGACAATTTTCAGCACCTAGCTTCTCCTCCTACAGGTGAGCAAAGGAGAAAACTGCTACCATTGTTCGTGGCTGGCGAGCCTTGACTTCTCGTCGAATGTTAACAGTAAGCCCTTTAATGAATGTTCCCACTAATTGCCTTTCAAACTAATCTTTAGCTCGATTGGCAAGTCGCTCGAATCGACTCTGATATTCGAGGACGGTGGATGTTTGATAAATCTTTGCAAGCTTTCCATCAACCTTGTGGTATTCCGAGGGTCAAAAGCGCACAAGAAGGCCTTTAATGAACTCAACCCACGTTGGAACTCCACCACATGTTTCGACCCAATCATATCATTGGATCGCATCACCTTTTAATTGAATAGAAGCAATTTCAACCTTAGAGAGTTTTGGCGTACGATGGAAGCGAAAATGTTTTTCAGCCTAAGAAATCCAACCTGTAGGATCACTCCCGTCCCAATGAGGAAATTCTACCCTTGTGTGTGGTTGGGTATAGTCACGATTGGTGCCACCACAGGATTCCACAAGTTCTCTTTGTTTGCTAGTAGATTTGGAAGTGTTGTCTCCTGACTCCCTCTGTACAATAGGAAATATCATCCCTTGCATGAAAGATAATGATTCTTTAACTTGAGATATTATGACTTCAGAATCGGAAGAATTGTGTGAAGACATATTGTAAGATTGCAAATTAGTGATATCCAATTTTTTCTTTTACTATTAGGTAAGGGGTATAAATATTTTTTTTTGTAAAGAAAAGAGTAGAAGAGAAATCCCTCAGAACCTGGCTCTGATACCAGATATTGAAAACCTAGGGTTTTGTGATTAGGGATTTGGGAGTAGGAAGTGAGATTTGGGGATGAGATGGGAAGTGAGATAGGATTTGGGAATATGTAGTTCTTTCTTTATAATATTTTGCATAAAGCATAATAGAAGTAAAATCAATTAAAATCTCCTTAATTTCAACAATTGGTTCAGTTTGTATATGCTTGAGCCAACTGGTGCTCATTCTCTTATGTTTACAATTGGAAGGGTCTCTCCTCGCATATTATGACAATAGAGCCTTTGAGTGAGAAAGTGAGAGGCAAATTGATCAGATTGGTTGTGCCTCACAAGCGTCAGACAGCCATGGAAAGAGAAAGAGGAATGCTCTTGACCTGATTGGCGAGAGTGTTAAAGGGGAAGAAAGTCAGAGACCATGGATCCAAGAGTTGATCCAGTTGACTTGATTTCCCAAATGCCTGAACATATTATCCATCATATCCTATCTTTCCTTCGCTGTAGGAAAGTTGCAGCTCGAACCAGCATCTTGTCTAAGCATTGGAGAGCCATGTGGGCTACTTTCTTGATTTTAGATTTTGATCAACGCAAGTTCCAGCCACAAGGGATTCGATTGCAAGGTCAATCTTATCAACGTACTCAGTCATTTAGAAAGAAGAAGCAGATGGAACTCAAGATAAAAAAGGCAGAGTTCAAGAAGAGCAAAGAGATTTTTATGAAATTTGTTGATAACACCCTGCAGAGTCGTAATGTGCAAAAATCTAGCATTCAAAAATTCATGCTTCACATCAGCTCTTATGATAAAGAATTGGATGATCATATGGGCAGGTGGATAGATTTTATAACTGATAGCAACATTGGAGAATTAGATCTCTATGTCCCATTCAGGAAATCTAGACGCTACAGTTTACCTCCCAGGGTCTTTTCTATCAAGACCATAACTGCATTAAAAATTTTTGGCTGCAAGTTGGGAAATTGTGATGATATCAGACTTTTCAATCTCTGAAAACTGTGTTTGGGAGAGCTCCACGTTGACAAACAGAAATTGCAGAATCTGATTCTTAGCTGTCCTTTAATTGAAGATTTTAGGCTTATAAACTGCGGTGGGTTGAAAAGTCTGCTGCTTTCAAGCAACAAACTTGTTAGAGTTGATCTATATTTCTGTCGTCAACTGAAGAAAGCAGAAATCCAAGCACCAAATCTTCAAGCATTTTGGCATGGTGCAATAAAATTTGTATCATGCATGACTAATTTGGAGACATGTAAATCCTTGAAAAGTTTGACATTGGAGGATGGCAACATGACGTGTGATTTGTTTCAAACTATGCTTTCTAATTTTCCTATCCTGGAGCATCTAACTCTCACTAAATGTAATCGCTTAGGAAGAATTACAATTTCAAGTTATCGCCTTAAGACATTGATCTTGAGAGATTGTGAATGGTTGGAGGAGGCTGACATTGATGCTCCAAACCTTCTTGCATTTGAGTATAAGGGTCATGTTTGCTGTGCATTTTCTGAGATGCCATTTAGTTCTCTGAAACCTTCAGGTTTGAAGGAGGCAAAGCTCTATTTTGATGCCCAACGATTTGTGTTTCGTCGCAAAGATGGATTCTGCTATGGAAATGATGACCGCATTTGGTTTGCTCAGCTGCGAGAGTTTATCAGTAAGTTTGATTGCTCTGAGGGTTTGAAAATGGTTGTCCGCACCAAAAAGGTATCCATTAACTTTGTCAATATAAAATTTATCATTTGTGTGTGTATTCATATCACTTAGCTTTTGTTTTTCCTGTTACCTCTTTTGTGGTCCATTTAGAACATCATAATTCATGAGGACTTGAGTGCTCTCTTGCTTCCTCCAATCTATGATCTTAAGATTGAAATTGTCAAATCATCTACGAGCTTGGAAGATCTGTTGGATGCCGTCTTGCGGACACGGCATCCAGTGATGCTGTCTATATTTTCGTCTGGTGTCAGCAATTTCCCCGAGGTACAAGATCATTGATGCTAACGATTTGGTTGCATGCCCTTGAGCAGACACTTGCTGAGTTAGGGGACCCTCTTTTTCAGGGACTTAATTGCGTTGTATCTATTTCACTTGAACTGCAGGGTGCATATGAGAAGATGTTGCATGGAAGGCAGAACCCGAGCTGCTGCACATATAACACTTCAACTAACAAATGCTGGCAGCACTTTTTAAAAGGCATCAGCCATGTGGACTTTGATGATCCTAAGGGCACTTCTGAGTGGATTAATTGGTTGAGGTTATCGACATCTGTGGTGAACTACCAGATGTCTTGCTTTAAACTAATAAGTTGGAAAAACAAATGAAAGTGCCCGTAGACAGACATTTCGAAGTGAATTTTGCGAAGGAAGGAGGAGTCGCCGATCGGATCCCATTCAGCTTGTCATCACCGGGAAGAACATGATTTAATGTAGACTTTGTCTGTTGTCATCCTCACTGTTCATCTTGCTCATAATTGCAAAACGACTTGTTCCTCTTTTGACCTTTGGGATGGCACCAATTGGAGGACATTGGAAAGTTTTAAACTCCATGGTTTCTAAGCTAATGCCGTTGGATAACCATTTTTTGCTAATTTTAAACTCAGGTTTCAGGAAGACTTACGATCTTAAACTCAAATTTGAACTCAACTAGAAAAGGAAGCTTTTAGTGTAACGGTAAGTTTGTTTTATAACTACGAGTTGTGAAAAAAAATAAGAAAAAATTACGTATATCTAATATTCTCTTTTTATATCATGTAGTGCAAAAGTGATGTATATTGGCGATGAATATGACACAAAGGTTATTCCTTTAGTGGTTAGGCCGTGCATCGCTTGCTCGTTTCTTCGTGTGCTCCATCCACGGCTACGGTCAAACCAAAACCGTATACTGCAGCTGTTCAAGTTCTAAATCGGTTCCGGGTCAGCCCAGAATCCAGTTTGTTCCCACGTCGGCGTATTTTCCAAGACCCCAAAAATCAAAACTTTACACGACCCGACCAAACACGTGATGACCCGGTACTTCACGCGCTAATCGGAACACGGTCGCGACCCAGAACAGGGCAATATGGTAATTTCACAAGCACTTTCTCACTCTTTTTCCTGCAAGTCGATGCCAAGAAATTTAAAAAAATAAAAATAAAAATAATATATATATATATATATATATAAAAGATTGAATTGGTCTGTGTGTCTGCGAACCCTAGAAAACCAATTGAACGGATTGAACGAGTGGAGAAGAAGAAGAAAGAGAAGGGAAAATGGGGAACACGGAGAAGCTGTTGAACCAGATAATGGAGCTGAAGTTCACGGCGAAGGGGCTCCAGAGGCAGGCAAGGAAGTGCGAGAAGGAGGAGAAGGCGGAGAAGATGAAAGTCAAGAAAGCGATCGAGAAAGGGAACATGGATGGAGGTCGGATCTACGCCGAGAACGCCATCAGGAAGCGAACGGAGCAGATGAATTACCTCCGACTCGCTTCCAGGCTCGACGCCGTCGTTGCTAGGCTCGATACGCAGGCTAAGATGACCACCATTAATAAGTCCATGGCTTCTATTGTTAAATCCCTCGAGTCTTCTCTCAACACTGGTATTCTATCCTCTTTTTCGTTTTTTATTTTTTTTTGCATTTTTTTGATTCTTGATTTATTTTTTTGCTCTTATTTATTTACTGGTTGGGTCTAATTGGTGTGAATTAATTGCTAGTAGTTATTTTTTTTTCTTAATTTTTTCTGGGTTTTGTTGATTTAGGCCTTTTTTGTTTTTTGAGTTTTTCCAATTTGGGCTCTTGGTTTTTTCTTATTTTCTTGGTGTATCTAAGACTTGGTAATACTTGATTGGGATTGATTGACTGAAATTTGCTAATATGTGGTTCATGTGTTGGGATGGCTATTTCATGATCAACACTGGTATTCTATCTTGTTCAAAAATTGGAAAAAACTTATTTTTCGTTGTTCTGCATTTTTCTTCTTTTTTTTCTTAAAAAAAATTTGGGTCTAATCTGTTGAGAATTAAATTCTATTATTCTTTTTTTATGGGTTTTGTTGATCTGGGCTTTGTTGGTTCTGGGAATGATATACTATGTTTCTATGATCAAATCTATGATACTGGGTGTGATGTGTAGTTGGTTGTGAGGATAATGTGAATTGTTGCTGGCTGCAGGTAATTTGCAGAAGATGTCTGAGACAATGGATCAATTTGAGAAGCAGTTTGTGAACATGGAAGTGCAAGCAGAGTTCATGGAGAGTTCAATGGCTGGGTCCACCTCATTGTCCACACCGGAGGGTGAGGTCAACAGCTTGATGCAGCAGGTGGCCGATGACTATGGGTTGGAGGTTTCTGTTGGGTTGCCACAGCCTGCTGCTCATGCTGTGCCAACCAAGAACCAGGAGAAAGTTGACGAGGATGACTTGTCCAGGCGGCTTGCAGAGCTTAAGAGCAGGGGTTAAACTATGCATTAGAGCGTGTTCTTCAGTGAATGTGATATACCAATAACTATCTAAATGCAGCATCCTGGATTATGGTTAATGTTCAAAACTGATTGTGTAAATTTGTCCCCATTGAGATCAAACTTATTTTGTGGACTCTGCTTATTGGATATGGGACATAATTGACTCAACAAGTTATGTATGTAATTAATCGAATTTCTTATTATGGGTTGCTAGGGGATTTCAGTGGCATCAGTACCACGATATTATATTTGTATTTGAGATGATGCATTTGAGTCAATGTTGAAATATAAAGAAGGAACCTATATTTGCGGATGTGAAGAATTTGTGAGACAATAAATGCATGTTGCATGTCAAGCATGTGCATGTGTTTTGTTTGTTTTCTGTGTGCTGTCAATATATCTTTTATATGTATGGAGCTGTGGAATTTTTAATGGGCTTTTATAATTTATCCCTTTTTCCCTCCTTTTTTAAGTCTCCATTTCAATCCTTCAAAATCAACTATGAAATGTGAAGTGACAGTTTTCAGGATAGGTGCAGTCTTATCCAAATGGCACCTGATGTTATAATTCTATTATTGGTGGCACATGTATCATCCAATTGTTATCTCACTGAACTGTCATTGACGATTGAATATTGCTGCAAGGTTGAGGTGATGGATCTATCTGAATACTATCTGATTTTGACTATAGTCTATGCTAGTATATTACCTTGAATTTATATTCAATTATGTGAATTTTGAGCAAGTTCAGTGTCATTCCTGTTTACTTAATGTTCTTCTCGATACTTTGTTTCATGGTGTTTCTGCCATGGTTGCCGGTTTGAACCTCTGTGTTTTCCCTCAGATGCTGAAATTTTTCTTTGCTTTTGGTTGTGCTTATTATGTGTGTTGATAATGGGATGCGCATTCTTTCTTTGCTAACTTGTTAAATAGATATGGTATTCATTGTGAATGCCTATTTCAGCCAGTGAAGAGTTCTTATTTAACCATCTGTTTTTTGATTTGTTTGTTTAAGAATACTAACACCTTGCTGTTGTCTTGCTTATTTGCGCTTTCTTACTAACCAATGTTCCTGGAACAATTTTGTTTGCATTCTATTGATTTTACTTCTTATGGTGCCAACGTTCAGACTTCAAGTTTCTCAAATGAACCATGAGTTTGGCTAGTTTTTCAATTTAACCTGTCCACAGTCCGTTGTTTCCTTTGATCTTAAACTGACTGCCTGGTATTCGCTGAGGTAAAAGCTTATAATACCATTTGCTTTTCAATGCTTCTCGTAGCCATTGTCATGTTATGAATTCTACATGGGAACGGATTTTGTTTGCTAGTAGGCATTTAGGGTTTCTGGTTTTCTTGTTTTAGAGCTGACATGTTAAACATACCATGAGCTCTGCAGCTGCAACTATAGCAAGAGATGTCCAGAGTCTTACAAATTTGTTGTGTCAAATTTTTAACATCAATGTTAGAAGTGGGAAGCAGGTGGGTCAATTTATTTTGTGTTGAGTTATTTGGCTTTTGAGTATATTAGATTATAGGTGTATCTAATTTAATTTTATTAAATCTTAAAAATTTATTGGGTTTCAAATATATTAACTCTATTAAGTATTAAATTTTTAAAATTCAAATTGTTTATAAGAAGTTGAAGTTATTTGGGTTCATGTTGCTTTAATACAATGAGGTATATTTATTAAGTTGGTGTCTTAAAAAATATATTTTAAAAGATATTTTAATAGTTAAGAAATTAAATTTTATTTTTTAAAAAAAATATAAAATTTATAAGAAGAAAAAAATTTATTTATATTTATTTTAAATTTTAAAATTAAATTGTTTAATTATTTAATTATAAATAATATATTTTTTTAAAAAAATTAATATTATTATATGTTGATGAAATATGATATATTTTATTTTAAATAAAAATTTAAAAATTATGTAATGAAAAAAAAAAGTCTTATAATTTATAAAAAAATTTTATAATAATAAATTTTTATATTAATTATTATATTTTTATCATAATATTAATAATTATAAATTAAAAATTTAAAATATTTTTTTAAAAATTTTTAAAAACAAATTTTTTCTTAAAAATGATTTAAAAATAAAATAAAAAATTAATCTCAAAACACAATTTTTATATCTATCTAAAAATAAATTAAAAAATTAAAAATTATAGTAATACCAAATACACCTTAATTTTCTTTTTCCTATTTTATGATTTCAAGGAGCAAAGAATTGGAACGATGGAAAAGAACAAAATCCAGCAATTGAACATGATTGTAACTCCTCCATGTTTCTGTTTTCTTTTCGTTTTTTATTTTTTAAAATAACAAAAATAGAAACTAAGTAAATATAATTGTCGTTGTTCTGATGAACTTAAATCAAAAATCACAATCTTCTTCTTTACGCAAAGTTAGAGACATGACAAAACTCTTATCTCTGGGCGGTGATTCCTCTGTGTTTTGATGCTTTCGAATTTAATTGCTCGATAATAATGCAGAGAATAATTTTGATTGATCGATGGTGCAAAGAATAAAATCATGGGTATATATCGCTTTCATCGCCATTTCTACGCAGAAAGTTTGCAGTGCAACAACAGCGGTCAACAGTTGGTAACATCTTCCCAGCAAACATATAATTTCTTTCAACAAAAACAAGAAAGAAATGCATAGAAAGACTCACCGTAAAAGCTGATGGCCCACAGAATCCGCCAACCGCCAACCGCCAACTTTAGTCCCATTTTTCCACGTGTCTTTGTCTTCCACACTCTCCAATGTGGCCAAGAAGCTCCTCCTCTACGAGGGATTTCTAAGACATCTGTTCGCCCTTCTCTCTCTCTCTCTCTCTCTCTCGGCGGAATCATAGTTGTCGTTTTTGTCGAAAACACATCTCTGTTGTCTTTGTCTTGAGCTGAACAAGAAACCTGTTTGCCCATTTTGAGCATGTTTTAGGGAAAAGTCCATTTAAAGTTTCTCTATCTTTGGGCTGTTGGCGTTTTTTTATGTTATATTTAGACACCCATTTGGCTTCTTCAGCAAATTTTGGAACTCATTTGATTGTTTTGAGTCACATCAGAAAAAGATCAAATCTTTGTTAATAAGGGGCTTGTTTGATGCTGCTAGATATGCAAGTTTAATACTCTCTTAAAGCATTTTCAGCAATAAAATCAACCATTTGTCAGATTGGCTGCTTCATTTGATTTAGTGCTTTTGGTCACTTCGTCTTTGTTGTTTTCCTTTTTTTTTTTTGGTCTGAAATGGTGGGTGGGTTGGAAATGAATGGTGGTGGAGAGGAAAATCCTGCTTTTGAGATGGGCGTGGTTGTTCCAAAGAGGATTATGCAGAATACAGAGGAGAATCGTGATGATTGTATTGAGGTTCTTGTGAAGGAGTTGAAGAATGTGGAATTTATAGTTGAGAGAGTTGTTGGCATTACAGATGAATTTATCAAGGTTAGCTTTGCTGTATTTATCTTCCCTATTCTTCGTTCTGTTCTCCATGTTTCAACCGTATTGGTTTCAAATCTATTAATTTATCAGTTGCCATGTGCTAGTTCTTACCATTGATATTTTCTGATTGGTAATTGTTTTTATATCCTTATCTTGACTATGCTATCCAGAGGACTACTATCATCTGCGTGGGTGGGACTTTTTATTCTTTGCATTAGTTTGGAAGTTGCACGGATGTGCTTTACTTTTATGCTAAGGTTACTTTATGACTTGGAAGTCACAAATTTGAGTTGCCGTCTTTGTGAAAAAAAAAAGAAAGAATAGGGCTGTGTATATATGGCTATTTTCTAAATCTTACAGTGCAGGAGTTTCATGTACTGGGAATGCCCTTTCTCCAATAGTTTGGAAGTTGGGGATTTGGGCCAGGTTTTAGTGTATTAGAGAAGATAGAATAATGTGTTCTCAGAGCTACCTCTGGGAAATGGTATCCTTTCTGGGTTATGCCATCACAAAATTCTGAGTAGTCAATATAGTACTAATTCCATGTATTTTCCACGCATTTTGAACAATCAGTGGATTGATGTGGTTTTAATTACCTCCATGTGCTAAATTGATGAATGATATCTTGCCATTGAATGTAACTCTTAAAACTTTCCTTAATTATGTATCCATCTTTGTGCTAGAAGTCATTGGTTTTCCTTGTAGGATTAACCAACAACATTCCTTAATTGATGAAATTAAGCCATTCTTATGTTGTGTTGCTAAGCTACAATTATCTTCATTCAGTTAGCAGTGCCTCTGGACACATTGGGGAGGGCTGCAGCAGAGTTGAGAATGAAGAAGCCTACTTACCTTGGTAAGTAATAGCATGCTTCAATATTAATGATCATCATCATTCCATTTTTCATTTTTGGTTGTCCTGAAAAGATATTCTTGTGCTTTCTATTGAAATGTATATTTATCTTTTGCTTTAATGTCAGGAATGGACCTGCAATTTGAATTGGAGGAGGTTGATGCTTTTGTGAAACTGCCAGATGGCTCATTGTTCAGTTGGTCTGAACGTTTCCAGTGTTACTGTCATTTATTATATGGGATTGTAAGACACTCTTATAAATCTATTTGCTGTCTTTTGTTTATTTTGTGCCTCCCCCTGCCCCCTCTCTCTCTCACACACATGCACGCGTGCATTCTGCAGATATGCTTGGGCATTGTTTTGCATGCCGCATGAGGTAAAGTAATTCACGGTGTTGTATGCAAGTGGTCATGATTTGAGTTCATCAAAGAAAATTTTGTGTGAGGTGTAATCCTTCTTTTTTTTCTCTGTAATTTAAATGAATTTATATCTTTGCTTTCTTTTAGACCTTTACCTTTTAATTTTAACAACAGAAGAACCTAGATGATGCTGTTGCTGGCAAATACTTGCACAACAGTGCATGCACAGATGTGTGGTTGTTTATTTTTGAGTTGGAATTTAAATGTAATATGGAGTTCATTCTGCATTGACAGGTGAATGAAAGCAAGTTAGATGCAACTCTAACACTCAATGGCAGAGAGTTCCTTTGGGAAGTTGGGGAGTCTTTGGTGCAGAGGTTAAAATCTGAGGGCATTGTTAAACAAGTTTTCCCTCTGCACGGTATTTAAAATTTACATCTATTGTTTCCATGCAAACAGAAAAAAAAATAAAATGCCAAAGTATCTGCAATTAATGTGATGTGAACGATAAAGTTGATTGAACAATGGTCCATAGATGAAATTAAGAGGAAGAAGCTCCTGAGAAGCTGGGTGCTGAATTGGCGAAACTTCACCAACCAGCCAATTGATGACATGTTTTTGTATTTTGGACTGAAGGTGAATGGTTCTGTAGCTGCATGTGTAAGTAACAGTATATTGATTGTGTCATGATTATAACTCAGGAATTGCATTTGTCAGATTGCAATCTATTTTGCCTTCCTTCGAATGTACACACGCTGGTTGCTCTTTCCTGCTATATTTGGGCTCATTGTGCAGTTGCTTCATTTTGGGTAAACATCAATACCTCTTGGTAAACTTGCTGCTAGCTAATGTTTTTACTGTCAGTATTGGATTATCAGATGTGACCCTGCCTGTAAATGAGTTGCAAACTTGGTTATTCCCTTTATTCAGGTCATTGCAGTTACTGGTGCTTCCTGTATTCTTCATTAGCATAATATTGTGGGCTGTGCTGTTTTTCCAGTTCTGGAAACGTAAAAATTCTGCCCTTTTAGCAAGGTGATTTCTTTAATTGAAAGCTCGTCTCTTCTTTATCATCTTTATTTTCTTCTCTTGTTCTTGAAATTTCTCTTTCTTACAGTTGTAGGAATCATTTTGCTGTGTTGGGTTTGTTTAGTATTATTAATTTTTTCTTATCTGCGCTGCTCTCTCTCTCTCTCTCTCTCTCTCAATTTGATTAATAGGTGGCAGATAAATTATTCAGTTAGCACTGGTCAAGGATATAAACTTTCAGGCAAGGAACAGAGCTTACATTCTCTTTCAGAATGCATAAAATATTTGGAGTTTGACAAAACCGAAGAGAAGGAGGCATACCAAAGATATGAATGGATTGGGCATCTTATGCAATTTAGGAATAATGCCATTGTTATTCTAAGCATTATTTGCCTCCAGTTGCCTTTTGAGTTGGTCTATGCTCATCTTTATGAGGTTGTGGATTCTGATATTGTGAAGTAAGATCCTGAATTCATCTCATTTGCATTATTTATCACTTATTTTTGTAGTTACAACTTTTCTTTTTATTTTTTTTTCTGTGGTTGCCTGTTTCCATCTTCGGGGATTCTTTTTCATGTTGGTATTCGGTTGGCATGTTAATTGTCTTAAATGCCTATGCATAAATGCATATGCTAAGTTTATAGACAAAAAACATGCAAGTCTGTGTTTCTCTGTGTATGCATGCGTGCAAGCATGCATGGTCATTTCAGTGATTTCCGCATTAGCAAGAAGTTAGATCTTTCTTAGTCTCTTGATTGAGATATCACCTTATCAATCTATCCATTAAAAGGTGAGTATATGCAGGTTTGCATGTGCATTCTTTTATGTGAAGCTACACTACATATCAGGGTTGACTAAATCAGGCAAAATAAGGGATGTGGGCTGCTGAGTTCCTTTACAGTAATACTGGACTTTGGCTGCCAGTTAAATTTCAACCCGGATCTTTGCCTTAATGCGTAGAGAAAATCAAACCGAATGGATTAGCTTTAGATTTAATAAAGGAGACCGGTGCCATGGGACATTTGATGTCATTTGCCATTATTGTTGTGATGTTGGCCAAATTTATGGCATTTATGTAACTGCTAGAAATTTCACGTATCTTCATTTCTGTATCTTAGTTTACTCTTGGACTTATAGCTTGGAATGGCCAACCATGGTGTTCCTCCTCTAACTTTTGGCTTTCAGGTTTGGGCTGACAGCTTTGTATCTTGTTCTCATTCAGCATTTCACAAAGCTTGGGGGCAAGCTCTCAGTGAAGTTAATAAAACTTGAAATCTATGATAATAGAGAATATCGTGCTGACAGCTTGGTCTACAAAGTAATGGGTGCAAATTGGTATATGAATTGGTTTATTTTCCTTATCTAAAATTTTATTACAAGGGTACAGTTTATACTGCAGCTTTTTGGCCTTTACTTTATGCAATCGTATATTGGTGTTTTCTATCACGCCCTCTTGCATCGTAACTTTAAGACGCTTCGGCAGGTCCTGATTCAACGTCTCATTATCTATCAGGTAAGCATGTAATCAATTTTGTAAAATTTGAATGAGTTGCCAATGACTCTCTGGATCAATATGCTCTTGAAGTGAATAATGTTATGCAGCTGCTGGAAAATCTGTTGGAAAACTCAATACCTTATCTGAAATACAGCTATAAGAAATATAGGGCTGTTAGGTAAGCTGTTACAAGGGCTTTCTTTTTTTCTTTTTTTTTTTTTAAATTAAATAAAAAAAACCCTCCCCATTTACGTTGAGCAATATGATTAATACATTCTCGGTTTCAAGAAACAAAAGAAATGGGCAAGATGGACAATTGGATGAGAAGATTCGATTCAGTTCCAAGGTGGAGAAAGAATACCTTAAGCCTACATATTCTGCAAGCATTGGTGAGGAACTAGAAGATGGCCTTTTTGATGGTAATGTGCTACCATATGCAGCCTAATTATGCTTTAGGAGAAATTTTTTGTCAATTTCCATTGCTCTGTTTCCTAAGTATCATTCTGGAGTTGGAAACCATTGGATTTGCTGGCACGTCTACAATAAAAGCAAATTATCTGCAGACTTCCTGGCATTGGCATTGCAATTTGGAATGGTAATGATGTTTGCTTGTGCATTCCCCCTAGCATTCGTTTTAGCTTCTGTGGTAAGTTTCTATTGGTTATTTTTTATAAGTACATGTTGTATGGTGGTAATTAGATCTTTGTTTGTAACTTAAAATTGAAAAATCATATGCAGAACAGCTTCGTAGAAATTAGAAGTGATGCACTGAAGCTACTCACCATGGTGAAAAGGCCTGTTCCTCGTGTTACTGCTACAATTGGAGCTTGGTTGAACATATTTCAGGTCCCGTACTATGATGCCTTTTTAGTGTTATTGTTGTCCTTATTCACATTCACAGTTCTTTTGCCATCAACTCTGCTTGTTTTTTATCATCCTGGATTTTCTGTTGAAATCATTCCTTCTTACGTTTTTGTTACTGACACAGAGATATTTGACTTTTTTGTTTTTTTTGGCTGATTCTAGTTTCTAATAGTGATGTCAATCTGCACCAACTCTGTACTTCTAGTATGCCTGTATGATCAGGAGCGACAGTGGAAAATCGAGCCTGGTCTTGCAGCAATTCTTGTCATTGAACACATCCTCCTCATAATTAAATTTGGATTGTCTCGCTTTGTTCCTGAGGTAATCACTCTCCTCCCTCCCTAGTTTTACTACCAAAATCTCCAACCAATAGTTATGTTTGCAGTGGCCAATTCTTGCTCTTGTTGTAAGAGATGGTAGGACTCTATAAACTGCAAAATCCTGAAGACTAATGGACCTTCTCTTTCTCCCCGTAACAGGAACCGGCTTGGGTGAGAGCCAAGCGGGCAAAGTGTACAACACGGGCACAGGACCTATGTTCTAAACAGCTTTTGAGGAGCATTTCTGGTGAGAAAAAGCACTGGGAGTGAAGTTTGAGGAACAATCCAAGCCTCTTTAAAGATGTTCATGTGATTTTTCAATTAGTATCCGAAAAGAGTAGTGAACAGAAACCCTGAATGTGTTTTCATCAGGAGTTTTTCTACTAGTATGCAAATGTTGGTGGGGGTAAACTGCTTTAGTTTCCTTTTAGGAACAAAACTTTGTTCTAAATCTTGTCAAACACATAACATTGTGACGTTGTTGTTATGGATATGGAAATGCCCTAGTGTTTTTGTGATATTTCATAATTAAAACTCACATTTGGGGAGTACAGAATTAGGCTAAACTTGGTTGGTTTGGACATGCCTTTGTGTATCCAGGGAAAAGAGTTAAGTGGCCTAAATTCTACTTAATTATAATAAAACAAATATCTAAACATTAACGCTAGATGCTGAACTTCAATCTGTAACTATAAGCTATTTGCTCATCTCAAAGATGATTGAATTGAAGCCAAAATTGAGGTCCATGGTTTTGTAACTTTTTTCAATTCTACCAAAAGTTTTTTCTGATTATTTATTTGGCCTTAACTTAGAAAAATCAAATCTTCATTAACTCTAGAGAGGCAGGGCAGCACGTTTGGTTTCCTACCACCAGACAACTGGTATCTCTACTTTTTCTTTGATACGTTGTGAGCCATGGGAATCTACCGAAGGAGGGTCTCAAGTTCGAGTAACACAAACCTCACTGGGACAATTGTAACACAAACTCTAGCATTACACTAAGACTTGCGCATATAGACCTTGTCATATTAGACGCATCCTAAATGCCTGACCCCATTTGCATTCTTTTTTTTATTGACATTGAAACGCAATCCCAACTCTGCTCTTTCTTTACTGCAAAATGAAATTTTGTACCTTTCAATCAAAACCTACGACTATCTTATCAATTCTGCACACACTAGTAGACCCAATATCAACTATTAGCACAATTCAACAAACTTGACATAAACAGAACGTCAAGATCTAATTTTTATAATAAAAAGAGAAACCCCAGATGAGAACTGTCAATGAAAAAGCAGAAAACCCCCATAACCAAACCTCAGCATGAGTGTCCTGTCTGCGAGTGAACCTCCCAGTGAACCTTTCACCAGGGAGTGCAACCTTGCATACTTTGAAAGCCAGTCTCTTCAACCTTGCACACCTTGAAAGGCCAAGGACTCACAAACCAACTCCAAGATTTGGCCTTTCTTTGAAAAATATGTACCAGACTTTGGATTCTCAGTACTGGGGGTTTCACTGCTATTGCTGCTCTTGGTGTTATTAATATAGTTCATGATAAATGCAAAAGAGAGAATTAAGAGAATGAATTTCTATGTGTATTACTATGAGAGATTACACAATTATATACAGAGAGTCCGTCCATGACACAGGATTGTAGTTGTAGCAAGTGGTGTTGCAGATATGTGTTGGCTAATATATTCTGCATTCCTTTTGGATTCTAGGTTTGAAAGCGAGACCTATGGCGCCTGTAATGGTTGCAACCCCTCAGTGCTAGATGCGGCTGTGAGAAGGTTTAAGAAAATAAAGTTGCATCTCAAGCTACAGCTTAAGCTCTTGGCCTGATGACAGGACATTTGATCCTAACAATATTGCCATTAATTAGGTGAATGCAATTTAATACTTAGCTTTTGACTTTGAAAACAATGCCAATGAGAGAAAGGCACCGTATCCATATTATATACCATGTTTCATTGGCATTTATCCTGATTTTTCCTTGACTACATAATACTTAGCTACCTATACGCAAGGCTTTGTCTATGTAATTGGCAGCAAACTTGTTTAAGTTGTTGATTTGATCTGGATTCAATATTGTCTCAATGTTAGCAGAATGTGACCTCCACTGACTTTAATGATTGAAAAATGAAAACCATCTTGCAGTATTGACTTTGTTGGGCATAGATGGGGGAGAACATGGAGCCACCGGACCAGATATCTCAACTGCCTGAGCCAGTGTAGCACCGAATTCTATCTTCCCTCAACTTCAAACAGATTGTTCGAGTCAGTTTAGTGTTAAAGATGTGGCAACAAGCATGGAAAACAATCCCAATTCTGGACCTGAACTACTGCATTTTCTGTCCAGATGACTTTTTTTTTTCCTGACATTAGTAATAAATCTCCAGAGGGTTTTTTTTTTTTTGACACTAGTAATAAGTCTCCATAGGGGGAGGGAGTTCATGGACAGATTTGTGGAGCGAACTTTGTTAACCCACCATACTCATATAATAGGTTTGAAGAAACTTAAACTTCGGATGCCCTGACATAGCCTAAAGTCCTCGCACCAATAGTGCACCAGTGGATTGGTTATGCAGTCGAGAGTAATGTGCAAGCTCTGAATATCACTTTACCTCATAGGAACAACTTTTATGAGAACAGTTCCAGGCTGCTATCCAATGTCTTTGATGCAAGATCCATAGCAGTATTAAAGTTGGCAAACTGTGATTTGAGGCTACCATATTGTAACTATGTAAGGCTATCCACTCTAGGAAAGCTTTCCCTCAAGGGAGTTCATGCATACGATAATTTTAATCGAGGCCCTCGTTGTGGATGTCCTGTGATTGAAGATATGAGATTGCATGACTGTTCTGGTTTCAAAAATCTCCATTTGGCTAATCTTTCCAAACTCAAAAATACCTGTATCCTTGGCAGCTGTGACCTTTAGAGAGTTAAAATTGATGCATCTGGCCTTGATTCTCCATGGATTGATGGGGGGCTTGAAGCTTTGAAAGTTAATGTCACCGCGTGCAAAAATTTGAGAAGCTTTGATTTGTCTGCTGTCTTCACAACAGATAAATGACTGCTTGATCATTTATCAAAGTTTTCTCTCCTTGAAAGCTTGTCATTGGAAAACTGTGAGGAGTTGAAAGAGTATCGAGATTCCGAGCCCTCGTCCCAGAGAGTTGGAAATACATAACCGTAAAGAGTTGGTGGATGTCGAGATTGATGCTCCTTATTTGCATTCATTTCATTACTATTACTATGGGAAGCAAGCTATCTCATTTTCTTTAAATAATGTGTTGGCTCTACTAAGTGCCGATGTAGCATTTTGATTTAGCTACGATCTGGAAGATAATTATTTTAAATTGTATATTTAATATTACTATTTATTTTTAATAATATATAATATGAGTTTATATGAATTTTTTTATAAGATAAAATAAAATATATTTGATTATAAATTATATTTTTAAAATTAAAAAAATAAAAAAATTTTTCATAAAATAATGAGTTATTAATATTTATAAATAATAGTTAATATTTATTATTTTTTAATTATTTATTAAAATTTAAATTTATTATTTGGAAGTTTGAACTAATAATTATGTCTTTTAACCATTACGCACCTCTCTTGGGTTCAAATCCCCCGGAGGCACAACTTTTTCTTTTTATTTTCAAAACTCCAACATAATGCTGAATTGATAAAATGTGTTTCTCTATTATGTTCTTCCTCTGTTGAGTTGGCTTTGCTATGGCTGACAGGTGAGGTATGTAATCAGGCGCATGATGAATATTTTTCTTAAAATCTAATTTGAATTATCTTGCTAAGCACCACAACGTATTCCAATCTCTGGTTCAGTTGTTTTGTTTTTGCACTGCTGTAGTTCATTTTTCCCAGGGTATCGAAAGAGACTTCGCGTCTCAAAGTAATAACTCGCAATGGTCGTGTGGCTGTAGAAACTTTGCTCCATGAATCCAAAAATGACAGTGTTTTGGTTAAAAGATGCATTAACCATGTTTTGGTTCAACATTGCATATGCCTTAATGTTTGATACCATGGATTAACCATTAGTCCATTGTCTTAACTTTCTATCACTAGCTTGGCTTGCACTTCAGGTCTCATATGGGATGCAAGTGAATGAAGTAGAGGCATTGCATAAGGAACGTTGTGATCAAGAGCAGAGTCGATGGATCAGAATATTATTTTGATAACAATATCTGGGAAAATGTTAAAGTAATCTCTTAGAAAGCTGCATGTGAGTCAAAATCCTGATGGGGCAATAGTAAATTAATTTTCCATGACTAGACAGAAACATCAATATTGCCTGAAATTTTGACATTTTTGGAGGCTGGTATTCTGTCTTGAGTTTTAAATGGGGGCTTGTGAAAGACTCCTAGATTTTCCACGTTGAAATGATTCCAATGAAAATGGTGCAAATCTACCAATCGTCCCAGCCATAATGTCATCAAGATACCAACTCAACTTCACTTACACAATCGAATTTGTCACCACAACACATACACATTGATTCAATTTGTATCCAATTTCTGACGGTGATGGCAAAAAATGTCCAATGCAAATAAATTTCCTAAATAATCGAATATAAACGTAACAATGTTTTCTAATAAAATATCAAAATTTTTTGTTCATATGCATCCTCCCAAAAGAGAATTAATATTTTCCCAGATATTATAATCAAAATAGTAGCTGTTTCCGGAGCCAACTTTCTCAAACTTGACATCCTTTATGCAATTCTTCCAACACGCAACAGGTTGAGACTTGCTGCAAGGATGACTGTCTCCGTCCGTGGGCACCGGCCCGCCATAGGAGAACTGAAACGCAAGTAAACTGACAATGAATGAGTCTGCTTTATAAGTTGATCTCTAGGTAGGAAAATAGTTGTGCATTCAGCTTTAAATAGAAATGCTATTAACAATGTTAAACCAATATCCACCTTGAAGGGGCACCGTAAACCAAAATGCCTATAAAGAGCTCAAAGATAAAGTCAATAGCACATTGTAAATTTGTAGTCATCATGATACTAATATTGCTATTGCAAATCATAGAATGTGTTGAATGATTTTATGTATAATTGCTCAACATGAGGATCAATCCTAAGCAAGGCATCTACAAGTTCTACGAGTGTGTGGCCTGTGTACGTATCAGGTTCAGAGCTACGAAGAATCGATTTCTTGGCATTGCATAGAGGATGAGAAGTGTTTTCCATCAATTCCGTGGGAACAATTAATTCCTGCACCAAAGGGAGATGATATTAATTTATATTATGCCAAAATTTAAGACTAACTGAGACAGGGAGATTATCCGGCCTAACATACCTCGCCTTTTTCACATAGCAAATGTGATTTATGCAATGCATCTGAGCAATGGGGTTGGCTGCAAAACATGGATCTGGAAAATCTTGAACTTGGAAAATCATAATGATAACCCTTGAATGACAATTCTGGATGAGCATTTGATTGCACCAACTTGTTTAAGACAATTGAGGCAATCCCCCAAAAGTACACCAACGTAAGCAAATAAGGTTCATCCAACTCAATACCAAGCAACTTGCTACAGTGACTTATACCCAATTTCTGGAGATGAGGGCTAAAAACCTTGATATTCTCCAATTCGTCACAATCCCTTAAGCATAGGCTTTCCAAGCTTGGGAAATTTGACAACTGTTCGTGTAGCCATTTATCTGCCATTCTTGACGCTGAAAAGAGCAAAACTCTTCAAATTCTTGCAAGCAGACATATTTAAATCCAAGTGTTCAGATGGCATGCCAATGCACCGTAACTCTTTCCAAATCAGTGTCAAATATTGTGAGTTGGGTCAGCATAAAAACATTATGCAAGTGTAGATTTTTGAAACCTTTGCATGAACTGAAACTCACTGCTTTAATTCGAGGGCATCTCCCAACAAGAGCCTGAATTAAATTCTCATTGCTGTAAACGTGGAAAAGGCTCAAAATTTCCAAAGTTGGAAATCTGACAGCATATAATATGTCCAGTTCACACCCCCACAAGTCTAAACTCGTCAATGATTTCCAACAAAGAAGAGTAGCAGACAACTTGTACATCGAAGCATGGCCTAGATAATATTGATCATGATCAATCTCCACCTTAAGGTCTTGTACTTTGCTCTCAGCTGCATAGCCAACCAATCTATTGAGTGGTTTAGAGAAATCCTGATCATCATCATCATTGAACGACAAGTAAAGTTCAAGTTTCTTCAAACTTATCATCTGTCTGTGGCGAGCTAATAATGTTCGCTCCACAAAATCAAACAACTCCTTCCTTGAGTTCTTAGAACGTAAGTAGGATTAGTGAGAAAGTCCAAAGAAGAATTCGTAACCAAAATCCAGAATAGGGTATGTTTTCCATGCATGTTGCCACGTTTTTTACACTGAACTTGCTTGAACAATCTGTTTGATGCTAAGGAAAGACAAAATATGCTGCAATACGTGTTCTGGCAATTCGGATATCCGATCCACAGTATCCATAGTTTCATTTCCTCTACAACAAATACCTTTGGCATAAGGAAAAAAAATCAAAAACAAAAAACAATGTAGCGTTAGACTGGAAGAAAAATCGTTTAATTAAAGGTAGATCATTTAAAGGTGATTTCAACCTTAATCTATCATTTATCCTTATTATTATTTTTTATATGCTTAGATTGAAAGAAGTATGTATCTTGCAATTAAAAATGAACAAAAGTAAAAAGAAGGCCTGTCAATCTTGCCTGGCTCCGTGCACAAGCCAAAAAAAACCTATGAATTCCACGTCACAATCACATACCATGACACAAAGGCTTGCATCTACATAAATTCAATTTGGAAGAAAGAAATCTTAAAAAAAAAAAAAAGACTGTTAAAGCAAACAATAAAGTAACTCCTTGAGCTCTTCTTGCAGTTGTAAAACAAGGCAGCCAGGTCTAGAAAGGAAGGCAGGCTGCAACGGTAAGGCAGCTCCTCCTTCCTGTATAGTTTGCCAGTTTTATTTAAATTAGGCGAAATAGAATTCCTTAAATAATTGCATTTCTAGTTAAAACAAAACCTTCCTCTATTTCTCTCACTATATCTCCCAAATTATTCTGGCCTCTTTATTTATTTTCAAAATATTCCAATTTATAACATATTGTGTTTTCTCTGTCTTACTTGTAAATTTGTTATTAAAAATCAAATAATTTCAGTTTTTTCACAGAAATACTCTCCAAAATAGTTAAGCAAAAAGGCCTTTATCAGACCCCATAAAAAAAAAAAAGGGTCAAAACCCCTCTTTGCTTTTCCTTCTCAACCCAGTTCCAAAGCCACCCAACCATGGCTAGCAGCATGCCATTGAGATACCTAGGATTAACAACCCCTCACCATCACCCTTTTCTCCACAAACTCCATAAACTTCACTTACTTGCTTCTCTCTCCCCAACACCCTTCACTCAACCAGACCCACATCAACAACAACAACAACAAAGAAAACATCAGAATGCAGCTCAAGTGAACTATATCAATGACACCAACAGCAGCAATAGCAATGAAACCCCCCGTGTTGATAATCCAAAGTCTGGTTCGTATTTTCCAAAGAAAGGCCAAATCTTGGAGTTGGTTTGCGAGTCCTTGGCATTCAAGGGAAAGGGTGTGTGCAAGGTGGCAGAGACTGGTTTTGTTGTCATGTGTGACCGCGCGCTCCCTGGTGAAAGGTTCATTGGAAGGGTTACTCGCAGAAAGGGCACCTATGCTGAGGTTTGGCTTTGTTTTTCTTTTTTTCTTTTTTTTTATCTGCTTTTTAGTTGACAGTTCCCTTCTGGGGTGTCTCTATTTGTTATAAAAATGGGATCTTGATGCTCTCTTTATGAGGTTGAGATTAATTAGTGATTTTAGTTCGATTGATTGTATGTCAGGCTTGTTGAAGTGTGCAAAATTCATTAGAGATTTGTGGATTTTGATTGAAAGGCACAAACTTTGATTAAAAGTAATGAAAGAGCAGGTTGGGAGATTTCATTTTTGGGTTATGAAGATCATGAGGGCCAGAATGGAAGAAGTAGGGAAATTAATTGGACTTGGAAATAGTAAATTTGTAATGTGTGGAACTAGTAAAATAGTAAATCCAACAAATGTGATGTTTGCATTTGGTCATTCTGAATTAGTCTCAAGCTATATATACTTGACTTGAAATCATTTTGACTGACTTGGATTATGGAAATGGATGTTATCAGCTGTATCACAATTTCTAGGTATATGTAGGATCCAGGCTTTGTCATCTGCTGTTTTAAGCACTAGTTTGAGTAATTTTGGTTTTGTGAGGCTGCAAAAATAGCTCATCTATAATATGTGGCCATTTTTGTTTAAAGGCTTGCCATCGCAACCCAAATGTCATATTTGTGGAGCTTTAACAAACATACAATCAGGCCGTTGTAGTGTTTCTATAGTAGTGTTTCTATAGTTCTGTTAAAAAAGAGACTGTATTAGTCCGGTGAAACAACATTAGAATATTCCTTTTCTGTGCATAAAGTGTTTGGATTGTTGAATGAAATAACTTATTGGGTGTAATATACTTCTATTGGTCTGTCAATTGCACATGGTGGAAAGTGGGGCTAGGTTCAAACATAATTGGTTGACACGAACTGAGGAAAGTATGTCATCTGCAAAAGTAGAAGCCAAGATATTTTGTTATCATCATATTGCTTTTTTACATGCAGAAGTTTCTGACCAGTTATAACTCAAGAGGAATGCTATTTTATATCTTCTTATCACAGTTTGCGTGAAGGATTGACATCTAAAATTTCTTTCTTGATCAACGGTACTTTGATTTGTCAAAAGTGCAGGTAACCAAGTTGAAGACAATTTCTCCTCACTGGGATCTTGTAGATGCCCCTTGTGAGTATGCTTCATATTGTGGAGGTTGTAAAACTCAAAACCTTTCTTATGAGGCTCAGCTCAGAGCTAAAGAACAGCAAGTCTGTGACCTGATAATACATGTTGGAAGGTTTTCTGACAAAATTCAGGAAAACCCTGGCATTATGAAGGCCATTGTTCCTTGTGATATGCAGTTCCATTATAGAAATAAGGTTAGTGCAGAATGAGAAAGCTTATTAAAATCGGTTGTATCTATCATAATCGAAGTGGATGGCCAGGGGAGAGGGAAAGGACGGTCTTAGTTTACCTGAGAATCTTTGGTTAGAAAGGATGTAGAGCAATTAGATCTCACACCAAAATTATTTCATAATAGAAAGGAATGATGAGAAACGATTCATGTAACTAACCCCAATTAAATTTGAGATTAAGGCTTTGTTTTTGTTGTAGAAAGTGAGATTCATGTCATATAAATAAAAATTTGTACTGTATCCAATTAAACTTTTCATGCATGCACATTCATATATTCAATGATGCACTTGACTTGATGGTTCCACTTTCACTAATCTGAATATTCTGTCGATGCTGTTAGGCTGCAGAAATGTGTAAAACGAAATCAATAGACATGTGCTTAGCTGTTGTTTACTGTTTCTGCAGATGGAGTTTTCATGTGGTCCTCAAAAATGGTTGCCTAAAGAGTTGTTGGGAGAGAAACAAGATGGCTGTGTGAACTATGCATTGGGACTGCATGTTCCTGGCTTTTTTGACAAAGTCCTTAACATTGACAATTGCTTGTTGCAAAGTGAGCCTGCTAACATGGTAAACCCTCTTTAATATTATCATTGAAGAGTACTCTAATTAATTTAATCCCTTTTGTCATCCTATGTGAAGATGCTGTAGGGATCCTCTATTTATGCATATATATATATATATATATATATATATATATATATATATATTTACCTCCAAATATTTTGGCCAGGAGAAAGGCCATTACCCCATTATAGTTTCCCTAATGTGAATACCAAGCATTCTTATTAATATATGGAACATCTGCAGTTTCCTTTTCAGCGTATAACCTTAGAAATGTATTCCAAATGGTTTGTGATCTACTTGTTAACTAAGTCTGAATCATTGGTTTTTGTTGAAATTCTTATCATGAATGTAACATATGGTTTAGCTAAGAGGTGGCGGATTGTTTTCCTTGACTTGCATTCTGTGTTATAGGTTCTGGAAGCCATCCAAGATTGTTGGAGAAATCCACAGTTAGGTCTAAGTCCTTATGACTCTCACTCTCATATGGGATTCCTTAAGCATCTGATGTTGAGAACTGGAAGGTGCTGTAACCTCTGTCATGTCCTCATCTTCCTGGTCATTTAATAATTTTGCTTTTATTTATGGTTGCACATCAAAATGCTCCACTCTTTGGATGTGCTTACTTTTGTTTCACATTGAAGTAAATTATTTTGCCTTTGAATGGTAGAAAGATGCGATCACACACACACACACACACACACACACACACACACACACAGTCCTATCCAAAGTCCTTCTGTGTAAGTAATAAATTGATATGTAGTAGTGCTAAATCAGTTTTCAATCCTCCTTAGACAACTACTGTCAGCCTTGTCACAATTGCAGGCTGAATTAAAGATTTAAAAACTTTTTATTCTTATCTTACTCCTTATGAATTTGAATATTCCATAGTGAGGCAAGGCCATGTATATATGTGATGACAAGAAATTCATAATCATGTACTGTAAATTGGGTCTTTTCACCAATAAAATAAACTTTATTATGTCTACACGCTTATTATTACTCTTACTTGCAATTCAACTTGCAATTTCTAGTCCTCTGAATACTTTTAATTAAAATGCAGTAACTTTGTCTTGGAGTTTATGCATTCTGAATTATTTCTTTTCTGATTCTTTTCCTGCTCAAATTCAATGTTGCGCTGCATTTCAGGAACTCAGACACTAATCTACTTGAGCTTATGGTTAATTTTGTAACCACATCATATGAGCCAGAGCTGCTGAAGGCCCTGGTTGAAAAGATCTCTGTTATTCCAGAAGTGGTTTGTATGATCAATTCCTGACTTTTCTATGATGCATGAGAATAATTTTTTCTGTTCCTTCATGGGCAAGCTACCCTTTGGCAGATCTCAATTTTCTGAAAAATGTTTAAGCTGAGCTTCTGGATGGTATCAGAGTTCACCTATCTGTGGCTGCCTTACCTTTTGCATTTATATCATATCCCCATATCTTGTCTTGGCATTGATGCCTATTAAGTTGTATATCTTGTGTGTCAATTTTAAAATTCCTTCACTTAGTTCATTCTCATATTTGCCTTTCTTTTTCACCTTTTTTCCTTTCCCTTGATGACTGTTAGGTAAGCATTGTGAATAATGTAAATACTTCTGTTGGTAATACATCGGTTGGGGAGGAAGAATATACTTTGTATGGGAAGTCTACTATCACAGAGACACTAAGAGGACTTAAATTCCAAATTTCAGCCAATTCTTTCTTTCAGACAAATACTCGCCAGGTAGCTGATGTTATTAACACTGAATTTCACACTTATTTTGTTATGCCCTCAATTTTCTCTTGCTTTTATCTCCCGATTTGCTCTATTCATACTTTCCTTACCAGCATATTGGCAAATTTCAAATTGTCCAGGCAGAGGTTCTCTATAAACTTATTGCACATTGTGCTGGTCTCAGAGGGAATGGTTCAGAAATTATTCTTGACCTATTTTGCGGTACTGGCACCATTGGTCTAACGCTTGCCAAAAGGTATAGCAGTTTATGTTCATTCATTTGGATAGATAATTGGACTAGTACCAGTCTGGCATCATGTCTCTATACTTTTCTTTTATACTAGGGTTAGACATGTTTATGGCTATGAAGTAGTTCCTCAAGCAATATCAGATGCCACTCGAAATGCTAAGCTAAACAACATCAGCAATGCTACCTTTGTCCAAGGTGATCTCAACAAAATCAGTGAAAATTTTGGCAATGATTTCCCGAAGCCTGACATCGTCATTTCAGGTCGTATCGCACATCATTTTTCACAAAAAATATTTGATTGCATGCTGTACTATTGTTCTTGATGTCCTGAATCAGAATGTATACAACTTTCTAGACAAGTTATTTGCTTGTCTGTCAGGATTGGAAATAACTTCTGCATCATGTGATGTTTTCTTGAAGAAAATTCTTGTTCACATTTTCACCTTTGATTGAATGTGGTCAATTCTGCAGATCCAAACCGTCCTGGTATGCACCTTAAGCTGATTAAATTTTTGCTAAAGCTCAGGGCTCCACGGATTGTTTATGTATCTTGTAATCCGGCCACATGTGCACGGGACCTTGACTATCTTTGCCATGGAGTGGTATGTACATACGTTTTCTAGCTTGTGGCTCAATTGCTTTTGAAGGCATATATAATCTAAATCCTTGCACTCTTTTTTGGCAGAAAGAAGAAAAGATAAGAGGATGTTACGAACTTAAAAGCATACAACCAGTGGACATGTTTCCCCACACCCCTCATATTGAGTGTGTTTGCCTACTGGAGCTTTGCTGATTCTCGAGCTGTTTACTGCCAAACTACAGGGGTTTTGCTCTTCTCCACCATTCTATTCTGAATGCGAAGCAGAATTTTGAAATCATTGCTTATGAGTGAGCCAAGTTGCTCAGGCCACTGATGTTTGTTGGAAGCAACTTATTGAGATGTGTCTGAGATTCCTGAAGTCCAGCATGCCTGAGATTCCTGGGGGGTGAGCTGAAACAGCCGCTGCTGTTGGCCGGGAAGAAGGCAGGCAGCTATATGTGTCCATTGACCAGCTTAAAGGAAAACATGTGCAGAGAGCAACTTGTGAGTAGGAGATTCTCACTGTCCCTTCTGCGAAGTAAAATCAGGCGTAGCTTGTGCAGTTGACATGAGAATTCAACATCAACAATCACCCTAATGCAGCTGCAGGAAGTAAACTTGCTTGACTAGAACGTCGTACTGACTTACTGGAGACCACTGTCATTCCAAACTGCACACACTATGTTTTCAATGTTCTCTGTTTGAACATTGAACACAGCTACTTTGGGTTTAGGTCTCCCATTTCTTCACTATTAACTGGGTGAATAAACACGGTAATACCATATTATGTTCATCCGAGTTTGAGTGCGTTAAAGCATAGTTATTAAATTTGACCCGGTCAATATAAGGTCTCCACTGATGTAACTGGTTGAACAACAGATTTAATTTTAACAAAATATATTTAAATAATAATAAACCTAATAAAACATTGAAAATTCACGTAAGAAACTACCCTCTACCCAATTTGAGAATTTACCAAAGCAGTGAGAAACTAATTCTTTGTTAATAATTTCATAAAATGGTACTTCTCAAAAAAAAAAAAAATTCATAAAATGGTAAGGAATTAAAACATTTCCATGGAGTCTAATTTATCACACGAAAAATACAATCTTGCTAATAACACCTACCTAATATTTGAAAGTCAACTCAAGACTTGAAAAACCTTGGTTTACGTAATAAGCCAAGAACAAAAAATAAGATTAAAAATTAAAAGAATAATAGTTCATTTTATGAAAACCAATTCAAAAACAACGCAATATGAAGCACAGACTAGGACGGTGGATTATACAAAAGTTAATAGTTTTTCACGTAAGGAGGGAATCTAATAGTTTGACTCGACCATATTCGATGTTTGGATCGAGTTGGGTCTGATAACTCCTATGCTAGAGTCGTGCCTTAACTTAAAAAAGATGAAAAATCAATAGTAAAACTAAAAAATTTAAAAGCTGAAATGATGTATAAAAGTTTCCCCATTTGTTACCATAGTGCTACGATATTTTTTTTTCTTTTTTTTTTTCATTCTTTATATTTATTAACATGGAAAGCGGGAAATCTTCCTATAAAAATTCCACCATAAATTATTATAAAATAATGCTATATCTCCCGATTCCTAGATGTGGACAAAACCAAACCATTCTTTCTTATTATTGCGTTTCTGTGATATTATGAACTTTTCATAAGCATCAATCAACATATTTTGTCCCAAAAAAAAAAAAGGTCCGGGAGTTTTGCCTAAGGAAACCATTATTGGTTATCTCCAATTTGCAAAAAATCTAAAGAAAAATGGAGAAAGCCGTGGGAAACTGAAAGGAAAAGAGATGATTTTGATTCTGCTATCGCCATCTTCAAATCGTCGAAAACTTTTTGACAAGCTTCAAACTTGTTTTGACCCCAACCATGACTCGTATAAAGAATTTAGTTAAATATATCAAAACTAGTTCTAAACTCAACCTATCATTGAGTAACAATAAATTATTTCTTGAATGACCATCAAAAAAATAGTAATTACAAAGTTGAAATAATTTTTAAAAATATTTTTATGATTATTTATATTTTCATATCAATTATTGTCAAAATAGCATGTAAAAGTAGAAATTTCATATAAATAATAAAATAGATTATGATTATAAGTTCCTTTTATATATCACTTAATTCTCTTAATAACTTGTATACGAGATTGATGAGAAGACACAAGAAATTTGCTAATCAAATTAATTTCATAAAATATATCAAACTTTATGCATTTCAAATATAGAATCAACAGGTGATTCATTGCCTTTTTTAGATAATTTAGTACCAACTTCTATGGGAATTATTACAAGATTATAATCATACATTTGAAATTTTTTTAATAGCTTAGTAGCATATATTTTCTAATAGATAAAAGATTTCATCATTTCCTTAAGTTACTTTGATTCCATGAAAATAAGAAATTAGGCTCAAATTTGTCATCTCAAATTTATACATCATTAACTTTAACTATTTTAAAATTATTGCTTGTAAAGATTAAATTATTCACATATAGACACTCTAATAATATATCACAAGAATTATTGATTTTCATATATAAAGCATGCTTAAAAAGATACTTTTGGAAATTGTTTTCATGGAAGAAAGAATTAATGCTTTTGTTCCATGCTCTAGGAACTTGTTTTAGGTCATATAGTATTTTTTTCAGTTTATACACCTTCTTTTCACTTTCTTTCTTCACAAAACTTAGTGGTTGCTTGACAAATACTTTCTCTTTAAGAGGACCATTGAGAAAAGCTAACTTTACATCCATTTATTGAATTTTTCAATAATTTTATGCAGCCAAAGCATTTATAAGACTGATAGCCTCCATTCGATCAACAAGAGAGAATACCTTGTGATAATCATGGTCAAGTTATTGTTCAAATACTTTTGTAACTAATCTTACTTTATATCTCTTTACTTCTTCATTAGATTTCTTTTAGTCTTGGAGACTCACTTTACATCAATAGTTTTTTGATCTTGTGGAATGTTAGTAAGCTCCCACATGTTATTCTTCTCAATTGTCTTGATTTCTTCATTCATGGCATTCATCCACATTATATCTTAAATCACCTCATCAAATGATACTAGTTTGCAATATACAAACATGAAAAAATGCACTAAATCCCCATTATCATTAATAACATTATCAGGGATTAGCTTATAATTTTGTAATCTAACTTATTATTGATGATTTCTCTTTAGTCTTCCATTCTTTTGTAGAGATTGTGGTGTAGGATTCCATACACCAATTGGTTAGACTTTCCCATTTATAGTGGAGATTACAGTTTAAGTTTTCTCTTTTCTTAAAATAACAATTAAACATCTTTGAGAGTTATTTTACTTATCAACATCAAATTTCCAAACTTTATCTTCAACAAAGGTCACATTTCTGCTCACTATTACCTTCTTCATCACATGATTAAATATCTCATATCCATTTTTTATATAGCTAAGAAAGATTATCTTCACTCCTCGATTATCTAATTTTATTCTTGTCTCCGTTAAAATGTAAGCATAAGTAATAGAATCAAACACCTTGAGATGCTTTACACTAAGCTTAAATCTGCTTCATGTTTTTTTAAGAGTGACATTTTGAATACCTATTGTTGGAAATCTATTCAACATATAAATAAAACATAAAACAACTTTTGCCCAAAATGGATTGAGAACTCCCTTAACTTTTAACAAGCTTCTTATCATATTCATGATTGATTTGTTCTTTCTTTCAATAACTCCATTATGTCATAGGGTATATAGAATTTTGACTTTATACTTTATTCCTTATACATCATAGAACTCCTTAAACTTATTAAAAATATACTCTCCAACTCCATTAATTCTCAAAATTGAAGTATAGTACTAACTCTATCTTTCAACATAAGCCTTAAACTTCTTAAAAGAATTAAACACCTTAAACTTTCTTTGTATGCAATGAACCCATATTTTTTTTATAAAATTATCAATGAAGGTAAGAAAATACTTATTATTACTATGTGATGAAATACTTATCGAGTTATAAACATCAGAGTGGATAAACTGAAATGATTGTATTACATACCAATTTCTTGTTACAAAGGATTGTTTGCTTTGTTTTACAAAAATACATGCTTCATAAATCTAATTAGGATAATGTATCTTAAGTAAGCCTATCACCATGTTTTCTTATGTAAGCAACTTTAAACTATGAAAATTTAAATGACCAAAATGAAGATATTATAACCAAGACTTATCTTTGATAATAACACTAAGACAAGTATAAACATTAGTGACAATATGAACTTGAAATATCCAGTTTCTTCGTTAAAAAAGATTTAACAATAAATATATCACTCTTATTAATAATTGAGAGACAATTATTATATAATTATATATTATATCTTTTTTCAAGTAATTGACCCAAATTGAGTAAGTTGCTCTTTATATCCAGTATATAAAATACATTTAAGATGTAATTATAGTCCTCATTCTTCAACTTAATGAGAATTCACTTTTTTCCTATCATTGGAATGTTACTATCATCAACAAACTTGACAATGGAGCATATTGACTCATTAAGATTAATAAAGAGCTCTTTCATTCAGCATATATGATTGGTATACCTGATATCAAGGAACCAAGTATTATAGTTTGGTGTTTCAGTAGTTAAAGAAACTATTATAAGTGCTTGCTTTCCATTATCTAAATCTCCCTCTTATGCACAATGAGTTGTTTGATTATGCTTATGAGACTTGCATTCATTAGTATAATGGCCATGCCTATGAAACGAGTAACACTTAACTTAAGATTTGCCATACTTTTTGTTACTACGACCTTTTCCTTGGCTTTGAACTACTTTGGTTATTGTATTGATTATCACGATCTCTATAATTGCTATAGTGTCTCCTTGACCTTTATTGTTATAGTAATTATTGCCACGTTCTTGTCTTCTACCATTAGAAGAACCTTACTTTTATTTTAATTGATTACTCTAATTGCTTTTAATAGAAGCCTAACTTTGAAGCACTTGCTCTATTGGTTTCTTAATTTACAAGCCCATTAGTACATCAATTAACATCTATGACAAATCATGTGCTTCTTTTAGAGCAACAATGATATGCTTGTACTATAACGTGAGTTTCTATAAGATCTTTTCAACTTTTACTTGATTATTCAGCTGCTCTCCATAGATTCTCATTTGATTCATTAGGGTAAGAACTCTACTTATATTAACTGAAACTAGTTTTAAAGCTTCCATTTGCAAAAGCTCAAACTAATGTTGTAAGGTTTGAAGTTTCACCTTTTTAACTTTGTTTGCACCTTAGAATGATGTCATCAAGATATCTTATACATGCTTTGATAAGGTTGCTCCAACAATATTCTAAAAAATTTCATCATTCACCCTTTGATGAATGAAATAGAGTACATTTTTATCTTTCTTTTATAACTCTTGATGAGTAGCTCTCTATGTTTTATGATATCTGCTATGAATTCTGTAACATTAATCTTCATAATATTTAGTAATTCATTGTAGTTAAATAAAAATTTACCTACATTTAACATTAGTTGTAATTTTTCTTATCCAGCATGTTAACACTAGTTGTAATTTTTCTTATCCAACATAGGAATTGAAACAAGGATTATGCCATTCATGATGAATTTCACAATTTTTTTTCAATTTGACCCTTATACTTTTGTTATTTATAATTTATTCCAAAACTTTTGTTATTTATAATCTGATTCCTTAAATTTTTTTTATTTTTAATTAAACTCCACACTTTTGGTTTTTCAATCAAATCCCTTAACTTTGATAGAATGACAAAAAGGAGGAGCAAGTCTTTTTAGTGAGATAATAGTAAGCTAAAGAGGTAGAGTAGTAACCTTTAAGTAGAAATTGTCAAGTTTGGGGTGATAATGATAAGCAGCGATGATGCAATTGATGACGAAAAATAGTGGCGAATCTTTAGAATTTTGTAGATCTACAACATTTGGAGTTTCCTCCAAGGCACGTGGTGGTTAGTGGTAAATCTCTGATGATAACAAGCAATTGCTTTTGTGACTTTTTTAACTTCAAAAACTTTTGTGGTGGCTCTAGTGACTTTTATGATAGTTCTGACAAGACTTATATGTTTTTTATTGATTCAAATAAAAAATACTTGTTTTGATACTTGCTCTCATATTGAACTAACTTTGATAGCACTGATAGGGTACAATAACTCTAATATCATTGATAGGAAATTATAAAAATGCTATAATTTTATTATTCTAATAAAATATTATATATAATAATTGAGAAATATACATGTAATAATATAAATCATATATCTTTATGTAATTACAAATACTTAAATCTATTGAAATAGTTAAATTTAAATTTAATTCAATTAGATTAACTTTTATTATAATAAATTTCTAATTATATTAACAACAACATTGAGTTATGTTAAGGTCAATAGATGAGATATAATTGTATACTAAATTAATGAACAAACAAACTTTAAGATAGATATATAAATAAATTTATGTGATATTGCATAATACGTTATACTTAATGGATCTACTTTATTTTTTCATGAGCTTGATGGAGGATCATATATAGATTAAGGTAGGTAGATATTACTTGATAAAAAATATTGAGAAAATTGATATTTAAATTGTGAGTCTATACAAATACAATGCAATTTGTTTCCTTTTGAATAAAACCTTATAAATTTAGTATTTAATTTAATTGAAGAAACTTAATTTTTTTTTACTAAGTTTATTAATTAATTTAATTCTATTATTATTTTTTTAACAATTTTTTTAATAAAATTATAATTAAATTTTTATATTTTATAAATACGACACTTAATATATTTATTAAATTTTATTTTTATGATCAATTTTATACATTTGTGAGGAGGTACGACTAAATCTTGGGAGAGAAAAATATAAAGGAAAAAGTATTAAGAAGATACGTGTATATTGCACTGAAGAAGAAGACACATGTCATGCGACATACTAGCAACAAAATTATATCCTTAGTTATGGCAGATTGCGGGCACTTGTCAACAGGATCCTTTGACAGAAGAAACATTATGGTGAGGAATAAAAGCTGATTTTTTATTAAATATCAGAATCTGTTCAACACCTACCCTTTTCTATTTTTCTCATATGGGATGTTAATAATAGACTGATGTTTGGGACAAAAGCTCTATATGAACGGGGTTAGTGAAAAACAAAATATAGGAGACTTTCAAAATATATATATTGTTTCAGTATAGTAAATGGCTTGTGAGCATTTTCATAAGAATTTTGGAGGTTGTTCATTTTTGTTGCTAGCTTTAATACAATTTTGGAGCAGTGGGATTACTGAGGGAACCAGAATTTTTGTGGGGAAAACAATAGAGGTGATCGTTTAGATTTTGTCCAATCTTTGAGTTTGTCACAGTTAATATTGAAGTTTTCAGCTGCAAAATGGTTTCCTTTTTTCTGTGGAGTTTTTGCCAGAGTGCTGATGGCAGCTGTGGTTGATTGTGTTGATATTGATAAACAACCAGCTTTCAGTCACCCCCACATAATACAGGTAATTATTCTATGAGACCAAGATTTATATGCATGTAATGAAATTTTGTACTTATAAATCTATCCACCTGCGTGCTGAAATCAAAACCAAATGTGAGATTTATGAAGGAATTTTGTAACTATTATAACACAATAGTAGCTAAGAACGAGTTTAATGTAAGAACAAAGTTTTTTTTTTTTTTAATTATGATATGAATGTCATGAATTTTAGTTTTGAAAACAACATTTATATGAAAACAAGTAACACACACACACATATATACAACTCTTTTTCCACAATCTACAGTATGGGAACGGGCACGTCAACGTGCACAGGGATCCGCGTTAGTAGCTTTTTGTCTTTTTTGGTCTCCTTATTTCGGAGAACTGATATAAATGTGTTACAATATAAACGTGTTACAGTTAATCTGTTTAGTTGCTTTATAGATGGAACCCAGTTCATATCCCAGAGGACTTGAAGCAAAATCCTCCTCTATTGATCAGCTCTTTCAAACTTGGCACAAGAATGAAGAGTGCCCTCAAGGAACAATCCCAATTCTAAGGACCCCAAAAGTTGGGCCCCCAAAAGTTATTCCACCAATTCCACAGTTCAATAGGAGCCTTCCTTCATCTAGTGATGCTGTCCATGAGGTACAATTCCATATTTCCTTTTGATTTTGTCACCATGCTTTGTGACAAAATTACCTTACTTTTTCTTGGAGGTTGTATAGAAAAGTGGTATAAGGTTTCCTGAAAAACCAAAAAAAAAAAACACAAAACAAAACAAAACCTAAAATGAGATCATAACTTGACCAATTTTTTTTTTTTTTATTTGTGAAACATAATTTTACCTAATTCATAGATAAAATTACCCAGGCTTGTAGTTTTCTGTGGTAACATTTCGCTTCAATAGCTGACCATTATTAGACCATAAACTTCAAAGCAAGGAAATTTTCCATCTCACACTTTTTATCTAGTAATTCGAATTTAAACTTTTTAAGATGAATTAAAACAAATCTCTGAAGTTGTTTGGCGAGGTGCAAGTTTTGGTGTTACATTAATGTTACTTCATTGTGGGTCATAGATGCACTTTGCAAAAAATAATGTCATTATAAAAAAAAAAAAAGAATATAAATAAATGTAAAGTCGCATACATCCATTCTTGAATTTCATGATGTAGAAGGCCATGCACACTTTTTTTTTTTTTTTTAAGTAATATTTATTAATTAAGTCCTCATGACCCTAATGTAATGATTAATCCATTTCATTTCTATGTATTCCAATAGTATGCCTTGGTTTCTTTACCTAAAGGCAACAATTACTTTGGAGCGCATGCATCATTCAACGTGTGGAATCCCAGAGTAGCCTTCCAGGCGGAATTTAGTTTTATCTCAGATGTGGATTGCAGCAGGTGACGGTAATACATTAAACACCATGGAGGCTGGGTGGCTGGCTTGGCAAGATGATGGTCAACCAAAGTTCTTCATCTACTGGACAGTAAGTTTAATTTGACTTTTAGTAACTCCTGCGCACAATTATTTTCCTAATTTGTCATTGTCTTATTATAATATTAAAATTATTTTATCGTGAGGATCGAGTCAACAAAGCCGTCCCTTTATAAAAATAAAAACAAGTCTGCATATATATCTGACTATTTCCCAGGTCCCATCTCGTGGAGGCCTTGTTCACCTAGGATGCTAGTAGAGTGACACTTGGAACCTCGACTCATTGTTGTTTTAAATTTACTCATATGTATCTCAAGACAAACTCGCGTTATTCTTGTTAATTATTGAGCAATTATGTGCTTATTTTGTGCTCGGTTTCCAGAGAGATAATTACCAATCAACCGGTTGCTTCAATCTACAATGCCCTGGTTTTGTGCAGACCAACCGTAGATATGCTCTTGGCACAGTCACACTGCCAGCCTCCACCTATGGTGGAAAGCAATTTGACATTAAAGTGACCATTCATAAGGTAATACACATATTCTACTTATAATCTTACGCTACTATGATCAACCAACTCCACCAGCATCGGACCATTTCAAACAAATGTGACTACCATTACGTTTCAGGATCAGAGGAGTGGAAACTGGTGGCTGCAGCTTCAGGACCAAGTACTAGGATATTGGCCTAGATCCATCTTCACAACCTTAGCTGATAAGGCTACCCAAATACTCATGGGTGGAGAGATTCTCAATACAAAACGTAATGGCCACCATACTTCTACTCAAATGGGGAGTGGACATTTCCCTGGGGAAGGATACCGCAAAGCTAGCTATACAGCCAATATTGGTTACATTGACAATGCTAATGTCATGAGGGATGCTAGCAGTCTTGCACCCAGTGTCTCATTTCCTTCTTGCTATTATGTAATTGTTGCCAACACAACAATCGCACAGGGCTCATTTTTACTTTGGGGGTCCTGGATTTTCTGCCAAGTGTCAATAAGATCAAAGCAAGTGAAACAAAAAGAAAGGAGCGAGAAAATAAAAGTGTTATTCAAGCCTTTTTTTTTTTTTTTTTGTTCGTGGGAGGAGGGGTGGTGATGGTGACTATTTGCTCCAATGAAATTATTCGCAACCATAGTTGAAGACATTTCAGACTCATTTTTTATCCGAGGTGAACTCATCTGTGGTATTATATTTGCAGCATAAGGAAACATTTGAATTGATGGTAATCTTATACGTTACGAAACAAATTTGACATATAGCTAGCGTATAGAAAACCCCATATATAAAATTTCGCGTTAATAAAAAATAATCAAGTTTGGTATTAATGGTGTTTTAGTTCAAGATACCTTGATGGGTAAGTATTCTTTGCCTCGTTATAAAAGGCTGAACGTAGTGAAGCTTTCCATTTTTCACTAGTAGAAAAGATACCAGTAATGTTCACTTTAAAAATGGTGTTTCAAAAAGATGTTTCCAGTGACTTGAATCTTTAACCTCGTAATCACAACGAAGTAATTTCATTGTTACAGCAAAATTCACCCTATTAGTAGCATTCTCTTCAAATTTACATTGTTTAGATATTTCATATAACTACAGGTACAAAAATGTGTTTGATAGGAATCAAAACCACTGTCATTTGCTTCAGTATCTCTCACTGGATACATTCTCACAAATTGGCATACTGTTTCATACTGTTGCAGATCTTAGGTTGTGAGGCACAATCTTAATCACATGTGCATGTTGCTTGTTGGTTTTAGCATTTCGATCAGACATCGGAATTGATGGTTCTGTAGGGAAAAGAGGAAGCTCATTTCCTATAGCCTTCTCTGAGGGACCGTTTGCTGTACTACCTGGTATATCACTTTCCTTTGATGCCTGATATTTTCCTACACAGATCACTCGACTCGCCTGGCTTGTCGTGTGACACAAGCTTTGGTGGGGCAAGACCAGGCTAATGTTTCCAACTGATAACTGATTGTCCTTTGAGTGAGCTATGCTAAATGGGCTTATCTGCTCGACTGATGAACCAGAAATTGATGTATTCATAAATGGCAAACCACAAGCAGAAAAGTAAGTCTGCCCCAGAGAAGGTGTGCCAGAAACAATTCCAATCCCATCTTGGCGAGAAGCTGGAACACCATAGGCTGCATTCAAAAAGTCTCTAGCGGCAGGGTGACTCATTGGAGCCAAGCCTCCATAAAAAGGTGCCATGAAATCTGCGGTTGGAAGGCATGGCCCTGGGTAGGGCTTGTACGCAAATCCCTCAGAAGGGGACTTGACAAGTCCTAACCACTGCGTTCTGGATAGAGGGAAGCACCATAGAGTTGGTTTGGTATTAGTCAGTGTTAGGCCCTTATGCCAATTGGATTGAAGCATGCAAGCAAATTGGTAGCACTTTATATTAATTCTTGCATGAGGCTTGGGTGTAGCCACCCAAGCAAGCAACGTGAGGCAAGAAAGTGTGTTACAGTACAAAAAGAGGAGAAGTGTGGGTTATTGGTTGGTGTGGCAGTATGTGCATGGGAAGGGTGTGATGATTCAAGCACATCAATCTTTCTTCCTACCAAATGATCAAAGACCCTAATGTTTTTTAGGAGGTAGCGCATGTCTTTAACAAATGATAACTAATGTTGGTGCATGGACTAAGGTTTAGGCTGACAATTTGAGGGTTACATGCTACAGATAGCATTAAGGGGTGTTGATGCACAGACACAAGCATGGGTTGACACGCAATGTGGCTGGTTATGGGCTTGGAGTGTGGACCAAGCCAAGGGGCCTCTCATACACCATAGAAATAGGAGAGAATGAGGGCAAACTCTCGTAATTCATGGGGCATGGTCTAGTGGCTAAATTGGGCAGGTAGGAGGAGTTATTCAAAAAGGTGTGTTGGCAAAACCTCCTTTCATGTAGGTGAATATGAGTTGCCAATGATAAGGATTGACTAAGTAAGTTGAATGGGGTAGCAAGCTCTCCTTGAAAGGGGTTGTACTAATTGCTAAAAAGTGGGGAGTGCTTCCAAAACAGGGGGAACCCACTAAGTATGATTGGTTTGGTGATCAAGTCATGCAAAACAGGGAGAACCCACTAAGTATGATTGGTTTGGTGACCAAGTCATGCATAACTCTAGGTAGTTAAGGGTGTTAACAACTAGCACTATAAAAAGATGTAGTGTGGCAGCCAAGGGTAATGCAAAAAAGTGAATGAAACACTTGTGTAGGTAAGGCCTTGACAATTCCTTTGTACTTATGAAAAGTAATAAAGGTTAGGAAACAATTTTTATAAGTGTGTTTGTGTCTTGTGTATGATAGATTGGCTGAGACTAAGTATAACTTAGTGTCATCACCTGGTTGAAATTTTTGGTTGAAAAGTTGGCTTGATGATAACTAGTATTAGAGCATGATTCAATCTATGGCTGGTGGATTAGGTCTTAATGTAGTGTAGGAGTAGGTGTCAAAGATGGAAAAGGCTTTGGGGGAGGTTTAGGAGGTGAAAGCCTTTTCAATCCTGACAAGACTCAAGGAATTGGAAAAATTGATACGCCTCTTACAAACTAACTATGATAGTGTTGACTCAATTTGGATTTCTTGCTTTGGTAATGTAAAGAGCAATCTTGTTGTCCTTAAGAAGGCCATAGGCAGCCAACCAAGTGTGGTTGCCGATTTATCAAGGAAGGTGAAGGTGTTGAACCCTAAAGCCATCAAGGGGGGATAAGATGCCAAAGCTATTTAGAATTTCTTGTGGAACATGGACTAATACTTCATGGCTGCTTGAGTGCTAGATAAGGAGAAGATGATCCTTACGAGCATATATCTTGCTAAGGATGCCAAGTTATGGTGGCATACACAATTTGATGATAATGCTAATGCTGGTAAACCCTGGGTTGAGATGTGGGAAAGTTTAAAGAAGGAGCCAAAGGATCAATTTCTTCCTTGCAACACATCCTAGGTTGCAAGGGAATCCTTGAAGAGACTCAAACATACTGGTACGGTGTGGGATTATGTGAAAGAGTTCAATTCCTTAATACTTGAAATTTGTAACATGTTAGATGAAGACAAGCTCTTCAACTTTCTTTTTAGCCTGTAACCATGAGCTCAAATTAAACTTTGAAGGTAAGAAGTCAAAGACTTGCCTTTTACTATGGCCACTGCTAATGGTTTAGTTGATTTCAAAATCAACAAGTCCTTTGATGGTGATGTAGGAAAGCTACCTAAGGACAAGGTAAAAAGAAGGAAAGGGCAAGAAAAGGACAAAAGCTTCGATAGCAACAAAAATAAAGGCAAGGCTACTACTTTGGAATAAGGTAAAAATAAGTTCAATTTTGGTTGTTTCATATGTAAGGCACTCATTGTACTAAGGAATGCCCGAAAAGGGAGAAGTTAAGTGCCATGGTTACAAAAGAAGGTGACAAAATAGATGAAACTAGCTCCTCATATGTTAATCTTCTGTTGTTGATGAATGTTGTCTAAGCCAAAACAGAAGGAAGGCTGTTGTAGTTCTAAACAATGTAAAGGAACTATTGAGAGACTTTGCGGATGTAATGCATTTGGAGTTGCCAAAATGTCATCCTCTTATGCATGCTACTAACCTCAAAATTGATCTGATTCTGAGTTCAAAACCTCCAACTCAAGCCTCTTACCCAATGAGTCCAATGGAATTGGCTACATTAAGGAAGCAATTGACGAAATTACTTGATGTAGGCTTGATTAGCCCTTCAAAGCTTCTTACAATGCCTTAATGCTATTCCAAAGAAAGAATAATGGCTTTTTGCAGATGTGCATGGATTATAAGGCCTTGAACAAGGTTACGGTAAAAAACAAGTACCTTATTCCCTTGATAACAGACTTGTTTGATTAGCTAGCGAAGGCAACATTCTTCACCAAGCTGGACTTGTAGTTAGGATATTGGCAAGTCAGAATTGTGGAAGGAGATGAAGTGAAGAATACATGCATCACTCGCTACGGCTCTTACAAATTCTAGGTGATGCCATTTAGTTTGACTAATGCCCAGTACTTTTTTCAATCTATTGAATGATGTGTTTAATGACTTTTTTTATCAGTTTGTGGTAGTTTAACTTAATGACATTGTTGTGTATAATGAATCCTTAGAGAATCACTTAACTTACCTTTGGATGGTGTTGTCTCAATTAAGAGAACACCAACTATATGTAAAGAAAGAGAAGTGCAAGTTTTCTTGGTAGGAAATCATGTTTCTTAAGCATAGGATTAGTCAAGGGCATGGGAGAATGGATAAGGGAAAGGTTTAAGCCATTATGGAATGATCGTCCCTTATCAAAGTATTAGAATTATAGACATTTCTTGGCTTGTCTATCTATTATTGGAAATTTGTGTAGGGTTACTCTAAAAAAGTGACTCCTCTCATGGACTTGCTTAAGAAAGCCATAGAGATGGATCGTATAATGCCGAGAAGTCTTTGATAAGTTGAAGGCAGTAGTGTTGATGGAACTGGTGCTGAGACTACCTAACTTTGAGTTATCCTTCAACGTGATAATAGATCCAATAAAGCCATTGGAGGGGTGTTAGTCCAAAAAGGTCATCTTATTGCCTATGAAAGCCAAAAACTCAATGAGGCAGAACAATAATACTCAGCGCATGAGAAGGAGATGCTAACTATGGTGTATTGCCTTTGCATGTGATAGGTTTACTTACTGGGTAGTAGGTTCATGGTTTATACTAACAATGTGGCTAACACCTTTTTCCAAACACAGAAAAAGCTCTTTGCGAGGTAGGTCCAATAAGAAGAGTTCTTAATAGAATATGATTTTGTGTGGGAATATAAGTTAAGGAGGCATAATCAAGTGGCAGATGCCTTAAGTTGTTGACAAGTGCAAGAAATTGTTGTTACCCTCACTTGAGTGTAAAGTGACTTGATGAAAAAAATTAGGGCGTAAGCCCCATATGATGTGGAATATTAGAAATTAATGTAACAAGTAGAAGAGGTATGATGAGATGATACTGACTTGATGATGAGTTAATGCATGCTGAGGGTAACCATTTGTATGTTCCAAGAGGTACAGGTCTTAGGAAGAAGATTATACATGAGTGTCATAACTCTCAATGGGTAGGTCATCCCAACACTGAGAAGATGATAGCCTTATTTTTTCGTAGCTATTGTTGGCAAAGATGGAAGATGATGTCGAGGCATACGTCAAGACATATGTCATCTATCAATAAGACAAAGTTGAGAGATGTAAGGAAGCGAGTTTGTTACAACCACTGCCAATTCTAACAAAACCATAAGTGTCAATTTCAATAGACTTCATTAGTGGGTTCCTAAAGGTTGAAGACATGAGCTCTATCATGATGGTGGTGGATCATTTTTCCAAATATGCAATAGTTGTCCTAACCCCTTTCTCATGTTAAGTAGAGATAGCTATTGAGTTATTCTACAAATAAGTGGTGAAATATTTTGGGTTGCTTGAAGATAACACAAGTGATCGGGACCTTCACTTCATAGGTAGGTTTTGGACAACTTTGTTCAACGTGATGAGATTTGAATTGAAGTTTTTCACTGCCTACCATCCTTAAATAAACGGCTAAATTGAATGTATTAATGACTTGTTAAGGAATATCTTAGGTGTTATGTGATTGCTAGTCAACGAAAATGGCTAGAGTTAGTGGATTTGACATAATTTTACTATAACCTTCATCGCTTCTCCTCCATTGGCATGAGTCCCTTTAAGTTGGCAATGAGACACCAACCCCTTACTCTTAATAAAATTGCAAGGACTAGCTCAAAAGGAAATTGTCCAACCGCTTACTAGTATGCTTGTTCGAAATAAGAATTGTTTGATAAGACTCAAGATAGCTTGAACAAGATAGCAAGGCACATGAGAAAGTATACAGATAAAGGGAGATGAGACCTTGAGTTCTAAGTTGGGGACAAAGTATTGTTGAAACTAACTCCCTAAATTTAGAAGAAGATCAATAATAAGACAATACATCATGGGTTGATTCCTAAGTATGATAGTCTTTTCATTATGACAAAGAAGATTGATAATATTGTTATTTTGAAATTATTTAATATTATTATACTTGATTATAAATATAATTGTGTACAAAATAAATGAATATACAAATTTTAAGATGAACATATAAATAAGTTTATATGATAATATATTGCGTGTTGTATTTAATGAATTTAATCTATTTTTATTTGAACTTTATAAATGATCACATATACATTAAAGATAGTGAGTATTACTTAATAAAGAATACTAATAATTAGAGAATAAAATAACATTTAAATCATAAAATCATACAAATTCAATATAAATTGTCCTTTTTTTTTTTGGTAAAACCTTAATAGTAGTATCTAATTTGACTAGAAAAAATTTAATGTTGTTTTATATTATTAATTTATTAATTAATTTAATTTTTTTTATTATTATCATTATCAAATTTATTTTAATATTTTTATTTAATTCGTTAATAGTATAAATTACAATTATTTTTTTTTTTAAATTTTTGGAAAGGACACTTGCAACATTTAGCCGATTTTATTTGTATGATTGATTTTGTACTAAATCTTAGGAGAAAAAATATTAAGAAGACACGTGTATATTCTAGGATGGGCACTAAAGAAGAATATAGACACGCCAGGAACAAAAATTATATCCTTAATTATAGAAGAGTGCGGGCACTGGTCAACATGACCCATTTTCATAAAAATTTTGGAGGAGAATGCGGGCACTGGTCAACATGGCCCTTAACGGACGAAACATTACCAACACCTACGCTTTTTCTCTTTTTCCAATAGGGATGATAACAATGGAGTGATGTTTGGGACAAAAGCTCTATATAAACGGGGTTAGTGAAAAGCATAATATACGAGAATTTCAATATATATGTATATTGTTTCAGTATAGTAAATGGCTCGTGAGCATTTTCGTAAGAATTTTGGAGGAGATTGCGGGTACTGGTCAACATGACCCATTTTCATAAAAATTTTGGAGGAGAATGCGGGCACTGGTCAACATGACCCTTAACGGACGAAACATTACCAACACCTACGCTTTTTCTCTTTTTCTCATAGGGATGATAACAATGGAGTGATGTTTGGGACAAAAACTCTATATAAACGGGGTTAGTGAAAAACATAATATACGAGAATTTCAATATATATGTATATTGTTTCAGTATAGTAAATGGCTCGCGAGCATTTTCGTAAGAATTTTGGAGGAGATTGCGGGCACTGGTCAACATGACCCATTTTCGTAAAAATTTTGGAGGAGAATGCGGGCACTGGTCAACATGACCCTTAACGGACGAAACATTACCAACACCCTACGCTTTTTCTCTTCTTCTAATAGGGATGATAACAATGGAGTGATGTTTGGGACAAAAGCTCTATATAAACGGGCTTAATGAAAAGCAAAATATAGGATAATTTCAACATATATGTATATTGTTTCAGTATAGTAAATGGCTCGTGAGCGTTTTCATAAGAATTTTGGAGGTTGCTCATTTTTGTTATTAGTTTTAATACAATTTTGGAGCAGTGGGATTACTGAGGGAACCGGAAAATTTGTGGAGAAAACAATAGAGGTGAGCATTTAGATTTTGTCCAATCTTTGAGTTTGTTGTCACAGTTAATATTGAAGCTTTCGGCTGCTAAAATGGTTTCCATTTTTCTGTGGAGTTTTTGCCAGAGTGCTGATGGCGATGTGGTTGATTGTGTTGATATTAATAGGCAACCAGCTTTGAGTCACCCCCTCCTCAACAATCATACAATACAGGTAATTATTCTATGAGACCAAAATTTATATGCATGCAATGAAATTTTGTACTAAAAAATATACCCACCTGCCTGCCAAAATCAAAACCAAACGTGAAATTCATGGAGGAATCTTGTAGCTATTATAACAAAGATAGTAGCTAAGAACGAGTTTTAATGTATGAATAAAGTTTTTTTTTTTTTTTTTTTTATCTTGATATGAAGGTACTCTTTTTTCACAATCTATAGTATGGGCAAGTCAGCGTGCACTCAAATCTGCTTTAGTAGCATATTTTTTATCTCCTCATTTCGGAGAACTGATATAAATGTATTACAATTAATCTGTTTTGTTGCTTGCTTTATAGATGGAACCCAGTTCATATCCCACTGGACTTGAAGCCAAAAACTCCTCCACAGATCAGCTCTTTCAAACTTGGTGGCACAAGAATGAGGAGTGCCCTCAAGGAACAATCCCAATTCTGAGGACCCAAAAAGTTGGACCCCCAAAAGTTTTTCCGCCTATTCCACCGTTCAATAGGAGCTTTCCTTTCAATAGGAGCTTTCCTTCATATTATAATAATGCTGGGCATGAGGTACACTTCCATATCATATTTTTTATTTTGTTACCATGCTTTGTCACAAAATAATCTTACTTTTTCTTGGAGGTTGTTTATAGAAAAGTGGTACAAAGTTTCCTGAAAAGAAAAAAATAAAAAATACAAAACCTAAAATGAGATCATAAATCTACCCCTCCTTTTGTGGGTGAAACATAATTTTACCTTATTGATATATAAAATTAGGCAGGCTCTAGTTTTCTCTGGCAATGTTTCATATTAGACCATAAACTTCAATGCAAAGAAATTTTCCATCTCACACTTTTATATAATAATTTGAATTTAAACTTTTTAAGATGAACTAAAATAAATCTTTAAAGTCGTTTTGGCGAGGGGCGAGTTTTGGTGTTACATTAATGTCACTTCACTGTCGGTCATAGATTCATTTTGCAAAAACAATGTCATTGTCAAAACAACAAAAAGAATAAAAATAAAAATAAAATCCCAAATAACTAATCATTTTGAATTTTGTAGTATAAGAAGTCATGCACACTTTTTTTCTAAGTAATTTTTATTAATTATGTGCTCATGACCCTAATGTAATGATTAATTCATTTCATTTCATTTCTATGTATTCCACTAGTATGCCATAGTTTATTTACCTCAAGGCGGCAATTACTTTGGAGCGCATGCATCATTCAACGTGTGGAATCCCAGAGTAGCCGTCGAGGGTGAATTTAGTTTATCTCAGATGTGGGTTGTAGCAGGTTACGGTGATACATTAAACACCATGGAGGCAGGGTGGCAGGTTTGGCCAGATGATGCTCAACCAAAGTTCTTCATCTACTGGACAGTAAGTTTAATTTGACTTGTCGTATCTCCTCCACACAATTATTTTCCTAATTTCTCGAGTCTTAGCATAACAATAAACTTATTTCATTACGAAGTTCGAGCAGCACTTTTGTAAAAATAAAAACAAGTCTGCATGTATATCTTACAATTTTCCAGGTCCCATCTCGCGGAAGCCTTGTGCCCCTAGGATGAGACTTGGAACCTCGACTCATTGTTGTCTTAAATTTACTCATATCTATCTCAAGACACTCGCGTTATTCTTGTTAGTTAGTCAGCAATCATGTGCTTATTTTGTGCTTGGTTTCCAGAGAGACAAATACAAATCAACCGGTTGCTACAATCTACGATGCCCTGGTTTTGTGCAAACCAACCGTAGATTTGCTCTTGGCACAGTCACACTGCCAGCCTCCACCTATGGTGGAAATCAATTGGACATCAAAGTGACCATTCATAAGGTAATACACATATTCTAGTTATAATCTTACACTACTATGATCAACCAACTCCACCAGCATCCGACCGAGGTAAAAAAGGAAGGTTGCGGTATGTTGGCGGTCTGCATAAAGCTAGCCACAATCTTATGACTATTACAATAAAACATTTCAAACAAATGTGATTACCATTATGTTTCAGGATCAGAATAGTGGAAATTGGTGGCTGCAGCTTCAGGACCAAGTACTAGGATATTGGCCTAGATCCATCTTCACAACCTTGGCTGATACGGCTACCCAAGTACAGATGGGTGGAGAGATCGTCAATACAAAACCTAATGGCCAACATACTTCTACTCAAATGGGGAGTGGACATTTCCCTGGTGAAGGATACGGCAAAGCTAGCTATACAGCCAATATTGGTTACATTGACAATGCCAATGTCTTGAGGGATGCTAGCAGTCTTACACCCTATACCTCATTTCCTTCTTGCTATGATGTAATTGTTGCCGAAAACACAATCACACAGGGTGCTTACTTTTTCTTTGGGGGTCCTGGCTTTTCTGCCGAGTGTCAATAGGATCAAAGAAAGTGAAACAAAAAGAAAGGAGCAAGAAAATAAAAGTGTTATTCAAGCTTTTTTTCTCGCGGGAGGAGGGGTGGTGGTGGTCATTACTTGCTCCAATGAAATAATTCGCAATCATTGTTGAAGAATTTTCAGACTCAATTTTTTCCTTGGCGAACTCATCTGTGGTGTTATATTTGCAGCGTAAGGAAACAATTGAATTGATGGTAATCTTATATATTATGAGACAAATTTGACATATAGTTAGGTGTATTTGTTAAGTGATGAATTACAAGTTATAACATTTAAAAAATAATAATAAAAATAAAAAAAAAATTAAAAATAAGAAATTATTTAGTCAATTTAATTTATATTAATAAATGAAAGTAAGAACAAATATAATTAAAGTGAAAAATATAAAAATTAAAAGTTTATAAAATTTTAACTTGCTTAATTTTTTATTAATTTTACAACAAACTGCATTATTTTATTTATAAGAAACAAAATTAACCAACTTTACTTAATTTCTTAATGTATGATATTAGCCACCAATTTAACAAATTTCTACCTTAATTCATGTCTCACATACAGATATATTAATAATACTTCATTTTCTTCACAAACTCTCAAATCATTGTATCATGTCAATAAGTCTACACCTTATTTGAACTTAATAACTAGAAAAAACTTTGTAAATATATTTACAAGATTATTTCTAATACTAATTTTCTAAACTATAACCTTTTTCTTAGCAATTATCCCCTGAATCAAGTGATACCTGACGTCAATATACTTTGTCTTCTCATGATACATCTGATCATTAATCAAGTGTATTACACTTTGACTGTTACAATAGATGGTAACAATATCTTATCGTAGATTAAACTCATTATACTAACCTTTTAACCATAAGACGTATTTAATTGTCTTAGTCATTGTCATATATTTTGTTTTAGTAGTAGACAAAGTAACAATATGTTGTAAAGTAACTTTTCAACTGACAACAAAACTATCAATACAAAATATATAACCTATAAAAAATCTTCTTTTATCAAGATCAATAGCTTTGTAAGAATCAATAAAACCAATCAATGCGTCTAAATTTTTACCAAACTCCAAACATGTATTCAAAGTACCTCGCAAGTATTTAGAAATCCATTTCACAGCTTATTAATATAATTTAACTGAAGAAGACATATACCTATTAACGACATTAACCATTTGTAAAATATCTGGATGTGTGTAAACCATCACATACATAAGATTGTTGATAACACTCGAATATGGAACTCTTTCCATATAACTCTTTTCTTCATTTAACATTGGCGATTGAACAACTAATAATCTAAAAAAACTAACAATGAGAATACTGACAAGTTTAACATTTTTCATACCAAATTGTTCCAAAACTTTCTTGATATAATTTTTTTGGATCAAATATAATTTACCACTTTCAAGATTCCTTTTAATTTATATGTCAAGAATCTTTTTTACTACTCTTTCATCTCAAATTTACTATTCAAAAGTATTTTCAAAGTGTGAATCTTTGATAAAGTCTTAGTAGTGATGAATATATTATTGATATTAAGTAACAAATAAATGAATGAGCCATCATCTAATTTTTAGAAATAAGTATAACTATCATGCATGCTTTAAGAATAACCATGACCTAACATAAAGGAATTGAACCTCTTATTCCACTATCTTGGAGATTGCTTTAACTCATACAAGGATTTCTTTAACAAACTAACACAGTCTTCCTTACTTTTAACTTCAAAACCTTGGGGTTGCTTCAAGTATATTTATTCTTTAGGCTTATCATGTAAGAAAGTTATCTTAATATCAAGTTACTTTAAGTCCAAATCATACATGACTATTAAAATAAGTAAGACACATATTGAATTATGTTTAACAATAGATGAGAAAACATTATTTAAGTCAATACGTTGTACTTGACTAAAGTCTTTTGCAACCAAACATACCTTATACCTTACATCTTCGACCCTTGGTATACTTTTTTTCTTTTTAAAGACCCATTTGTAACCAATGATTCTCTTTTTTAAAGGCAGCTTCACAAGAATTCATGTGTCATTCTTGTTGAGAATTTTATTTCTTTATTTATTACAACCAACCACCTAGATAAGCTAACACTTGAGATTACATCTAAATATATAAATAGTTTACCATTTTCACCAATCTCCTATACAGCTGAAAAAGTATAAGTAATATAGTCATTATATCTTTGTGATGGTTGAATCTCTTTTCTTGATTTATCTTTGGTTGTGGAATGATCCTCCCCTTTGTCTTTAGAGGAAATTGTCCAACCACCTACTAATATGCTTGTTCGAAACAAGAGTTGTTTAATGAGACTCAAGATAGCTTGAATAAGGTAGTGAGACACGTGAAGAAGTATGTAGATAGAGGGAGATAAGGTCTTAAGTTCCGAGTTGAGGATAAAGTATTGATGAAACTAACTCCCTAAATTTAGAGGAAAATCAATGGTACGACAATGCATCTTGAGTTGATTTCCATGTATGATAGTCCTTTCATTATGACAAAAAAGATTGGCAATGTTGTTATTATTTTGAGATTATTTGATATTCTTATACTTGATCATAAATACAATTGTGTATAAAATAAATGAATATACAAACTTTAAGTTGAACATATAAATAAATTTATATAATAATGTATTGTGTGTTGTACTTAATGAATTTTTTATGAACTTAATAAATGATCACATATATATTAAAGATAGTGAGTATTACTTAACAAAAAATACTTACAATTAGAGAATAAAATGACATTCAAATCTTAAAGTCATACAAATTTAATATAAGTTACCTTTTTTAGAAAAACCTTAATAATAGTACCTAATTTGATCGGAAAAAACTTAATTTTTCTTTACATTGTTAATTTATTAATTAATTTTATTATTATTATTATTAAGAAGTTTAATATAATATTCTTATTTAATTTCATAACAGTATAAATTACAATTAATTTTTTTATTTTTGGAAACAACACTTGCAATATTTAGCATATTTAGCATATTTTATTTGTATGATTGATTTTGTACATTTACAAGTAGGCCCGACTAAATCTTAGGAGAAAAAATATTAAGAAGACACGTGTATATTCTAGGATAGGCACTAAAGAAGAAGATAGACACGACAGGAACAAAAATTATATCCTTAATTATAGAAGATTGCGGGCACTGGTCAACGTGACCCTTTAACGGAAGAAACATTATGGTGAGGAATAAAAACAGAAATTGTTTATTAAATTTCACAATCTGACCAACACCTACCTTTGTCTCTTTTTTTTTCTCATATGGGATGTTAACAATAGACTGATGTTTGGGACAAAAGCTCTATATAAACGGGGTTAGTGAAAAGCAAAATATAGGAGAATTTCAATATATATATGTATATTGCTTCAGTACAGTAAATGGCTCGTGAGCATTTTCATAAGAATTTTGGAGGTTGCTCATTTTTGTTATTAGTTTTAATACAATTTTGGAGCAGTGGGATTACCGAGGGAACCAGAAATTTTGTGGAGAAAACAATAGAGGTGACCATTTAGATTTTGTCCAATCTTTGAGTTTGTTGTCACAGTTAATATTGAAGCTTTCGGCTGCTAAAATGGTTTCCATTTTTCTGTGGAGTTTTTGCCAGAGTGCTGATGGCGATGTGGTTGATTGTGTTGATATTAATAGGCAACCAGCTTTGAGTCACCCCCTCCTCAACAATCATACAATACAGGTAATTATTCTATGAGACCAAAATTTATATGCATGCAATGAAATTTTGTACTAATAAATATACCCACCTGCCTGCCAAACTCAAAACCAAACGTGAAATTCATGGAGGAATCTTGTAACTATTATAACAAAGATAGTAGCTAAGAACGAGTTTTAATGTATGAATAAAGCTTTTTTTTTTTTTTTTTTTTTTATCTTGATATGAAGGTACTCTTTTTTCACATTCTATAGTATGGGCAAGTCAGGGTGCACTCAAATCTGCTTTAGTAGCATATTTTTTATCTCCTCATTTCGGAGAACTGATATAAATGTATTACAATTAATCTGTTTTGTTGCTTGCTTTATAGATGGAACCCAGTTCATATCCCATTGGACTTGAAGCCAAAAACTCCTCCACAGATCAGCTCTTTCAAACTTGGTGGCACAAGAATGAGGAGTGCCCTCAAGGAACAATCCCAATTCTGAGGACCCAAAAAGTTGGACCCCCAAAAGTTTTTCCGCCTATTCCACCGTTCAATAGGAGCTTTCCTTTCAATAGGAGCGTTCCTTCATATTATAATAATGCTGGGCATGAGGTACACTTCCATATCATATTTTTTATTTTGTTACCATGCTTTTGACAAAAAAATAATCTTACTTTTTCTTGGAGGTTGTTTATAGAAAAGTGGTACAAAGTTTCCTGAAAAGAAAAAAATAAAAAATACAAAACCTAAAATGAGATCATAAATCTACCCCTCCTTTTGTGGGTGAAACATAATTTTACCTTATTGATATATAAAATTAGGCAGGCTCTAGTTTTCTCTGGCAATGTTTCATATTAGGCCATAAACTTCAATGCAAAGAAATTTTCCATCTCACTTTTTTATATAATAATTTGAATTTAAACTTTTTAAGATGAACTAAAATAAATCTTTAAAGTCGTTTTGGCGAGGGGCGAGTTTTGGTGTTACATTAATGTCACTTCACTGTCGGTCATAGATTCATTTTGCAAGAACAATGTCATTGTCAAAACAACAAAAAGAATAAAAATAAAAATAAAATCCCAAATAACTAATCATTTTGAATTTTATAGTATAAGAAGTCATGCACACTTTTTTTCTAAGTAATTTTTATTAATTATGTGCTCATGACCCTAATGTAATGATTAATTCATTTCATTTCATTTCCATGTATTCCACTAGTATGCCATAGTTTCTTTACCTAAAGGCGGCAATTACTTTGGAGCGCATGCATCATTCAACGTGTGGAATCCCAGAGTAGCCGTCGAGGGTGAATTTAGTTTATCTCAGATGTGGGTTGTAGCACGGTGATACAGTAAACACCATGGAGGCAGGGTGGCAGGTTTTGCCAAATGATGCTCAATCAAAGTTCTTCATCTACTGGACAGTAAGTTTAATTTGACTTGTAGTATCTCCTCCACACAATTATTTTCCTAATTTCTCGAGTCTTAGCATAACAATAAACTTATTTCATTACGAAGTTCGAGCAGCACTTTTGTAAAAATAAAAACAAGTCTGCATGTATATCTTACAATTTTCCAGGTCCCATCTCGCGGAAGCCTTGTGCCCCTAGGATGAGACTTGGAACCTCGACTCATTGTTGTCTTAAATTTACTCATATCTATCTCAAGACACTCGCGTTATTCTTGTTAGTTAGTCAGCAATCATGTGCTTATTTTGTGCTTGGTTTCCAGAGAGACAAATACAAATCAACCGGTTGCTCCAATCTACAATGCCCTGGTTTTGTGCAAACCAACCGTAAATATGCTCTTGGCACAGCCACACTGCCAGCCTCCACCTATGGTGGAAAGCAATTGGACATCAAAGTGACCATTCGAAAGGTACTACACATATTCTAGTTATAATCTTACACTACTATGATCAACCAACTCCACCAGCATCCGAACTCGTGTTCGGCGTTACCAGTCCTAAACAGAGGTAAAGGAAGAGGGTTACGGTATGTTGGCGGTCTGCATAAAGCTAGCCACAATCTTACGACTATTACAATTAAACATTTCAAACAAATGTGGCTATCATTATGTTTCAGGATCGGAAGAGTGGAAATTGGTGGCTGCAGCTTCAGGACGACGTAATAGGATATTGGCCTAGATCCATCTTCACAACCTTGGCCAATAAGGCTACCGAAATAATCATGGGTGGAGAGATCATCAATACAAAACCTAATGGCCACCATACTTCTACTCAAATGGGGAGTGGACATTTCCCTGGTGAAGGATACGGCAAAGCTACCTATACAGCCAATATTGGTTACATTGACAATGCCAATGTCTTGAGGGATGCTAGCCGTCTTACACCCGGTGCCTCATTTCCTTCTTGCTATGATGTAATTGTTGCCGAAAAAACAATCACACAGGGTGCTCAATTTTTCTTTGGGGGTCCTGGATTTTCTGCCAAGTGTCAATAGGATCAAAGCAAGTGAAACAAAAAGAAAGGAGCAAGAAAATAAAAGTGTTATTCAAGCTTTTTTTCTCGCGGGAGGAGGGGTGGTGTTGGTCATTTCTTGCTCCAATGAAATAATTCGCAATCATAGTTGAAGAATTTTCAGACTCAAACTCATCTGTGGTGTTATATTTGCAGCGTACGGAAACAATTGAATTGATGGTAATCTTATACATTATAAGACAAATTTGACATATAGTTAAGTGTATTTGTTAAGTGATGAGTTTCAAGTTATAACATTTAAAGAAAATAATAAAAATAACTGAAAATAAAAAATAAAAAATTTATATTATTTAGTTAATTTGACTTATATAAATAAGTGAAAGTGAGAGTAAATATAATTAGAGTGAAGAATACAAAAAGAACTCTTTATGAATTTAGTTAATAAAAACTCAAATAATTGATTATAGTAACAATACTTCACTTTCTTCATAAACAAACTCCTAAATCATTGTGTCATATCAATTAAGTCTATGCACCATTTGAAGAGACTTTGTAAACATATTTACATGATTATTTCTAGTATTAATTTTCTGGACTAAAACATTCCTCTTGGCAATTACTTCCTAAATCACCTGAAACAAGTGATACTTAACGTGAATATACTTCGTCCTCTTATGATATATTTGATCTTTAGTTAAATATATTATACTTTAACTGTTACAATGGATGGTAACATCTTAATGTAAACTAAACTCACTATACTAACCTTTTAACCATAAGACTTATTTAATTACCTTAGTCATTGTCATGTATTTTGCTTCAGTAGTAGACAAAATAACAATATGTTGCATAATAACTTTTCAATTGACAACAAAACTACCAACACAAAATACGTAACTTATAAGAGATCTTCTTTTATCGAGATCAACGAATTTGTAAGAATTAACAAAACCAACCAATGCATCTGAATTTTTAACAAACTTCAAACATGCATTCAAAATATCTTGCAAGTATTTGGGAATCCATTTCATAACTTACCAATATAATTTATCTGAAGAAGATATATACCTATTAACGACACTAGTTATTTGTGAAATATCTAGATGCATGTAAACCATTACATATATAAGATTGTTGATAACACTTGAATATGTAACTCTTTCCATATAGCTCTTTTCTTCATTTGATTTTGGTGACTGAGCAACTAATAATCTAAAAGAACTAGCAATGAGAGTACTAATAAGTTTAATATTGTTCATACCAAATCGTTCCATGACTTTCTTGACATAATTTTTTTGGATCAAATATAACTTAACACCTTTAAGATTCCTTTTAATTTATATGTCAAGAATCTTCTTTACTGCTCCTAAGTCTTTGATCTCAATTTTACCATTCAAAAGTGCTTTCAAAGTGTGAATCTTTGCAACAATGAGTATATTATTGATATTAAGTAACAAATAAATAAATGAGTCATCATCTAATTTTTAGAAATAAGCATAACTACCATGTATGCTCTTGGAATAACCATGACCCAACATAAAGGAATTGAATCTCTTATTCCACTATCTTGGAGATTGCTTTAACCCATATAAGGATTTCTTTAACAAACTAACACAGTCTTCCTTACTTTCAACTTCAAAACCTTGGGGCTACTTCAAGTATATTTGTTCTTTAGGCTTATCATGTAAGAAAACTATCTTAATATCGAATTACTCTAACTTCAAATCATACATGACCATTAAAGTAAGTAAGACACATATTAAACTATGTTTAATGATATGTGAGAAAATATTATTAAAGTCAATACCTTGTACTTGACTAAAGTCTTTTGCAACCAAACATGCCTTGTAACTTGCATCTTCGACCCCTGGTATACCTTTTTTCTTTTTGATGACCTATTTGCAACCAATGATTCTCTTTTCTAAAAGCAGCTTCACAAGAATTCATGTGTCATTCTTGTGGAGAATTTTATTTCTTTATTCATTACAACCAACCACTTAGATAAGTTAACACTTAAGATTACATCTGAATATGTAAATAGTTCACCATTTTCACAAGTCTCTTATACAACTAAAAAAATATAAGTAATATAGTCATTATATCTCTATGATGGTCGAATCTCTTTTCTTGGTTTATCTTTGGTTGTGGAATGATCCTCTTCTTTGTCTTTAGAGGATATTGTTCAACCACCTACTAATATGCTTGTTCAAAACAAGAGTTGTTTGATAAGGCTTAAGATAGCTTGAATAAGGTAGCAAGGCATGTAAAGAAGTATGTAGATAGAGGGAGATAAGACCTTAAGTTCTAAGTTGAGGATAAAGTGTTGATAAAACTAACTCGCTAAATTTAAAGGAAGATCAATAGTACGACAATGCATCTTGAGTTAATTTCCATATATGATAGTCCTTTCATTATGACAAAAAAGGTTGGCATGTTGTTGTTATTTTGAGATTATTTGATATTGTTATACTTGATCATAAATACAATTGTATATAAAATAAATGAATATACAAACTTTAAGATGAACATATAAATAAGTGTATATGATAATGTATTATGTGTTGTACTTAATGAATTTAATCTATTTTTATATGAACTTGATAAATGATCACATATACATTAAAGATAATAGATATTATTTAACAAAAAATACTCACAATTAAAGAATAAAATAACATTCAAATCATAAAGTCATACAAATTCAATATAAGTTATCCTATTTTGGTAAAATTTTAACAGTAATAAAAAATTTAATTTTCCTTTATATTGTTAATTTATTAATTAATTTTATTATTATTATTATTATTATTATTATTATTAAGAAGTTTAATATAATATTCTTATTTAATTTCATAATAGTATAAATTACAATTAATTTTTTTATTTTTGGAAACAACACTTGCAATATTTAGCATATTTAGCATATTTTATTTGTATGATTGATTTTGTACATTTACAAGTAGGCCCGACTAAATCTTAGGAGAAAAAATATTAAGAAGACACGTGTATATTCTAGGATAGGCACTAAAGAAGAAGATAGACACGACAGGAACAAAAATTATATCCTTAATTATAGAAGATTGCGGGCACTGGTCAACGTGACCCTTTAACGGAAGAAACATTATGGTGAGGAATAAAAACAGAAATTGTTTATTAAATTTCACAATCTGACCAACACCTACCTTTGTCTCTTTTTCTCATATGGGATGTTAACAATAGACTGATGTTTGGGACAAAAGCTCTATATAAACGGGGTTAGTGAAAAGCAAAATATAGGAGAATTTCAATATATATATGTATATTGCTTCAGTACAGTAAATGGCTCGTGAGCATTTTCATAAGAATTTTGGAGGTTGCTCATTTTTGTTATTAGTTTAATACAATTTTGGAGCAGTGGGATTACCGAGGGAACCAGAAATTTTGTGGAGAAAACAATAGAGGTGACCATTTAGATTTTGTCCAATCTTTGAGTTTGTTGTCACAGTTAATATTGAAGCTTTCGGCTGCTAAAATGGTTTCCATTTTTCTGTGGAGTTTTTGCCAGAGTGCTGATGGCGATGTGGTTGATTGTGTTGATATTAATAGGCAACCAGCTTTGAGTCACCCCCTCCTCAACAATCATACAATACAGGTAATTATTCTATGAGACCAAAATTTATATGCATGCAATGAAATTTTGTACTAATAAATATACCCACCTGCCTGCCAAACTCAAAACCAAACGTGAAATTCATGGAGGAATCTTGTAACTATTATAACAAAGATAGTAGCTAAGAACGAGTTTTAATGTATGAATAAAGCTTTTTTTTTTTTTTTTTATCTTGATATGAAGGTACTCTTTTTTCACATTCTATAGTATGGGCAAGTCAGGGTGCACTCAAATCTGCTTTAGTAGCATATTTTTTATCTCCTCATTTCGGAGAACTGATATAAATGTATTACAATTAATCTGTTTTGTTGCTTGCTTTATAGATGGAACCCAGTTCATATCCCATTGGACTTGAAGCCAAAAACTCCTCCACAGATCAGCTCTTTCAAACTTGGTGGCACAAGAATGAGGAGTGCCCTCAAGGAACAATCCCAATTCTGAGGACCCAAAAAGTTGGACCCCCAAAAGTTTTTCCGCCTATTCCACCGTTCAATAGGAGCTTTCCTTTCAATAGGAGCGTTCCTTCATATTATAATAATGCTGGGCATGAGGTACACTTCCATATCATATTTTTTATTTTGTTACCATGCTTTGTGACAAAATAATCTTACTTTTTCTTGGAGGTTGTATATAGAAAAGTGGTACAAAGTTTCCTGAAAAGAAAAAAATAAAAAATACAAAACCTAAAATGAGATCATAAATCTACCCCTCCTTTTGTGGGTGAAACATAATTTTACCTTATTGATATATAAAATTAGGCAGGCTCTAGTTTTCTCTGGCAATGTTTCATATTAGGCCATAAACTTCAATGCAAAGAAATTTTCCATCTCACACTTTTATATAATAATTTGAATTTAAACTTTTTAAGATGAACTAAAATAAATCTTTAAAGTCGTTTTGGCGAGGGGCGAGTTTTGGTTACATTAATGTCACTTCACTGTCGGTCATAGATTCATTTTGCAAGAACAATGTCATTGTCAAAACAACAAAAAGAATAAAAATAAAAATAAAATCCCAAATAACTAATCATTTTGAATTTTATAGTATAAGAAGTCATGCACACTTTTTTTCTAAGTAATTTTTATTAATTATGTGCTCATGACCCTAATGTAATGATTAATTCATTTCATTTCATTTCCATGTATTCCACTAGTATGCCATAGTTTCTTTACCTAAAGGCGGCAATTACTTTGGAGCGCATGCATCATTCAACGTGTGGAATCCCAGAGTAGCCGTCGAGGGTGAATTTAGTTTATCTCAGATGTGGGTGGTAGCAGGTTACGGTGATACAGTAAACACCATGGAGGCAGGGTGGCAGGTTTTGCCAGATGATGCTCAACCAAAGTTCTTCATCTACTGGACAGTAAGTTTAATTTGACTTGTAGTATCTCCTCCACACAATCATTTTCCTAATTTCTCGAGTCTTAGTATAACAATAAACTTATTTCATTACGAAGTTCGAGCAGCACTTTTGTAAAAATAAAAACAAGTCTGCATGTATATCTTACAATTTTCCAGGTCCCATCTCGCGGAAGCCTTGTGCCCCTAGGATGAGACTTGGAACCTCGACTCATTGTTGTCTTAAATTTACTCATATCTATCTCAAGACACTCGCGTTATTCTTGTTAGTTAGTCAGCAATCATGTGCTTATTTTGTGCTTGGTTTCCAGAGAGACAAATACAAATCAACCGGTTGCTCCAATCTACAATGCCCTGGTTTTGTGCAAACCAACCGTAAATATGCTCTTGGCACAGCCACACTGCCAGCCTCCACCTATGGTGGAAAGCAATTGGACATCAAAGTGACCATTCGAAAGGTACTACACATATTCTAGTTATAATCTTACACTACTATGATCAACCAACTCCACCAGCATCCGAACTCGTGTTCGGCGTTACCAGTCCTAAACAGAGGTAAAGGAAGAGGGTTACGGTATGTTGGCGGTCTGCATAAAGCTAGCCACAATCTTATGACTATTACAATTAAACATTTCAAACAAATGTGGCTATCATTATGTTTCAGGATCGGAAGAGTGGAAATTGGTGGCTGCAGCTTCAGGACGACGTAATAGGATATTGGCCTAGATCCATCTTCACAACCTTGGCCAATAAGGCTACCGAAATAATCATGGGTGGAGAGATCATCAATACAAAACCTAATGGCCACCATACTTCTACTCAAATGGGGAGTGGACATTTCCCTGGTGAAGGATACGGCAAAGCTACCTATACAGCCAATATTGGTTACATTGACAATGCCAATGTCATGAGGGATGCTAGCGGTCTTACACCCGGTGCCTCATTTCCTTCTTGCTATGATGTAATTGTTGCCGAAAAAACAATCACACAGGGTGCTCAATTTTTCTTTGGGGGTCCTGGATTTTCTGCCAAGTGTCAATAGGATCAAAGCAAGTGAAACAAAAAGAAAGGAGCAAGAAAATAAAAGTGTTATTCAAGCCTTTTATTTTTATTATTTTTTTGTTCGCGGGAGGAGGGGTGGTGATGGTCGTTATTTGCTCCAGTGAAATTATTCGCAATCATAGTTGAAGACTTTTCAGACTCATTTTTTTTTTCCGAGGTGAACTCATCTGTGGTGTTATTTGCAGCACAAGGAAACATTTGAATTGACGGTAATCTTATACATTATGAAACAAATTCGACATTTAGCTAGGCGTATGGAAAACCCCATATAAAACATTTTGCTTTAATAAAAAATAATCAAGTTTGGTGTTAATGGTGTTTTAGTTTAAGATACCTTGATGGCTGAGTATTCTTTGCCTCTTTCTAAAAAGTTGAAGATGGTGAAGCTTTCCATTTTTCACTAGAAAAAAAAAAATAACGGTAATATTCACTTTAAAAATGGTGTTCCAAAAAGATGTTCCAGTAATTTGAATCTTTAACCTCGTAATCAAAATGAAGTAATTTTATTGTGATATCAAAGTTCACTCTTTTAGTAACTTTCTCTTCAAATTTACATTGTTTAGATATTTCATATAACTACAGGTACAAAAATGTCTTTGATAGGAATTAAACCACTGTCATTTGCTTCAGGATTTCTCACTGGATACATTTTCACAAATTGGTATACTGTTTCTCTCTTCTTGTATGAACCGGAAAATCTGGGCTGCTGATTCTGTTGCAGATCTTAGGTTGTGAGGCACAACCTTAATCACATGTGCATGTTGCCTGTTGGTTTTAGCATTTCGATCAGACATAGGAACTGTTGGTTCTGTAGGGAAAAGAGGAAGCTCATTTCCTATAACCTTCTCTGAGGGACTGCTTGCGGTACTGCCTGGTATGTCACTTTCCTTTGATGCCTGATATTTTCCTACACAGATCTCTGGATTTGCCTGGCTTGTTGTGTTACACAAGCTTTGGTGGGGCAAGACCAGGCTAATGTTTCCAACTGATAACTGATTGTCCTTTGAGTAAGCTCTGCTAAATGGGCTGATCTGCTCGACTGACAAACCAGAAATTGATGCATTCATAAATGGCAAACCACATGCAGAAAAGTATGTCTGCCGCAAAGAAGGTGTGCCAGAAACAATTCCAATCCCATCTTGGCGAGAAGCTGGAACACCATAGGCTGCATTCAAAAAGTCTCTGCTGGCAGGGTTACTCATTGGAGCCAAGCCTCCATAAAAAGGTGCCATGAAATCTGCGGTTGGAAGGCATGGCCCTGGGTAGGGCTTGTAAGCAAGTCCCTCAGATGTGGACATGACAGATCCTAACCACTGATTTCTGGATAGAGGGAAGCACCATGGAGTTGGTTTGGTATCAGTCGGCATAGCCACTTGGGGTGCACTTCCTGCATGGGACATATGATCTGATCGCGGCAGCGTAGGAAGTCCTTTACTGGCTTCATTTATGACAGCAGCATGTGGGACAGCATTCTCGTCAGCAAGTTTGGTGCTTGGATCTTGCTTTTGTGATTGAGCCTTCTGTTTAGGAATTGAACATGGTTGCTCTATAGCATACTTGAACGGTTGCTTTCTCACTGGAAATACCTTCAGTGAAGCTTGTCCTGCAGCTTGTCCGGCATAAATGTCTTCTTGAAGCAACAGATGGAGTGATCCAGCAATCGACTTTTGTACCTTTACAAAATCAATGTTAGGATGGAAAAGGACAAAGCAAATTCATCAGGCAATAGGAAGGTGTTACCTTTATGAGTCTATGCAACTCAAATACTTGTATTGCAAATACTCTTTGTTGACTGGAAATAACAGAAAAAAAAAAAAAAAAAGAATAGCATCAAACACCTCGTACTATGTATCCCATGCAGCAATGGATGTTGTATGCATAGCTAAAAAACTAAAAAAAGGAACTACACATTAATTTTTGAGAGGAAAACGTAAAAAATAATACATTATAAATGAAAAAAATTTGCTAATGCTACCTGTCATATGAAAAGATGTAAACTTCTTCCAAGATTGTCCTGCTCATATTTAAGTCCTTCCCCTTCAGCATTTGTTCAAAACTTATGTTTGTTTCGTGTGTGTGTGTGTGTGTGTGTGTGTGAGAGAGAGAGAGAGAGAGAGAGACAGAGAGACAGAGAGATTGCCAAAAAAATGTTGGGGACAAATTTCTCTCAAGCCCCGGTGGCCTAACTCAGTAAACAAATAATAGAACTCTGACCTGCTTGGTTAAACCCAGAATTGCTCCCCAACTAATATGATATCTATTAGGCTAAAATTCATGCTGAGTTATGCATCGTGGCCTTGTTTAAGCACAAGCCAAATTGAAATCTAAAGCAAGCAATGGAAACAGGACAACTGAGTAGAAGGTGCGCCAGAGAACAAGAGGACAGGTTTGAAGCAGCTTCAAGATATCATCCTCATATATGTGTTTGTACATAGTAAACTCAAATTATAGCGGATGAAAGTTATGGAATGATGGATTTTAATATTGCCAAGTTTTGATCCATGATAGCAAACTCAAGCCCCACTCCATTTCTAGGAAACAAACCAAAGGAGAGGGGGTAAAAAACATGAGAAAGTTAGGGATCCTTTTTCATTTTCCTTTGTGTAATTTCAGTTGTTTCTTCTCCTTTGATATCTGACCAACTGTTGCTTGTCAGACATAATCAAAGAAGCTAGTCAACTCATCATCAGAGTTCTATAAATTCAGTTTGTAATGCGTTGATAAAGTAATGAATACATGTAAAAGCATCGTGATGGGTGTAACATCTAAAGAGATGCTAACACAAGAAGCAGTGCATACATGTGAACAATCACAATAAATGTTTCACATTTTTTCTATGATACTATGTTAATTCCATAATTTTGTTGATGTTATACCCAGCTTTGTAAAACAGCAACCACTAGATTAATATACTTACCCTACAATGGTTCTTCTTGCTTTCCAGAACTGCTTCTCCCCTATTACTCCAACTACATCATCGGGTGTTATATTCAAATCCGTTATAGAGTCCACCATAGAAGTTTCTGAGACATCATCCTGTCTTTCAACATGCTCCATCTGGAACTGTATAGATTTCTTGTCTTCACAGTGCTTATTACCATTCTCGTGTCCACAAGAATTTCTTTTATCATCCTCAAGTGATGGCCTCATATATGATTCAATTCTCAGCTTTGAAGCAATTTCCTTACCTCTGGGGAGTATTTTGTCTTTTGTTTTGATGCACTCTTGATTTAAGTGGGCATTTGTACCATGTGAGCTTTTTAAGACATTGATAGACATGCTTTGATGATCCTGATCAGATGGATGTGCTAGCTTCAACAAGTCAGTAGTCTTAACTCTGCCCGCTGGGCCAGAAGATGCATCTACTGAGGTTATACCTTTAACTGATGAGACTGAAGTAGATCTTTTGGTAGAGTCATGGCATGTATGAGATCCCTTGGCATTTTCTTGTTTTTGGTTCCTCCAACGAGTTTTTTCCTTTGGGACTATGGTATCACTTCCTTCCTTTTGCTTTTCAGGAACATTTTCAATAGGCATTGAGCAGCTCAAGTTCAATTGAGGTCGATCCACTTGGTCTTTATCGTGTCGACTGCTTTTATAAATTGCAGAAGCTCCAAAGTGAGCAGACCTAGGTACTCTAAATCCATTGTCATCTTCAGGCTTCTTCGGAAGCAAGTGCTTAAGGTTGGAAAATTCTTGTGAAGGGGACGAACTGCGTCTAGCAGGAGTCAAAAGCGGCAGTTGAATTCTCAAACTATGATCATTTGTTGCATTCATGGATTCCTTTCCATCAGAGGAATGAGAAAAGACCCTCTCACTTAAGTGAGGAGGTGCAACCGAGTTGCTGAACAGAGTAAAACCGTTTCTTTCGTAGCCACAGCCCTACGAGCACAATGACTGTTAATCAGACAACACCAGAAAGCTGATGAAATAAAAGTTTGAGTTACAAAAAACCATATGTTGAATGTTCAGCGATATAAACACCCGGCTTCAGGATCAGGGAATGCACAATAAGCAGTTGAGAAATTATTCAGCATATCTTACAATCAAAATCAGATGCAATTTATGACAGATAGCAAAATAAAGAAAAGAAAAGAAAAGAAAAAACCAACAATTCTTGCCTTCCAAATGTAGATTGCATGTTTTACAAAAAGAACCAAAACACACTCAGAAATAGATTAACCAAATTAATCTCAAACACTACCCAATTCCCACCTTAATCTAGAATGCCACATGCTATAGGATAGAGTAAACCAAATGCGCCAACACATTAGGCTCATTTGGTAAGCAAGAAAAAAATATTAGTAGATACAACAACAGTTCCAACAAAGGCTTAATCACAAATTTCATTGGAGTCAGCTAGATGAATCCTTTATCATCATTCTTTTCTATTATTAACTAAGTCAAGTGAGTGACCTAATTAACCAAGAAAAAAAAGAAGAAAAAAGGAGGATCATCCCCTGAATGCTTATAGACAGATCAAACATAACCAAAGCCACCTGAACACACCAAGAGGTATATGTAAATTCCAATGAGCCAATACAAAGCAGGAGACAAAGGCCACATCAAGCTAAATAGAAACTCTGAGTGAAATGATCACTCACATGGCCTGAGCACATTGAAGAAACCAAGTTACTTTGGTTGCCAGAAGGAAGATGCAAAATGGATGCTGATCCAGAGCTCAACCTTTGAGAAGGAATACTTAGATGCTCATAGAGGGCCATCTTATTCCTTGGAGGAGCCCTTGGTCCTCCTTTCTCTGTATCATTTACGTGAAGCCTTGGAAAAAGAGGACTCATCAACCTTTCCTCATCTGTTACACCCCTCATGTTCTCCTTCTCCTCACTTCAACCAAAACTTCTCTCACACAAACTTCCTCTTTTACCAAATTCACAATAAGATCCAAATACCATCCCTTCACAGCAACATTTACAATCAAAAAGCGGATGGATTCAATACCATCCCAACATCAACATGCTTCCAAAAAAACATAAATAAATAAAACAACTTTTGCTTTAAATTCTATAACCAAAAACCAAAAAGCAGGCCTACCAGAGAAGGCAGCTACTGGGTTGAAATACACCAAATCTTTGGAGTAAAAATGGTGAACCAAGCTGATGGAGAAGTGTAAATTGACAAACGAGCAACAGAAGCACATGAAAGAATATTGACAAAAACACAAAAATTACAACCACCCAAAAATCCACTTGAAAAAGACTAAATCTTCGGAGTAAAATAGGTGAACCAAGGTGATTTTTCCCAACATTACAAGTATCCAGGATCAACCCACCTCAAAAAATCCAAACTTGAAGCTGAAGTTCAGGTGCCAACAACAAGAACACACATGACATTACTAAGAACAACACAGAATTCTCAAGAGGTTAAGAAGGAAATGAAAAAAAATGAAAAAATTGTAGTGAAATAAACAAGAGGAGAATGAGAGAGAGAGTCAGAAGAGATAGAATCAACACATATATATATAGATACATATGTGGCAAAAAAGATAGATTCGGCTAGAGAAGAGGGTTGCCTTGGAATTCCACGGGAGAGTATCTGAACCAAAAAGACAAAGAAATTGACATGTGGGCACTAAATGTCCCGTATGTACGGAACTCCAGTTTTTGCCTGGTCTTGACACGAAAATCCTATGCTATCCTGTCTTTTCTGCACCCACCACAAGCTAGATATTATTTTTTTATAATTACCATAGACATTACAAAATATGCAAACAAAAAGGTCGAGGAATGGAAGGGTGCAGAACCATAGAAAAATCCAAATGAGTAACCAATTTATGAGTCAATAATATGTCTCAAATCTTGATTTTAAAACATTAAATTTATCAATTTTTCTCACTTGCGTACTACTTGTTACATTCTTTGCTGTATAAGAGTTTTATAATCCCTTGCGTTTGAGTCTTTTGAACATTTGATATAGTTTTTGAACGTAATAAGAACTCATACCCGCTTAACAAAACTCGCATGCAAACCCACCTCCACCGCTACCTCACCGTAGGTGGGTACCGAGACCGAGTGGACTGTTCAAAATTGAATGACAAACTTAAAGAGCAACTATTTGCTTGGCAAAAAAACGTCTACCATTATTCCTTGAATTTCAACAAACCTTAACGAGGAAGCAACATATTATAACTGTCCATCGGTACTATACTAATTGCGTGGTAGAATCACGCTGCCATTCCGTACGAATCTTATTAAATTTACATGTAATAATATTTTGAAGGAGGCATGTGTCATTAGAGGTTGAAACTTAAAGTAAAAATTTTAGAAATTAAACTGTAAAACTTAAAAGGGTCATTTTGATTCACATTTGAGATCCTAAAAACTACACAATCTTGTTAAGATTGTTAAAGGGTGTGTGTGTGCACAGAAAAAGTGGATGAGAATGAAAATGGGTTGACAAGTTTGCGCAGGAAGTGGAAGACTCGGTCTGGAATCACATGTGAGAACAGAGTATTCGGCGAGCTAAAAGTAGGCATTATCACCGCACGTTGTGCTTTTCGGTTTCTCAAAAACTAAACTTTCGGCCAATTTTTAACTGAAAATCCGTTAAAGGTTGTCCTCTCCTGCCCAACTGTCTCTAACCCATTCTCCCTTTTGGTTGCGTGTATTTTATGGTCACAGTCACAGTCACACGCAAACCAAAACTATTATCTTGTGAAGCAGAAAAAATTTGTGGGATGAGAGTTAGAGATGAACTTGCTTTGAGTTTTATACATTAAAAAATATTTAAACAAGAAATTTAACTTTTCCGTCACAAAAAAAAAAAAAAAAAAACTCTATTTTTAAGATAATAACAATTTTTTTTATTATATAGGTCTCATTTACCAACTAATTCTGACTCTCTTCTTGACAAAATATCTCTGCTCACTAACTTTTTGTTACTGTTTCATCGTTAATTGTGTGAAGTATCACACTATTATAAATGCAAAGCTATCGATTACGATAGCAAACAGAAGTGAAGAGCTTTAGCGGGATTAGCATCTTCATGTTGTCTGAAAGGGGGGGCCTTAATTGTAATAACAGGCTACGTTGATATTGCATGAAGAAGAAGTCCATAGTGGTGCAGATGACTTCAGTTGTTCAGTATTTTGCTATAGAGCTATCACTGGAGTCAAATTTTAAAATTAGAGCGCTCACACATGCAATCTCCACGTATATTCAGAGATATAAAGATGACTTCTATGATTATAAATACACTTGATCGTAATAGAAAATATAATGTTATCGTATTCACTTTATCCCCATGCTGGTCCACTTCGTACTAAGGTTCATTTTTTTTTTTTTCCCTATTCCTTTACTTGAGAGTATATAAGAGTTACGATACATGAAACAGACTGCTCTAATGTAAGATAAATATGAGTGAGATATCACTATCATGACTATGAATTATACACTTGTAATTTTTATTATTAGTTATGAATGTATATTAGACGATTAAAAATATGCAATTAAAAGTAAAAAATGAAAAGAAAAAATGTGTTATGACGCTCTTTGTGAGGCTTCCCATGGAACCTGCACTTGTGTAACATTTCCATGAGCATATCAGTGGAGAAAAGAGAAAAGTCGAAAAGATTGGAAAATAGAAAAAGGGGATTTGATGGTTACTAAGCTCTAATACTCAAGATTGACTGGAAAACTTTTGTTGGAACCTCTTAGTTCTGGGTTTGAGTCCTAGTAACTCTGTTATTATGTCTAAATCTTTCAGTTACTCTTATGGTACTGAAAGAGACAAAAAATTGATAATAATATTAAAAAAAAAAATAAAAGAAGAAGGACCGGGAGTACAATTCATGGAGAGGAAGCTTGTGGAAAAAGCTTCGATAGGGCCCCCAAGTGACCAGCCGAATTAGGCTTCGTCGGCTGTGGGAAATTACTATAGCCCCATTTTCAGTCTGGGAAACTCACTCAAGTGGGCTTAAGTTCAGAACCACATTCAGATGTCCATTTAAGTCAGCCCTTCTACTCAAGTCTTTTCTGTCCACACTTCCAGCTGAACTCACTCAAGTGGGCCTTGCTGGAAGCTGTCCAGTTCACGAGGGAAAGGTAGACTCAGAGGGGCAGCTTGTGAGTGCGGTTGAAGCCCAGGCTGGTTTACTCCAGAGTAGGCTCAGGGAGAGAGGTAAAGAACGGCAAGCTAACGAGAAAGAAAGTAAGAAAAGAAGAAAAGATTCATGTAGTTGATTATAATTAAATTTAAAATTAAGATTATTATTGTTATTATCATCATTAGAAAAAGAGAAAAAAAAAAAAAGAGAGAGAGAGAGAGATTGCTTATGTGGGTGGATTTGAGCTGGCATGTACAAGAATAGAAAAGAACCCCACAATGCAAATTTGTGCCCAAGCATACCCACAGGGAAAGCTTACTCTTTTATTGTCTATGCGATTTTGATCTTCTCCGTCAAATTGTAGAAGACTAAACTGTGGTTTTTTTTTATTTATTTATTTTAAGGTTATCTTATTGTGACCTGAGATCATATGTTTAAATTGTAAAAATAGATTTTTTTTTTGTGAATTATAAAAATAAAATTATACATATAACTTTTCTCAAAACTTGATAAGATAAAAATCTCATGTATTATAAAATATATTTTTTTTATCATAAGACAATTATTTTTATAATATAATTACATTTACTCTTGCATCATTTTCTTTTATCCTCCTAACATTTTATTTTTTTAAAAAAAAGAAAAAAGGTGTTGAATCTTTTTGGGACATTAGAGATAAGACATATTCTAACTAGTGGAAGGCCAAATTAGGGATAAGACATATTGTTCGGTATACTTGACAATAATTTTTTCAGATTCTGACCAGTGGATAGCCACATCAATCCATTCAGTAAGAATAGTTTACTAAACATTAAAATGGATATGTTAGTTCTTTAACATTTTTTATCCCATCTAATGTAAAGTCCCAAAGTGTTTTCCTTTTTCTTCTTCTCAGCTTGCACTGAAAAGTGTAAGTCAGCAAACTTGCTGCTGAGTTACCAATTAAAACTGCGACACTGCACGAACAGGTAATATCAGCATGTAGCAGTGAGCTTAAATTTAATGGTATTGGAGACAGTTTCGGAGTTGAAGGTCTTAACTAGAGCGCCAGTTAAACCCCATCTATATATATATATATGTAAATATATCAAGTGATCCTGAGCAAAAAGGCAAAAGCCAGCTTGCAGAAATCTAGGATCGTACGCAAGGGCAAGTTCTAGAAAATGTAATGAAACTGACCCATCCAAAATTGGAAGGGGCGCAAGGGACCCCCCCGCACCACACCATCCAACTCCCTCCCCCCATTGGCGTTATTGGCCTTATTCTGGTTGTCTTTTTTTGAGTACATTTGGAGAATAGGTTGTTAATTCGATCAAAGACATGTTATGAGGTTAGCTCAGTTAGTTGGGGTATGTTTGCTTCAAATGCAGAAACATTAGTATTTGGTAGTATTTAAAATTTTCACTTTGCAAAAGCACGCCATAGTTCAAACTTGAGTTTCGAAACTCTTGACTGTTTTGGCGCAATAAGCAAATTGCAGATTTTTAGAAGATTTTATTGGGCATCACCAAATAGTCAAATGTTTGTTCACAACATAGTTCTACATCGTTTGTTTGTCAAATGTAACAATAATATCGAGTAAGATCTTTTTAAGTGGAGAAACTTCATTTTCTTGCTAATCAGGGTTCGATTCTTGTTAAGGACACTTCCTTAAAATTTTCTGAAAATAAATTTAATTTCCATCCAGCAAGCAAGATAAATAGATGATGCTTTTATCGTTAAGGCAGAAAAAAAAAAAAAAAAAACCAGAAAAGAAATTGGGGTCTGCTCTGAAAATTCAACTTTGCTTAATAAGATTAGACGCACACATATACATTTTCAACTAAATAAGTTATTGAGATTGTCCTATTTGGGATGTTGAGCAAAGGCCATTGAATGTGATGAATCTCTATGTTCATGCGTGTACACAAAAGCTCCCAAAAAAAAAAAAAAAAAAAAGCAAAAAAACAAAACAGATTGAAATCCAGCGGCATTTGCCGACTATGACAAGTCATGCTGACTTAAAACTCCACTCCGGTGGCGGTGGTCATATTGGTACCCTATCTTTGATTCTTGCCGACATGCCGTTCCAAGAACATGTACTTGTTCCATCAACCGAATGATGATTTTTGTCCATCACTGTGGGGTTGGAGGTTGTGCCTGTTGATCCCAAATCAGCCGACTTCATGTTTACTATGGCCACGGGAGTTGAGTCCATTTCAGGCTGGTTCAATTTTTTTTCCATGCTCTTATGGATCACTATTGTTAGGATGGCGCAGAAAATAGACAAGGTGGATGACACATTACTTGAATCATTAGTTACAGTTAATCATTATGGATTATTTATTATAATTATTTATTATATATTTATAATTTTTTAATATTAATTATAATCAAGAATCACGTTAAAAAATTGTATTAACGTAATATTAAATAATTAATAAAATTCTGACCACAAAAAAATATTAGCAGAATCAAAAGAAGAATAAAATACAAAATATGAGGTGCAATTTAAACATCCAAAATCCTTCAAGAATCAAGATAATTTTCAGAATTTTAACAGAAGAGAGAATCTAAAAACTCCAATCAGGTTGTCCCATTTTGCAGCTCTGTGGACCCCGTTTAGATTTCCTCCGTCCATGTGGGAGACAGCTATCCCATCAGGTGACCACACAGTCACAGGATGCCACGACTGAATAAGAGCGTTGAGTTCACGTGTGACAATAATAGAAGCAACGAGAGGGAGGAGAGCAGTGGGGCCTACATTCTTTTATCATGGGGACCACCACACACGAACACGGCAATTACAGGCACTCGGTCGAGCCGACGAGGAGCCAACACAGAGAAACTGCTCGGTGGGGTTTGTTTTGGGGTTAAAAATTGGGGTAAAATATGTCATTATGGTAAGAAGTATAATAATTAAGAGAAAAAGAAAAAATGTATAGATAGGTAACAGACGTGTCGGTGGGCGAAATGCAAAAATGATAAAAGTTAATGTATTAGTGAGTATACAATTGAATTAGATTGAAATTGAATATATATATGTAATATAAAAAAATTTGAGACATATTGAATGTATGATTAACATTATTATTTTGATATTTAAATATAAATAAAAAATTAATATTTATATAGTTAAAGATATTCATATAATGAAATTAAATTATATTAAATATTTAAATATTTATTAAAGAAACAATAATGAATTTAATAAAAATTAAATATAGCAGTTTAAAAAAATTTAAAAATTTGTTTGATTTATAAGTAAGAATAAAGGAATAAGTGTAAGGTGAGTAAATAAAAATTAATATTTAATTATTTTTAAAAAATTAAAATAATACAGAATTTTGTTCTGGTTGTACTAATTTTAATGAAAATAACAGCTAATTCTATATTTCTTTTACTCTTTAACAGTGTCCTTTTAGTCTCTTATCCTTTTAACCTTTAAACCAAACAAAATTAAACGTTGGCCAAATCTAAAATTAAGATTATTACACTAAAGTTGACAATTGTAGATATACGAATACATCTTTAATCCCCAAAATAAACACCAATAATCATTAAAGGAATAGCCATTGGCCTCGTTACCCTTAAACAAACACAACCTTAGAGATGAAGTAACGCGGAGGAGAAGATAACAGATGGCATCAATTGAAGACTTTGGCATTCTTAACAAAGTGGGGACCACTTCATTAACACCCTGATAAAGAGGGGACAGGAGTTATTTGTTAGTTGCTGTAGATGATAAACGGTCCAGATGTGATGGTTGGTGAACTTGCCAGTACACAATCTGAATTTCCTGATCATCCTTAAATCTTGTACCTCTGAATAAAAATCTATGATTATTTTTAACAAAAGAGCCAGAGTAACATTTGATTCAAAGTATTGTGACCTCCATTTATAACTATACTCAACTACCTGACCATGTTTCAATAGCAATGAGGGACATGAAAAGAGTATATCTTGTTGATACCACTTGTATTCTAATAATATTCATTTGACAATCAAATTAGCTTCATTCCAATTCGGACTTGCAAACCAACTTGCTAAGTGCTGCAGCAGCTATGAGGAGACTCCAACCACCAACTTGGTGATGTTTTGCAGGCCAGAGTTGAAATCATGATGCAATGAGCCAATGATAAATCCATCTAATTGCCAAGCCAGTTAGCAGTAAGTCCTTCAACAAACATTGGATTTAATGCCTACTTTCATGTGTGTGTGTGTGTTACTGTGTTTGTGCTAATAAAGATGTCACAAGAATTGGGTCTACACTGTTTTTTTCTTCAAAAAGAACCTTCCTCTCTGCCTTACATGATTTAAATGTGTGAAATGATGACAGCAGAAATTCTACAACTAGTTTGTTATATATATTTTACTTGATCTGCAGAGAGGGTTAAGAAAAACATGAGAGTGGACAATGAGAGATTGTTATAATGTTGGCTAAAAAGAAGAAGCAAATGACTATGGCAACCCATTCACTGAGAGTGAGCAGTACTGATGAGGGCATGTGAATAGGACTCAGAACCCAGAACCCAGATAGGTGCTTTCTCTCTCTCTCTCTCTCTCAAGAATAAGCGTGTGTATTTTAATAGTGTACAGAAACAAAAGGAAGGAGCAAGGATGTGAAGAGAGACAAAATTTTAGGAGCAACTTGCCTGCTTGTGCTATCTTCCCCTCTGACTGCCTGCCTTTGCTTGCCTGCCAACATCTTTTGTATCCCAAACTCTCCCACTACTAGTTTTTCGTGCAAAATGGCAGTCCTATGAACTGTGCCACAGGATCCCTATCAGGATTTGATATTTTGACATATAGTTTCCATTATAGCCATTTTATTTTTTTCACTCTGTCACTCCAGTTATCTGTTTGACTCCATTTATCCAATTTTGGCAATTGGCATTTGAACTGCTATAAATTTACTGTTTTGAAGAAATACATGGTACAATGGGGGTTTCATCTTGCACTATAAATATGTTGAATTTATACAAAGTTCGCTTGGTGCTGTTATTTCTTGTGAAATTTTGTACCATATGGTTAATTCTTACTCTTAGCCTTTAAAAGGACATTCAGATACATTGTGTTTGTGTTCCATAAAATTTAAAAAGTGTTAGAAGTATATAATTTTACATTTACTTTAGATTGTGTCTCCATTCAAAATTACGACTTGTAAATTAAAGTTGTGAGTTTTAAATTATAATAGAGTAATCACATGATCAATTTATTTTAAGCCTTTAAGGTTAAAAGAAAAAAAAAAATAAAACTGTGTAACAGTGAGGTAGCAGAAAGTGAAAGCACTAATTCTGGTCATGATTAAAACTATGATTAAAGTACAACTTTAGAGAGAAAGTGGTACTGTGAAAAAAAGATGCTCATCCTATCGACTCTTCAATCTAACTGAAACTTTACAGTGCGCATGGAGTATGGCATGAGCAATCAAAAGGAGGCCAGAAAGCTTTTCCCCCACTTAAACAAAAACAATAATCAAACATATAATAAATTATAAAATAATCATTAATTGAAGATTCAACATGCTGCTGCTCTAAAATCTCATGCTCTCCATCTGCAAAAATATACTCTTACAACCCCACCAAACTGACCAAAAGCCTTATCTTTTTCAAACCCCATTACATCTCCTTTGGACTATTGAAACTATATATGTATATTTAATTCAGATCCTCTCTTCCTCAAATTTGACATGTTCAAGCACTATTTTACAGTGTCTTTAGCACAATAATATGGGTCCATGTGCTATTTCTATCTATAACAACTCTATATAAGCATCCACTTCAAGAAACATTTAACACTGTTCCAACGTCTGGACACATTGGACATCCATGGTGGCAAGGTATATTAAAAGAAAAAAGCTTCTTCTCTTAAACTTTCTCTGCTAAGTTTTATGCACGTATATTTGCTTGCTTGTTTTGTTCCTCGGTCTTCAATTATCTGAGCGCCTTTATATCTGCTGCACTGAATGCATGAATTCTTGGAACACTTCCTTCAAATTTCTTTTTTTTTTTTGGGGGGGGGGGGGGAGGGTGGTGGGGTTGTTTGTTTGTCTTTATTATGGTGGAGGACAAATATATTGGTTGCCAAAACTGACGTTAGTAATGGTTGTTTTGCTTCATGATCACAGTTTTCATGATACAGAATTAAAGAGGGTGATTATTGCCAATACCAGCTTGTACATAGACTAGTACAGAGTCAAAGGTTTGTTCCAACTTTGGAGTTTGGGTTTATGTTATTAGCATTAAAGGGGCTTTCAAGCAAACTTTTCTCACTCTTTTGGCCTTGAAATTTGGATTGCAGATGGATCTGCCATTGGGCATATATAACATTAGCCATAGTCCATCCATTTGTATGAGATTTTCTTGATCTGTTATTTTGTTAATATACCTGTTTCTTGTGCATGTAGTCATTGAAGAGCATTTTCTTTGCATTGAAAGTATTCATCCATGGATGGTTTGGGATGGGATGGCTCACAAATTGTGAAAAATACATCTTCCTTGTGGAGCAACCAACATGAAGGAGCTGAGGAAAGCTCTATCCTTTCTAACTCAAATTCTTGTCTTTTTGGTTCCAAGATGGATCTCCCAGAAGAAATTTTCAATCAAATTCAAGCATTCCAAAAAGCTCAAACAGCACAGTTGAATCCAATTTCAGGAAGAGTATGTCATGAAATGCTGCAAAAAGGTTTATTCCTGCTTTTGATGATGGTAGCATTAATATAGTCTCAAACTTGAACTCTTTGTTGCAGTGCCAAGGGGCCAAAAGATCAGCTGCAAATCCAATGATGTCTGCAACACAAGACTTGTACTCCTCCCCTTTGATCATTAATCCTTATACAACACCTCCTTCCATAACAGATTTCAGCTTGAGCAACCAGTCACAATCCCAAGCAAGCAATGGCTTGCCAAATGGCGGCAAAGCTGGAGTTTCAACTGGCTCTTTTGAGTCTCTTGACTGCTTGCTCTCTGCAACTAACAGCAACACCGACACGTCGGTTGAGGATGATGGGATCTCCATGATTTTCTCGGATTGCAGGAACTTGTGGAATTTTGGTTCCAATAGTGCTGTTTCATCCACTGGGGAGACTGGCAGCAAGGAGATGCATCGCCTTGTATGTGATATTGATGAAACTGTCTCCAAAAGCTGTTCAAATCAGTATGCAAACCAAGTGAAATGTTCACAAGCTAAGCCTGCTTCTATTAAGAGAAACAGTGAACAAAATGAGCTCAAACTGGTTGCTAACTATCCATTTATGGACAATCTCCAAGCTGATTGTTCTGTCATGGAAGGTGGTTTTAGGCTCATTTTAGAAAATCCTCCAAGGCAAAGCAAGAAACCCAGATCGGATAAGCGTCCGAGCTCATCAAATATCAGCTTTCAGCAGCCTAGTTCATCAATATCTTCTTCCATTGATGAGCCTGATCCAGAAGCTATTGCACAGATGAAGGAGATGATATACCGAGCCGCAGCTTTTAGGCCTGTGAATTTAGGCTTGGAAGTGATAGAGAAGCCAAAGAGGAAGAATGTAAAAATATCTAATGATCCACAAACTGTGGCAGCAAGGCAAAGGAGGGAGAGGATCAGTGAGAGAATTAGGGTTTTGCAGAGGCTAGTCCCTGGTGGGAACAAGATGGATACTGCATCAATGCTTGATGAGGCTGCAAGCTACCTCAAGTTCTTAAGGTCACAAGTCAAAGCACTCGAAAATATAGGCCAAAAGCTTGATTGTCCACCAACAACAAACATTACTCTCTCTTCTTTACCATATAACCGCCCTTTTCCCCATGCAAACTCACTTTTCACTCCTCCAAAACCCTAATATTATTTCCCACCCTTAAACCCCAATGATAACCTAATAATGGATCCTTAATCATGTACCTATCATCATGTCCACCACCAATGATTAAGTGTCCATAGCCAATATTCTAGCCAAAAGTAAGTAGAAAATACAGAGAAATGTTAGATGGATGCGGTTTTTAACGAGGATCCACAAAAAATGGCAATTATGAACATGAGTTGCACATTTGTGGTCTCATCTGTATGCAATCAATGATTCTGATTACAATTTTTTTTTTTCTAAGTCCGCGTCACATTCACATCAAAAATCTGTATCTATATAATACAGTTCAAAAATCTAATCCAAGATCCTTACCATAATGTTGACCACTACATTTCTGTAACCCCCAAGAGTTAAGACCGCCACTAATCATAGATGTCCTAATTATTATGATGATGATGATGATGATGATGATCATCATCATCATCATGAAACCCACCAACCAAGAACAAAAGTGAGAGCTTCGGGGCAGCAGTTCTATTTCCCCTAGTGATTTTGCTGCTTCCACTAAATCTATGAAGAAAATCTTACAATGGAAATGGTGAAAACTTGGATGGAAATTAGTTAATGCAAAAAAAGGGGTCATAGCGATTATTGCACCTATGATTAAAATCAAGGGCCAGAAAGTGAATCATCACTTTACCTTCCTTTTTTTTATAGCTTGTTTAATGCATCCAATGTACTGAAAGCTTACTTTTCTTGGAGATCTTTATCAGTTCTTTGTTTTTAAAAATTGTAATTTGTTAGCTAACCAATGCAAAAGACATTCCCTTAGGAGCAGGAGCCGCAGTCAGTGGTCCTGCCTCCTTGGTTCAATCCAAAGCGTGCCCTTGAAAATCACCCCCATTCTCATTGCTTAGCACGTGTCTTATTCTTCTTCCTTGGCATTTAGCTTAATTAATTTTCTCCTTTTTCTCAATGGTCATAGTGGAAACAACCTCGTAGTGGTAAGTTTCATAGTAGTGAGGTCTGTGTACATTTGATTCTTCCTTTAACGGGTTAAGGTGTCCTTTTTCTTTCTTTATTCCTGATCATAATTACCCTTTTCTCTTAATGTTAAACTCCATAGCTCCTTGTTTAACATACTCAACTAATCATGTTGGTCTCATGATGGTGGTGGCAGTGGTGATTTGGGGTTTTGCTTGGCGGTTTTGGCTTTGCCTTGTAAGAGTTGACAAGGTGGGTTTTGGTTCGATAAAATATGTCTTTTGTAGTTGGGTTATATGCTATTTTTAGACAATTCTGTATTATTTTTTTTCCTTTATTTATTTATTTATTTATTTTTAATGTCAGGTCATTCAAGTTGACAATGGCAATAAAGGTCCCAAAGGTATAACAAACTTCCGTGTGTGCTGAAACCTTCAGAAAACTCACATTTTTGTAGGTTTCCATGCAAATGAGGAATTTAACTTTTCTAAAAACTGTTGTGATATGGTTGCTTTTATGTATTGGGTTGGACCGGTACATTTCCGTGGGGGGCTGACTGGTGGCTCAATCAATGGAGAAATTAGTGCATAAATTAATCAACTCAACAGTTCCTTCTCTTTTTAAGTTCATTTGTAACCAGGGTTGGACCCTGGTCTCCAACTAAACGTTTAGATAGTTGAACTTACGAGTCCAGAACAAAACCTTTTAATTATTCAAAACAAGTTAGCTAAAATTGTTACTTGGAATTAAATGTTCAATTCGATCTGGAATTTTAGTCTCAAAACTAAAAATTTAGTTACTCTGTTATCGGACTGCATTCCTCAGTCCAACTCAATAGTTCATAAAAAAACCCTTTTCATTGTTCAAAATTATAACCTAAAAATGAAGAAGCACATATGTTAGGTAAAATTGTTATTTGGATTTAAATGTTAGATTTGCATACATATCATTATTTTATCAGCTGCAGTTGAGCTGATAGAACTGTTTCATTCATGATTTTTCAATCAAGGCACAATCCATGTTCATTTAGGTGGGCAGGGAAAGATGACTTGGTTGACTGTAGACTCACGACTTGCCAAAATTGAATTGCAAAGCCACTTGTATTGTTGGTCGACAATCCCAAACCGACACTAGGCACAACAATAGTGACTTGCAGAATTTGAATATCCAGATATTGGGTTTAAACCATACTGATCTTTTTGGTTTGGTTCAGTAAAATATGATCCATGTTATAAGCAATTCTCTGCAAACGCAATTTCCCCCCATAAAACTATTCAAAGGACTCTCCATATATCAGAAACCAAGATTTTGATTATGCATCCAAACTCTGAAAAGTTGAAAAATGTTTGATGGACACACGTCATTTATGGAACAATGAGATAATATGTGAGTTGTCCACTTATAGAAGATCATTAAATGCTATTCGAATAACAAAAAAAAAAAAGTAAATCGTGTATGAGGTTTCTTGATGCGGTTGTAATGACTTCAGTAATTGCATCCTCGGGTCAATATGAATATCCTAATACACAAGACTCCCACATTCTAGAGTTTGCGAAATTGCCAAATGTACATAGCACGCCCTTATTTTCATAAAGATGGCTTTCTACGACTTTGTTTCTACAGCTCTAATTAATTTGTGGCAAGCCATGCCAATGTATAAAAAATTAACTTGTGACAGACTCCTGAAACATTTAAATTTGCAACCACAAGGAAATGAAACAAGCTGCCATTGTCATCTCTGCAACATGTTTTGATAATGGATGCCTGTAGTTGTAGTAGTTGTGTAGCCAGACGGCAGGCTGGAATAGAGAATAATTCTACCAAGAATTGGGTTCACTGGTCTTAGTATGGACTTCACAAAATGCCCAAGGCAAGTGAATAATAAGGCTCAAATAGAAGCCCGTTTTGTTTTGTGTAGAGATTGGGTTGTGCATACCCAGAGAAATTAGCTTTCCCCAAATGGTTTTGGATCATTTGATGCTGGGCCACATACTAGGAGTTAAATTAGTTAAACCTTAAATAGTTGTATTGTTCATCTCTTTGAATATACCTTAGTATTTAAAAATTTAAACTTATATTTAAGGTTAAGAGTTTCAAGTTTGACTCCCAATTCCAGGCAGTCAACTAAAAAATGTATATTATTCCACTTCTTGCTCTCTGTCCTCTTCTATGCTGTGGATTTCCTTGTTTACGAGTTTTCAGCTCTAAATTTTAGTGTACAGAGGATGGACTTTTTGTTGCCTTCTCCTCAGTCTTTGTTCTTAATCTCTATATACTTAAATTTTAGTTTTAATGAAAAAATTACAAGTTCAGATAAACTTTTAAGTTAATTGCTAGTTTGAAGAAATCAAGATTCAATTATGAGTTAAACAAAATTTAGGGGTCAAATTATAATTTTCAATATATTAAGACAAAACCGACAAAGACCACAAATCGGACCAAAATCTTTTTTTGTACAATTTCGGTTTAACCGATTGTTTTTTTTTTTTTTTTGTTTTTCTGAATTTTAAGGTTAAACCGAACCGATTATTCGACCACTTTTACTTTTTTTTAACAGTCCGGTTCAATTATTAAAACACTAACATAAATACCCATGGATAGAAGCCATGTCATCTCATATTAATCCTATTAATTCCTTTAAACTTGTGAGCTATGGCAGTCAATTCTTTGAAGCGTTTTGTTCTATTGATCACTATCTTTATCTCTGCTGTTGCATTCTCTCCATTAACGTCACAATGCGATGCAGCTCTGCCAAATAGACAATGTAGACAATTAAATAAATTAATTATCCAAAAATTGCTATTTTGTTGTACATAGCTAGGAGTTATTGAGACTGACATTGATATTTATTTTAAAGTTGCAGATTGTGGACCACCGGTTCAATCACCATCAACCCCCCCGTGTATTGTCACCTTTGCCTCTGTTGCAAGCCACCACTGCCGGGCCGCTGCTGCTGTTTGGTTGTCAATTTGAGTTGGACTCACCGCCAATTTTTAGGCGCATATTGTCAACCGTGAATCATGTGTGTACAATGTATGTGTAATTTTCTCCAATATAAATGTCTTGTGAGTTTCAAAATGAGGCATTCACGGGATCAATGAGTTATGGTTGACTAGCACTAAAATGTTTTAGGGATGAATTCCAATTAAGAAAAAAAAAAAAAAAAAAAAGAAAAGCATTCAAGCCGGAAACGGTTAATCAATTGCTGCAAAACCTGTTGGGTAATAAATTTGAATTAAATGGAGGTAGAAATGGGCTAGTATCCAGTGAGCCAAATTCAACTTCTTAATTCAAAACTTTTCCCAAATGGTTTTGGATCATTTGATGCTGGTTTCTTATCTAGTTGTTGGGACATGAACCATTAGTTGAATCAGTTAAATCTCATACAATTGTACCACTTGTTTCTTTAAAATACTTTAATATTTTAAAAAAAAATGTGAAATTTAAGAGAATAGACAATTATTCTTATTATATAACTCATAGTTTAATACATTTTTATGTTTTTTAAAAGAGTTATATCATCCAACAATTTTGAGGGGATTGCTATTCTCAACTTGCAGCATTGGCCTAGTCTTCAAGTCAAAATAGTTCAACCTGGATTTAACCAATTTTGATTTGTTTACAAAATTTACGGTTAAACCGATCCAATAATCTGACCGCTTTCCCCCTGTTTTTTAGTCTGGTTTGGTTAACAAAACGCTAGTATAAATACTCATAGATGGGCATGTCATCTCTTGTTAATCCTATTAATTCCTTTAAACTTGTGAGCTATGGCAGTCAATTCCTTGAAGCGACTTGTTCTATTGATCACTATCTTCATCTTTGTTGTTGCATTCTCTCCATTAACGTCACCAAGCGGTGCAGCTCCGCCAAATCGGCAAGGTAGATAATTAAACGTATCAATTATCCAAAAATTATATTTGTTGTACAAAACAAGAAGTAATTGAGACTAATATTGATATTTATTTGAATGTTACAGATTTAGGTTATGCCGGACAACCATTTCGACCACCGTCAACCCGGGTTTATTGTCCCATGTGCCTCTGTTGCGAGCCGCCACCGCCGGGTCACTGCTGCAGGTGTGGCTGTTAATTTGAGTTCAACTCATCTCCATGGTTTAGGTGTTTGTGGAAGTTGAGAAGATGTAGACACGAGGAGAAAAAAAAAAAAAAAAAAAAAGTTTCAAATAAACGAATGTGGGAGTGTTTTCTTGTTCCTCTAGCACTTTGTTGCAAATCTCAAGTATAGATGATTTGTATTAGCATACTGCATACTTTATATTGATTGCTTGTTAACTAATTAAGATGTTGTTAATTACACAATTAGCTGTGATAAGCGTGATCCAGTTCAAGGGTTATTCAATCCCGCAAAAGTTCAAAAGTACCTTTTGTAATCTTTGTTAAGCAGGGCAGGGAAGCTCAAATAAAGGTATCAACCTATGTAATACAGCATATACGAGTGCGTTAAAACAATGCAGCAGTACAATAAAATTCAGAGGGTCCAGGGTTGCCTATGATCGGCAGACAATATCATGTGTAACCCTTGACTCTCTTGACATTTCTGATTCAACAACGGGTTCAACGTGATAAAATAGATTGATTTCTGCACACGTAGCCAATGCAATCAAAGAAGAATGTCTACGTCCGTTGACAGCTTTGGAGGGGGGAGTTCAAAGACCCAGAAGTAAAAAAAGAAATAATAATAATTGTACATATGCGTAATTTTTAATGCATTAAAAGAATAAAATATACAAATAACAAAAATTATAGTATAACTTATACACCCTTAATAAAAAACGAAAGGTAACTTCAGCATTTCTTTCAGCATGCTGACTCTCCAGATTACAATAGAATTTCACATGTACTAGCCTGGACTAGGAAGAGCCTAGAAAAGGTTGCATCCAAGTGATTTTGCTCATGGCCATTTTTGCTCAAAAGAAATTGAAATTATGCTTCTATGTGGATTCCTGCATATGGCATTTATTGCTTTGGGAACATGGACCAGCTGACGATATACACATCTGCATAATTTTAAATGGCAAGATGATGGATCCGTAGCATCTTCAATTGGATGTATCTGTTCAGGAAAAGACCTAGTCCTGACGGGTCCAAGAAATGGCGAGGCAGCTATCAGTTTCTAGGTTTTGGCCTCTGTGACGAAAAGTTTACTCGCGTTCTCTCGGGGCTTTTGGAATAATTAGATCTCAAATCAATCAAATTTCACATTATTTTGGATTTATATTGTTCCAATTAGGGGTTTTTTTTCGGTTTGACTGTTTCAAGTTATATGACGTGGCTTTTAAAGTGAATACTAGTAAAGTCGAGTAAGGTTTTGGAAGCATTAGTCGAGTTACTTGGGCGTGATGAATTTTTGTCATCTCGAATTTTCATAAACCTTGTATTCTTGTAAGCAACTTCTTGTTGTTCTATACTGGCATTCCTAGCATTCGAAGTCTATGTCATATTGGCCACCGAAAATAAAATATGGTGACTTGATGAAGGAGGATTTGACAGCAGGATAATCTATATGAAATGGACGTAAGTAGACTCCGGATGTGTCAATTAAATAGTTATGATTGGGACCTTAATCAAATGTATGAGTTCCCAACACGATGGGCTTGATTGAAGCTGTTGAGCAGGGTTAGAATTGTAAGGAGAGCCACAGCCTGGCAGATTTAAAGACATGGGGAGTGCTCAACTACCTTCACAACTAAGACCCTCCATCATTTATTGATGTTTGGGAGCTTTGAGATACAGGCCATGGAAATTGGACTACGTTATCAATGCATAAGATGTTGGAGTCTCTATGACCACGTGTATCTCAGAACAATGGACCCAACTGCCCCCTCCTCAAAAAAAGAGAAACAATGAAACCAAATTTATGCCTCGTGACATTCGTCATTGACTGTTTTGAGCCATGGCTGCTGTATTACAAGCAGTGGAAACCTTGGAATATTATAGGACTTGGCTTTCACGGTAGAACTTGGGAACGGATGTGCAGGAGTTGGAACCCCTGTAAATCTATTTTTACAGGACAAAATGGTTTGGTACGGTATGATATTCATGTTCAGTATTGCCTGTACCTTAGGTGTAGAGGAGATTATGTGGAACCATTTAGCTCGGATGTTAGATCCCTTTTATGAGGAAAGTTGAAATGCAATTTTGATCTAAACCTATACGAGTGATAATTTATGCTCTTGCAATACGATACCTTTTATGGAGTTTAAAACAAAAAGTTAAATATTTTCTCTTTTTCCAGCAGCAAACAGTAGTCAAAGGCCAAATCTCTCCCATCATATCAAGTCAATAACTCAACTCCCTTCAACAAGTGACATTACTGCAGTGTACTGTCCTAGGCTACCTAAATGTTGCTTATGCTTGATCATCTTGAACTCTTATGCTTGCTCCAAGTTTCAACCATGTTTCGATGTGTACACACAAAATCTCTAACTTGAATTTTCATAGAAATGGAGTTTATCAGCCCAGCCATATTTTAACTTACAAGCAGGTGCCGAGTTGGCAAAGTTTTTGATAGCACAAATAACCAACACCACTTGCTAGCTCATAATGCAGGCTCACCTTTATAATCCCAACCACCATAAGCCTCTTTGCATTAGTTGAACGCACAGAATCAATAAATATGGCAACGTGTGCCCAGTCCAAAAAGGTAATTGCCAAAAGAAAGAGGACAAAGCGTGGTCCTGAACAGCAAGATACGGTAGAACCTCTCATCATGTATTGGAAGTTGTATACATGCATGATAAGAAAGTAAGCATTTAATAGCCTTCCTCAACTCCCATCTGTCATCTTGAAGATACAAAATTGAAGTGACTTTCAAGTTCCATTTAAAATGGTTCAAGTTGGCTTGGGGTCCTCAGACTCACCATTGTTAAAGTGAAAATGGAGCTCTTGTATGGTATAGCCTTGGTTTTGGCCTCTGAATTTGCAGTTTTGAGACTTGGCTATGCTCAAACTCTTGTTCCTGCAATTATCACATTTGGTGACTCAGCAGTAGATGTGGGCAACAATAATTATCTCCCCACAATCTACAGGGCCAATTATCCTCCTTATGGAAGAGACTTTATCAATAATCAACCTACTGGGAGATTTTGCGATGGAAAATTAGCCACTGACCTTACTGGTATGTGCAAAAAACAATCAAATTTATGCTTGCATTTGTTATGTTAGTTAATTATGTAACTGTGAATTGGTGCTTTTTCTGCAGCTGAAACTCTGGGATTTACAACCTATCCACCAGCATACCTTAGTCCAGAGGCATCAGGCAAAAACCTTCTCATTGGTGCCAATTTTGCATCAGCTGCATCTGGTTATGATGAAAAAGCTGCATATGTAAATGTGAGAATTTTTACCAAATTTTGGACTTAAAAATTCAACCTTGCTACCCTTTGATTGCAAAGTCCAACTTTCTTTGACAATCCTATACGTTCTTTGCAGCATGCAATTCCATTGTCCCAGCAGCTGCAGTACTTCAAGGAATACCAATCTAAGCTAGCAAAGGTGGCCGATAGTAACAAATCAGCATCAATAATCACAGGTGCATTATACATTTTGAGTGCAGGCAGCAGTGACTTTCTTCAGAACTATTATGTCAATCCTTGGCTAAACAAAGTCTATACTCCGGATCAATATGGCTCATACCTTCTTGGTTCCTTCAACAACTTTGTCAAGGTATGTTTGCTGTTGTTGCTGTGTTCTCCATGTTCCCTGAAAAAGGAAAAAAAAAAATTCCACTTTGTATGGTCTGGAGACGAGTTTAGATATACACAGATTTATCCTTGTTTGTTGGAAAGCTGAATTTAATTGAAATGAGCTAGTATCTTTGGTTCACAAGCAGGGGCTGTATGGCTTGGGGGCTAGAAAAGTTGGGGTCACTTCACTCCCGCCACTGGGCTGCCTTCCGGCTGCCCGCACCTTATTTGGGTTCCATGAGACCGGATGTGTCTCCAGTATCAACACTGATGTACAACAATTTAACAAAAAGGTTGGCTCAGCTGCAGCAGATCTCCAGAAGCAACTTCCTGGCCTAAAGATCGTTGTCTTCGACATCTACAAGCCACTCTATGACCTTGTTGAATCTCCTTCAAGCCACGGTACAAAATAACTGACATTTTCCATAAATTGAGAAACTCTGCATAAGGATTGAGCTGTGACAATTTCTTCTAATATGTGTTGTAGGTTTCGTGGAAGCAAGAAGAGGATGCTGTGGGACAGGAACTGTAGAAACAACAATCCTTTTGTGCAATCCAAACTCTCCAGGAACTTGCACCAATGCCACCCAATATGTGTTTTTCGACAGTGTCCATCCATCTCAGGCAGCTAACCAGATCCTTGCCGATTCATTGATCAATGCAGGGTTCTCCCTCATCTTTGGATGAGGATGCACAATTATTTCCCATCTATATAACACTGTAAACTGTTTCAAGTGTAAGTCCAAGAGAAGTACAGTTAATTATGAGATACTGAAAGCATCCTTTTTCTTCAATGTTCAATTATTTAAAATAAGGGTATTGATAAAAATTTTGAATTTGAAGACACTAAAATTCAAACATGATACTCTTTCATTGAAATTGTTAAATGAAGTCCTTGCCAATGTTCGATTATAACCAGCACCCCTTTGCTAAGGTAAAACCAGAAATGAATTACAATATGATATAGAAAGAAAAGAATATTACTTTAATTTCTTGTCCTAGTTCCCACTGGCTCGGAGGTTAATCTCTGGAATCCATGCAACCTCTTTAACTGGAACATCATGTATAGCTACAGTCACTTGTTGGCTGCCAGAAAGTAAGGGCCACATTTTCACCTGCTCGTCACACCCTCCAGAAAAGACAGTTGTTCCATCATCCTTCCATGTTAAGCACAGAACCTTGAACATAAAACAAGAGGAGTTAAACAAGTTACAGTAGCTGTGACTGCTGGTTAAACATAAACAAGTGGAATTGTGCATTCAACAAATCATCACCAGTTGGTTATGGAATATTGATGCCTTGGGTACACTGGCAGCAGTCTCTGCACTTTGTGTATTTTCCCAGCACCAAACCTATGAATCGTTGAAACAGCACGAAACTGTGAGTGAATGTCCAACAAGTGAAACAAAACAACAAATAATAAAGCAGAAATTCTTGAGTGAAATGAAAAGGGACGCACGAGACATTTTGTTGGAGTTATTATGATCCTGATTTCGTTCTTGGACGAAGTATATAGCATCAGAAGATTTATAGCAATTCTGCACATGCCAGCAGGTTGAACATATCAACTCGCTCAAAATCAAATCAAAGAAACCTGATTGTCCCAGGAAGCAGCAACCAAGAAATTGGCCTTCAGAATGAAACCGAGTCTCGAAATGGAGTCACTAGGAGGTTGAATCACCTGTGTCAATCAATTTTCACATGCATTATACAGAAAACTACATTAGACTTGTAAAAACTAAATGAGAAGCAAAACTATATAGCTTTGTATTTCCAAGCAGTTAAACCCAACTGAGGGAAGTGAGAAATTCTTCCAACAAGTAAAAAAGGAATAAAACCTAGATATGTTATCATTAAATCCCACTTTTCTCCTAAGAGCCTCAAGGTCATGTCCTCAATGTATTTAATTTACCATTTAGCTATATAGCTCTATAGCTATAAATCTGCCAAAGTGAAGCTCTGGTTAGCAATTTCTACCAGAGTTAGGCCACAGGCCTATTAAGCATGCATTCAATTCTGACATAAAAGATGCATGAGGTAAATATTAATTTCTTTATTTTAAGTATAAATATTTTGGTAAACAGAGGAGCAATTTAATAACTAAAATTTTTGATTAGATGAAAATAAAATTTTTATTTAGTAATAACAATGCACACCATTTATTTATTATTTTTTTTTAAAATTATACTAAGTGAATAATTAATATACATTAAATATAAAAAATTAATAAAATAAAATAAATATTTCAATATAAAAAAATAAGAATGAAAAATAATTTATTTTTAAAAAAAATTTTGTCCAAGAAAAAAATATATAATTTAACGAAATTGAATCCATTCATTATTTTATTCGTTGGAATGCAGTCAGAGTTGGTGGTGCCAAAGAATAAGTCCAGTAAAAATATTTTTAGTTGACATTATTGGGAGGGTCATGATTGGTTTTTGATTGACCAGAAAGAATTTTCTTGTTTTTTTAACTTTTTATTTTTTTTTTGTTGAAATAATTGATTTTTGTTAGTATTATTATTATTATTATTTGACCCAGGCCACGCCGTAGCTCTAAATAAACATTAAAAAAAAATTACTATTTATAACCAGTAAAAACAAAATTCAGAAACGGTTTAATTTTCTTTTTCATAATTTAAGTAGAGTATAAAAAAAAACAAAAGAAAAATTAACGACATTATATTTATTGCATTAATTAATTCGGTTGTATTTCATTATTTTTTCTTTCACCCACAAAGAAAATTACAAAAATAATAAAAAGGTTCTTACTCCAAAAACATGAAGAAAAAGAAAAGCGAGTAGTACAATTCACCCAAATCAAGAGGTTACCCCAACTGCTCGAGTAGTTTGAAAGAAGGTAGGAAGGTGGATTTAGTATCATCGTCAGGATCATCGTCTTCCAACACAACGTTATTCCACCAACTTTCCTCTCCTTCGATGACAAGTTTGCAATCCTTTGCACTGTTGGAGTTGAGTGGAAGCCTCTTAAGGCCTCGGCAATCACTCACCAAGATCTTCTTCAGAGATGGAAAGGGCAGAGCATACCTGAATATGCTTTTTAGATTTTGTGCACTCCGTAATTGGAGAGTTTCAAGTTTGCCAAATAGGTTTCGATTCCCACCTGCTTCTGGAATTTCCCCCAATATTTCGGCACTGATTATTTCTGTAATGCTGTCGCAAGAAAAGACTACCAGAGATATCAAATTTGGAGCGAGAATCAGCCACGTCAAATGCAGCAAATGATCTGAATAAGCAAAGTCTGCTATTCGAAGGCTGTTGAAGCTTCGCTCCTTTACGATTGTTGAGGTGTACATACCACTAGTTGCTTGTGCTTCTCCTCCTCCCCTCGTAGAGCTAACATTAAACTCTCGCAGAGAATTGCAACAAATGACACTTATTTCCCTCATTTCTGTGAACAAGGTAATATCAAGGGATCCTGTACCCTCGAATTCCGCAAGCTCCAGAGCATGAATACAAATCGGTAATTGTTGGAGGGTAGCAGCATCGCACACTGTGACGCTCAACACACTTAAATGCTCCAAAAGTGGCACTTCCTCTACAAGCACTTGATTTCCTTGCTCTCTAGATTTTAAATACACACATCCACGCATCCTTAAAATTTGCAGCCGCTCTAGACTTTAGAGCAAGTTCTTTGCTATGTTGACCAACTGATTTGTACCCTCAATGTTCAGACATTTGAGTTCCACCAGTTTGTTCAACTCAAGTGGCAATTCCTTTATATGTGTGCGGGACAGATTAAGAGACTGAAGCGAAACCAATTTAGTAATTCCCCATGGCAATTCCACTAAAAATGTATGGGACAGATCTAGAACTGTTAATGCATTCAGAGACTGGAAGAAGTCATCATGCATCGAGAGAAGAGGATTGCCATTGAGAAACAATGTGGAGAGGTTGCGGCACTCAGGTACTTCCTCTATCTTCTCAATACGGTTATTCATCAAAGACACTCTTTTTACCCCTTGCCATTTTCCCACGCTTGGTACTTTATTTAATTGAATACCTGATTTCACGAAAAACCTTTCCTCTGCAATCCACAGAGCCATGTCACGTATCACGTCATGCATCCTCACGAAATCTACTCCATCCTCTACATCTTCCAAGAGACAGACTCGAACGAGATTGCCAATATCATTGTAGCCCTTATTGCGAAGGTCAATATCATAATTTTCGCCTTCTATCAATTCCTCACATATCAAATAATCAATTAGAAGATCTTTTTCAATTTTGTAATCTTCGGGGAATAAAGAACAGTATAAAAAGCACGATTTAACCTTATCATCAGGCAAACTATCATAGCTAAACTTTAATTTTGAGAGAACCATAACCTCCACATCTTCAAATTTTGAGGCAGCTTTTGTCAAGACCTGGAGAGCATGTTTCCACTCTTGAAGTGTTTTCTTGCGAGACATGGCCCCAGAAATTGTAAGGAGTGCAAGAGGCAAACCGTCACATTCTCGCGCAACAGCTTCAGCTAGGGGACAAATGCCCGGAATCTTAAGAATGTCTTTCTCAATATTCTTTGTGAACAATTTCCATGCTTCTTGTTGTGTCAAGGGTTTCACTTTGATAATCTCTTTAGCGTGCATCTTGCCACATACGCTTTCAGAACAAGTGGTGAATATTATTTTGGATTCACTTTGCTCCGTAGGAACTCCCACTTGGCTTAGTTCAATGGACTCCCATATGTCATCCAAAATTAACACAAACTTCTTTTTGCGCAATTTATTATAGATGCTAGTAGCTTTCCTTTCGGGTGCTTGCTTCTTCCATTGCCCATCCTGGCAGAGTCCTAAATTTTCTCCAATGGCCTCCTGAACTTTGTCACGATTATGATCCTTTGACACCACAGCCCATATGTTAACAACCTAGGGTTTGGTGATTAGGGATTTAGAAATAGGGATGGAGATTTGAGGGTTTGAAATAAAAAAGGGGATAAAATTGATCTCTTCGAGGGGATCGGCCTCCAATGATCGCTTTGAGGGGATCGGCCTCCAATGATCTGTTCAAGGGATCAGCTTTCAATAAACTAAACACTCTGATAATATTATTGATTGTTTTATTCCAAAAGTCATAGGGTATTACAATTATATAGACTTGATAGACTACAATTATTGATTCGAAAATAATAAAAGATAAATATTAAATAAAATAATTAATAATAATAATTTTCTAAATAGAAGGATCTCATCATTCTTCTGCTCTTCAAATTAGCCTTGTCCTCAAGGCTTGTTTCATCAATTATTTCTTTTAGTCTAACCTTCTTCCATGGAACTTCTTTCAAAAGCTTGTCTTGATCAACGGTCTTCTTTAATCTCACTTTATTCCATGGAACTTCTCTTATATGATAATTGAATGCTGCATTGCTTTTGACGTAATAATTTCTCTTTGAAATACGCCATAAAATATCAGCTGTGACTTGCACTTTAAACTTGTTACAAATCTTTGAAGGAATAACTTGTTTGGTCAACTTCTCACACAACGACTTGTTCTTCCTTGAAAAATTCAACAATCTCCACAGATTCTTTGAAGGATTCATCAATTTTTATAGATGACAAATTAGAATATTCAATCAAAGGTATAATAGGTTTACCAGGATTTTTGTCATCCACAACTTCTAGCTCTACATTAATGTCATCACCAAAATCTTAGCCTTCCACAACTTCTAGCTCTACGTTAATGTCATCACCAGAATCTTTGTCACCCATAGCATCATGCTTTGAATTAGTATCCTCACGCTTTGAATCAATATCATCACCAAAATCTTTGCCTTGCGCAAGGTCATGCTTTGTCTCTTTAACTTTCTCAAAGTCAGTAGCTTTGGTGGCTTCTTTAGCAATTGAGTGATAAATTTTAGTGCCTAGCCTCTCTTCATATAGGCGAGCAAAGGAAATAGCAGCTACCATCATCCGTGGGGAACGAGATTTAACTTCATGTTGAATGTCAGGAATAAGTCCTTCAATGAAGGTTTCCACCAATTGCCTTTCCAACCAATCTTTAGATCGGTTGATCAGTCCCTCAAATTGACTCTGGTATTCTAGGATGGTGGATGTCTGATGAATTGTTGTAAGCTCTCCTTCAACATTATCTCTTGATCGATTCTGTACTATAAAAAGAACCGCTTGTTTTATCTGCTTAAAAGACTCTTGTATGTGAGACAATGATTTTTCAATTCGAGATATTCTAACGTCATAATCGGATAAACTGTGGAAACATATTGGAAGATTGCCAACTAGTGAATTTTTTTTTTTTTTTGGTAGTGGTGAATGGAATAGAAACAGAATCCCTAAGATCGCTGCTCTGATACCAAATGTTGAGAACCTAGGGTTTAGTGATTAGGGATTTAGAAATAGGGATGGAGATTTGAGGGTTTGAAATAAAAAAGGGGATAGAATTGATCTCTTCGAGGGGATTGGCCTCCAATGATTGCTTCGAGGGGATCGGCCTCCAATGATCTGTTCGAGGGATCAGCCTCCAATAAACTAAACTCTCTGATAATATTATTGATTGTTTTATTCCAAAAGCTGTAGGGCATTACAATTATATAGACTTGATAGACTACTATTACGGATATAATCCTGCCTATGAATTTGAAAATAATAAAAGATAAATATTAAATAAAATAATTAATAATAATAATTTCCTAAATAGAAGGATCTCATCACCATATCAGCACCAAATTTTTGTGTGTTGCACAGAACTGGTTGTAGATCTGTTTACAAGCGTGGTTTTACCCACACCTCCCATATCCCAAAGGCCAAGAATTCCAATATTTTCTTCCAAGCCTTGTCAAACATGGCCTCCAAGCCCACTGACTGATCTGCACTATTGGACCAAGGTTTCTATTAAAAATATCAGTTTATTGGAAAATGAGTTTCAAGTTGTAGTCATTAAAGATAATAATAAAAATAATAAAAATAACTGAAAACAGGAGTTGTGATTTAGTCAATATGACCTACATTCACAAGCAAAAGTGGGAGCAAATACAAAAGAGAGACTTAAGAGTCAGTTAATAAAACTTAATTATTGGGACTATAGGCTCATAGAGATGGAGTTTTGACTTCCTTAATTTTTCCTTATTCTCTTTTACATAACTTATTACATAACTCCTTTTTATAAGGAATAAAGGTAGCCAATCATATTTTTATTCTCGACGTGGGATTTTGGCCTTCACCCTTAAAAGTCTCGACATGGGACTTGAGTTAAAAAACTAACAAATCTCCACCTTAACTCAAGTTTCACATACAGCCATAGTAACAATGCTCCACCTTTTTCATAAACTCACGAATTATCATAGCACGCCAATTAAGTCCAAGCACTACTTGAACTTAACAATTGTAAGAGGCTTTATAAGCATATCTGTAGGATTGTTTCTGGTACTGATTTTCTAAATTGAAACCTTCCTCTCAGTAATTGTCTCTTGAATGAAGTTATACCTCATGTTAATATGCTTTGTTCTCTCATGATACATTTGATCCTTAGTCAAGTGAATTGTACTTTGACTATCACAATGGATGGTAACAGCAGCTTGACATAAACTAAGCTCATCATACAAGTTTTTCAACCATAAAACTTCTTTGATTGCCTTTGTCATTGTCATGTATTCTGCCTCAGTAGTAGACAATGCAACAACATGTTACAGAGTAGCATTCTCACTAACAGCAGAACCCCCAATACAAAATACATAGCTTGTAAGAGATTTTTTTCTATCAAGATCAGCAACATAGTCAGAATCAACAAAACCAACCAATGTATCTAAATTTCTACCAAACTACAAACATGTGTCTGAAATACCTCGCAAGTATTTAAGAATCCATTTCACAGCCTGCCAATGTGATTTGCCTGGAGAAGACATATACCTGCTAACCACACTAACTGCTTGTGAAATATCTAGACGCGTGCAAACCATTGCATACATAAGACTGCCAACAGCACTTGAATATGGAACTCTTTCCATATACCTCTTCACTTCATATGTCTCTGGTAACTAAGCAGCTGATAATCTGAAATGACTAACAATGGGAGTACTGACAAATTTGGCATCTTTCATACCAAATCGTTCCAAGACCTTCTTAATATAACTTTTCTAGGTCAAATATAACTTACCACCTGCACGATTCCTTCTGATTTCCATGCCAAGCATTTTCTTTGCTGCTCTTAAGTCTTTCATCTCAAATTTACTATTTAGAAGTGCTTTCAAAGTGTGAATCTCTAACAAATTCTTGGTAGCAATGAGCATATCATCGACATACAATAACAAGTAAATGAATGAGCCATCATTTAACTTCTGGAGATAGACACAACTATCATACATGCTCCTAGAATAGCCCTAACCCAGCATAAAGGAATCAAATCTCTTATACCACTGTCTTGGAGACTGCTTCAATCTGGGCAAAGATTTCTTCAACAAACAAACATGGTCTTCCTTACCAACAACTTCAAAACCTTGAGGCTGCTTCATGTATATCTACTCCTTAAGCTCACCATGTAAGAAGACTGTCTTAACATCGAGTTGCTCTAACTCTAAATCATGCATGGCCATTAAAGCAAGCAAGACACGTATCGAACTGTGCTTAACAACAGGTGAGAAAACATCATTAAAGTCAACACCTTGTAGATAACAGAAACCTCTTGCAACCAAATGTGCCTTATACCTTGCGTCTTCAACCCCAAGTATACCTTCTTTTCTTTTAAAGACCCATTTGCAACCAATGATCCTCTTTTCTAAAGGCGGCTTCACAAAAACCCACACGTCATTCTTGTGGAGAGATTCTATTTTTTCATTCATTGTAATCAACCACCTAGATGAGTTAGCACCTAAAACTGCCTCTAAATATGTAGATGGCTCGCCATTATCACCAGTCTCCTGTGCAACTGAAAGTGCATAAGCAATATAATCATTATATCGTTGTGACGGTCAAATCTATCTTCTCGGTCTATATTTGGCTATGGAATAATCTTCCTCTTTGTTTTAAAAGGAATTTGTAACATCTGATAAATCTGACAGAATGTGAGGACTTTGCTAGTGAGCATCTACGACATCAAAGTCCACTTGCTTGTATGCACTATCACCTTTACTTGCATCAGAAGGTATAGAAGACTCTCCTTTCGGATGTAACATAAAGGATTCATCAAATGTAACATTTTTGCTAAGTATAAATTTTTGTGGGTCAATACACCACAAACGATATCCCTTCACTCCAGATGCATGTCCAAGGAAAATGTACCTTTTTGCTTTAGGTTCTAATTTCTCATCATTTACATACATATATGCAGGACATTCAAATATTTTCAAATCAGAGTAATTAGCAGAAGTACCTAACTAAACTTCCTCTGGAGTCTTGAACTTTATAGATGCTGAAGGAGCACAGTTAATGATATGACAAGCTGTAGAGACTGCTTCTGCCCAAAAGTTTTTTGACAAACCAGTATTAGAGATCATACAACGAGTTTTCTCCAAAAGTGTTCTATTCATACGTTCAACAACACCATTCTGTTGAGGAGTCATCCTGACTATCCGGTGGTGAACAATACCTTCATTCTCACAAAATGTATTGAATTCACCTCCACAAAATTCCAAGCCATTATCTGTCCTGAGCCGTTTGATTTGCTTTCCTGTTTGCTTTTCAATCAGTGCTTTCCACTTTTTGAATGTTTGGAAAATATCATTCTTCTGCTCCATAAAGAAAACCCAAACTTTCCTTGAATAATTATCAATGAAAGTTAACATATACTTGGCACCACCTTTTGACAGATTATGAGATAGCCCCCAAAGATCTGAGTGAATATAATCCAATATACTTTTTGTCTTGTGAACTGCTGGAGACTTGAAACTAACTTGCTTATACTTTCCAAAAATGTAGTGCTCACAAAATACTATCTTCCCAATATGTTGTCCATACATAAGGCCTCTTTCACTCAACATAGATAAACCCTTCTCACTCATGTGCCCCAGTTGTATATGTCATAGCCTCGTAACATCTGTTTCTATAGAAATTGTAGTAGTACCCACAACTGTAATCCCCTGTAGAATATACAAATTTCCAGATCTACGAGCTTTCATGACAACGAGAGCACCTTTACTGACTTTCAGAACTCCACCCTCATCGGTGTATCTGTAGCCAAAAGCCTCAAGTGTTCCCAAAGAGATGAGATTCTTTTTCAATTCTGGAATATGTTTAACCTATGTAAGTGTTCTCATGACACCATCATAAGTCTTGATTCTAACCGTACCAATCCTAACAATATTGCAAACTGCATCATTACCTATCATGATAACTCCACCTTCAATAGATTCATAGGTGAAAAATCAATCCTTATTAGGACTCATATGGTACGTGCAACTATAATCCAAGATCCATTCATAAGTAGACCTTGATTTATCATTAGCAAAGAAAATAATCTCATCACTCTCATCTTCTGCAACACTAGTTTGAACTAGCTCATTACCTTTATGCTTCTCCTTATCCTTGGCTTTTAGTTTCAAACAATCAACTTTGATGTGCCCTTTCTTTTTACAATAATTACACACCAAATTTCTATATTTGGATTTAGATCTACTAAACCTCTGACTATCTGCATCCCTCTTATCTGATCTGCCCTAAACCACTAAGCTATCAACTTGACCACTACTATTGGTCTCCCCAGTTATATCCCTATCGATCTGTTCTTTCGACTTCAAAATAGACTTAATTTTCTTATAAGAAATAGTCTCTTTACCATAAAGCATTATTTCTCTAAAATACTTAAAGGAATGGGGAAGAGAACACAATAATAATAAGACTTGATCCTTATCCTCAATATAAACATTTATATTACTCAAATTCATAAGCATAGAATCAAATTTATCCAAATGCGACAATATAGATGATTCTTCAGGCATGCGAAATATATACAAACATTGCTTTAAATAAAGCCTATTCTTCGCTGTATTCTTCATATATAAAGACTTTAATTTCTCTCACAAATCTTTAGTAGTAATCTCAGTAGTTACTTCTCTTAAAACCTCATCAGAAAGATTTAAAATGATACCTGATCTAGCCCTTTTGTCAAGACCAGTAAACTCCTCATCTAACATCTTCTCTAGCTTTTTCTACCTCTCTAGTAACACTACATCAACACCATCTTGAACCAATATGGCCTCCATTTTTAGTTGCCACATACCAAAGTTGACACTCCGGTCGAACTTCTCATAATAATACTTAGTTATTGTCATAATGGCTATTTTCCCAAAGAATCAAACCAAAGCTCTAATACCAATTTGTTGGGGAATATTAGTTTATTGGGGAATGAGCTTCGGGTTGTAACTTTTAAAGACAATAACAAAAATAATAAAAATAACTGAAAATAGGAGATAGCAGATTTTGGCTTTGGGTTGCAGCCCCTAAAAATAATAATAAAAGTAATAAAAAAAAACTGAAAATAGGAGACAGTAGATTTTATGTGATTCGGTCAATATGACCTACCTCTACAAGCGAAAGTGAGAGCAAATATTACTAAAGTGGAAAATACAAAAAAAAAAACTTAATAACCTAGTTAACAAAACTCAATTACTAGAACTATAGGTTCATGGAGATAGAGTTTTGACTTCTTTAATATTCCCTTATTTTCTTCTATATAATTCATTATATGACTTCTATTTATAAGGAGTAAACGTAAAAGTTTATGTGGCAAAGCTTATCCACATGTTGCAGGCTTTCAATGACTTCACTCTTAAAGATGATGCTAGAAACACAATTCTTGGAGCAACAGCCTCCAAGACATAGCTTCTCAATTTCTTGTTCGCGTGTACTTAGGAGTTTGTCAGCTTCTGCTATAGCAGCATCCACTTCCGCCGTCCACTGTTCAACTTGGTGCCCCGTTGCTTCCTCATTCCTGTCTGTATCATCACTTCTCGCCCTTAACTGGTTCTTCTTCTCCTCCAAGTTTTTAAGATTGTTTTTAAGCTGGCATAGGCTTGTTGCTCTCTTGGAGAATCGATCCCAGCAGCCAAAAATGAACTCAACGATATTAAAGTTATTCGTGATACCCATGAGCTTGCAGGAGTTTGAGTTGATGTGTTGAATCAAGGGAAATTGAAAAGTGGAGCACTGAAGACTATTGCACTGCAAACATCAAGTAACACTCTATAGACAAAGAGGATTGTTGTGATGGTGAACTTTAAAAAAGCAAATTTTAATTACATATAGGGCGACCCACCACAAAGGGTAGATAGCGATAACTTGCTTATGTTCGAAGAAACTTCGACCACTCAATTAATTAAAACCCTAAGAATAAATGTAAAGCAAACAAAACCGTCCCCTGCTTTCCTTCGTCTTCCCCTTTAATTCTCTTTTTTTTTTTAAATTATTTTTTATATTGTGCTTTTTTAGCCCTGGTATTCTCCTAGTGTGATTCTCCACCATTTTTCTTTCCTAAAGACCCATTAAGCTTTATAAAAGAAGAAAAGATAAAAAAAAAAAAAACTCACTACTGGCAGCAAGTTTTCTATTCTATTTGTATCCCACAATGCTTTCTTTCACACAAAACATAAAAAAAAGAAACTTATCAAATATATATATATATATATATATATATATATATATATATATATATATATATATATATATATATATATATATTTTACATTTAAAAAAATTATTCTATGCTCAATATGTTAGTATGTCATAATAGCCAATGTGTTGGTTACTATTTTGATTTTGATTTGATGTGCTGAATCAAGAGAAATTGAAGAGTGGAGCACAGAAGACTTCAGATTTTGGAGAATGAAAGAAGAGAAATCATCTCATCCTCATCCCATTGTGCTTCTAACGAAGATAGTTGACTTGATATATGAGTGTAATATTTGGTCTACCGGACAATTTCCTTAAAGATAGTAATGAAAATTTTCCTATCTTGAGAAAACTTACCATTTTATATCAATTTAGTGTAATTTGAAAAGTAAAATACCCGGAACATAATGATTAATGATAACGTGACAATTGTTCAAACATTAAGTAATGTGAAATCAATTAACTGGTCAAATTTGCTCAGTGAAGAAAAAAAAAAAAAAAAAAGGTATAAGAGAGTTACATGTGTACTGTTGTCTCACTGTACTTGTCTACTAATGAAGACAGTTGACTAAAATGAATGAATTCAATTTTTGGTTTGTTGAGCAATTTCCTTCAAAAATTAAAACGCATTAGTTTTTTTTCTGGGAGGTATCTCTGGTCAGCAGATTCCTTCACACTCACGCTAGTCTAGCCTAACTTGAAAAGGAAAACACTTCCAACACAATGATCGACAATTACATGAAGATTATTAAAGCATACCTATCGCTGTTCAATTTAGTAACTTAACCAAATTTCTGTCAAAATAATCAACAAATATTTAGCATAATTGGCGACATGAAGAAAGTTGTCTTGGTTAAGGAATCAATTTTAGCTTCCTCACATTCACACAAATGCCAACTTCATTTTTGATGTACCAAAAGAAAAATAAAATAAAGTTTCTTTCGAAAGTGGTGACTTTATAGAGACAGGAAAAAAATTAAAAAAAAAAAAAACATGGTTTATCCCAACCACAAGGAAGCAAAGTTTCTAAAATTGAAATGGATCCTGTCCTCGACAAGCACTGAAAGTAGTGCTCCCCTCTACTTGATAATAAGTTTAATGTGCAATATTTATCTGAATATGATTCCTTTACTTACAACTCACCAACAATCTTAAGACCATCATAAGTCTTGATTCTAACCGTACCAATCTTAACAATTTTGTAAACTGCATCATTACCTATCATGATAACTCCACCTTCAATAGATTCATAGGTGGAAAATCAATCCCTATTAGGACTCATATGGTACGTGCAACTATAATCCAAGATCCATTCATAAGTAGACCTTGATTTATCATTAGCAAAGAAAATAATCTCATCACTCTCATCTTCTGCAACACTAGTTTGAACTAGCTCATTACCTTTATGCTTCTCCTTATCCTTGGCTTTTAGTTTCAAACAATCAACTTTGATGTGCCCTTTCTTTTTACAATAATTACACACCAAATTTCTATATTTGGATTTAGATCTACTAAACCTCTGACTATCTGCATCCCTCTTATCTAATCTGCCCTAAACCACTAAGCTATCAACTTGACCACTACTATTGGTCTCCCCAGTTATATCCCTATCGATTTGTTCTTTCGACTTCAAAATAGACTTAATTTTCTTATAAGAAATAGTCTCTTTACCATAAAACATTATTTCTCTGAAATACTTAAAGGAATGGGGAAGAGAACACAATAATAATAAGACTTGATCCTTATCCTCAATATAAACATCTATATTACTCAAATTCATAAGCATATAATCAAATTTATCTAAATGCGACAATATAGATGATTCTTCAGGCATGCGAAATATATACAAACATTGCTTTAAATAAAGCCTATTCTTCATTGTATTCTTCATATATAAAGACTTTAATTTCTCTCACAAATCTTTAGCAGTAATCTCAGTAGTTACTTCTCTTAAAACCTCATTAGAAAGATTTAAGATGATACCTGATCTAGCCCTTTTGTCTAGACCAGTAAACTCCTCATCTAACATCTTCTCTAGCTTTTTCTACCTCCCTAGTAACACTACATCAACGCCATCTTGAACCAATATAGCCTCCATCTTTAGCTGCCACATACCAAAGTTGACACTCCGGTCAAACTTCTCAGAATAATACTTAGTTATTGTCATAATGGCTATTTTCCCAAAGAACCAAAAGAATCAAACCAAAGCTCTAATACCAATTTGTTGGGGAATATCAGTTTATTGGGGAATGAGCTTTGGGTTGTAACTTTTAAAGACAATAACAAAAATAATAAAAATAACTGAAAATAGGAGACAACAGATTTTGGGTTTTGGGTTGTAGCCCTTAAAAACAATAATAAAAGTAATAAAAAAAACTGAAAATAGGAGACAACAAATTTTATGTGATTCGGTCAATATGACCTACCTCTACAAGCGAAAGTGAGAGCAAATATTACTAAAGTGGAAAATACAAAAAAAAAACTTAATAACCTAATTAACAAAACTCAATTACTAGAACTATAAACTCAATTACTTAGTAACGTAAAATTTTCTCTGGCAAAGCTCATTCACATGTTGCAGGCTTTCAATGACTTCACTCTTAAAGATGATGCTAGAAACACAATTCTTGGAGCAACAGCCTCCAAGACATAGCTTCTCAATTTCTTGTTCGCGTCTACTTAGGAGTTTGTCAGCTTCTGCTATAGCAGCATCCACTTCCGCCGTCCACTGTTCAACTTGGTGCCCCGTTGCTTCCTCATTCCTGTCTGTATCATCACTTCTCGCCCTTAACTGGTTCTTCTTCTCCTCCAAGTTTTTAAGATTGTTTTTAAGCTGGCATAGGCTTGTTGCTCTCTTGGAGAATCGATCCCAGCAGCCAAAAATGAACTCAACGATATTAACGTTAGTCGTGATACCCATGAGCTTGCAGGAGTTTGAGTTGATGTGTTGAATCAAGGGAAATTGAAAAGTGGAGCACTGAAGACTATTGCAATGCAAACATCAAGTAACACTCTATAGACAAAGAGGATTGTTGTGATGGTGAACTTTAAAAAAGCAAATTTTAATTACATATAGGGCGACCCACCACAAAGGGTAGATAGCGATAACTTGCTTATGTTCGAAGAAACTTCGACCACTCAATTAATTAAAACCCTAAGAATAAATGTAAAGCAAACAAAACCGTCCCCTGCTTTCCTTCGTCTTCCCCTTTAATTCTCTTTTTTTTTTTAAATTATTTTTTATATTGTGCTTTTTTAGCCCTGGTATTCTCCTAGTGTGATTCTCCACCATTTTTCTTTCCTAAAGACCCATTAAGCTTTATAAAAGAAGAAAAGATAAAAAAAAAAAAAACTCACTACTGGCAGCAAGTTTTCTATTCTATTTGTATCCCACAATGCTTTCTTTCACACACAAAACAAAAAAAAAAGAAACTTATCAATAAAATATATATATATATATATATATATATATATATATATATATATATATATATATATTTTACATTTAAAAAATTATTCTATGCTCAATATGTTAGTATGTCATAATAGCCAATGTGTTGGTTACTATTTTGATTTTGATTTGATGTGCTGAATCAAGAGAAATTGAAGAGTGGAGCACAGAAGACTTCAGATTTTGGAGAATGAAAGAAGAGAAATCATCTCATCCTCATCCCATTGTGCTTCTAACGAAGATAGTTGACTTGATATATGAGTGTAATATTTGGTCTACCGGACAATTTCCTTAAAGATAGTAATGAAAATTTTCCTATCTTGAGAAAACTTACCATTTTATATCAATTTAGTGTAATTTGAAAAGTAAAATACCCGGAACATAATGATTAATGATAACGTGACAATTGTTCAAACATTAAGTAATGTGAAATCAATTAACTGGTCAAATTTGCTCAGTGAAGAAAAAAAAAAAAAAAAAAGGTATAAGAGAGTTACATGTGTACTGTTGTCTCACTGTACTTGTCTACTAATGAAGACAGTTGACTAAAATGAATGAATTCAATTTTTGGTTTGTTGAGCAATTTCCTTCAAAAATTAAAACGCATTAGTTTTTTCTGGGAGGTATCTCTGGTCAGCAGATTCCTTCACACTCACGCTAGTCTAGCCTAACTTGAAAAGGAAAAACACTTCCAACACAATGATCGACAATTACATGAAGATTATTAAAGCATACCTATCGCTGTTCAATTTAGTAACTTAACCAAATTTCTGTCAAAATAATCAACAAATATTTAGCATAATTGGCGACATGAAGAAAGTTGTCTTGGTTAAGGAATCAATTTTAGCTTCCTCACATTCACACAAATGCCAACTTCATTTTTGATGTACCAAAAGAAAAATAAAATAAAGTTTCTTTCGAAAGTGGTGACTTTATAGAGACAGGAAAAAAATTAAAAAAAAAAAAAAAAAAACATGGTTTATCCCAACCACAAGGAAGCAAAGTTTCTAAAATTGAAATGGATCCTGTCCTCGACAAGCACTGAAAGTAGTGCTCCCCTCTACTTGATAATAAGTTTAATGTGCAGTATTTATCCGAATATGATTCCTTTACTTACAACTCACCAACAATCTTAAGGCCTACCACATAATCAGTTGATTTTTCCCTTCAAAAAATTTTCGGTCAAAAATGTTCATATTGATAATGTGTGAAATATATATATGTTTATCCCAACCACAAGGAAGCAAAGGTTTTAAAATTGGACTGGCAGGCCTTAAGATTGTCGGTAAGTTGTAATTAAAGGAATCATATTCGGATAAATACTGCACACTAAACTTATTATCAAGTAGAGGTGAGCACTACTTTCATTTTATATATATATATAAATTTTAATAAAAATTTATCACTCTAAAATTTTAAAATTTTAAAAATTAACAAAACTTTAAAAAAAAATATTCTTTTCACATTATTTTTATTATTTTATACTAATTTATAATAATACATATAATTTTAATATATGAATAAGTGAAAAAAATAAATAAAATAAATTTAATTACATTAAAATATAATTTTTAGTAGATAAATATAAAATTCTATCTAATAAAATATTAAAATTATTAAATTAAAATAAAATTAAAATTAAATAATTTAATTGAAATAAAATAAAATTAAGTGATAAAAATTAAAATAAATAATAAATTTTATAATTTATTTTTTAAAATTGATACAAACTATAATTTATATTAAATTATAAAAAAAAATTCACAAAGTTTAATATACATGTGAGAATTACCTAATTATATATTAATCATTGACGCTTATTCACGACTTGAGTCAATTTTACTAAAAGAAGTAACAACTTACAAAACAGAGCCCACGCAAAGTAAAATACTCAAGACACACAAAAATAAAAAGCGTCTAAAAAGAATGGGAGAATTCCACCGAACCATTAGAGAGATGACCAAATTGATAGTCAATTGTAGCAGTTGAACCTATGGCAACTTTGCAGGGTAAGGGGCAAATATTATAATTGGTACCCGAAGTTTGATTGAACTTGTCATTTGCCTCACAAATTTTTATTTTTTCCAATCTAGTCCTTAAACTTCTTTTTACCTCAACTTTTGGACCCAAAGTCCAGATTTTTGCAAGCAATCAAGTCCTCCTGCTTAATTTTTATTTCATTTTTCAAATCGAGAGAAATAGAAAAGTGGGAGCACAAAAAACTACGGCACGCCAAATATAGACTTCATAGAGAAAGAAGAGATTTCCATCTGTACTATGGTGCCATAATGTTTGTCCATCAATGAAGACGGCTATCTTAAATATGTGAATTTGAACGACAAAGAACAGTAATATAAAATCACGAATAAAAACGATAAAGGAAAAGGAAAGAAACGAACCTTCAAGATCCGGAAGAAGGAGACGAAGATGAAAAAGAGAGGCACAAGATTGTTTGTTTACAAAATCAGAACGTTGGAGTTGGAGGTCAGCTATTCGGCATTTATAGAATGTTAGAAAGATAGTATTCACAAAAATTGTAATTTTATTAATATGATAAAAGGAGCACACTTGAGACACTTTAATAATAACTAAGAAATACTCACACTAATAAATTTTTAGAATTCAATCTAAACTTTTATTATAATAAATTTTTAATTTAAGTTGACTTCTAATTTAAATTAACAGCAACATCCCTCTTAATTCTAATTAGGTGATGCTTTCAATCTCAACATCTGCTTCAGTTGACTTCACATTTATCTGATAAATTTTCCAATAATTTTTGTGATAATCATTGTCAGATCATTATTTAAATTTTTTACAACTAATCTTACTTTATATCTCTATACTTCTTCATTGAGTTTCTTTTTAGTCTTAAAGACTCATTTTACATCAATAACCTTTTGACTTCGTGGAATAATAGTAAACTTCCATGTATCATTATTCTCAATTGTCTTGATTTTTTCATTCATTACATTCAACTATTTTGTATCTTCAATTGTCTCATCAAATGTCACTGATTCATAATTTATAAACATGGCTAAGTGCACCAAATCCCTATCATCATTAATAATATTATCAGGGATTACCTCATAGTCTTACAATCTAATTGAATGTTGGTGATTTCTCCTTAGTCTTCCATTTTCTTATAAAACTTGTGGTGTAGCATTCTATAACCAAGAAAAATTGTTTTCACTCCTTGATCATCTAACTTTGTCCTTGTTTTTGCTAGAACGTGAGTATAAGCAATAAAACCAAACACCTTAAAATGCCTTACATTGGGGTTTAAACTGCTTCATGCTTCTTCAGGAGTGACATTCTGAATACTAGTTGTTAAAGATTTATTCAACAAGTTAACAACATATAAAACAGCTTTTACCCAAAATGAATTAGGAACTCCCTTGGCCTTTAACAAACTTCTTATCATATTTATGATTGATCTATTCTTTCTTTCAACAACTCCATTATGTTGTGAGGTATATGGAATTGTAACTTCATACTTTATTCCTTTTGCCTCATAATACTCTTTGAACTCATTAGAAATATACTCACCACCTCCATCAATTCTTAAAATTTTAACACGGTATCTATTTTGTCTTTCAACATAGACCTTAAACCTCTTAAAATAATCAAACATCTCAGACTTTCATTGCATGCAATAAATCCATGTCTTCCTTGTAAAATCATCAATGAAGGTAAGAAAATACATATTGTTACCATGTGATGATACACTCATTGGGCCACAAACTTCATAGTGAATAAGTTGGAGTGGTTATCTTACACGTCAAGTCTTTGTGACAAAGGGTTGTTTACTCTGTTTGGCAAAAATACATACTTCACAAATTTGATTAAGATGATGTATCCTGGGCAGGCCTGTCACCATGTTTTCTTATTCAAGCAACTTTAAACTGTGAAAATTCAAATGACCAAAACGAAAATGCCATAACTAAGACTCATCTTTGACAATAATACTAAAACAAATATAAACATCAATGGCAATATCAACTCAGAACATATGATTCTTCATTAAAAGGGATTTAATAATGAGTGTACCTCTTCCATCCAAAATTAAGAGATAGTTATCATGTAACTGCATGTTGTATTCCTTTTCAAGTAATTGACCCAAACTGAGTAAGTTGCTTTTCATATCTGGTACATAAAATACATCTAAGATGTAATTATGATCTTCATTCTTCAATTAGATAAGAATTCACCCTTTTCCCATCACTGAAACACTATTATCATCAACAAATTTGACCATCGAGCGGATTGACTCATTAAGATGAACAAAGAGCTCTTTTTTTCCCACACATATGATTGGTACACTAGGTGTCAAGGAATCAAGTATTGTAGTTTGGTTTTTCAACAGTTGTAGTAACCATCATAAGTGCTTAATTTTCATCATCTAAATCTCCTTCTTATACACAATGAGTTGTCTGATTATACTCTTAAGACCTGCACTCATTAGTATAATGAACATACTTGTGACAAGAGTAACACTCAACGTGAGACTTGTCATGCCTTCCTCTACCTCGACCTCTACATGTCTAGTCTAATCTCCTTTGGTCTTTGTATTGATTGTCACAATCTTCATAGTTGTTATAGTGACCTCCTCAACCTCTATTGTTATAGTGATTATTACCAGGTCCTTATCCTCTTCCACGAAAAGAACCTTACCTCTACTTTGATTAATCAGTTTGATTGCTTTTAATAAGAGTTTGACTTTGGAGTGCTTGCTCTACTGACTTCTTAGTGTACTTTATTTATGTGTTATTCATGAGCTTGCAACGTGTCTATTAGTACTTTAACTGACATTTGGGACAAATCATGTGCTTCTTCAATAACAACCACGATGTGCTCATATTGCGATGTGAGTGTCTGCAAGATTTTTTCAACCTTCATTTTATCATTCAGTTGCTCTATATAAACTCTCATTTGATTTGTTAGAACAAGTACTCTGCTTATATAAACTAAAATTGGTTCTAACGTTTTCATTTGCAAAAGCTCAAACTGAAGTCATAAGGTTTGCAGTTTCACCTTTTTAATTTTGTCTGCACCTTGGAATGACGTCATCAATATATCTAATACTTGCTTTGACGAGGTTGCTTCTATAATCTTCTCAAAATGTTCATCATTCACCCTTTAATGGATGAAATAAAGTGTCCTTTTATCCTTTTTTTTGTAATTCTCAGTGAGCAGCTTTATATGCTTTTATAACATCTGTTATGAGTTCTATAATTTTATTATTCACAATATTCAATAATTCATTATAATCAAATAGAACTTTCATTTGTACAGTCCATCTATTGTAATTTTTTCCATCAAGAATGAGAACTAAAATAGCGATTGCATCGTTGATGTTGAAATTCATGATTTTTTTTGATTTGGCCCCCAACTTTTATTATTTTCAATCTGACCTTCAAACGTTTATTATTATTAATCTGGTTCTCAAACTTTTGTTATTTACAATTTAACCCCTTAACTGCAATTCTCCGTACTCTTCTCTTTTACATCACCGCCAAGCAGTCTCCGGGAAGAAACCAATCTGTCAGTGATTTCACAACAACAGCAGCGGCGGCAGCAGCAACGGCAGCAACAACAGCAACGGCGGCAACAACAGCAGCGGCGGCAGAAGCGGAGGATCAGATTCGGCGCGTCAGATGTAATACCAACACGTGGATCAAATAAGGGTGGAATCTCAGAAGATTTTCAACAGACCGCCTTCCGTCTGGGAACAAGCCATGGAGATCGATTACCGGAATCACCCTCTGTGGCTTAAACACGCGCGTAACGTTTGGGACCGGACTCTGATAGCACTGTTACAAAGTTGACTCTAAACATAGCATTTTTAATTTAAATTTACTTTAAATTTAAATTAATATCAATATAAAGAATATAAAAAGTTATTTAATCTAAATTAACGTCAACGTAGATAACATAGAAAGTTGTTTTAGCAGTTAAAAGCTAATTTTCATTATTGCCCTTATACGTCGGTTTAGCGTTTAACCTTAAGAAAGCTCCGAGTCAAAGCGCACCGGATCTCTCCATTTAGTAAGAGTGAAATGACGAGAAGCAAACCCCCCGCGCAAAAAACGAATAGATAGTTTGTGCTGGCCATCTTATAATGTTTGTCTCAAAAATGGCAACGCATTATTTTTTTTTTCTTGTCCAGGTATCATGGAAGAACTTGCCAATAGATTCCTCCACATTCACATTAAGCTAGTGAAATTCGAAAAGAAAAATGCCTAGAACGTAATATCAAAACCTCAATGTCACTATACAATTTAATAAACCAATCGAACACTATGGCACACCAAACCTAGACATTTTAGAGAAAGAAGAGATTCCATCAGTATTATGGTCCCATAATGTTCGTCCATCATTGAAGGCGGCTGTCTTGAATATTTGCATTTTTATGTCGAATTTCTTGAGAAATTTGGTTCAAAAATGGTGACGCATTATTTTTTCGTTGCCAGCTATCATCGCAGTACTTGTCAATAGATTGCTTCACATTCACATTAATCTAATAAAATTGAAAAAGAAAAATACCTACCACACAATGTGATATTAAGACCTAAATGTCACTATACAATGTAATAAACTAATTGAATACTATGGCACACCAAACCAAGACCTGATAGAGAAAGAAGAGATTCCATCAGTATTATGGTCCCGTAATGTTTGTCCGTTAATGAAGACGGCTGTCTTTAATATTTGAATTTGATGTTGAGTTTCTTGATAAAATTGGTTCAAAAATGGTGACGCATTAATTTTTTTTCTTGCCAACTATCATGGAACAACGTGCCATTAGATTCCTTCACATTCACGTGAAATTTGAAAAGAAAAAATACCTCACACACAATGATCGACACCCTATTTTGTCACTACACAAAATTCATAGAATATTGTAGTGGTTAAAAATAAAAATTTTTTATTTTAAAGACATTAAGTTTTAATTTGAAGAAGGTATAAGTTTATAAAAATAAAAAAATTTATTTTTATTATATAGTTTATAATCTAATGAATTTTTTTAATAAACTAAAAAAAAATTTATAACTAGAATTATATATTTATTTATCTAAATTGTCCAACTTGACAAATCTAATCAAAACCAAATTGAAATCATGAAAAATAGATTGATTATAGTTTATAATTTGATCAAAATTAAATCAAAATTAGTGCAACTATCTTTAATACATGAATTTGATGTTGAGTTTCTTAAGAAGTTTAGTTCAAAAAGGTTTTTTTCTTATCATGATCATGGAAGAACTTATCAATAGATTCCTTCAAATTTACATATAAATACTTGTTAATTGTATTTTCTTTTAAAAGTCATATACATTTTAAATAATTTTTAAAATTAAGTATTTTTATTTAAATATAATATTTTTAAATAATTTATTTATTTAAATTATATAAAAAATATAATTTATTTAAATAATTACTCAATATTAATATTTTTTTAATTAAATTTATAAAATACAAACAAATACAATTATATGAAAGATGATTAAATATAAATGTTACGTTATATAATTTATTAAATTTAAAATTAAATTCAACCAATTTTTTATCAAAATAATCAAACAAAATTTAACTTAGTTGGTCATTTCATTATATTCAAACTTAATTTTTTAATTAAAATTTATGTTTTATATACTTTATTTTAGATCTAATAATAATTTACCAATAATTTTTTGAGAGTTTATGTAATTATGTCTATTTTTGGTTGAGTGTAACTATGGAGCATCCACGGGGGACAATCACTGACGCTTTACATGAAGATTCCTATTTCTTATTATTAAAAATTATTGATGTGATATAAATTTTAATTTTTATAAAAAAATTTTAAAATAAAAAATATTTTTAAATATTATAAAAAAATAATTATAATATTTTTTAAATATATATTTTTAAAATTTTAATATATTAAAATTTATATTACTGTTAAATAATTATATTTAATAAAAATTATTTAATATGAGTTAAATTTAATTAATAAAATATTATATTAAATAAAATTATATAATTTAAAAATTTATAAATATAGTTGATAAAATTAAGTTTTTTACTTTTTATTTTTTTTATCTGGTTCAAGATGGAGGTGATCAACTGGCAAGTCGAATAAGTCAAATTCGGATCGAATTATTCCCATCTCAACCGAAGCCCCGGTACCCATGAACCTGCAGGAATTTGATTTGCTGTGTTGAATCAAGAGAAATTGAAAGTGAAGCACTAAAGACTGATTGATTTGCAAACACCAAGCAAATAACACACTTTTTTTTTTTTTTTTTTTTTTTTTTTTTTTTGAGCAAGTAACACTTTAGAGACAAAGAAAATATGATTCCACATTTACAATGGGCCCATCGTGCTAAGACCCACTGATATTTAGTTTCCACGAAATTCTATGTGATTATTTTATTAAATTTAAATTGATTTTCTTAATATATTTATATAAAAAAAAGGTTATAGATTGAAGAGAAAAAAAAAATAAAAATTCACCTGGTCCCATCGTGTTTGTCTGCTAGTGAAGATTGTTGTCCAAAATTACACGTACGATCATTACATTATATCGGTGGGTCTCAGCCCAGTGGAATAATTGAGGTAGTTGCTGTTCCATCCCCACCACTCTCAATAATTCAGTAGAATAATTGAGATAGGTCCAAAGCTACAGGGAGTGCCTTTACATTACCGCCGCACAAACAAAATATTTTATTGCGAATCAACAAAATATTGAATGAAGAAAATATTGAAGAATTGTCCATATGTAAAATTATAATTCTTAGCTTTTTTCATATAAAAAGAGAATCTTTTATTACAATAAAAACAGAAGTGATGTAGATTATTCAAGAATCAAAATCGATTTGCTTTATAAAAAGAAGATATCAATAAACTTCTATGAAATGAGCCAATGACCCGTTACATTATATGGCTTTTTTCACATAAAAAGAGAATCTTTTATTACAATAAAACCAGAAGTGATGTAGATTATTCAAGAATCAAAATCGATTTGCTTTATAAAAAGAAGATATCAATAAACTTCTATGAAATGAGCCAATGACCCGTTACATTATATGGCTTTTTTCACATAAAAAGAGAATCTTTTATTACAATAAAACCAGAAGTGATGTAGATTATTCAAGAATCAAAATCGATTTGCTTTATAAAAAGAAGATATCAATGAACTTCTATGAAATGAGCCAATGACCCGTTACATTATATGAGTGGCTCTCAGCACAGTGAAATAATTGAGGTAGTCGCTGTTGTATCCCCCACCACTCTCAATAATTCAATGGAATAATTGAGATAGTGAAGACTTTTCACACGGAGTGCTTTACGCCGACGACCATTACATTGGATCAGTGGGTCTCAGCACGGTGGAATAATTGAGATAGTCACTGTTCCATTCCCCATCAATAATTCCATAGAAAAGAATCACGCTAAAATTGCAATAAAGAAAACAAAACAAAAAAAAAAAAAAAAAAAAACAAAGAAAAAGAATTGTGTTGGGGGACTTCATAGCTTGGTGTGTTAAATGAAAAACACAACGAATAAAGTCATCAAGATATTTCTTAATAATTTCTTTATAATTAATTATTATTAATTTGTTTGACTAAGTTAATGATTTTTTTTTTTTTTTTTTTGTCAAAAAATTAAATTAATATTAGATTGATACATATTCATAAAAAGTGAAATTATAATTATTAAATTACGTTTTTATAATTAGATAGGAATTATAAGAGTTACACTTGCGTTTATTTGAATATACTTAAGGTAGTCCAACAAATGTTTTAAAGAAGGAATGATCAAACTCAAGTGGCTGGAGAAAGGAGGGAGAAAGAGATTTATATTGCCTTGATAATTTTTAATTAAAAAGTATTTAGAATAATTAAATCTTATACTTAACTTAATGTATAATAAAGTATATTAATAAAAAAAATTATATAGTCAATTATAATTAAATTTAATATTAAATCTTATATTAACCCATTGATTATATCTGACAATATTGCTTATAAGTAATCAGGTACTTTGATAAATAAGAAAAAAAAAATTTCAGTAATTAAGTTCATAATCTAGTGCCAAAATAGTTTTTTCCTAATAAGTTAAGGGTAATTTATTGCATGTATAGTTAACTTATAATTTATTTTCTTTATAGCTAATACATAGTTAATAGACTGATTTCGTACAGTTTTAAAGTGACTTATGATTCATATTGGGTATTGCCAAGTTTACTCTTCTGCGAATTGAATTACGACTCAGCTCCCTCAGTAATTCTTTTCCATTTTTGTAACTGAAAAAAAAAAAAAAAAACTTATTACTAACTTCAACCAAACTTTTCGCATTTGCCTAATTGGTCATATCCTCGTACCAACAAAGCTCCTCATTACTTGCCAATGTCTTTGGTTGAGTTCCCAGCAGACATTGGTACATGAAAGACAACTTGTACCTTGAAATTCATTGGAAGAACTAATGAATGCACCTTATGCAGATCAGAGATTAAATTGAGTAGGACCTCGTACCTCAATTAAGTCAGCAAAAATGCACTTTTTCATGATCGTGTCACGATTCAGACTCACCACATGAAGAGACAATGAATTTAGCCAGCTTCCATGTTCTTGCTGAAAGTTCGCCATTTCATACCAATTTTCCAGATTTCAAGATCTGACTTCAAGCACCTTGGTTGGGCTGGGCCTTTGCTTGGTCTTGCTCAAAATTTATGGCAGGCCTAAAAATCTAGTCCCAGTCGAGCATAGCTACGGACCAAAAAACTGAGCACATGCTTGAGAATTTTAGAGCCAGCCCATGCTCACCATTCCGTGCACCTAAACCCACACATCGTAGGTGTTTGCAACACCGGCAAAGTATTGATCAAAAAGAGGTGTTACATTAACCAATGTTTTCCCATGTAGCAGCTCATCTCCAGGGCCTTGCTAATTACAATTAAGAAATGCGATGATTATGCATCCAACATGCTAACTTAGAAAAGTGGAATCTACAGTTCTGCGTTTCTTCTTTTGGACCTGATCACAGGCCAGGCTGCATCAATAATAAAAAGCTCATAATCAGAATGTGGACATAGTTTCATTGACTCAGCCCATCTTCTGGCAAGTGAGGATAGAAGAAATGCAGTAGACCCAAGACCTCGGGGAAAATTTGAGATACCAATTCCCTTTGTGAAATCATTGGATTGGCAATTACATTTGTGCCGTCCATTTCTGTACAGAAATGGAATTAGGTGCAGACAATTTTAATTTGCAGGTGCTCGATCTTAACCTGAATTAGCCGAATACTCATCGAAGGAATGTATAACTAAATCAAATTGGATCAATGGTAAAATTGTATTGATTATGGAAAAATTTAGCACCATTCCGGGTTGCTGACCCACCAAATTCGAAGAGATCTTTCATGGAATAACTTGGACTACAAAATTGCCTTGTATTGATTGCAGCTGAGTTATTTTGCTCTTTGCCTAACTTGATTAGACAATTGAAGAGTAGTGTCATTCTCATTCGAAAGAAATTGAAGTTCTATTTGCCTTCTTTTGTATGATGCCTCTTACATTGTCTGCACAACGGATTAGAGTCCATGGCATATCCATTTTTCTCGAATGCTAACCTGATGGGTCCATATATAGCAGGCTCATTTGAAATAATAAGGAAACCAGCTTGCCCCAGTGGCTCCCAAAAATGGAAAATGGAGCATTTATTTGGTTTTGTCTAAATTGTTTTGTTGAAAACTAAATAATTTTGTTTTATGAATCTTTTAATTTTAATTTGAATGTACATTATTTGCATCTAATTGATCTAAAATTTGAAACAAATATATTAGATAAATACAGATTTTTTTTCACATAAATCAAATATATACTTATAGAAAGTATTTTATTGTATTATTATAATTTTTAGTTGTGCATTTTATAATTGTTCATGTATAATCACAATAAAAACATAAATGTGTAATGAATAGTTATAATTATACCATTTTATTTGTATCAGTCTTGTATCAAAATGTTCAAATAAAGTAGCTCACTTTGAAATTTGTATTCTGTATATAAAAAAAAAAAATTCTTATAAAATTTGACTATTATATATAAAATAAAAAATAATAAAAACTTAATTTTTATACAATTGAAATTTAAATCATATGATTTGATATAAAATACAACTAAAAATGAAACCCTATAATAGTACATAATATCTATTTCAACTTAACAAAACTTTCTAACTTCAATAACTTACTCTTTTTAATTTTATATTTTAACTTTATCATCTTCAAATCACTTTTACATCAATGATTTGTGACTTCATTGTTTTCATTCATAATATTCACTCATTTGAAATTTCAACTTTGTGTCTTCACAAATTTTAAATTTGCAAACACAACAAATCTTGTTAAAACCCTTAATAGATTTGGGAGTTTTGATTTTGATGATTATAACATAGAAATTTGATTATTAAGATTAAAGAGAAATTAAAAGAAAATAAATCAAAAATTTAAATAAAATAAATTTTATTATACTTCAAAAGACATATATATGACTATATATTTCCCAATTCAATCTATCTAAATTCATGATTAATGGAATTTGATTCTATATCACTAATTATAATTGTATAATGAAAATTAAAGTTATAGAATTATTATAATAACACTGTGATAGTTGTTATAAATGTATATCTAATGCATATTAATGTTTTGGCATCCATGATTTTCATTTTAACTAATCAATAATGTTTTTTTCAAAAATTTTTTTTTAATTTTGACTTGTTTTTCGAGAGACATGATATGTGTGACAATATGTTTTCCAACTCAATGGATCTAAGTTCGTGACTCACGGCATTTGATCCCACATTGCTACTTGTGATCATATATTAAAAATTAAGAATGTAGAATCAATTATCATAACAGTATAAGGTGACACTCCTTATAAAGTTCTGTCTAACTATCATTAAGATATTCGCGCCCATGATTTTCATTTTAACTAACCATTAATGTTTTTTCTTTTAATTATTTATTTTATTGTTTAATTTAACCAGTGATGGTGGCAATGCAACTTGGTTTTTCCAAGTGTAAGCCAATCAACTCCATCGACAATGATACACACCCTCCGGAGTCCCAACTACCCTGACGCACATTACTCAATCACACAGGGTTCAGAAAATTGATTGATAATGGTATTGGTCTAAATTGATTTTTTCAATTCATCTATAATTTTTTAAAAAATTATAATTATTTTAATCTAATTAATGTTATTTTATATAATTTTTTTAATAATATTAAAATTAATATTAATAAAACTTTGTATACCAAATAATTGTTACTATATCATTATTATGATCATTGTTATAATAAGAAAAATAACAGCATAATGGTAATTGTAAATTAGGATTTTCAATTTTTTTATTAAAATTAAATTTTGATTAGTCAAGTAACATAAAAAAATTAATCAAATTAAAATTTCCAATCAATGATCCCAAAATTCAATTCGGTCTTTAGTTCTACAATATTAGCACTAGTTTCAATTTACTAAAATTTTTAGAGTCATCAAACCATAAATATCAAACATGTAATTTTTTAAGTTCAAATTTTTAGGCCTACGAGACATCAGACCTATTTTGTCTAATGGCCATGTTATTGTAGTATTTCCAGACAAAAAAGGGGGTGGTCCTGGAATGCAAGCCACAGCATAAAATGTAAGCATATATTGAAACATTTATACGAAAAATAACTAGCATTTAATAGCCATCATCAACTTCCATCTACTTTGCTGAACACTCGAAACTGAAGTCATTTTCAAGGTGCTTTAGTATGGTGAATGTTAGCTTGGATCCTCTCACAATGCTTGCAGCCAAAAAAAATGCAGATCTTGTATAGAGTTGCCCTGCTTTTGGCCTCTGCATTTGCAGTTGTAAGGGGTGGCCATGCACAAGACACTGCCGTTGTTCCAGCGGTCATATCATTTGGTGATTCGTCAGCACATGTTGGCAACAATAACAATCGCCCCACAGCTTTCAAGGCCAATTATCCTCCTTATGGAAGAGACTTTGTTAACCATAAACCTACTGGGAGGTTTTGCAATGGCAAATTAGCCACTGACATTACCGGTCAGCAAAACTTCGAACTTTTTTATATCGGGTTAGTCAGGTTTGTACTTGCTCTTGTTATGTTAGTCATGTAACTATGCAACATTCACTTTTTGTAGCTGAAACTTTGGGGTTTAAGACATATGTACCAGCATATCTTAGCCCAGAAGCATCAGGGAAAAACCTTCTCATAGGAGCCAACTTTGCATCAGCTGCATCTGGTTATGATGATAAAGCTGCAATAGAAAAGGTGAAAACTTTTACCATGAAGGGCATTTCCACTGCATGAAACTTCTTAACTGTAGGGTATAGGAAGAATCAGATGTATGCATTTTTATTTCTGTTTTTACTGGGAGACTGTTTCCATAGCTTAAATTGTTACCCTCAGGTTATTCAAGTGATCATGTTATAACCTTACCATTTGAAATTTCAACCTCTTTAACCCTTCATTATAGAATTAACTATTTATTTATTTATTTTTTAATTCTGGGACAACACTACACACTGTTTGCAGCATGCAGTTCCATTGCCTCAGCAGCTACAGTAGTTCAAAGAATATCAATCCAAGCTAGCAAAGGTAGCTGCCAGTAACAAATCTGCATCAATAATCAAAGATGCACTATACCTATTGAGTGGAGGCACCAGTGACTTTCTTCTGAACTACTATGTCAATGATTCAATAAACAAAGTCTATACTCCAGATCAGTATGGCTCATACCTTATCGGTGCATTCTCAAGCTTTGTCAAGGTGTGTTGGTTTTGTCTCCGTGCAAGCCGAAGTTTACAAGCAATTATATTGTTGAAACATATTAGTATCTTGAAATGCTGAATTCAGCTAATCGTGAGATGGGGTTTTTGTTCCACAAGCAGGGCCTGTATGGTTTGGGGGCTAGAAAACTTGGGGTAACTTCACTGCCACCATTGGGTTGCCTTCCAGCTGCCCGCACCTTGTTTAGTTTCCATCGCGGTGGATGTGTCTCCAATATCAACACTGGTGTACAACAATTTAACAAGAAGCTCACCTCAGCTGCAGCAAATCTCCAAAAACAACTCCCTGGTCTTAAGATTGTTGTTTTTGACATCTTCAAGCCACTCTATGACCTTGTTGTATCCCCCTTAAGTCATCGTACAAAGCAAACCTCTTGATGTATTCAATTTCATTTTATTTAGAATCCAACTGGAGAATTGAAACTTGGTTAAGGTTTCTCGATTGTGACCTAAATGTCCCCATAGCATGGGAGCGTCTTGGGATATCTTGGGATGCCAACTTGAGAATTGCAGTAAAGGGAGTTGTAACATAGTACCCTAATGTGTTATGCAGGTTTCGTGGAAGCAACAAGAGGATGCTGTGCCACAAGGACTGCAGAAACAAGAATCCCTTTGTGCAATCGAGGATCTCCGAGAGCTTGCTCCAATGCCACCCAGCATGTGTTTTGGGACAGTGTCCATCCATCTCAGGCGGCTAATGAGGTTCTTGCCAATTCGTTTCTCGATGCAGGATTTTCCCTCATCTTTGGATGAGAATGCATGATCATCTCTATCTATGTAAATCTGTGGCCTCGTCAAAGTTTGTGGCTTCTTCACTGTTCAATTGAATCTTCTCTGTTCCAGCAAGTTCATTGGTTAAGTTTCTTTTTTTTAAAATTAGAATTTGAGACTTCAAAAATAAAAATCTAAATTATTAAATATTAAAATATTATTTGAGTATTATATATTTTTTTTTATATAAAAATAATCAATTTCTTTTGACCTCAACTTTTGGACCCAAAATCCAGATTTTTGCAGCCAATCAAGTCCTCCTGCTTAATTTTCATTTCAATTTCTGAATCAAGAGAAATAGAAAAGTGGAATCACACTATGGCACACCAAACATAGACTTTAAAAAGAAGGAGGAGATTTCATCAGCATTATGGTCCCATAATGACTGTCCGTTAATGAAGACAGCTGTCTTAAATATATGAATTAACTCCTTCAAAAACTGTATCCAGCTGCATAACAAGTCTTCTTCTTTTATTTATGTTTCCGATGAATCCAAAGTATAATGCCTACTAAGTTAGCATCCGCCAACTATTTGAAACAAAAACTCAAAGCTAAGTCAGAAAAACAGGACATCAAACATAGAAACCCATACGAGAAACCCAACAATCACAAGACACAGTCCATTTACAATGTCAATCGCGACGGATCAAGAAGATATGCAATTACTTCAAACTATGTATGAGGGTTTTGAGCCGTCGTGACTGCGGCAAACGTAGCCATTGAAGCCGCCGAAAAAAATTAACGATAATAACAAAGTGAAGCACTTCCAAGAAATTTAAGAAAAAAAAAAGTGTTATAATCAAAAGTGTGATTTCTTTTATTTCCTTTTTGACTTTTTACATTTTTTTTTCTTTTTTTAGAGAGAAAGTTAATGTTTTTATTTTTTTTTTATTTAATTATATGTTTCATTTTTAAAATTTTAAATTAAATGCTGTCATGTAATCATTTCTTTTACATGTAAGGATACTAAGCATGTAAATTAAAGGAATCTAATAACATTCTTTAATGTGGGTTAAATTATAAAGATATGAGTGAAAAAAAAAAAACTTTTAATTTGAAATTTATAGCAATTCAATAGATTATAATAATTAATAATAATAATTATAAATAAACAATTAATAATAATGATAATATCATACTACTTATATTTATATTTATCATGCGTTAAAATAGTCCGCATCGATGTGTGATGAGCTCATATTTTAATGGGTTTCCGAAGTTGGATTGAACTCGTAATTTGCTCCGTATATTTTTATTTTTCTTCCCTTCGTACTTTTGCCTCTCGTTGGAGCTGCCTCGAATTGTGTCAACGGCACACCAAAAAAATATTTGGGTGCGTTCTACGATCCTGTGGGTTAAACATTATTGGATGAGATGACAATCAACTGATAAAATTTTCAAAAATAAGAAAATGTTCTCATATTTAATAGTCAATAATTGTAATATTTTACGGATAAATTGATGGGTTTCTTCAATAAGATTGAATTAAAACATCAATAAATGACTTTTAAGTACATACTTAAAGTTTGTTTATTCGTAAAAAAAAATTCCGGAAATATTTTTTTTATTCCTTCCTATTAGAAACGACCAAAAAATTGGAGTCAACAAAAAATAAATTTACTTTTCCTAAAAATAACTTCAGCTTCTCCTAACTGCCTAAAATCATTTTTGAGAGCTACAATTAGTCCAAGTTTATTGTTGCTGACCTGCTCCATGGTTGACCCACTCTACAGTCAACGTCACCAGTTACCAGTCGCGGGCTGTTAAGCGTCAATTACCATCCGTCAGTTTTCACATAGCCAGTAAATTTATTAACACTGTTGTCTCTGCAAAACTCTAACTTTTAAATTTAAATTCAGCGTCATTGTACTGCAAAATCGATCTCAAATATTTCTTTTTTCTTCGATTTTAGTTTCTACGAAGAATAACTCGATTTCACAATTTGTTTATATGCTTTGGTCTTACAAAACTTGTTCTTCCGTTGTTAGGTAAACATTTATTTCTTTATTTTAAGAATAAATACTTTGGTAAACAGAGGAGCAATTTAATAACTAAAATTTTTTATTAGATCAAAATAAAAATATTTTTTTTTTCGGTAATAACAATGCACACTATTTATTTACTATTTTTTCTTTAAAATTTGTACTTAGTAAATAATTAATATACATTAAATATAAAAAATAATAAAGTAAAATTATATTTCAATATTAAAGAAATAACAACGAAAAAAATTTTGTCCAAGATAAAAAAAAAATATAAAATTGAAGGAACTTGAGTTCATACATCATTTTATTCGTTGGAATGCAGTCAGAGTTGGAGTTAATTGATTTCTAAGCTCGAATGGTGGTGCCAAACAATAAGGTTAAAACTGCAAAATCAGAAAAAATAAAAAAATAAAAATAAAAACATGATAGCCGTGTCGATCGTGACCAGTAAAATAGACTAATATATTTTTGGTTGACATTATTGGGACCGCCAAGATTGGTTTTTGATTGAGAAGGGAAAGAATTTTCTTGCTTTTTTAAGTTTTTATTTTTTGAGTTTAAATGATTGATATTTGTTAGTATTATTATTATTATTATTATTATTTATGTGGTCCGGAGCCACGCCCACAATTGACACGATCAAAATCACTATGTATGGCGGTGGCTCTAAAAAAACAAAATCACCGTGGCCACTAAAATAAAACTCGAACAAAAAAAGAGTTAACTTAGATTATATTTATTGTATTAATTAATATAATTGTATTTCATTATTTGTCTCCTCACCGAAAAAAGTATTAAAAAAAATAAAACTTCTCACTTCAAAAACATAAAGAAAAAGAGAAGAGAGTAGTACAGTTGACCCAAATCAATGGATAGCTCTAAAGTAACCTAGGAAGGTGGATTTAGTAGCGTATTCCCACTCAACGTTATTCCACCAACCTTCCTCTCCTTCGATGACAAGTTTGCAACCCTTTGCACTGTTGGAGTTGAGTGGAAGACTTTTAAGGCTTGGGCAATGCTCCGCTCGGATATGCTTCAGTGATGGAAAGGGTAGAGCATTCCAGTATATGCTTTTTAGATTAGGTGCATTCACTAAATATAGAATTTCGAGCTTACCAAATAGGTCTCGATTTTCACCTGCTTTTCGAATTTCCTCCGATTTTTCAGCATTGATTATTTCCGTAATGCTTTTGCACCCAAAGACATTCAGTTTCCTCAAATTTGGAGCGAGAATTAGCCACGTCACGTGCAGCAAATGATCACATCCATAAAATCTTGCTTCTCGGAGGCTGTTGAAGCTTCGCTCCCTTACGTTTGTTAAGGTGTACATACCACTAGTTGCTTGTGCTTCTCCTCCTGAGCCAACATTAAGCTCTTGAAGAGAATTGCAATTACGGACACTTATTGCCTTCATTTCTGTCACCAAGGAAATATCAAAGGATTCTGCACCACTGAAATCACGAAGCTCTATAGCATGAATGCAACTCGCCAATTGTTGGTGGGTAACAGCATCGCACACTGTGACGCTCAACACACTTAAATGCACCAAAAGCGGCACTTCCTCTACAAGCGCTTGACATCCTTGCCCTCTAAAACAGAAATACCGACATCCCTTCATCCTCAAAATTTGCAGCAGCTTTAAACCTGAGAGCAAGTTCCTTGGTATTTTGACCAACCGATTTGTCCGCTCAATGTTCAGACATTTGAGTTTCACCAGCCTGTTCAACTCAAGTGGCAATTCGCTTATACTTGTATCGCACAGATTAAGAGACTGAAGCGAAACCAATTTAGTAATTCCCAATGGCAATTCCTCTAACTCTGTTCGGGATAGATCTAGAACTGTTAATGCATTCATAAACTGGAAGAAGTCATCAGGCATCGAGACAAGAGGATTGCCACTGAGAAACAACGTGGAGAGATTCCGGCACATAGGTACTTCCTCTATCTTCTTAATCCTGTTTTCCATCAAAGACATTCTTTTACCCCTTGCCATGCTTCTGCGCCGGGTGCTTTAATTAATTGAGCACCTGATTTCACGAAAAACCCTTCCCCTGCAACTTCAGGGTTCCTTGCAATCGACAGAGCCATGTCGCGAATCACATCATGCATCCTAACGTACTCTCCTTCCTCCTCTTCCTCTAAGAGACACACTCGAACAAGATTGCCAATATCATTGTATCCCTTATTGTGAAGGTCAATTCCATCATCTTCCCATCTTATCAATTCTTCACAAATCAAACAATCAATTAGATGATCTTTTTCAATTTTGTAATCTTCAGGAAACAAAGAACAGTATAAAAAGCACAATCTAGCCGTATTATCAGGCAAACTATCATAGCTAAACTTTAACTTTGAGAGAACCTTAGCCTCCAAATCGTCAAATTTTGAGGCAGCGTTTCTCAAGACCTCCCGAGCATATTTCCACTCTTTAGTTGCTTTCTTGCAAGACATAGTCGCAGAAATTGTAATGAGTGCGAGGGGCAAACCACCACATTCTCTTGCAACATCTTCAGCTAGGGGAAGAATGCCTGGAATCCTAAGAATATCTTGCTCAATATTCCTCGTGAATAATTGCCAAGCTATATCTGGTGCCAAGGGTTCCACTTTGATAATCTTAGCACGCATCTTGCCACATACAACCTCAGAACGAGTGGTGAATACTATTCTGGATTCCCTTTGCATTTCTGGATGAGGAACTCCCACTTCTTTTAGATCAACTTGCTGCCATATGTCATCCAAAATTAGCACGAACTTCTTACTGCGCAATTCATGATAGATGCTAGCAGCTTTCTTTTTTTGCTCCTTCCATTGCTCATCATTGCAGAGTCCTAGCTCCCCCCCAATGACGTCCTGAACTTTGTCAAGATTAAAATCCTTCGACACTGTAACCCATATCAGCTTCAAGTCCCTGCGTGTTGCGGAAAACTCGTTGTAGATCTGTTCCACAAGCGTGGTTTTACCCACACCTCCCATACCCAAAAGGCCAACAATTCCGATATTTTCTTCCACAAGACAGCTCCAAACCTTGTCAAATATAGTCTGCAAGCCCACTGGCTGATCTACTGGTATTTCAGCCTGGACTAGTGCAGGACGTTGCTGTGCTACATTATCAAAATTTCTATGGTTAAGGGCGGCCATATCATCCAGTCTGTCGATGACTTTGCTTGCAAGTTTGATGCCAGAAAGGAAATTCTTGGAGCAACAGTCTCCAAGACACAGTTTCTGAATTTCTTGTGGACGCATGCTCAACAGTTTATCAGCTTCTGCTACAGAGGCATCTACGCGTCCCTGCCACACGCCAACTTCTTCCCTCTTCACCATATGCTGTCCTTCGTCATGGTTCACTCTCTGCATCACATCGTTTCTTTTCGCTACTAGATCTTCCTTTAGCTCCTCTAATTTTTCAAGATTGTTTTCAAGCTGGCATATGCATGTTGCCCTTCTGGAACAGCGATCCCAGCAGCCAAAGATCAGGCCACTGATATCAACCGAAAGGTTGATACCCATGATTTTGCAGGAATTTGATTTGATATGTTGAATAAGGAGAAATTGAGGAGTGGAGCACAGAAGACTATGGCACTGCAAACATCAAGCATATAAGACGTCAGATTTTGGAGAATGAAAGAAGAGAGATTATCTCATCTGTATATCATGGTCCCATCTTATTGTGCTGTATAGTTAACTTGACCTAAATATATGACTTTAATATTTGGTCTATTGGGCAATTCCCTTAAAGATAGTAATGAATTATTTCTTTTCCAACAGTATCTTAAGAAAATTTATCATTATATATCAATTTAGTGTGATTTAATTAGAAAAATACTCCAAACACAATGGTTGACAATTATGTAACAATTATTTAAATATAAAAAAGACTTATATAATGTGAAATTAATTAACAGGTTAAATTTATTTCGTTTAAAAAAAAAAAAAAAACATAAGGAAGGTTTATTTGTACTGTGGTCCCATTGTACTCGTCGGCTCATGAGGAGAGTTGACTATATGAATTTAATATGGTTCATTGGGCAATTTCCTTCAAAAATGGAAAGGCATTAGTTTTTTTTTCTGCGAGGGATCTTTGGTCAGCATGTTCATTCACACTTACATTAGTCTAGCGTAATTTAAAATAAAAATACTTACTACACAATGATTGACAATTAAATGAAGATTATTAAAGCATAGCTATTGCTATTCAATTTACTAACATGAACAGAATTTCTGTCAAAATAATCAACAAACATTTAGCATAATTTGGCCTCATGATGAGAGTTCTCTTGGTTAAGGATTTAATTCCAGCTTCCTCAAGTTCACTTTTGATGTGCCAAAAGAAAAAAAGTTTCATTCAAAAGTGGTGATTTTATTGAGGAAAAAAATAAAAATAAAAATAAAAAACATTGTTTATCCCAACCACAGGGATTAAAAGCAAAATTTTTAAAATTGGACTGAACCTATCCCGGACATGTAGTGAAGGGTACTGCTCGCCTCTCCTTTATATCATCTTTAGTGTGCAGTATTGATCTGAATATGAATCGTCTACAACTGACCAACAATTTTAATGCCCGTCACACAATCAGTTAAGATTTGACATAAACAATGAAAAGTTTCATGTTAATGCACTGATGGTACTAAAATTGAAATGTCAAATTAGTTTTAAGGTAATAAAAAATGATACAAATTGTGTTAGATCGTAGAAAAGCTTCCTTCACATCTTGGGTTATTTTTAAAAAAAAAAAAATGATAGATTTTAGAGAAGCAGATTCCAAACAGTTAAGTTTGCCCAAGATTTTTTCATAATCATTTACGTTTGCGTAATTACCATCTTTAAAATTATTTTAAATTATCTAGTGTATATTTCACTCAAGTTTTAATAAAAATTTACCTTTTCAAAACTTCAAAATTTTAAAAATTAAGAAAACTCAAAGGAATTTTTTTTTTCTCCTCTAAATTATCCTCATTACCTTGCACTAGTTTAGAATGATGCAAATGATTTTATTATATGAATAACTTAATTGAACAGAAATAATTGCATTAAAATGCTATCTTTAGGGGATGAATTTAGAATTTTTTATTTAATAGAGTATCAAAATCATTGAATTCCAGTAAAATTAAAGTTGAGTGATGAAAAGAAAAAAATTAGTAATAAATTATATAATTTATTTGTCAAAATTGATGCAAACTATAGTTTAGTATTAGATTTTGGAAAGACTCAGCAAAATTTAATGCATCCTTTGAGAGTTACCCAATTCTTTTTTTTTTTTTTTTTTTTAATTGACACTCATTGGATATGTTTTCAACAAGATTGAAGCTGTTGGATACAGTGAAACATATATATATATATATATATACAAGAAGTGAGAACTTGCAAAACAGAGCCCGCACAGGGTATAATCACTCAGACACACAAAATAGACAGCGTCTAAAAGCATTAGAGAATATGCCTCTGACCCATTAGAGAGAAGACCAAATTGATAGTCAATTGTAGCAGTTGAACCTATGGCAACTTTGCAGGATAGTGTACAAAGATTAAAATGGGTTCTTGATGTTTGATTGAACTTGTAATTTGCACCACAAATTTTTATTTTTGCTAATCGTGTTCTTAAACTTCTTTTGACCTCAACTTTTAGACCCAAAGTCCAGATTTCTGCAAGTCCACCTCCTTAATTTTAATTTCATTTTCTGAATCAAGACATAGAAAAGTGGGAGAACTAAAGACTATGGCGATGCATTATTTTTTTAACACATTAAAATTAGAATGATAAAGGACAGTAATAAAAAATAACGAAGAAAAACGATAAAGGAAAAGGAAAGAAACGAACCTTCAGGATCCTGAAGAAGCTGACGTAGAAGAAAAAAGAACGGCAGAAAATTGTTTGCGTACAAAAAATCAAAACGTCGGAGTTGGAGGGCAGCTGCTCGGCATTTGTAGAGAACATAGAAAGCTGGTTTAGAAGGTAAAGCTAATTTCCATTATTGCCCTTACAAGTCGGTTAAGCTTTTTAAGCTTGAAAAGTTAATTTTATCTTGTTGCCCTTAACAACGACTCTTGTCGGTACATTTCTCAAGAAAATTAAAGCTTTTTTAAGTTAGCAAATCAACTAAATAAATGCATTTTCTGTAGAGAAGAATTTTCTTTAACAAAATTCAAAATAGTTATATAAATACAAAAATTAAATATAAAAATATTTTTCAGGTTTATATTATTAAATTTTAATTTTTAATTATAATTAAATTTATTTATAAATAATAAATTAATTGCAATTAACATTTAAAATTGAATAATAAAAGTCTCTTTAATTTTTGTATTTATATAATATAATTCAATTTTAAATGATTATTTTATTAAATTTAAATTAACTTTTTAAATATATTTATTTTTAAAAAAAAAAAAGGGTTATAGATTGAAAGGAAAAAATTAAAAATTCAGCTGGTGCCATCGTGTTTGTATGCTAGTTGAACGGAGGGAGCATGTGTGTGCATATAAGACTTCATATTTTGGAGAACGAAAGAAGAGAGATCATCTCATCTGTAAATCATGGTCCCATCGCATTGCGACTTCAAGAGCTATTCTAATGTTAACAACCGTTTGCAGGTGTGTCGTGTGAGTACGAACACATCTTAAAGTCATTTTTCTTCCACTAAGCAGTTGATTTGTAATAAAGTAGGAAGTTTGATCGCAACCCCAATGAAACTTCAACAAGGTTTTTTTTTTTTTTTTTTAAAAAATTATTTTTAATGCATGATCGCAGTCGTTTTTAATTAATGAGCGATCTGTAAAGTTAACCAGATTTATATGGACGGTCAAAAATGGTAACAAATTATTTCTTTTCTTAGTGAGCAATCTTGGGAGAACTTGCCGGCAGGTTGCTTCACATTAGCATTAATATGGTGTAATTTGACAAGGAAGAATTTGTAGAACACAAAGATGCACAATCACGTTAAAAACACATGTCACACTATATAATTTATTAAACTAAAAATGCTCTTATTAGATTGAAACTTAATTTCTTAATTAATATTTATATTTTGTATGCTTTATTTTAAATTTAATAACAATTTATATTCTATATTTTAAAATATATATTTTAAAAAATATATTAATTCTTTTATTTTAAAAAATTTATTTTTTAAAAAAAATCCTCAAATTTAACAAATTACAAAACAAAATATATATAAATATATTTAATTAAAATTTTTAATTACAATATTATCAACAAAAAAATTAATATAATTAATAATATAACCAAAAATTTTAACCTATAATTAATTTTTTTATAAATTTTTTAATAATTAAATTTTATTTAATATATTAAAAGTATTTTAAATTTTATAAAATATTTATAATAATATTTTATAATTATTTTAAATTTTTATTAATAATTTTTAATTAAATTATTAAATTTAAATATTAATAATTTATTATTACATTTTAAAATGACAATGTATTTTTTATTTCTTGTTAAGCATCATGGAAGAACTTAACCAAAAGATTCCTTCACATTCACATTAATCTAATAAAATTAAAAAAAAAAATACCTACTACACAATGATTGACAAGTACGTGATATTAAAACCTAAATGTCACTGTACAATGTAATAAACTAATTGAATACTGTGGCATACCAAACCAAGACTTTATACAGAAAGAAGAGATTCCATCAGTATTATGGTCCCATAATGTTTGTCCGTTAATGAAGACGGCTGTCTTTAATATTTAAATTTGATGTTGAGTTTCTCGATAAAATTGGGTCAAAAATGGCGACGCATTAAATTTTTTTCTTGCCAGCTATCATGGAACAACGTGCCATTAGATTCCTTCGCATTCACGTGAAATTTGAAAAGAAACATACGTCACACACAATGATCGACAACCTATTTTGTCATTACACAAAATTTATAAAATACTGTGCTGGTTAAAAATTAAGAATTTTATTTTAAAGGTATTATGTTTTAATTTAAGAAGAAATAAGATTATAAAAATAAAAAGAGTTATTTTTTATTTATATAATTTATAATTTAATAAATTTTTTAAATAAATTTAAAAAAAATAAAAAATTTATAATTAAATTATATATTAATTTATTTAAATTATCTAATTTAATAAATTTAATAATAATTAAATTAAAATTATAAAAAATAAATTAATTATAATTTATAATTTAATTTAATTAAAATTAAAATTAAAATAATTATTTTTAATATATGAATTTGATGTTAACTTTTTGAGAAATTTAGTTCAAAAGAAATTTTTTTTTTATCATAAAAAAACTTGTCAATTGATTCTTTCAAATTGACATATGTATTAATTATTTTTTTTTTTAAAATTATATATATATATATTAAATAATTTTTAAAATTTAAATATTTTTATTTAAATATAATATTATATAAATTAAATTTATATATATAAAGATATATCTCTCTTATTATTAAAATTATTAATGTGATATAAATTTTAATTTTTATAAAAATTTTTAAAATAAAAAAAATTAAAAATTTATTAAAATTTATAATACTCTAATAAATAGATATAATTAAAAAATACTTTTCTTATGAATAAATTTATTAAAATTTATTCATATGAGTAAATATAAAATAATTATATTTAATAAAAAATATTTAATATGAATTAAATTTAATTAATAAAATATTATAATAAATAGATTTAAAATAATAAATAAAATTTATATAATTAAAAAACTTATAAATATAATTGATAAAATTAATTTTTTTACCTTTTATTTTCAAGGTGGAGGTGATCAACTGGCAAGTCGAATCAAGTCAAATTCGGATCGAATTATTCCCATCTCAACCGAAGCCCCGATACCCATGAACTTGCAGGAATTTGATATGCTATGTTGAATCAAGAGAATTTGAAAAGTGAAGCACTGAAGACTGATTGTTTTGCAAACACCAAGCAAATAACACTTTTCTTTTTTTTTTTTGGAGCAAGTAACGCTTTAGAGACAAAGAAAATATGATTCCACATTTACAATGGACCCATCGTGCTAAGACCCACTGATATTTAGTTTCCACTCGTGATTATTTTATTAAATTTAAATTGACTTTCTTAATATATTTATATTAAAAAAAAAAAGGTTATAGATTGAAGGGAAAAAAATTTAAAAATTCACCTGGTCCCATCGTGTTTGTCTGCTAATGAAGATTGTTGTCCAAAACTACACGTACGACCATTACATTATATCGGTGGGTCTCAGCCCAGTGGAATAATTGAGGTAGTTACTGTTCCATCCCCACCACTCTCAATAATTCAGTAGAATAATTGAGATAGGTCCAAAGCTACAGGGAGTGCCTTTACACGCCGACGACCATTACATTATATGAGTGGGGCCTCAGCACAGTGGAATAATTGAGGTAGTCGCTGTTGGATCCCCCACCACTCTCAATAATTCAATGTAATAATTGAGATAGTGAAGACTTTTGTATAAAGTTACATTAGATCAGTGGGTCTCAGCACGGTGGAGTAATTGAGATAGTCACTGTTCCATTCCCCATCAGTAATTCAATAGAAAAGAATCACACTAAAATTGCAATAAAAAAACAACAAAAACAAAAAAAAAAAAACAAAGAAAAAAAAAATTGAGTTGGGGGGACTTCATAACTTGGTATGTTAAATGAAAAAAACAACGAATAAAGTCATCAAGATATTTCTTAATAATTTTTTTATAATTAATTATTATTAATTTGTTTGATTAAGTTAGTGATTTTTTTTTTTGTTAAAAAGTTAAATTAACATTAGATTGATACATATTCATAAAAAATAAAATTATAATTATTAAATTACATTTTTATAATTAGATAGGAATTATAAGAGTTACACTTGTTTTTGTTTAAATATATTTAAGGTAGTCCAACAAATGTTTCAAAGAAGGAATGATCAAACTCAAATGGCTGGAGAAAGTAGGGAGAAGGAGATTTATATTGCCTTGATAATTGTTAATTAAAAAGTATTTAGAATAATTAAATCTTATACTTAACTTAATGTATAATAAAATATATTAATAAAAAAAATTATGTAGTCAATTATAATTAAATTTAACATTGTGATTTTGTTTTTGCTATTTTAGCAGTACGGATTATAGGAGCTTGGGATTGAGGAGTTTGGTTCCCAGACGGAAGCCTAAGCGTCTTCTCTCTTCCACCTTACACAATCCTCTGTATTTCCTCCGGCGGTGCTCACGTCCTTTTCTTTCTTGGCCCCACTCCTCTTCTTCCCCTTTAATTGGGTCTTGACTTCGAATTCGATTTATTTTTAATGTGCTGGCGTACCGTTTGGTTTGCTTGCACTGGATTTTTCTATTTCAGTCTGTCAAAATGGTTAAAACAGTTGTCATTCTTACACAGATAACTGGGAGTGTTTTTGCAACTAGCCCATTGATTTTGAACAGCTTGGTGTATCTGACAATATTGCTTATAAGTAATCAGGTACTTTGATAAATAGGAAAAAAAGAAAAACGAAAAAAAAAAATTGTGTCTAGTCCCAAAATAGTTTTTTCCTAATAAGTTAAGGGTAATTTATTGCATGTATAGTTAACTTAAAATTTATTTTCTTTATAGCTAATATATAGTTAATAGACTTATTTCATACAGTTGTAAAGTGACTTACGATTCATATTGGGTATTGCCGAGTTTACTCTTCTGCGAGTTGAATTACAACTCAGCTCCCTCTGTAATTCTTTTCCATGTTTGTAACTGAAAAAAAAAAAAAAAAAAAAAACTTATTACTAACTTCAACCAAACTTTTCGCATTTGCCTAATTGGTCATATCCTCGTACCAACAAAGCTCCTCATTACTTGCCAATGTCTTTGGTTGAGTTGAGTTCCCAGCAGACATTGGTACATGAAAGACAACTTGTACCTTGAAATTGTTTGGAAGAACTAATGAATGCACCTTATGCAGATCAGAGATTAAATTGAGTAGGACCTCGTACCTCAATTAAGCCGGCAAAAATGCACTTTTTCATGATCGTGTCACGATTCAGACTCACCAGATGAAGACACGATGAATTTAGCCAGCTTCCATGTTCTTGCCGAAAGTTCGCCATTTCATATCAATTTTCCAGATTTCAAGATCTGACTTAAAGCACCTTGGTTGGGCATGGCTTTATAAATAAGGACCATTGCCTCAGACAGGGCTGGGCCTTTGCTTGGTCTTGCTCAAAATTTATGGCAGGCCTAAATATGTAGTCCCAGACGAGCATAGCTACGGACCAAAAAACTGAGCACAAGCTTGAGAATTTTAGAGCCAGCCCATGCTCACCATTACGTGCACCTAAACCCACACATCGTAGGTATTTGCAACACCAGCAAAGTATTGATCAAAAAAAGGTGTTACATTAACCAATGTTTTCCCATGTAGCAGCTCATCTCCAGGGCCTTGCTAATTACAATTAAGAAATGCAATGATTATGCATCCAACATGCTAACTAAGAAAAGTGGAATCTACAGTTCTGCGTTTCTTCTTTTGGAGCTGATCACAGGCCAGGCTGCATCAATAATAAAAAGCTCATAATCAGAATGTGGACATAGTTTCATTGACTCAGCCCATCTTTTGGCAAGAGAGGATAGAAGAAATGCAGTAGACCCAAGACCTCGGGGAAAATTTGAGATACCAATTCCCTTTGTGAAATCATTGGATTGGCAATTACATTTGTGCCATCCATTTCTGTACAGAAATGGAATTAGGTGCCGACAATTTTAATTTGCAGGTGCTCGATCTTAACCTGAATTAGCCGAATACTCATCGAAGGAATGTATAACTAAATCAAATTGGATCAATGATAAAATTGTATTTATTATGGAAAATTTTAGCACCATTCCGGGTTGCTGACCCACCAAATTCCAGAGATCTTTCATGGAATAACTTGGACTACAAAATTGCCTTGTATTGATTACAGCTGAGTTATTTTTGCTCTTTGCCTAACTTGATTAGACAATTGAAGAGTAGTGTCATTCTCATTCAAAAGAAATTGAAGTTCTATTTGCCTTCTTTTGTATGATGCCTCTTACATTGTCTGCACCAGATTAGAGTCCATGGCATATCCATTTTTCTCGAATGCTAACCTGATGGGTCCATATATAGCAGGCTCATTTGGAATAATAAGGAAACCAGCTTGCCCCAGTGGGTCCCAAAAATGGAAAATGGAGCATTTATTTGGTTTTGTCTAAATTGTTTTCTTGAAAACTAAATAACTTTGTTTTATCAATCTTTTAATTTTAATTTGAATGTACATTTTTTGCATCTAATTGATCTAAAATTTGAAACAAATATATTATATAAATACAGATTTTTTTCACATAAATCAAATGTATGCTTACAAAAAGTATTTTGTTGTATTATTATAATTTTTAGTTATACATTTTATAATTTTTTTTATGTATAATCACAATAAAAGCATAAATGTGTAATGAATAGTTATAATTATACCATTTCATTTGTATTAGTTTTGTATCAAAATGTTCATGTAAAATAGCTCAATTTGAAATTTGTATTCTATATATTAAAAAAAATTACTTCTTATAAAATTTGACTATCATATATAAAATTTTTAAAAAATAAAAATTTAATTTTTAATATAATTAAAATTAAAATCATATGATTTAATATAAAATATAATTAAAAATAAAATTCTATAATAGTACATAATATCTATTTCATCTTAACAAAACTTTCTAACTTCAATAACTTATTCTTTTCAATTTTATATTTTAACTTTATCATTTTCAAATCACTTTTACATCAATGATTTGTGACTTCATTGTTTTCATTCATAATATTCACTCATTTAAAACTTCAACTTTGTGTCTTCACAAATTTTAAATTTGCAAACACAACAAATCTTGTTAAAATACTTAATAGATTTGGAAGTTTTGATTTTGATGTTTATAACATAGAAATTTGATCATTAAGATTAAAGAGAAATTAAAAGAAAATAAATCAAAAATTTAAATAAAATAAATTTTATTATACTTCAAAAGACATATGTATGACTATATATTTCCCAATTCAATCTATCTAAATTCATGATTAATGGAATTTGATTATATATCACTAATTATAATTATATAATGAAAATTAAAGTTATAAAATTATTATAATAACACACTGATAGTTGTTATAAATGTATATCTAATGCATATTAATATATTGACATCCAGATTTTCATTTTAACTAATCAATAATGTTTTTTTAATATTTTATTTAATTTTGACTTGTTTTTCTAGAGACATGATATCCGTGGCAATATGTTTTCCAAATCAATGGATCTAAGTTCGTGACTCACGATCTGGTATCGGGTGACACTTCTTATAAAGTGTACCTGTGATCATATATTAAAAATTAAGAATGTAGAGTCAATTATCATAATAGTATCAGGTGACACTTCTTATAAAGTTCTGTCTAACTATCATTAAGATATTCGCGCCCACGATTTTTATTTTAACTAACCATTAATGTTTTTTTTTAAAATTATTTTTTTATTGTTTAATTTAACCAGTGATGGTGGCAATGCAATTTGGTTTTTCCAAGTGTAAGCCAATCAACTCCATCGACAATGATACACACCCTCCGTAGTCCCAGCTACCCTGACGCACATTACTCAATCACACGGGGTTCAGCGAATTGATTGATAATGGTATTGGTCTAAATTAATTTTTTCAATTCATCTATAATTTTTAAAAAATTATAATTATTTTAATCTAGTTAGTGTGTTATTTTATATAATTTTTTTTAATAATATTAAAATTAATATTAGTAAAACTTTGTATACCAAATAATTGTTACTATATCATTATTATGATCATTGTTATAATAAGAAAAATAACAGCATAATGGTAATTGTAAATTAGGATTTTCAATTTTTTATTAAAATTAAATTTTGATTAGTCAAGTAACATAAAAAAATTAATCAAATTAAAATTTCCAATCAATGATCCCAAAATTCAATTCGGTTTTTAGTTCTACAATATTAGCACTAGTTTCAATTTACTAAAATTTTTAGAGTCATCAAACCATAAATATCCCTAAGTTTAGCTTATGAAACATGTAATTTTTTAAGTTCAAATTTTTAGGCATACGAGACATCAGACCTATTTTGTCTAATGGCAATGTTATTGTAGTATTTCCAGACAAAAAAGGGGGTGGTCCTGAAATGCAAGCCACAGCATAAAATGTAAGCATATATTGAAACATTTATACGAAAAATAACTATCAACTTGCATCTACTTTGCTGAACACTCGAAACTGAAGTCATTTTCAAGGTGCTTTAGTATGGTGAATGTTAGCTTGGATCCTCTCACAATGCTTGCAGCAAAAAAAAATGCAGATCTTGTATAGGGTTGCCCTGGATTTGGCCTCTGCATTTGCAGTTGTAAGGGGTGGCCATGCACAAGACACTGCCGTTTTTCCAGCGGTCATATCATTTGGTGATTCATCAGCACAAGTTGGCAACAATAACAATCGCCCCACAGCTTTCAAGGCCAATTATCCTCCTTATGGAAGAGACTTTGTTAACCATAAACCTACTGGTAGGTTTTGCAATGGCAAATTAGCCACTGACATTACCGGTCAGCAAAACTTCGAACTTTTTTATATCGGGTTAGTCAGGTTTATACTTGCTCTTGTTATCAGTCATGTAACTATGCAACATTCACTTTTTGTAGCTGAAACTTTGGGGTTTAAGACATATGTACCAGCATATCTTAGCCCAGAAGCATCAGGGGAAAACCTTCTCATAGGAGCCAACTTTGCATCAGCTGCATCTGGTTATGATGATAAAGCTGCAATAGAAAAGGTGAAAACTTTTACCATGAAGGGCATTTCCACTGCATGAAACTTCTTAACTGTAGGGTATAGGAAGAATCAGATGTATGCATTTTTATTTCTGTTTTTACTGGGAGACTGTTTCCATAGCTTAAATTGTTACCCTCAGGTTATTCAAGTGATCATGTTATAACCTTACCATTTGAAATTTCAGCCTCTTTAACCCTTCATCATAGAATTAACACTTTTTTTTTTTATATAATTCTGGGACAACACTACACACTGTTTGCAGCATGCAGTTCCACTGCCTCAGCAGCAACAGTATTTCAAAGAATATCAATCCAAGCTAGCAAAGGTAGCTGGCAGTAACAAATCTGCATCAATAATCAAAGATGCACTATACCTATTGAGTGGAGGCACCAGTGACTTTCTTCTGAACTACTATGTCAATGATTCAATAAACAAAGTCTATAATCCAGATCAGTATGACTCATACCTTATCAGTGCATTCTCAAGCTTTGTCAAGGTGTGTTGGTTTTGTCTCCGTGCAAGCCGAAGTTTAGAAGCAATTATATTGTTGAAACATATTAGTATCTTGAAATGCTGAATTCAGCTAATCGTGAGATGGGGTTTTTGTTCCACAAGCAGGGCCTGTATGGTTTGGGGGCTAGAAAACTTGGGGTAACTTCACTGCCACCATTGGGTTGCCTTCCATCGCGGTGGATGTGTCTCCAATATCAACACTGATGTACAACAATTTAACAAGAAGCTCACCTCAGCTGCAGCAAATCTCCAAAAGCAACTCCCTGGTCTTAAGATTGTTGTTTTTGACATCTTCAAGCCACTCTATGACCTTGTTGTATCCCCCTTAAGTCATCGTACAAAGCAAACCTCTTGATGTATTCAATTTCATTTTATTTAGAATCCAACTGGAGAATTGAAACTTGGTTAAGGTTTCTCGATTGTGACCTAAATGTCTCAAATTCTGATTTGGAAACAGCTCCTTTGTGAATACAAAGATAAAATTACGTATACCTAGCCCTTTTCCAGTCCCCATAGCATGGGAGCGTCTTGGGATATCTTGGGATGCCAACTTGAGAATTGCAGTAAAGGGAGTATTTTGGGACAGTGTCCATCCATCTCAGGCGGCTAATGAGGTTCTTGCCAATTTGTTTCTCGATGCAGGATTTTCCCTCATCTTTGGATGAGAATGCATGATCATCTCTATCTATGTAAATCTGTGGCCTCGTCAAAGTTTGTGGCTTCTTCACTGTTCAATTGAATCTTCTCTGTTCCAGCAAGTTCATTGGCATGTTTCAGTTGTTAGACAACTGATTTTCCGTTTTGGTTAGGTTGCAACAAGTATTGCATAATCCTGTTAGCTGCCAAGAGAGTGAAGTGATGCAGTTGATTGCAAACTCCAAAACATTGGGTGTAGTTTATAGTGTACGACCAGTGTTGTATGTTTCCTTGCACTTTTGTGCATCACTGTCTGCACAAATTAGATTTGCTTGGTGAAATGAAAGAGATTTGTGCTGCTCAAGGCTCTTTGCTCTCTCTCTCCCTCCACATGAGCTACTGTTGTAAAACTTTCAGCAGAAAATTTGTTTACTTTATTTATTATTATTATTATTATCAGCTTTTAGCTTTGCGTTTGTAGGATCCTAGGTCCAACAAACATGTCTCAAGTGTAGGATTCTCGAGCACTGAGTTACCTCTTGTTTCTTTGGTTACATACCCGCAACACCACAAAGCCATTGGAAATAAAAGAAAAGGCAAGCACAAACCCAAGAGAGACCCAAGTATCACACTTTCTACGCCGATAACACCGAGACCCAAAATGCAGAAAGGTCTAAATCTTCCATTGTTGGAAACATTAAAGTGCTGTGAAAGCTGGGGTATCTAAAGTGCAAGTAGACCAAAAATTCCTTTCACGGATTACAATTGAAGATTCAGCAATGAATCAGTAACCGTTGTTAGCAGATATTGGTAATGCCATTATGCCACTGACTAGTGATTCAACCGGCGAGCAGACTTGGGCAAAGTGAGAGCACCATCTGAAGTTTCGAAAGTCTTTGCTTCATCCAGCATTTGATTTGCCTTGTCGACATACAGGGCCAATGAATTTGGGGAATTTATTAGCGTCAGTATGTCAGAATTGCTCATGTCTAGCATCATCTCTGTTATTCTTCTCACATGCTCAGGCTACAAAGAGGCAGCCAGCCAGCCACTTGATTAATGAAGATGCTGTGTAACGTGAATACACATTACAACCACAAAAAAAAAAAAAAAAAAAAAACCCAGAAGAAAAGGTTTGAGAAGGGTGTAGATTCTTCAGGCGTGCGCTATCAATCGAGGGTGTAGATTCTTCACAAAGAGATTAGCAATACCATTCTTTCTAGCAAAAGGGTCCCTTTGTGACCACATCAATCTCATGGGTTTCCCTTCCAAGTTAGAGTGATTTAACAGCGCCAGTGCCCTACACAAAACAAAAGACCCATCTCAAGATTGAATAAACAAAAATAATAACAAACAAGAGAGCCAATAGTTAATCAAGTGGTCAATATCTAAAGACAGAAAATATGATCAAAGACAGTGAAACGAACTCAAGAATTCAAGAAATAGCCAACACAGAAGTAATAGCACATCAAGCATCAACCCAAGCTAACATCTAGAAGCAGACATGTAGAGAGGGAGAGAGACATAGAGAGAGGATAAAAAAAATGAGAGACAGAGAGGGAGAGAGGACAGAGAGAGCGAGAGAGAAACAGAGACTGAGAGAGAGAGAGGTTAATATACCGAGAGAGTGAGAGAAGAAGTTGACGTAGCCGTAACAGAGAGACTTTCCGGTGACAGAACAACGGCAGAAGCGAACGAAAAGAACGGGACCTACGGCACCGAACGCCGCTCTCAAGTCCATTTCCGTCACTCCCTCGTCCAAGTCCCTCGCATCCAGCGACCTCCTCTGCAATGGATTCCCCAAACGGGAGGCCCCATTTTATTTTTATTACATTATAATTTTTGAGGAATGACTCACTTCCGATTGATACAAATTCATCAATCTCCTAGAAAATAAGCTTTTTCGTCATTTTCATTCCCCTTTTTATACTGACTCCTATGTTTCTCACTAATTATTTCTAGAGGGTGTAATGGGCTGAGATAACCAGGTGACATGCCCCATGTCAATTAAAGCCAAAAATGATTCAAGGAAATCAATAAAATAACCAAAAACTGAAACCAGTTTCAGTAAATTGATGTTCATTGATCATGAGAAAGAAAGACCTGAGGACTCACCATTGATGGGACGCCTTCCAAATGAAACAACAACAATTTTTTTTTTTCTTTATCACTGTCTTTAACTTCTGATGAACAATAATATGCTCCTATTTTTGTCTGTCTGACAGAAGAAATACAATGTTCATAGCAATTCACGGGCAGGTCAAAGTTCTAATATTTGCAGGAAACCCCGGTTACCCCACTTGTGCTATCTGTCTCTTGTCTTGTTATATACTGAAGTTGAAAGCTTGACTTTAGAGAGAAAGAGAGAGAGAGGCTTGCTTTCTGTTGAGAGGGAATGATTTTTGTTTCCAAGTTGAGAACTTGATGACGGGAAATTAGAAAGAAATTTGAGACTTGAAATGCAATATCTTCTGTTCAAAGTCTAATTTAACAATTTCAGAGATAACAATAAAGATCGATTTTTTTTTTCATATATATATATATATATTGATAGAGTTTAATTTCATGAATTTTTTTTTTTAGGGGACTGAATATTGAATTGCTTTTCAAATTTAACTAATTAAGCCCTTCATCTTCATTTGAATAATCCATTCCCCCTCCTTTGATTCTTAATTGAAGCAAGAAACTAGAGCAGACACTTTAGAATTTTGTCACATTCAACACAAACTTTCCAACATAGGCATGAATGCAAAATAGTGACCTTCGTAGTTGGGTTTGAAATAGCCATCTAACACCAATTCAAAGGCTTAGTGTTGATGAAATTGTTATAGCAATTAGTGTTGAATTAAGGGCTATTTGCGTGGCACTATGAATAGTTTGCAATCACGAATTCAGGTGTGTTGTTTTGAGGTTGGATTCTGTAATTGGGTTGAAAAGGTTAATAAAACCTGATTAAGAACATGACCTTTATCGTTATCTTTTAATGGAGCGTTTGCAGTACTACTTAAAAATGACCTTAAGATTGCCAGTTGAAGTATATTTTAAGGGATGAAAATTACTGTGTGATTTTCTTTTTTTTGTTAAATTAATCCGAGTGCTTTCTGTGGAGATCATTTGCGTATCTATCAGGATCCTCTACCTGATTTGATCGATTTGCTTACAACGAGACTGCCGTTGGCGTGACCTTTGTTTCCTTTGCTTGTGCTTTTCTTTTCGCTGTTTTACAATTGTTTATTTAATAAAAAAATAATTGACAATACTTATTAAAATATAAAAAATATAAATAATTTTTTTATTATTATAAATTAATAAAAATATTAATAAAATATTATATTATTTTTTATGGATTTATGTATTTCAATAATTATATCAAAATTATTTTTTATTTTTTTATTTTTTTATTTTATTTTTAGTAAAATTAAATTGATGCTTAATTTAACAAATTAATTATATTTTTTATTTAATTTATTATATTTAAAAACTTAACTAAAAAAAATTCTCCCATTATTCTCCACACTTTACAGGATTAAGTAATTTAATAAAATTTTTGAAGCAATTATTACTGTCGTTATTATTATTATTATCATAATAAAAAAAAAAAAAAAAACCTCAGTGGTCCCCAGGCCACAATAACCCCAATTTTAAATGAACCCAAAAGCCACAGCCTTGGTTGGCTTTCCTGTCTCTTGAACATTAGTTTTACCCTCCAAAATCCTTAAACCCTGAAACGCAAAACCAGGTTTCACTTTGTTTCTTTCTGTCTCTGATGCAATTCTCAGACATGAAAGCCTTAAAATCACTCTACACCCACAAAACCCTCTTCCTCTTAAACCCCACCAAATCCCCACATTCTCTCTCCTTTCTTTCCCGCCAATTCCACTGCACCAGCTGCTGGTTCCGTGCCGAAGAGATCGGAAACGCCGTCCTATCGGTCAAAGCTGGTCCGGAAAGGAGCGAGAGTGGAAGTAACGATGGTGAGTTTAACGGTCGTGCTGTTTGGAGCATTTACAGCCCACAACTGGGCAGGACCGTTATGCGGAGAAGCGCCAAGGATGGGGCCGGGCATGAAATTGAACCGGGGTTTTCGAATTTGAATAGAGAAGTTGAGCATTTAGAGGGAAATTTGATTGGAAGAGATGGAGCCGAACTGGGGTTTTCAAGTTCTCTTAACGAAAATGAGAGTTTGGAGGCACAGAGGACTTATGGGAGTGCAAAGATGGGAACTTTGAGTGGAAAAGACAAACCCCATTTGATTTCGTTGAAGGAAAATGAGGATTTGGAGGCACAGAGGACTTATAGTAGTGCAAAGATGGGAACTTTGAGCGGAGGAGGGAAAACCCATTTGAATTCGTGGAAGGAAAAGGGTTATGGTGATACAATGGAGAAGGAACATACAGGTTACAGTGGGAATACCTCAATGGGGATATTGAGTTCTGAAAGTGAGAGTGAGGATTCATTGAAGGAAAATAGTTATGGTAGGTTAAAGAGCAAGAGTTTGGGGGATTCAGGTAAAACCCGGATGGGATTATCAATGTATAGGAATGAAAATGAGGATTTGAGTAACCAAAACAGAAATGGAGCTGTAAAGAAGGTGGATTCAGTTAATGGGTTGAGGTCTGTAGATAATGTAAAGCATAGGAGGAGGAAGAAGAGTAAAATAACTTGGGTTTGCGAGAATTGTGGGTATTCAGATGGGCAATGGTGGGGTGCTTGTAGAGAGTGCCAGAGAGTTGGGACTATGAAGCAATTTGTAGAAGGTGATATGGGCAGTGGGGATAAGGTGAGTGGAATGGAATTTACAGAAAATGCAATGCGGTCTTGGCTGCCACAGCAGTCTGGAGATTTGCATCCATTGAGACTGAAACAGGTGAACCGAGGGACAAATCAATTGAATTGGCGGATTCCACTGTGAGTTATTGCTTTTCTGGTGTAGTTATTTATTCTCTCTTTGTCTTCTTTGAAAAGTGAGAAAATTTTGTTTATGTGTGATCAGTTCAACAAGAATAAGCGGTTGCATTAGGTACTGCATTGGAGCCCATTTGTCTCTGTTTAGTTGCCTACTGGCAAGTGGCAAATACACTGCTACTAGTAACTAGAGTGGAGATGTTATGGTTTATCTTATACATTTTGTAGGAAATGTGGGATACCATTAAATGGGAAGCAAATGTAATAAATTAGTATGAGGACTACCTCTGAAATTCCCACAGTTGCATTTTAATTTTTTTTTTCATGCATTTTAAATGCCTCTAATGTAATATGTCTAGAATTAATGCCACTTATTTCTCTCTCATGGTAATTGCTTTCCATATTTTATTTTGAAAAGCTGCCTCCAAAGTTATAGTCATGTTGTCAAATCTGTTGTACACTGGCAGAGGAGTGACTTAATGTAGCCTTTTTACTAATGAAGATGCAAGATATGGCATGCTGTATATTATAACTTCATTTTGTTGGATTATATTGCAAAAAAGTAACATGGTCCTAGATGTTGATGGACTGGGGTCCAAAACAACTAAATGTTTAGAGAGATGCAAATTTGAATTCTTTATCATGGCATGTAAATTTGGTGTGTTTACTGCTTAACTAAATTTGGTATGGTCATGTTTCAGGTTTGGACTCTTTGGAAGTGAAGTTGCTAGGGTGCTTGGTGGTGGTCTTGTTCCAGGTTCAGTCAGAATACTCATTAATGTTGTAATGTGATATATGATATTCTTGCATTGCTATATGCTATTATTGCATTGTTGTGTGGGAATTGCTGTACTCTATCAGCTCAAAGATGTTAGCAAATATGTAGCATATGATTGAAAGCTCAACAATAGCCTTTACGCTTGGTGTTCTCTGGTTTGTTATTTGATTTATCATTTTTTCTCTCTGTCTGTCTGCAAGTTAAAATTTCTCTGCTGAGCTGTAAACAAAATGGAACAAGATCTAGACTCTTTTTGTTTTCCTAGCCTGTCTTTAATAAATGTACTCTTCAGTTATCTACAATATCATATTTGAGTGATACAAGATATTTGGAATAAAGCTCATATCAGCACTTTGGAGCTTCATTTTGTTGAATTAAGGGAGTATACTGTCTTCATTTCACTATAAAGCATGTGCAGTGTATGCCTCAGTTACTTAACTTATCACCAGGCTGGTTTTTGTGTATCTTGAATTCTTTTCTGTTGGTAAGGCTTTGAAGAGGTCTCTGATTTATTTACTTAACCATAGCCTTCTACTGTTGATTTATACTTTTTCCTTCCAACATCATGTATGAAAAAATGATTGGGGATTACTTTTGGTTTTGGTTGTTCTATATGCAAAAGTTTTGCCTAATTATATTCCTTCCCCCCCCCCCCGGTGGTAGTTGGCCCAATGCTCAAATGAGCGTTAGTTTCTGAACTAGTTTCTACAAATTTGGTGAAAGAAATTATGTTTGCTTATCTTATCTCTGTATGCCATTTCACTTGAAGGATCTTTGGTTTTGGTTGGTGGTGATCCTGGGGTTGGAAAGAGTACATTGGTATTGCAGGTAATGGGTTCTTAGCAAAAGTATGCACATCTTTGGCACGTTCAGCATACTTGCTTTCCTATGCCTTCATTTGATTCAGTCATCCCTGTCTTTTTTTACTCTTTTATGGATCACTTTATTCTGATGTCAACTCTTTTGAATTGGAAGATTGCTGCAATGATAGCTGAAGGGCGGGATAATGGTGAACCAGCCCCTGTTGTATATGTATCTGGTGAAGAGGTTAGTATCCCTCACCTATTTGCTTACCCTGTGCTTTCCTGTTTTCCTGCCCCTTTTCCCTGAGAAAGAGTATACCTTACACATATTTATTTAAGCAAATACTGCTCCAGTGTTATTTTTAGAGAGATGATTTTAACATCATGCTTTTAAGGATAATATCCATTTAACTTTGTGAGAAAAGCTTTCTAATTGGTAGTGGAGTTATTTTATTGACATCTTGTTTCTTGTAAGTTACAATGGACTAGTATGTGGATATAAAATATCAAATCGAATGCTTGTATGGATCAGCAATAAGAATGAAATTATCAATTCACATATACTCTTTTCATTTTTGTAGAGTGTTGAGCAAATTGGAAACAGAGCTGACCGCATGGAGATTGCAACAGATAATCTTTTCTTATATTCAAGTACTGACATTGAGGTGATCAGTTGCTCTTTTTTTTTTCTCATATCATGTCTTTTTATGGGCTTGTGATTTACATATGGTTAATCTCAATGTTGCTTTTTGTGTCACACATTCACTTCTTTGACCATGTGTGTTACCATGGAGACTTCTACTTGTATCATGAAATGATAGCAGCATTCTACGTGCTCACCCATGGAAGATTATCAAATGAAGCTTATTGCAGTTGCCGTCTTTTTCTCTCGTTCAGGACATATTTCGGAAAATTCAGCCCCTCTCTCCCCGTGCTTTAGTTGTTGATTCAATTCAAACAGTTTATCTATCCGGAGTTGCTGGAAGTGCTGGAGGACTTTCACAGGTTGGAATTGTCATGCATTATAGCCAATTGTAGAACTAGGTGTCAAATCTAGGCAGTTGATCCTTTCAGTGTGATGCAGTTTTAATCATTTGCTATGATATTTTATATGACATGGTTGAATCAGATTATTCGTTTTGCCTTCATGTTCATGAGTTTGATCCTTATTGCTGGGGCATAATACATGGTTACCTGCTATTCTAATGCATTAAGGAACACCTTTATGAGTTTTCTTTTGCTTAGTAGCATAAGGGTTGCAACCTACACCAGAATGATATGGTTAAAGAGCTTTTTTATGCAAAACCATTTAATATTTTTCTTGTTTCTTCCCTGGAGCAAACATATGATGCCCACACTTGCACACAGTGGAACACGTCTCTAGTGTCTTTGGATGTCTTTAGGACAGTGTTGCTGAGAGCTGACCCTACCGAAGTATGTGACAGGTTAAAGAATGTACATCAGCCTTACTACGATTTGCCAAGAAGACTAACATACCAGTTCTTTTGGTAAGCATTCGTTGTCCAAATCCCATAAATAATTTCTTTCATTTAAATAAGTAACTCAAGTCATATTACGAAAATACTTTTATTTATTTGTAATAAAGAGTTATATTACCTTGGTTTTTTGGCTTTCCTTCTTATCATATCTATTTATTTTTGTGGATACTGTCTAGCATAATATATGCATTTGTTTATCTGTGTATTATTATTTACTTACTGTAATATTCACATTCTAACATCCATCGGAAACAGTTTATACTTCTGTGCTTCTCTACTTTTCTTTTGTTGCTTCTCTAGTTTTCTCTTTTACCCCTCTACACTTTACCTTTGCACCTTGGTTTTCAAATGCTTTATAGATTGGACATGTGACCAAGTCAGGAGATATAGCAGGGCCCCGTCTCTTGGAGCACATAGTGGATGTTGTATTATATATGGAAGTGAGTATTTTATTATTGTTGTCATTATCATTTTTCCAATAAAGGATGGATATTTGGAAATGCTGGTGCTTTGGTTACTGTTTATCTTGGTCCATTCCCCTAGTTCCTTAATGTGCAGGGTACACTTATAAAGGATGCATAACTGTGTATGAATATATTGTTAAATCTAGCTTTTACCAACCTAACTGATAATCTTATTGTCTGCATAGTATGCAGCTGACTCCTTTCTCTCTCTTTTTTTTGTGGCTGGAACTCAATTTCTTTTATTTTCTGTTTTTTGCTGTAATGCTTCAGATGTGAAGATTGCTAATTGTATTCATGTCATACTAACTACCAGGGGGAGAAATACTCGTCTCATCGCTTGCTTCGACCAGTGAAGAATCGTTTTGGGTCTACAGATGAGGTGTGCAATAAGTAGCAGTGCTTGTATTGAAGCTATATTCTGACTAGATTTTACATGAATCTTGTGCTATTATTGTTCCTTTTGCCCCCCTTTTCATTTTGGAGCATGTTCATTGCTTGGAAGTCAGTAAGATTATGGTGTCAATTTCTTAATTGCTTAATGCACAATAGTCTTCTAATACATTTTGACATGTATCATGGATAAATGACTTGGTGAAGGGCTATCTGTTTGACAATAGAATGATCTTTTGCTGTCAGTTGGGAGTATTTCAGATGTCAGAATCAGGTCTACAAGCTGTTTCAAATCCTAGTGAGATGTTCTTAAGTGAGTACCACTCAAATTCGGAGTTTGTAGTTGGGCTGGCTGTTGCTGTAATAATGGATGGTTCTCGAAGTTTCCTTATTGAAATTCAGGTAAATGTTTCTTTTCTCCCATTGCTTTGCATGTTTGTCTTTCAATCTTTCATTTATTCTTTGCATGACCAGCAAACTGTTCTGGTCATTATTATAGTTTTGCAATGGGTACATCACTGCTTTGAGGATAAGTCTGATGATAGCTTGGTTAAGGGTTCTGTTTTTGTTCAGACTTTATGCCAAGTAGGTATGGTCGGTATACTGTTTTAGTTAATTTAAAAAATTTTGAAGCAGGCATTGTGTGCCCCTGGCTCATCGGTTTCAAGGCATGTTAATGGGATCCAAGAGAGCAGGGCTGACATGATTATTTCAGTAAGTGACTTAAAGTTCCTAATGGCATTTCATCTTATTGCCTGAAATCATAAGTTTCTTGAAAGGATAAAATTAATTAAACAAGTTCCTATTGATAGTGCAATTGATACTGAACAGCATTTCATCTTATTGCCTGAAATCATAAGTTTCTTGAAAGGATAAAATTAATTAAACAAGTTCCTATTGATAGTGCAATTGATACTGAACAGCACGGGACTCAAAATGTCAGTGGTGATCACTACACAAAAGAAGGGAAAATCTCGGCAAGGCCTAGCAAGCACTCACCTCAGTCGAGCTTTTCAAGATACATAACCACAATGTCAACCTGTTGATAAACTTCAATGCTTGAACTCTGTTTCATCAAAGCAAGACCATCTTTCATCCTTAAAAGCAGCTGGAATGAAAAATGATTACATTTAATTTCTGAATATGAGTCTTAACACTCCAGTGAAAGCTTATCAAGAAGTGTTTGCTAGTTTCTACACTTTCCTGATGTCATGTTGCATTGCAATGTCATGGATGTCATTGCTTTGATCAGTCTGCAGATTTTGGTCATTGAGCATCAAAATTATAAAATAATCCCTTTTTCTTGGTTCTCCATTGCTGAGGATGTGTTAGCTGTTTGGATTGTATAAGCTCCTAGTGTTAGGGATGTAAATTGAAGTAATATTTGAAACCTAGATTTTCCCATTCTTGTTTGTGCATGTGCTCACATGTATGTTTCTATGTTGCAAATATTTGTCCATATTCATGTTAGCTTAAAGTAAGCATTGTGCTGTTAATTTTCCTTTTGTAATATGCATTGTGGATTGGTAATCATGTCACTAAAAGCTTCCTTCAAAGCTTTAAGCTTGAAAATTGTCTGTATGGAGAAATTGGCAAGTATGAAATGTCCATCTTTATGGAACTGCAGGTTCTTAAGAAGCAAGCTGGTTTAATGCTACAAGAGAATGTAAGCTGTCTATTTTTATTATGCCAGTTCTGGATAAGGGATAGTCTTTTTTGTCAGTTTTTCTGTAATTTTGTAGTTTGTACACAGATCATGTAAAATATCTACTACAAGATATTGGAATGCATGATACAACTTTTTCCTGCAATGACATCATATAATCATAAAATGTATGCAATTTCAGACTTGACTATCAACTATTTCTTTCACTTATTCTTCTTGTGAAATGGATTTTGGACCTTATACTTTGGATTTTTTACAATCATTTGTGCAGGGCAGCAGTTTTAGTAACATTTAGAAGCATCAATTTACTTATCTTAATTTTATGCCTTGAATAGCTTTTTCATCTTAAAATCATTGATCTTGCTCTAGTATTATTTACTTTCTTTATTTGTTTTTCATGCTAGGCCATCTTTCTAAATGTTGTCAGTGGCCTGAAGCTTACAGAGACTGCAGGGGATCTTGCAATAGCGGCTGCAATTTGCAGCAGGCATTTATTTCTTAATTTACATCTTTTTGTATTCATTTTTCTTCCTGGAATGATTAGCAGTATGTTCTATTTATGACCTGCACTCTACGATAGTATAGTATGGTTAATTGTTTACAAATTTTTAAGGGCCTTAACTTTTGTATCACCTACTCCATCTATTTCTTTTTCATCTTTTGTTTTATGTTTTTTTTTTTTCTATGAACCGTCAGATATTGCATTGAACACGTCTGTTACAATTTCAATTTACTCATGTTTCTTGTCTTTTCAGTTTCTTGGAGTTTCCAATACCCAATTATGTTGCATTCATTGGGGAACTTGGCCTGGCTGGTGAACTTCGGACGGTAAGTACATACTTCTTATTGGTGTCTGTAAAAATCACTCAAGGACCACTGCTAAATTTAGAAGAATTACCTCTTTGTTGAGAGCCATGATATTAGCAGTTTTCAATTACATTCTGTTTAGACTTTCTGCTCAGGCATAACTGTAAGAAACTGTTGTCAGGCTGAAGTGATCATGTTGTTGATTTATTTATTTATGATTTTCACAAGATTGCAATCCCTTCAATTTGCTCTTTGCTTGTCAAAACTGTCTGTTACAGGTATCCAGAATGGACAAAAGAGTAAATACGGTGGCAAAACTGGGTTACAAGATGTGTATAGTTCCTGAATCAGCGAAGAAATCTCTAGCAAATTATGGTTTAGAAGGGATGAAAATCATAGGCTGCAAGAATCTGAAAGAAGTCATCAACACCGTGTTCACTGCAATGAATCAACATTGAATCCTAGTGCAACTTACTTGAGTATTTCTTTCTTCAGTTGGCCATATGTGACATGTCATGTTGATCCTAGGCCACCAAATGTAAGAGATTGGGCTTGAATCTAGTTACAGTGCAGTTTCTCTTAACAGATATACTGGTCAGCAGGCCTTTGAACGGATTAAATTTGTTCTTTGTACGTAGTCCTCCTTCTTTGTCTTGGTCTTACTTGCTTACCCTTCCCTTGGTTAAGAGATACTACACTGTAACTACATTCACGCCCAATTTCCAGCATTTGGTGGCTTAGGATTAAGATGACGTGTCACATATGGGCAAGTGAAGGGCGAGATACTCAAGTTGTACTTGGTTCTGTTGCCGTGAACAAGGTGTTGATTACTTATTTTAAATTCTTGCAGCCTATGATTTTCATGCCATTGAACCATAATTTGCTAGAGACAGGAACTATACACATCACATGGTCAACTGAAAGGAGAGAGCAAATTGCTTCTTGCTTTTCCGTAAGAGAGAGCAAAATACAGAGGAACATTCACATCTTGTAGACATTATATGTACTTGAATATAGTAGCCTGTTCTGCTTCCCTGTTAAGTTCCCTCCCTATTATTCAGAATGCTAATGTAGTAAAACAAGATGACCAAAAGGGGCTTGGGAAAGAGGACAAATGCACGCAATTTTTTCCTTATCTTTTACAGAGTTATTTCTGTGATTCAAATCTATAATTTTTAGGTTACAATTGGGTAACTCTACACTATGATACTAAGACTCGCCCTTCAAAATACAAGAAATGACTACAATGGATGGTGTTTATAATTTAGAGAGAGCTCCAATCTAAAGACCTTTGAGGGTGATAATAGATTTTCCTATCATCCTACTTTAACATGGAGAGATTACAATGATCTGAATTAACATTCCAGGTGGGCCAACGCAGTAGATGTAATGCACATAAAACCTATAATGCAAGCAAAAGACTGATTGAAACTGGTAAGAACAGAGTGATCTTTAGTTTACTTTGCTTCAAACTCCTGTTACTTCATATCCCTAACCCCAGCTGTCAGTGCTTCCAGTTCATCCATCCCACCGCCTTCTAGTAATTGGGATTGTGGTTCTTCCTCTCTCTTCTCCACTGCATCTCTGTAGTCCAAGAAGCTAGGCTGATTTGTTGAAGAGAGAAGCCGTGCCCATATCCTGTCAGTGATCACAACTTTATTCTGTCTTTCAATCACTCGCTGCATGAAACCACGGACCGATTACTTTAGTATGTGCTATCCAGGTCTGCATAGAAGCTGAACATATTCCAACTTAAATGCTAATATACCCCATTGCACCACCATTCTCCCACTTATATCTAACACAGGGAAAGTTAAGAGTAGTAGCACAAGGAAAATAGAAATGGAAAATTAAAGTTTACCCACGCCTCAGTGCTAAGAAGGAATTGAAAATAGAATTAAGCACAAGATTCTTTCTGATCAAAAGAGAAACATACGTAAAATGGTATGTAAGCATGTCGTCCATTAACGGGGCCAACTGTGAATCCTGTATATCCTGCCATAGCACCATGGATGGCACTGTGGGCCAGTAGTGTGCAATACACATTGTCAGATGCATTGCTCGGAACAGCACAGATCATGTATGTGGGATCTGCCATACAAAAGCATTAAATTGTCAAATTAATCATTCTCAATGGCTGCAGCAATTTATCAAAGATGTGGCAGATAGAGAGGAAAGTTTTGGTGGACTAACCTATATATTTAAGATTTATGGTCATTTTTTGTTGATTTGCAAAGTGATCCTGCACAAGAAAATGACTTCGGTAAGGTACAACAATGGCAGATCCCTGTCTTTGCATTTAAAGTACCAAACTTGACAGCTCTTAGCTATCCTATGTTAGCTCACTAATCGAAGGAATCAAACCCTGTTTACTGTGATCTAGTGCCACTAGTTAAATGCTAAGCTCCCTCAAAGTGTTTCTGCTGTCACAGATGACAATGCAGAAAAACCATAAACAAAGATTAAAACGGGCTGAGGTTGTGCATAGCCTCGATCTACGCAAATGTGAGCAGAAAGCAGAAAAGAACAGAAAAAGTTCAGTAGGCACACCTAAATATGAAGTTAAATAGCCAAATGTTAAACACCTGTACCTTAATCATTTGGGATATCCACAGACCAACATCCTGGAGTAGTTTGTTTCCCGAAGCATCCTGCTCGTTCATAGCACAGATGCTTTGAGAAAGAAGTTCTTGTCCTGCTCCTTCAGCTATAACAAGAACCATGTGGCCATTTTCTTTTAGTCTTTTTTTGATAAATTCAAATAGTCCACCAGGTCCTTCAAGATAAAAGGGGGACTCAGGAATCAAACAACAGTCCACATCTTGGCTGGCAAGCGTGGCATACATCGCTATAAATCCTGTGCAAAAGGATTATCTTAGATTCTGATACATGTTTTGAATCCTTTCATTGCAGTCCCTTAACATTATGCTGCTTACAGAGAACTGTCAGTGAAATAGGAAGCTTCAAAGCTTACCACTATACCGGCCCATTAACTTCACAACACCAATGCCATTCTGAATGCTCTCTGCTTCAACATGTGCTGCATTGATAGCACGCTGAGCCTCCTCAACAGCAGTGTCAAAACCAAAGGACTTATCTATAACCTGAATCAGAACATATAAATCATCAAGAAACTTACAAATAATGACAAATTTGCTTGAAGCAATGTTGTCAAGAGTCTACAAGTTCAAACTTCTGATGACAAGGACAGTACCGGAATGTCATTATCAATGGCCTTTGGAATTCCAACAACAGCAACTTTGAGGCCACGCCTTCGAATTTCCTATGGAAAAGCAACGTTGGATTACTTGCTACAAGACTGCTAAGCACATTGCTGTGATGAACTACTATGTAAATAATTCAACGATTTTATGCAGCTGGATCCTCAAATGTGTTTAGAAATTCGCAAGGTTACCTCAAAAATCACAGAAGCTCCCTTTTGAGTTCCATCTCCTCCAATTATATAAACCTGAAATGCATACGATCATTATCATCCACAATCAAATTACTTCCAAAAGCAGAGAATACCAGGTTGTGTACCTGGTTTATACCGCGATCTTGAATGCTGTCAACGATCTTACACGTATCATGGCCACCACATGATGTCCCAAGAATAGTACCCCCACGTTTATGGATGTCATTTACAACCTTTAGTGTCAGAGGAATCGTATTCCGAGCATAAAAACCTTTGTATCCTCCCTGCATTCCGATCATGAACACTTGAATAGTACATTTTCAAATCTCACCACTGGCAAACCATGCCAATTCAGTTAAGTCTAACAAAGCCATAAGGACACCAATAGATGCAGATGACAAATGCGTATGATTACCTCTATCCCAAGAATTCTGTTGACACTGTACCTGTGATACAAGCCACAGACTATTTCCCTAATTACCGTGTTCAAACCAGGACATAGACCACCACATGTTACAATACATGCCTGCACTTCATCTGACTCAAAATAGACCTGAGAAACAATCAACCAAAACCTCATAAATCTGAAATCCCTGATTGAGACTGCCAGAAATTGGCCATAAAAAAAGAACAATTTCAGACCTTTCGCCATGGTCCAGCACGTCTAAAGTGAGTCCCTCTGGGAGAATCTTTGTGGACAACAATCTGCATACATTACATTAAACAGAACTGTAGTCACTTGTGGATAGTTACTCCATTACACCACAAAAATGGTTGTTACCGTTCCACTTCAAAAGCAAAATAGAAACATTAATTTGAAGAGAAAAAACCCAATTACCTTTTGGGCAACAGAATCATCCATATCAACAAAATACTGCCTGCTCAAAACAGAAATCATAACACAAACAAACTATGCCTCGTTAAATCACATGAGCACCACAGAAGATTAAGCAAAACTAAGGCAAAACATAATAACACAAACATGCTTACTTAACAATGGAATAGGAAGGATTGTCTTGTAATGGGTTGGAATATGTCTGCATTCCATTCCATCATCAAAAAGAAAAAAAAAACCAAAGGCACAAGAAGTCAGACAAAGCACGCCCCAAAGCCAAAAAGAATAAGAGTATCCTAGTACACGACCCTATCACACTATGGGATTTGGAGAAGAGTCTAAATTAAAAAAAAAAAAAAAAGGAAATAAACAAAAACAAAAAAAATCCTACAAGAAAGATACAAACTACAAAAAGCATGACATAATCATAGAAATTTATTGGTTGCTTTGATTGATTTCCCCTCTAAAAGAAATTTATTGGTTGCTTTGATTGATTTCCCCTCTAAAAGAAACATTGAAGTCTCTTTCTCTCTTTCTCCTTCGGTCTCTCTCTCTCTCTCACTCTCTCTCTCTCTCTTTCTCTGCCTCTGCCATTTCTAGAAAATATGCATGCCAAACAGACCTTTCTTCCAAGTGTATCTTAATCATCGACCAGACTATGAAAAACAGGCACACATTGCTAATGCAGCTATTCAGACAACAAAGTACGATTAAGTCTTAGAATACAAGCTAACTGCCTTACTCTCATGTAGCAAGTGAATTGCGATCCAAAGTCAGGAGGCATGAACTTCATCACAAACCATTTTTGTGGTAACAACCCCTAATTGATATGAATCCAACTCACACGTTCAATTCCATCTATCATATACATATAACAGAAAAGCCTCAAGCTTGTAGCGCAATAAAAACATGACATTTGAGCTAGAAACACATCATGAGATGAACTTCAAGTCTGAACTGAAAGGATCAATGCCCTTAAAAGAGCTGCGAGCAGCCTTTAACAAAGCATCTAAGTTTTTATCTACTAGTAATAATTTTCATTTTAAGCATATGAATACTACCTCTAATTTCATTACAAATAGTTTAACGAACCAAGACATTACTAGTTAAACTGATCTCATTGTCCATCTCCAAACCTTATAACAACTTTTTGCACGATTGTAACATATATATATATATATGGAAAACATAAAAAATAAAGAAAAAAGACAGTTAGATGGAGGGAGGGGACATACAGGGAGGTCAGGAATGTAGTCTGTCAAGTGGGGGACATCTTCAAGAACATAACCATATTCACCAGTAATGATCTTAGGCTCATACTGAGTTGATATTCCCATATCACTGTTCTTGGTGGAGTCTCTACTACTAGTAGTATGTGAGTAATTTGAGCTGCATGGTCTCGAAGAGGAGGTGAAGAACCGAGAGCCGTGATCAGGCGGAGCATCGTAAGATTTGGTGGGGTCGAAGCACCGGCGCTTTGGAGTTGTAAGGAAGGCAGTGCTTGAGATGGCAGGGGCGGTGGGGTCCATTTTTGCTGGCTTGAAATGCAGGAGAGTACAGAAAAAATGGTGGTGGAGAGGGAGTATTTATAGCCGTTGATTGGTGGGTCATTGTGACCCTGAGAATCAAGAAGAAAATTGAACTACTCCAATGGTAAAAGAAAATATAGTCTTTGCCAAGATGTCCAAAAGCATGCTTGTTGACTTCTGAGCAGTTGCAGCACAAAATCCAAAGCATCCTTCTCTTGCTTTATCCTCCAAGCCATCCTCAAAGTCAACTCTTACGCATCAGCCATTGTGCAATGTACACACACTCTGTGATCATATATGCTCTTACCTTTGTGAATATACTTTCGTTGAAACATTGTTTTTTAACTTAAAACTTTGTTAACTAATTACTTAATACTCAAGGAATGTCGAAGCCCACGCATGAATGCAACTAAGACAAGATCATAAGAGAATGTGAGAGACGGCAATAATAATAATAATAAATCTTCAATCTGAAATTGAATTGGGATTATTTTATTTTTTAAATAAATTAAATTTAGTATGAAATTTAATTGTACTAAAATTTTTTTCTAATTAAAAATATTCAAATCCGTTTAAGTCATTTTCAATCGCCCACCGGTCATCTATATAGACTCCCGAAGCCGAGGGTGGTTCGGGAGGACCAGAAGCAACTGTCGGGAAGGGCTCTCTCCTGGACAATTAGAAGTTAACAGAATTCGAGTGTCTCATTGGATATATGATTGATAAATGTGTACAAAACTTTCATTGAATTTTAAACCGTTAGATTATATAAAGTATCATATGTGCAATTGTGTATATTTTGGTTATTATAATTTAATATATAATTTATTTTCCAATTTACTCAACAACTTAAATTTTTATATTAACTGATTTCTTATTATAGTATGAGAATTTTTAATTATGAAATCTTAATTTAAATCAAGTCCCCTTATATACAGATTGTAGGACAATAGTTTTATCTTTTGCCATGAATATGGATTTCAACATGTTGTTATTAATAAATGACATTAAGGGGCTAAAATTGGATTACTAAATATTTTCTCAACTATTTTGAATTTATTGAGAGGTCCTATTAAAACATAAATTATATATAATATAAATAATTTTCAATTCTTACAAATCTTACACAATGTTCTTATGATTACCTAATTTTTGAATTGTTGAGTGTCCCTGGGGGCTAAGCATTTTCCCAACTAGTGGGGCATATCCTGCACATATTTTTTAATTGTCATGTGCCACATTAATTAACATGATAAACAAGTATGAGTGCCTTTACCATTATTCCAAAAGCTTTTTTTTTTTTTTTAAGAATAAAAATATCAGTCATTGTGAATGTCAATACACATACTCAAACTTAGCTTAATATAAAAAGAAAAAAATACATCAAATCACTCAGGAAACTACCATGATATCCTAAAAGCATTTTAAAGGATACAATGCTTACCCTCCACGTAGAACAAAAAATAAAAAAGTGCTTAATGTTCTTGTGGACATTGCAATTTGAAAGCTTCAAAGGGCCAACCAAAGTAATGAAAAAAGGCTTCGGCTGGAGCCCAACAATAATTTCATGGCCTGCCTGCTTGACCCTTCCCAAGCCCACAAATTGATCAAAATCCCCGGCTTAAATCTAATGCAAAAATGGCAAGATCTTCATGGAAAAGCCCAACTGGACTACCATAAGCCTGACCTCAGACAATCCAAACTCTCCAAGTCCAAGAAAACCCAGATTTTATTCTTCTCTAAACTTTTCTGCAGCCACCAGTCTCTCTTACAAAATCAAACCTCGAGAAGAAACACACCGGCAGACATCAACAACCTTAAAAATTAACTTCTGGGGTGTTTTGCTTTAGATTAGGGTTACCATGTACAGAACGGCAGTTTCACGGCTTGGAGCTCTCAAGGTCAGCGCTTTTGGATCATAAAAAGCATTACTTTCCGTCTGGTTCTCGTGAAAATGTTGGAAGATAGTGGGAAATTATGATCTTCGATGAACTGGGGTTTAAAAGATTGTTTCTTTGATTCAATTATAATAATTAAAAGAAAAAGATTGAATATTTTGGATGTGTTGGTTTCTTTGCTGTATATTTTAGTGGTGAACTTGGGCAATGAATGAACTTTCCCTTTTTGTTGTTAGTGGATCTGATTTTTGGTTTCTTGTCTGTGGGTTTGCTATATTGTTGCTATATGGTTGTTGAATTGCAATATTAAGTCTGGAATTTTTATTTTCAGGCTGTTACTTCTGGGTGAGGTTTTTTTTTTTATTTCTTTTTTTTTTTCTCTGGTTTGTGCTTATTCAGATTTTATTTTATTTTTTTTTTCTATTTGATTTGGGATCAGTGGAAGTAGACATATGAATTTTCTTCAGTTCAACTTAACAACTTTTTGGCAAGCAAATGGGAACCAATATTGCTCTGATTCATTACCTTGTTATATATTTAAGCTGATTAGATTCAAATGCAGTAAATGTCAATTTTGTTGCAGATATAAGAATTCTAATTCTTAGTGGTTGTATTTTATATTCTGGGATGGTCTTTATGTTATACATAAAAGGGTATTCTAGTTGACGAGGCTCCAACATTGTGAAGTCTGAAAAAGATTTAGATACATAAAACATTACCTCTGTTTTGACAGAGAGGTTGGTATACATATCTTGAAAAATTTAGCATCCTCCAGATATTATTGAGGTTTGTGCTGCTAGTATTGGATGATTTCCTTCTTTTTGTGTTTTTGTTGATTCTAAGTGATTGATCTGAGTAATGGAATCCTCAATCTTATTTAATGATGTTGAATGCTTAGGGTCGTGTGGGCAATTTAGGGGCCACCAGGTATGCAACTTCAAGTTCAGTTTCTGCCAGGACTTCCTCACCCGGATTTTTTAGCTGGTTGACTGGGGAACGTGCTACTTCTCTTCCTCCTTTGAACTTCCCGCTTGAAGGTGTTTCCGTCCCGCCTCCATTGCCGGATTATGTTGAACCAAAGATGACAAACTCAAAAACACTAGCAAATGGTGCCAGGATAGTGTCAGAAGCATCATCAGTATGTTTTCACAGAGTTTCAACCTTTTGTTTTTTTTAATCCCTATTAAGCTTCTAATTCACTTTATGAATTGGATCACTATTCTTGTTACTTTCTTGCTATATGATCTTATTGAAGCTCCATTTTATTGGTTAATCAGAATCCTGCCGCTTCCATAGGGCTGTATATCGATTGTGGTTCCATTTATGAATCACCCATGACTTGTGGGGCTACACATTTGCTTGAGCGGTTGGCATTCAAGAGCACTAAAAACAGGAGCCATTTGCGCATTGTTCGGGAAGTAGAGGCAATTGGTGGTAATGTTGCAGCCTCAGCCTCTCGAGAGCAGATGGGTTATACTATTGATGCCCTGAAGACCTATGTTCCTGAAATGGTAGAATTGCTTATTGACTCTGTGAGAAATCCTGTATTCTTGGATTGGGAAGTAAACGAAGAGGTGATCTTTTTGATCTTGCTATTTTCTTCCCTATGTATGAAGATGAAATTTTGTGATGTCCTTTATGATAATTTTCTCAGGGTCTTCTTATGGTGAATTTTACATCATCATTAGGTGATCACATTTTTGTGCTTCTGGTGCAGTGTTTGGCTATGCTCTATCTGCCTTTTGATAAGTGCATTTTAAGTACGTCAGTTTCTTGCCAGTAAAAATTGAAGCATGCTTGCAATGATGTGCAAATGTCATCATCCACAGTGTGGGCAACTTTCCCCTTAGACATTTGCGTTGGAATGTTGATTCATTCCTTGTATGATATATTCCACCTGCCACAATTATCAAGTGACATGCTGAGCTTTTTCCCTCCAAATAAGCTCTATTTATTTGGTTCAATGCCTATTTATTTGTTCCAAATTTCTATAAAATAGAAGGTTTAAAACATCCTTCTAGAAAACAATTTATTTCCATTACACTTTGGATTTTCCTGGTGTGCATGTATCATTGAACAAATCATTGGCACCCATTACAATTTTAAGAAGGGAATGCTGCTCGCCCTTGTTTGAGCTATACCAAATTTCGTTGATAAATGTCTTGCATTTTTAACTGTCCAACATATGATTGTGCAGTTGAAAAGGGTGAAGGAGGAACTTGGGGCACTCTCAAGCAACCCACAAGGATTACTCCTGGAGGCAATTCATTCTGCCGGTTATAGTGGGGCACTGGCTAACCCCCTTTTGGCTCCTGAATCAGCTCTAAACAGATTGAATGGTACCATTCTGGAGGAATTTGTAGCTGTAAGACCAAGAAAACCTATAGTTTTTTTGACTTTATGCTCCTTGTCTTTTTGCTTGTCATTTTACTGGAGGATGCTCAATCCAAAATTTCAGGAACATTATACAGCTCCTAGGATGGTTGTTGCTGCTTCCGGGGTTGAACTTGAGCAGCTTTTATCTGTTGCAGAGCCACTACTTTCTGACCTCCCAAAAGTGTCAACCCCTCAAGAGCCAAAATCTGTGTATGTCGGGGGGGATTATCGCCGTCAAGCAGATTCACTGGTATGCTTTCCATCAAGTTTATTAATTACCTACAATGTGTAGTTGTTGTTTTGTTCCAACTCTTTGTCACTTGTTGATGCTATATGATGCTAACTCACTCTTGTTTTACTCCTTATGAGGCCAGATGACACACGTTGCTCTTGCTTTTGAGGTCCCTGGAGGCTGGCATAATGAGAAAGAAGCTGTAGTTTTGACTGTTCTTCAGGTTCTGAGTTTACTTTGTAAAGATTCTTTGAGTCTTGCAACTGGTCTTCTGTTTTTCTTTGCCCTTTGTTTTCATGCCCTACACTTTTTACTACATCTGAGTTAATTTATGACTAGATGAGATGGGAAAACACTGATCCTAGGGGTCTTGCAGATGCTTATGGGAGGTGGTGGCTCATTCTCTGCAGGGGGCCCTGGCAAGGGGATGCATTCACGTCTTTGTAAGTTTGGTAGACCTACCACTTTGTTGGTTACCTGAAAGACTATTTTCTTCATCCTCTTTATGTCTGCTCATGATGGATGAGCCTTGGTATAATAATAAGGTTATTCCATTGTGACTTGGAGTCATAGGTTTGAGTCATGAAATGTTTTTATTAAGACAAAGATAAGGCTGTGTACACTTGACCCTTCTACAGACACCACAGTGCAAGAGCCTTGTGCACTTATACACCTTTTTTCTTTTTTAATGTCTGCTCATCATGTTCATTGCTTGGGAAACTTTTCCTCACAGTCAGCTCTATTAATATCATGGAAAATTTGTCTCATGTTGATTCTCTTTAACACATTTGAAAACAGATCTTCGAGTCCTGAATGAGTATCAACAGCTTCAATCATTTTCAGCATTCAACAGCATCTTCAATAATACTGGATTGTTTGGCATCTATGCTAGCACTGTAAGACTCTGCCCACTTAATTTTCCTAGACTTTGTCAAGAATGTTGTGTCCATGAAAGACCGATTGCCAAGTGCAGTGCACATCGGTCTATGTGCTTGAGATTCCCTTTTTTTTTTTTTTTTTTTGGGGGGGGGGGGGGGGGGGAGGAGGGGCATGTATATGCATGAGTTTTCCATCTTACTTTACATGATGCTGTGGCACATTGAGTCTCAGAATATCTGCCATGTTGCTTTCTTTGTTTTATGTCAAGTAACTTTGATTTCCTACATTTGGGTGGCCACATAAAGTATATGAATGCTATCAGTACATTCTAGGTATCATTCCTTGGCAATTATTTATGTGGGCCAGTGGCCAAAAATTCCATGTTCATGCGCACATTTATGGTGTTCTTAGATGGGTTTCAAACTCTGTTCCAGCATGCTACAACATCATTTTGGAATTTGTTTGTCTTTTGTTATGCTATAATTGCATGTATTGTGGCTTGGCATGGGACCTTGCAAATTGCTTGTATCATCTGAAATTTTCAAGTCAATTGTTATGCTAATGCTGTTGAGATGGGTGCTGTATCAAGATCTTTATTTTCAGCCTGGAACTTTCTTTTTATTTAGTCTTGAACACATTTCATAAAAGACTGCCATTAACACTATGTGTGGTACTTTAACCTCAATGATCTTATTGATCTTGGAGAAAAAAAAAATCTTGACGATCTTTTATATACCCAGAGCTCTGACTTTGTGCCAAAAGCTGTTGATTTGGCTGCAGAAGAATTAATTGCAATTGCAACCCCTGGACAAGGTTTGCCTTTGCTTTTCTCTAACTTTTTTCTTATTTGATGACCCTTTTGCACTTCCATAATGAGAGTAGTTATATCTTTCTTTACATTTCTCCTTTGTGCTTTCTTTTTTATGTGTCAGTTACTCAGGCACAGCTTAAACGTGCAAAAGAGTCCACAAAATCAGCAGTTCTTATGAATCTGGAATCTCGAGTATGCTCTTTCTCCCTCTCCTTCTTCGTTGAAAAAAAAAAAAAAAAGCCCTCTCACATGTAGTGCCCATCTTATTGCTACAAGACTTTGTCACACCTTTGCTGTAAGTGTTGAATTGTTTCTCGTTGTTGCTCATAATTGTTCTAAAACTTTTGTGCAGATGGTTGTGGCAGAAGATATAGGAAGGCAAGTTTTGACATATGGAGAAAGGTATTGCTGCCCTTGCCTCCATTGTTAAGGTCTTTTCCCCATATCACATGATATTAGAACCACGCAGAATATATCATTCACCGAATATGCTATTTCCATCTTCATTGCATGAGATCTCAGCTCGTGATTAAGTGCAAAAACTATATATTGAACATTGAGTTTTTATGATTTGCTTTTTAAATTTTGCAGGAAGCCTGCAGACCAGTTCTTGAAGGCCGTGGATGCCATCTCATTGAAGGACATTACTGATATTGGAAAGAAGCTTATCTCTTCTCCTCTAACAATGGCATCTTACGGGGATGGTAATGTGTACTCTTCAGTGGAATATATAACCTTGATTTTGCTCCAAACTTTTCATAATTCATTTCATTTGGTTGGTGGCAGTCATTAGAGTTCCCACCTACGACTCTGTTAGCAGAAAGTTCCCCGCAAAATGAGACTTGCTGTTGGCAGAGGCATCTTGGAGCGCATGCCTGCGTAGTAGGCCAATTGATTTTGTTTCAGTAGTAGAATAAAAGCATTCAAAGGACTGATTTATGTTCAAATCAATGAAAATATGATCCGTCCAACGACCATGGAACTATAACTAGGTCCAGTTTTTCGTCTAATTATCTGCTATCGGTCATGGAGGTTTTGCATAAACGGATGATGGGAAGTCTTGAATTATTTTTTTCTGGGTTTTATGTTTAATTTTACTTCAATGAATGAGAAGTAATTGAGCAATGAGCAGCCAACGGAGGCAACTGATTAGAGTAAGAACAACACAATCATCAGGATCAGACCTCAGACTCCAGTATGGGAAGTTGCAACATTTCAGAACATCCTTGTTTACTTGTGTCCCAAGGAATCTGTCGGACTAATGTCCTCCTCCACACCTCTGAGCCCGGTGAATTAATGATACCAATTATGAGTGCGAATTAAAGTAAATGTGCAATTAATAATCACGATAACCGTATGTGTTAAATTAATACATACATTGAATAGATGGATTGTAAGATGGGTTCAAAGGCAAGCTCAAATGCGAGTTTACATTACTTATATGTAATCATGCATTCATGAATTGAAACATTAAAAAATTTGTGGCTAGTGGTTAAGGTTTCCATGTTGTGAAAACAATTCTTGTCTACATGACACTGTGCCACGTGGATTTGGCTGATGTGGCCATTGACTGATTGCCACTTCTCCACATATTTCCAGTGTAAGCACCCAAAAAATGATAAAAAAAAAAAAGAAAAAGAGAGCCTACAGAGGACGTGAACGGCACTCATTCAATCATGCTGATCGTACGGAGATGATTCGATCACTACCATCCGCAATCATAACGTATCCGGGGCCCACTTAAATACATACACACTCTCTCTCTCTCTCCCTCCCTCTCTCTCTCTCTCTCTCTAAGTGCACGCAGAGAGTGCTATAAATACCATTCTGCTTTGAACAAGAAGATTTCAAAGAAACGAAAATTGTGAGAGAAAATTCACAAAAATAAAAAAAGGTAAAAATTAACGGGTAGGATTCGCTGATCATCGACAATGTCGTGGCAAACGTACGTTGACGACCACCTCATGTGCGACATCGACGGCAACCGTCTCACGGCGGCCGCCATCATCGGCCACGACGGCAGCGTCTGGGCACAGAGCTCTAGCTTTCCTCAGGTCTTTCCCTGCTTTCTCTGTATCGTCTCGATCTGTTTTTTGTTTTAGATTAAAGAATGAATCTTTTTGGAATATTTAGATTTGATTTGATTTGATCTGATTAACGGAACATATTTTTTATTTTTTATTCTTTAAGTGAATATCAATGCTGGAGCTGTTTCTGCATAGGTTGAGGTATAATGCTGCTTGATTTATGTTTGAGTTGGGATGACTGTGATAATGCAAAATCTCGGTTTTCTGATTTAACTTTTTTGGGTTGGTTTTTTAGAGTGATTTTTAGCTGTAAATCAAAGAACGTAAGGAAAAAGGGTCACAGTCCACGAATTGTTTAGAGTTGTATGGGAAAGGATAAAGGATGTCCTTAGTACACGAGACTCCCACACTATGGGATCTGGGGACCCTATTTTGACATGGAGCAGTTTCTGCAACACAATGATGACTTTACTCTTACACCAAGGATCGCCCTTATATCTGGGGAATGGTAAAAATGAGATTGACAGTATCGAAAAGAAGATGGGGTTGTGGGAAAGTTTTGGTTTTGTGATCAAATTCTACCTTTATGAGTTCGATAAGCGCATTGTCTGATTTGCACAACGCCTTTGCTAGGAAGGTCTATATCATTAAAAGTTGTTGGATCTTTAGATAATATGATGATGGCAATATTCTTTGTTTAATTGATAGACAAGGTGAGATTATGTGGAAGCTCATCATGACAAGGTGGTTGTTAATTGCATCACATGGTTAAACAGTATAAACTAGCCGGCAAGGAGGATTATCATTTGACTGTGGTGTTGTATATGAGCTTGGTCTTATTAGCATTGCTTGTTGACATTCTTTCCTCTTATTTTCTCATCCTTTTTTTTTTTTTTTGGGTTAATGTTATTTATAGATGATATTATGGTGTATTGATTTGTTTTGCACATTTTTTTGTGCTGACTCTTTACCTGTTGACTCTGCCTTTCAAATGTCCTGTCACATTTGTGAGGACTTCAAGTACAGTATGTGCTTCAGTGGAGCTTTGGATCACTTTTCTTCTTCTTAATCTACGTTAAAATCATGCAGTCACTGACTATAAGGTTGCTTTGTTGGTATGTTTGCAGTTTAAGCCTAATGAGATTTCTGCTATCATGAAAGATTTTGATGAACCTGGAACCCTTGCTCCAACTGGGCTGCACCTTGGTGGCACAAAGTACATGGTGATCCAGGGAGAATCTGGAGCCGTGATCCGTGGAAAGAAGGTAGCTAATTATTATTCAATCTTGCCTTGATCCTATCACATTTGGATTACTGAGTTTCTGAACTATTCTTGTCCTTACTCCTGATTTGCCAAGAATCAATGCCATAGTTATTGCCCAGTAACTGTATGGCAGGGCCATGCATGTGCATATTGAGCCGTATAGTTTATGCTGATGCTTCAATGATTGTGGAGTAGTATCTTCTGAGGCAGTAAAACAAGGCAATGAGGCTGCCTGGAGATTTGATTCTTTCCACTGAATCTTCACTCCGTGAATTGAGGCTCAGGATCATTTGTATAAGTAATTGAGTGAAGAATGCAATATACAGGGACTTTTATAATGATTAGTGGGTTTTAAAAAAACTTAATCTTTATAATGATTTATGGGTTAAAGGTACTTAATCTTTTCATGTAAATTATCCTATTTGTGCTGTCAAGAGCTTCATCCTCCTCCTTGACACCTCATAGTTGGCTTTAAGGCCCAGCTTTTCTTACAAATAATATTGAAGTGTAAAGAATATTGCATTTTTCATCTCCTTTAAGGGTTTCTTTTCTATGGCTTTTAATTGTGGTTTTCTAATCCCTTGACTCTGTCCAAGACCTAGATAGAACACAAACATATGGATGACAGGTTGTTTGCTTTTATAAAGTTTTAATCACAAGGTAACCCCATGGTTAGGTATCCCTTATAAGTTATTGATTCCATATCTTTCCATGCTGGTCCACAGAACCTTGACAATTTCCTGATATGCCTTTATCTGCTTCCTTTTGAGAGCCCACTTTCCTAACTAATTAATGAAATATGCTAGGTAGATTCATTGCAATTTCTGCTACAAATCATGTCCCATTGGTTTACTGTTGGATTCATTTTTGGTGTCACCATCAATGAAAAAACTTGCTTTGGTCTGTTTAATAATGTGATTGGTCAAGGGCCATCCTTGGGAATACTATAATTTTAAGGTTTAAGTTACCTTTGTAAAAATGCTATTAATAGGCAAAAGATTGTATTCCTTCCATATTTCCAAAATCCTCTTTGATTCATTCTGTAGGGTGCTGGAGGCATCACTGTGAAGAAGACCAGTCAGGCTCTTATTTTTGGGATATATAATGAACCGTTGGCCCCAGGGCAGTGCAACATGATCGTGGAGAGGTTAGGTGATTACCTCCTTGATCAGGGCCTGTAGGCCACAATGCAACGTTGCAGTCACCAATTATTTGTTTCTGGTTTGGTCTTGCTGAAATAACAGCATCGGAACTGAGAGCGTGGGCTTTTCTCCTTTTTGTCCTTTTTTTGTCTTTTTCAGTAGTTTCAATTTTTCTTTCTTCTTGATTCCTACCCTGTTTTCTTGATTTACATGTATCTATGTTCCCCATGTTATGATTTGCATCAAGTTTGCATTCCTAAAGTTCCAATAATGTTGGATTCATTATACTATGGATATGATGTTATATTCTGATAACCTACCCTTGATGCCTTCCGCACTCTGTGTGCTCATGGAATGTTTGCATTCTTACATAGAATGTTTCCATACTTGTGGGGTACGTAAAAGACTAAAATTTTCTCTTAGAAGTTAGACCTCATGGTAAAAAAACCGTTTCATCTGAAGCCTCCGTGGGAAATGATTGTTATCCTTATTCTGGATGTCAAGTTTGATATTCAAATCACAAAAAACAAAAAAAAAAAAAAAAATTCGATGCAGAAAATAAAAAGAAGTTTGTTTACATTCGATTTTTGTTTAAAATCTATAATGCTGGGATGTCATGAGACGCTCCTTGTGCTTATTGACTCATTGTTTCTACTAGGCAATAATTGATTGCTTATACAATCAGCAATCACCAGATTGTTAGAAAGAAATGCTTTCCTGGTGCAATTGGCCTAACAATTTTTCAGTTGTGTTCCAATGTATATATATATATATATATATATCAAATTCACCTCTTTGGTTTGATGGGTACTTATAGAAGTTGCAGAGTTATCAACTTTTTCTAGAGGGAAAAAGAGAAAATTTCACATTTTCAGAACTACGTTTCATTGTTGTGCCTTGTAAGATCATTACTTGATGTAATTATAAAAAATAAAAAAAATAAAAATTTGCTGCCAATTTATGGGGGTTTAAAATTTTACAATTTCAATTCTTTCCATTTGTGTGTGCACATGGTTGCATACACAGCACATGTGTGCCAAACCGGAAGCAAAGAGCAAGTAGTTGTACAGCATTATAGGAAATAGGAGACACTTTTTAGCTAGAGATTGGCTTGACCTAATCAAACATTGTACCAAGACATCCCATCAAAGATTTTCAAGCTTATCAAATTGATGGGTCCCCATAGAAAATTGAAAAGTTTCTAACATGATGTGGGCATGGATAAGGTTGGAGGGGAGGCCTAACCTAAAATGGTGGGAAGCCTACTTGCCTGTCATACTCTATTTAATATTAATATTATTATAGGGAGGCCTAATCTTATCACTTTTTGGGTCTTTTTTGGTTTGTAGTCCTGAGCCCATAAACTTTACCTTTTCTTTCTTGGATTTGGCTGTCAATTTCATGGTTTAGATAATGTTTTAAACTTCATTGTGATGCAAGTAAATTCATATGAATGCATGCAATGGTTTGATGTATTTATAATTTTTGTCTTTAATTACAATCATAGATTAAAAGTTAAAATTTATAATTAATTATCGTAATAATATAATATATAAAGTCACGTATGAAACACACCTAAATTACCATTATTTCATAATTTTTCTAGACTCATCTATGTTTATTGACATTTGAAAATGGCATTTTAAATAAAAATTTTCTATATGATTCTCGTTAAGGTAGTTGAGGCAAAAATACACAAAAATTGAATAAATCCACAAGCTAGGGGCACTTCTTCTTTATCCAGAAGAAAATTTTTGACCCAAACTTGGAAACATTAAAAGAAGTAAAATAGCTATGGGTATTTTTGATAATGACTCAACGATCAACATGCATAGCTATGAAAGCTACAAAAGCTTAACCTTTCCTTGTAGTAGGAAATTGAGAAGATAATGTAGAATCTATAGATAAGGCAATTGAGAAAAATAGTCAAGCTGAGTTGGGAAAATGACCAAGTATATCCTACACTAATGCATTGATTCTCCATGCAATTTCAAACAAGTGTCAACATTGTTTTCAAGACGGAACCCCACGAAAAAGTGTCTATCCAGCTTGTTGATTGTACATTTTTAGTCGTTTAATGTATAATCATAACTAAGGATGGGACTATGAACATCCACAATGATTATGGTAGTTCCCAATCTCCCCGAGTGTGGACTGTGCCAACTGCTTCCATGTAATGAGGCACTAAACAATTGATGATTCCAAAGTTACCAGGTTATCTTGCTCTATCATCACTTAGTCAACCAGACAAACCTGGTTTGAGAGGTCAAATTATGAGCACGATAGATACACATGCAACCATCTATAGGTGGAATGAAAAGCATGGAAATTACATTTCATTGGCTGTGATGTGAACATTTTCCCTTAAAAGCAACCAACCTAATCCCAAGTAGTCTCAAGCTTATTGTGTGAGATTTTGTAGCCAACATTTACACATGCACTGCCATGTCCTTGGTCAAAAGAAGAAGTGATGAACAAATGCTTCAAGCTTCATGCTTGGTGCCACAGCAGGGAAGGCATCCAAAGCAAGAGAATAAATGGGTGATCATGGAGGATGATGATGGTGATGTCTGCAACACATCTTCACTTGATAATCCAAGCTCTACCATTGGATCAAATTCTTCATCAGATATGATAGATGATGCATCTTCATCATCATCTTGCTCATCAACGAATTCCAGTGGTCCTTTATAATTGTCTGAGCTAATGACCAATCTTCCCATCAGGTAAGCAACTTCTGTACCTTGTGAATGTATCATTTCCTAAGCTGCTGACAGTTCTCCGAAAATTTCACAGCTTGATCTGGTTATCTTAAGTTCTATAAGATTTTTTCACAGTTGAAATTGAATAGAAAGTCTACAACTTCCAATTCCAGAAGCAGGCCTATGTTTGTAGATTTATGAGGATTGAAAAAAAAAAAATATGAAGGGGAATTACAATAATAACAGAAAAATCTTAATCTCAATTTTAATTAGGTCAGTTAAATGAATCTTTTCTCATCATTCTTTTCTATCATGAACGGAATAAGAGTTATTTATTTTTCTGGACTTCTTTGATCAAATCCTGCCCAACTGCTGCATGTGTTCATGGACCAACAGAAAATTTCTACTGTATGCAGGAAAGGATTATCCAAATTTTATCAAGGAAAGTCTCAGTCATTCACTTCTCTATCAAGTGTCACCAGTATTGAAGACCTTGCCAAGAAGGAGACTCATTACAGAAGGAAAATGAAGTTTTCTAAGAGCTGTGGGAATGGCTCTGGTGTTCAAAAAACATACACACTTCCTAAGGCCATCATAGCTAAGAAGGTCTCAAGAGGTTCTACGTCATGTTTGCCATTCCAAAGAAGCAGAGGCAGCTTTCTAAACATTAGCAGGCCGCCACCAATTCCCGTGGATAAGAAGTTTTGATGTACAATTTTTAACAGGTTGTTGAACCTGAAAGAGGTGTAGATGGTATAGTCAATGCGTCCTGTGCTTCTAGCACAACTGGTTGGGACAAAGTTGTTGGAATTTCTTGGTTTCGTGTTGAACTTTTAGTGACTATGTTCTCTTTCCATGGCCTTTTGGCCTCCCTGGTACCACAGGAAAAATAAAAGGATAGGATATAAAATGTATGAGAGCATATGCCATATTGCAGATAAATAACAATACATTAGGCTTGGCATGAGGCAGACAATTAAGTTCTATAAGCTCCATATTTTAGTTGCACTAAAAGCCTAATACTTTAGGATTTTCAAGATAATTGATTCCCTACAGATACATTCTATTGCAGAGAAAAGCCAATTCCTTTAAAGTTTTCTTGTTTGTATAATGAAAAAAAAGCTTTTTTTTTTTTTTTTTGGGAGTTAGGAATAGTGGAATCTCAAAAATTTTTCTTTAAAATTTCTACTTGATAGACCATAAGGGATCCAATTGAAGAACCAATCATAGGACCATTAGTTAATGAAACAAATGGTTATAGAATACAAGATCTAGACCTGAAAATGCATTAATTAGTTATAAGAGCATAACTCAAAACAAGATGGGATATCCAGCAACTATACTGTACTACTGCTTGTGAAAGCTATCCCCCAAGACTATCTGCTCTACATCAATAATTCTACAACCAGGCATCTGATAATGAGTGATAGCAATAGCTATATTAGAAATTATACCTTTCAAAGTGACACCAAAAGCTTGGAGTTTATCCCTATCTTTAAACCTACCTCAACTTGCAAATGGAAACCACTTTATTATCCCCATCCACTTCAAAGCAACACACAAAAAGTTATAATTGCAAATCCTTGGAAAAGCCAAATGCTTATAAAATTTATATCATTTACAGAAATTTTGGGATTGTGTTGTGAGTCAAACAGTTTTGTTAGTGTTTGGTAAATTATAAAATTTATATTTGATGGAACTTTACAATTTAAATTTATATTTTAAAAATTCAACTTTTTAGTATAATTTTTTTTTAAAAAAATAAAAATAAAAATTACATTATAATGTAATCATTATTTAAGATAATAATTTTTATTATTATATAAAATAGTTATAATTTAGTTAAATAAAAGAGTTTTTTTTATAATTATTTTATATATTATTATTATTTTTTAAAACACTATAAATAATTATTAAAAAAATTAATTAAAATAATAATATAACTGACTGATCATAATTAAGACCAAGAAATTCATGTTCAGTTCTTAAAAGAATTAGCTATTACATGACAAATTCAGACTAGTTAGAAGCATTATGCAGACTATCAACGGGAAATTTAAGAGGAAGGGAATGTTGAAAGAAACAACAGAGATGGCTGTTTCATGTGAAACAGATTTAGTAGCAAAAACTAGGGTGATGATGATGCTTCAAGGTGATGCAGCACGATTGCGGATTCTACTTGATCTCCTAACTGGAGTTGTTACTACCTTCCTGTCTTCTGCTCTTCCCTTCTTCAGCACAAAGAAAAGAAAGTACAAATGTAAAACAATTCAACATGTTTCAATACAAGAAAACATAAAAGATAAAAAGAGTAGTACTCACTACAACTTCAGTATGTTCCATTTCAAGCTGTTTCATATTCCCTACCGAGCACATTTTTGGCTTAGATAATAATCTCAAGATAATTGCATTTAAAGCAAGATTCATCATTCATCATAGGATAACAAGCCAGCAGCATCTACAATGTAAATTTCATGGGCAGCTTAAAGCCGATCGATGGTTGTATATGTTGATCATATTGCCATCCTAGATCTTTACTTACAACCAACTAATGCCACAAGCACAATGTAACAAGGAAGCGTCCAGTGCGTACATTTGATCCTTCTCTAGACACACAGTGTGAGAGCCTCATGTGCTAAGACCCCTTTTTTTTGTTTGTGGATAATCAGCTCATGTTTAAGCCATTAACTTGCATGGATATTCCACCATGTAACAGATGAATATTCAAGAACTGCACAGACAAAAATATTGCTTCCTATGCCAGATATTGAGATCAATGACTTTGTTGTAATTAACTAGTCTCATTAATTGGTACTTGCGGACACAAACACAAGCAATGCTCCAGATTATGAACAAAATAGTTCCAGCAAAACAAAGGAAATCAATGGTGCTGTAACTGACCTGCTTCTTTACTGCTGTCTCCTCATCAGTGAATCTTTCATATGAAGGGGAGTTCATAATTGAGATCTCTGAAAGTGCTGGCTGAACATGATCTGCAACTGAATGAGCCTTGTTGTCAATACTCTTCTCCCTAAAAACAGAATAGTCCATTCTGCTTTCCATACCATGGCTCCTACGAGAGCTGCTCATCCCCTCCACCACAAATTCTCCAAGCAACTCAATTGATGGCACCCGGCTCTGGTAGTCATCCTCTGGATTCTCTTCCATTGAATTAACCAATGACCTGGGATTCTCAATTGATACAGGATGCTCGATGTGTTTATCTTCTTTGTCAAGATGTGCTGAATCACACTTTTGTTCAGCCACAAGCTCAGAACAAGACTCTGCATTTCCAGAAGTAGAATGCTTTCTAGCAGTTCTCTTCCTCCTGGAGTAAATAAAATCCGACAAACTCAGTATCAAGTATGTGAGAGCTGAAGCTATCAGACCAGCCACACAACTTATAAACATTCCTCGATATAGAAAGTGCATCATGTCAAAACTACCATCTGCTTCATCAATTAGAGCCTCATGCTCTTCACAGTCATCTGCAGCATCAGTTGCAACAATTTGATTGCCAATTACTTCCTCTTCTTGTGACTCACTTCCAGCCTCATTTTCCCTATCATAAGTCATATTTTCTAAATTGAATGGGATACCCTGATAATTAACCCCATCAACCATGAATGGAGATTCTGTTATTTCAACACCCACAGTTCCCTCTACATCAGAATTCACCTCCACATTATCAAAAACCTCTTCTCTTTCCACCTCTTCGGGATTACTAACAAGTTTACTTTCTTCACTTTGTACCTCAACCATATCACCTAAACTGTCTGTTGCCCCAGAATCCTCATATTCTACTATGTCCATAGCTTCACATTTTGCACATGCACTATACTCACCATCTTCTCTCTTAGTCCCTTCACCAACGAGTTTACTTTCTTCACCTTGTACCTCTAGAATATCACCTAACTTGCTTGTTGTCCCAGAATCTTCATATTCTAAAAAGTCCATGGCCTCACTTTCTGCACATTTACTAAACTCATGATCTTCACTTTGTATCCCTTCACCTTCAATTGACCAATCACTATTTTCTACTCCTTCCATCTTTACATCTTCAATCATCTCAACCCCAATTCTATCTAAACGAGCTAGAGACATTTCTGTAGTTTGTGTTTCCACCAAGGAGTGGTTTCTACCTTCAAGACTCTTCACAAATCCATATACATTATCATGAATAATGTGATATCCATTCTTAAGACCCTCAACAGCTTGTACAACAGGTGAAGGATTAGGAGAATTCATAGATGAAATATATGAGGTAGAAAGCACCAAAACAACCAACAAAAGCAAAAACTTGAGAACCCCTCTAAAACTGCAACAACCTTTCTCTTCCTCCTCCTCCACCCACTCCTCAATTTCCTCATCACAATCACTGACCTCTCTATCCTGTTGATTCAGATTTCCCAGTGGATAGTCAGTGATTAAAGAACCACAAGAACTACTACTATCTTCTTCTCCAGAAACACTCAGATTACAATTACCTTCTTTGATCTCATTTTCTCTGCGAAGAATGATCTCCTGTTTCCTTTTAGGCTTGTACCGGAGAAACTCAGGCCTTGGGGATAGATAATTTGTTAATGGGTCATAAGGACTTAATGCTGACAAGCCATCAGCAAGAGGGCTTTTCTTATTTTCACCTAATTCAGAGCCGGAACTGGTTCTTGAATCAAGATTCTGAGTCCTTTGGAACGGGGTTGTTTCAAGATCGTTCCTTTCAGCCAATATCCTCTTCCTTAGAGGAGTGGCTTTTAAAGCTACAGATACTGTTGGTGACATGCTGTGCTTCTTTTGTCCTTGCACATTTGGCCTCATTTCTTCCTTCATATGGGAATTCTCCCCCATCCCTACACACAAAATAGACAAACATGTTGATAAATCTTGCTTGGTTGCTGTGAAACTAAAGGAAAATTACATTTTTTAACTGTTAAATTCTTCAGAGTTTCTATCTTTTCTATAAAAATATAAAACGAAATACAAAAGATATTAGTTTTGCACAATTGGCTTCTTTAATTTGGCAATTCTTTCCTGTCCCTACACATAAAATAAACAAACTTTTATGTAATTCTTGTTTGGTTGCCAAGACACTAGAAAAAAGTTACATTCTTTAACTGTTAAATTCTTCAAAGTTTCTATCTTGTAGAGAAGAAATATAAAAATTAAATAGAAAAGATGTTACCTTTAGGGAGTGAATGGGAAGAAGGCCGGTTTGGAGATGGTGATGATGAGACCCGGTAATCAGAACCGTCCATTTTCTTGACTTTTCCTTTCTTGGCTTCCATGGCAAGCGCTGTAACAGAGAGAGAGAGAGAGAGAGAGAGAGAGAGAGAGAGAAGGGAATAAAGTAACCGTTGGGAAAGAGGGGGTTTTTGAAATTTAAATTGCTTGGTTCTCCTTTTTCTGACCGTTGAAGGCACAGAGTTTCCAACAGTTATTTTATTTTCTTTTATTTTTTTTGGGACCTCCATTACACGTTGACCCAATTGCATAATTTTTCTTGTTAGTTTTATTCTTAAACAACTACAAACGTAAAATTAATAATTATAATCATATAATATAAAACATTTTATAGGTGTTCGTAGTCATGTAATATTTTTGTTTGTTACTTATTAAAAATTAATGTATAATTAATAATTATAATATTATGATGTAAAACATTTTATGAGTCAAATTTATGTAATATTTTTGTTTTATTGTTGTTTAGAAAAAAAAAAATTATTTTTCTTCATTTTAATTTTTGTCTGAGTTTTTTTCTCTTTGATTAATCAAAAGTTTTTCCTTTTTTTAATTGATCAAATTGGTAATAAAAGGAGGAAGTGGTAGGGAAAAAAAAAGGAGATAGAGAAGGAAATATCCCTCTTCTTGGCCTGTGCATTTCTGGAACTTAACCGTCTGAATCAAATAATAGGGTTTTTTTTATTAAATCATGCATTTTGAAAATTTGGCCTATAATTAAAGGGTCAATTCAAGATTTTTATTTTCAAGCCTTTCTTGCTTACCCAACAATCTTGAATTCGTTTAAGTCCTATGCCCTTTGTTATTATTTAATTTTAAACCCCACTTAATGAGGCAATATAGGGACAAACCAATTTTAAATTTCGCAGAAAAATAACTTATATTTTCAAGAAAAAAGTTTTTAATGAAAAATAACATCTTTTTTCACTATTTAGCTGTAACAGTAAATTTTGTTTAAAAATATTTTATTGTGTTTGGTGCACAAAATGTCAAATTTTCTCCAAATTCATACTGTATTTTCTTTACAGAAACGTCTCATGGACCGCATGCAAGGAATAAAAAATATTGGAAGATGGCACACTTATTTATGTAGAAACTTCTCTGGAATTTCTTTATAAAGTTAAATAGTACAACAGTCCTGGAGGATCTTGATGGGTGCAATTTCTTTACAGAAGCTTTCTTGCTTGCTCTAGACGTGCCTTCAGTCACACCCTTTAATCAACAAAGGGATCCCATCTGCACGACCATTGATGCACAAAGACAACTCCTGGGTGGCCCTTGGAGTAAACCAAAGCCCCTCAAGATTTAGATGCAAAGTGCCACACCACAGTATTGCTTTTGCTTCCTCAAGTTTCGCTGCTAAAATTGTTGAGGAATCAGTCACTAGCCCAGCAGAAAATTGCAAAAATGGTCAAAAACTTGAGGGAGCAAAAGCAATACTGTGGTGTCGAGAAAGAATTCAAACACTGCAGAATCATGTCAATAGCAACATAGAATTTGGAACCCAACAGGGAATAAGTGATAGCAAAATGCAAAAAATAACCTCATGCAAGTTTGTTTGATCCTCATACATTTGTCCTTTAATGGGGAACTTTAGCACTAGCAATGCAAAGAACTCAGCAAATCCTTGCTGCTTTGCACACCAGCAAGTGACCTGATCTTTGAAGCTCCAATCCTTTTAGTGACCATCAGAATGCTTTTCTTGGCATCCATCAAAACATGACACCAAAAAGCTATACGGTTTCTCCTGCCAAAGCCATTCATCTGCTCCCACCAGAACTGCACCAATATAAACTAGCAAGACCATGATAAGGAAGAAACCATCAGCAGCCCCAACATGTAGCCACGTCAGTTCCAGCAAAACATAGGCAGTATAACTCAATCTACAAAACATATAAACAGTGTGACTCTGAAGGAAAATTCTCTCCAGCAAAAATGTTAAAAATTATCAGCCAAACCAATGTCCCCAGCAAGCTGAATAGCAGCACACCAGCTGGAAATTCTACCAGTAAAATTTCTTCACTTTAACCACGAATATCTCATTTGAATTGTACATAATTTGAAGCTTTTCAACGGAAAAAAAGCTCAAGCTCATTATTTTTATATTTGTTGTTTCTGGTGATTCAAGAGATGTCCAAGCAAAACAGAGCTTGTTTTCCAATCCGCAGCTCCTATACTTTGTACATCAAAAGATAAAGTAAACAAAATTGTCCCTGCAGAGCTTGGTTTCTCCTTTAGCTCTTCCTTCTTTTTCTGCTCATCCTCGCCCTCATCAATTTTCAAGCCTTCTTTGGTAGCAGAGACCAGCTCCTTGCCCTCAAATTCCTTGAGCTGACCAGCAGCATACTCATCAATAGCATCAACCATGCGAAAGACTTCATAGCCCTTCTTCTTCAGCTTCTCAAGGAATGGGGAGTTCTCCACAGCCTTCCTGACCTCAAATTCCTTGAGCTGATGAAGACTGTGCTCATCAATAGCATCAACCTTGTAAAGGCCCTCACAGTCCTTCTTCTTCGGCTTCTCTCCGGTGATGTAGTAAATGTCATTCTGGCCCTCCTTCATACTGGTCACATAGTTCTTGAGACTGGTCATCTCATCATCGCTCTTGGTTGTGTGGTATCTGAGCAGTTCAGCAAGCTTTGTCTTGTTCTGAGAATCCTCATGGATTCCAAGCTTGAGATTCTTAGATAAAGCGTCATGGAACTTGTTATAATCTTCCTTATTCTCAGCAATCTCAAAGAAGAAGTCAATGCATTTCTTCACCAGATTCCTGTAGATGACCTTAAGAATCTTGTTCTGTTGGAGCGTCTTTCTAGAGATGCTGAGGGGAAGCTCTTCCAAGTCAACAATACCCTTGACAATGCTAAGGTACTACGGAATCAACTCCTCACAGTTGTCCATAATGTAGACGCAGCGGACATAGAGCTTGATGTTGTGGGGCTTCTTCTTTGTGTCAAAGAAATCCAAAGAAGCCAGCTTGGGAACAAAGAGGATGGCCTTGAACTCAAGCTGACCCTCAACTGAGAAGTGCTTCACAGCTAAGTGCTCCTCCCAAGCATTGGTGAGGCTCTTGTAAAAAGCAGCATATTTTCCCTTGGTGATCTCCTCAGGCTTCCTCGTCCAGATGGGTTTCTGGTTGTTCAGCCAAGACCACTTGTGGGATACCCCCTTGATCTTCTTCTTTTTCTTCTCTTCCTTCTCTTTTTCCTCATCAACACCTTCAGTCTTATCTTCCTCGTCCTTCTTCTCTTCCTCATCCTCATCATCAGAAATTTCGTTCTCGGTAGTCTTCTTCAATCCAGGGGGAGATTGGGTAGCTGATGAACTCTGCATGCTTCAAGATCAGATCCTTCAAACGGCACTCCTGAAGAGGGTGATCTTAGTGCCCCTGCCAAGTTGCTCACCAGAGGCATCCCTGGCGACAGCGAACTACTCTATCAGATGTACTGCTCATCATCATTACGCCTAGTTGTGACGATGAATTTCTCGGCAACCAAGTAAACTAAATACAAACCAAAACCAAATCGCCCAAGCATGCTCACAGGCAATCAACCCCTCCATAAACACTTCGGTTCCAGGCCTTCCAATGGTACAAAGATTGTTCACCACTTCTGGAAATATCAAAGCAGCAACATCAGTGAGTCACATCCATGCAAGAGAAACTATCAAAATTACATATAAATTACCAACGACATTAAAACAGGGTCGAGTAGCAATGAATCATACCAGCCTTGGTCATGCCAATACCACCATCAGTAATGATAATTTGCGTTCTAAGAAAAACATTATCAAAACACATTGTTTGGGATTTTTTTTTTTCAATTATTCCTCATTATTGCCTTCTGTCTTTATAATGGCTACACTATCTATTTATGCACACAACACCTACTAGTAGAATTCTTTTGTTTATTGGAAAACAATTTGTTCGTGAAAAATATTTATTGAAAAAAATTTTTACAAAAAAAATAAAATATTTTTTTCTTTTGTTAAAAAGTATTTTCTTAATTTTAGTTATTGTCGAATTAAATTAAAATAATACATTCAAAAATTTTAATATAAATTAATTATTATTATAGAGTAAAATGTCCAAAAAAAAAATAAAAAGCTTCTCACAAGATAAAACAAAATTTTCCACTAATGACTATCGCTATAAGAATGAAATTGATTTGCAATCAATAACTGATAACTAGAATAATAATAGAGTTAATTAGTGATTAAAGAAAGTTATGATAACTCGAAAATGACCCTTTTTCTTACTAAATCACACTCTCTTTCTTTAACTGGTTACAATGTTTGAGAAGACGAGGGACAATTGTTTTCTTAAAATGACACTGTTATTTTTCATTAAATTTACAATTATTTTTCATTTATTACACCTCTCTGGTTTGTAAAACACAGAAAAATAAGAAAAAAATTTTAGAGGAAAATATTATAGGGAAAATAACAAGCCACCCTTAACGGAAAATAATCGTGGACTTGTAACAAACTGACGGACTCTTAACCAATTACTGCCGCGCGCCAACAGCACACTAAACAGAATTTTAAAACAGAGAGGAAGTTCGTTTTACGCAGGAAAAGTGCTTATCCCTCTTCTCTAGGTGTAACTGCCGGCAGTTGGACACATTTTGACAAAAGTCATCACTTCCTGACATTTGTTAATCCAATACAAGCGGTGAGCATACAGTCAAAATACATGACAGCAAACCGAGAGAAACTATGTGTGGACCATGGCCTTGGCATCTAGAGTACAGCTTTCTAAACGCCATTCATCACCATTTTCTTGACTCTGTCGTCCCTTCTAGACAGTCCCATCTCTCCTAACGTGTAGAACATGCCCACAAAAAAAAAATAAAACATGGGACTTCTGTTTTTTCTGTGTCCGGTTAGAGAAGATCTTTCTTACTAGGATTTGGGAATGCGGAAAGTTTGGATTTAGAGTTGTCGCATCACAACTCGATCTACCAACTCGACCTAAAGCCATTTGAGCTTAGATGGTATGCAATCAAAATGTGTACAAACTATTATTTTATCTTACAAATTAGCATGCAAAATTGAAACGTCTTCAAACTTTTGGCATATCCTTGGAATTACGAAATTGGACCAAGAGAAGTTATTTTCTATGCTACCAGGGGAGCCAATGGAAGACATGGCATCCCTTTTGCTCCATAAGTAAGTAGTCTATTCCATGCAAAGACAATTGGGGTTTTTGGCATTATCTCACCGGCAATCACATTTCCCCTGAGGCCTGAGAATAAACTTATCGTAAAGGAAAAGGATTAAGAAAAAATGCTCAAGAGTAATGGGCAGATTTCAGAGTAGAAAATCACAAAATCCCAACTGCGAGCCTCCCATAATTTAGCTACATTTTTCTTTCCACACGAACAATATCGAGGTGTTGGGTTACAAAGAAGACTTGGTGAGTTGATAAGAGACAATTGGTTAAATATCATTTGCTTTAAGAGTACATTTATATGGAAGGCAATTAATTTAACAAGCACACTTTGGCCTGAATTTAGAAACTCATTTCCTTGATAACCTTTTTAGCTGTACTTGCCAACATCAGAGCTGCATTTTCTTATATGGAAAGGGTCGATTGAGACCCCATAACAGCCTTTACCTCTTTAAAATCATCATAAAAATGGAGCTACCCAAACAAAGTGTATTGACCTTTGCTTTTCCTGGCGTGGCCGCAATAACAATGACGACATCCCAAACCGACACACAAACAATGTGGCCCAGCTTTGCAAATTTGGAACCCAGCCAGAAGAATCACAACGGCGTTTGAAATTTTAGGCATAGTCTGAGCTGAAAGTGCCACTCTGTAGGTCCAACGACCAGACAGTGATTGATGGGTTGGAAACCACTAAAAACTAATTAATAAAATATACAATTATTAATAGTAAATTATACCATAGACATTTTTTTTTTTTTCTGAATTCTAAATCTTGAATTTTTAAGATGAATGTTTGTTGGAGGAGAATTGATAAGTTCTACAAAATAAAACTCCCTTCGCTGCACTCTCTTCTACTTTCTTAACAAGAAAAGCAAATATTTATTATTTTCTTCATTTCCATGTCACCCATATAAGAAATTAAGAATTAGAAAAGAATAGTTCTCTTCCCCTTAACTTTCTTTTCCTTATTTTCTTTCACTCAAAATAAATTTTCCTTTTTATTTCTTTTATTTGTTTTTAATTTATCGTGACACTTAATGAATGTGAGTTGTATGATAATGATAGTCCATTTTTCTTTATAAATCACATGCTATCCCCTCTAAAATTTAAATTTTAGGTCTTTAAAATAAATATCTAAATGTTTAATTAAAATGAAATTTACCTCGAAGAAAGTGTTGAATTTGACCACTCAGTTGATCATTGGGCGAACACGTGCTGCTGAGTGGAAGCAAGTGGATATGCAATTCAAAAGTAGAAGAAGAAAAAGAATGACGAAAATGTCACTACCGCCTTGCTGGGGAAGGTCCCTATTCTCAAACACAAAGATATTATCCTTGGGCCCCACGAGTAACCACCACAAAGCATAGCCCAAAAAAATATATATATATATATATATATATATATATATATTTGTATTATCTCAAAAAATATATGGTCTTATTTTTATTTTTTTTGACTCAAACGTGGGCCACTTATATTGTATATCAATGAAATTTAGATTGGTTTTGTTAGTAATATTAAAGTTGATTTCAAAGTTAAAGATTTCCAAATTTTAATTTTAATTAAAGATAATCGGTTAGTTTTTTGAGTGATATTGATTTTTGAACAACGCATGTCTCAATCAATTTGGTTTATGATAGGCACATATAAATTTAATATAAGATTGATTTTCATTTTTTGTTGGAATTGTGGACGGTTAAATTGGAGGCATACTTCATATTAATATATTATCATGATTTTGCAAGTTGCGTGCATCAAAGGATCCATTATGCAAGTGGTGTCATAAAAATGCATATCCTACCTATTATTGTCATAGGGTAATGCATATTAATTAATTTAATCTCAAGATTTTTATGGTCAAAGACATAGTTATCTATGTGATTAAAGGAATTCATAATGAATTTTATGCCTTTTCCATGGCCTAGTCTCGTAATTAAAATGTGGATCAATAAGGTAGATAACATGCTCATTCCTAACTAAGTTAATTATCAAATTAAACTATAGAATAAATCAATTCTACCACATAATAGTAAATCAAAATAATTAATGAATGGCATATAAAATTCTTTTTTTTTTTTGTTTTTGTCGCTTCAGCATTTAATGTTTCATTTGATACATTACATTTAAGATATAAACTCAACCTCCCTAATGATTTTTGTAGCACTTGTGATTGTTAAGCTAATTAGAGAATAAATTCCAACCACAAACTCAACAAAACCTAAAAAAAAAAAAAGTATAACTATGAAAAAATTAACTTTTCTTTGTATTTAATGCCATAAGCATTCTCAGATCAACTGACGCAACTCTCGTTAAATTAAACCAAAAGACTTCTTGAAATAAGGAAAAATTGGAGAAAAGCAGTCAAATACTTAATTTTTTTTTTTAATTATTAACAAATTTATTACACTATAAATTATACAATAAAATCTTTTTTAAAATTATTATCTAAAATTTTGAAGATATAATTTTAAATTTTTGATCACTTCCTAAATTTGAGTCGCAATCAATTGAAATATTCCCAATTCAAATTCAAGAAATGCTTATAATCCAATTCTAAAATGGATTGATTATATAAAATTAAATTAAATTAAATAATAGACTAACACGGATTATTATTACGCAAAAACACATCAAGTAAATCAAAAACCCATATCGCCACGTGTTATATATATCTAAAAAGAAAAAACACCGAACCTTCGCCCGTTGTTGACTAACTCGAATACATGACGTGACCCAACATTTCAATAATTACAGAGGCCCCTTCGAGAATCACAAAATTCCAAAAATCGGCCCTCAAAAAACCCGATCTATTATTTTTGACCCCCCAAAAAAAAAGCAGCACTCGGTTTTGCATTAAAGTTTCCCTCAAAAGGAAAAAAATAAAAAAAGAAAAACAACGCCCATCTCTCTCTATCTCTCTGTCCCTCTCCCTCTTTCTCTCTCTCTCTCTCTCGCGGCGGCGAGATTTTCTTTTTCTTTCTTTTTATTTTTTGGTTTTTTTAATTTAATTTTTGGGTCTTCCCTGTAATCTTATCATTTAGTGACACTTTCCTGCGCTTTCTCGGAAAATTCAGCGGTTTTTTCTGGTCCAATCTAGGGTTTTCCGAACTGGGTTTTCTATTGTTATTTTTCGCGGATGTCTAGGTTTCGAAGTTTCTGATTTGTCACCAATATTGCTCAATATTCGATCTCACCTCCTCTTTCTCTCTGAATTGGGTTTCTAATTTTGGGGTTTTTTTTAGTATTTTTCTTTGTCTTTTTTCTTTTTTTCCTTTTTTGGGTTCGATTTTCTCGTATCGAGATATGGCCAGTTCAGAGGGATTGAGCGAGTTGACGCCACCGCCGCCGCCGCCGCTGCCACCATCGCCGCCGAAAGATGGCGATGTCTCTAGGCCGATATCGGAGGCAGGACCCACCGAAGCCGATGAACAGAGGAACGAAGAATTGAAGAAGGTCTGGTTTTTTTTTTTTTATTTCTTTGTTTGACTAGGAATACTCCTTTAGCTAAATACGGATTGCTAGCAGGGCTCCTGCTTGAAATATGGAATTAACTATTTTTTTTTATTTGATAATGGAGATGTTGTATTGGAAATTATGATTATTTGTGTGTGTGTGTGTGAAAGTTCTTGGCCGATTGCGAGCTTTATGAGAGCGAGGAGGAAGCGACGAAGAGGAATCAGGTTCTGGATCGCATTAGAAAGGTACTGTGGCTGTGGATTTTTGTGAATTAATTTTTGAATGAACTAAAAGTTTTGAGTCTTGACTAGTGTTTTGAGAGATATGGTTATGGAGTTTAATGTTGTGTAGCTATACTGTGACTGAAAGAATTAATAGGTTATGGTTGATTTTGATGGATTCTAGATTTATTTTTGTACCCTTTATTTACAACATTGCAAAACAGTGGTATAAAGTGCTTGAGGAGTCTTGTTGCCTGTGTTAAGCTAATATATGTGGTTTTTGTGGTTGGGGATCTATTTTTATGGAAGGAATTGTTCTGCATCTGGTGTTAGTGGGAGTTCAAGCTAACTATTATTAAGAGACAGAGAGAATTTATGAGAGAGAAACTGAAGAATCTAGGGGAGAAATCAATATTGATGATGTGGAATTGGAAGTGTGAGAAAGATAATCAAAAGGCTAACACTTGATTAACCATTCATAGAATTCTAGCACCCACCAGAGACAAGATAACAAGTCTCAATTAGGGGATAATCATTGATAATAAATAGATTAATATATTGAATAGACTGACAACAAATTATACTAATTTGTATTCCTAGCAAAGACTTACTAGTAAGAAAGTAAATAAACAAGATACTCAGATCTCTAAACTTGATCCAAAAGTTACTCCCTCAATTATATCTTAACTAAAACTGCTAATTATGCTAAACTGCCCTTAATAAAGTAAATAAACCATGGGATAAGGATAATCAAAATTACAACAGACATTGTAGAATGTTAGAAAATAGTAATTAATCTTCATCTTCATTAATCCATAACAGTATCATATATCTTGTTGCTTCTGCATTCATCAAGTAACCAACTAACAGATTTACATGTATTGCCAATGACATGTCAGGGTTCTCAGCATATGGCACACTAATATCTAAGCTAACAGAACTATAAAAACATCCAATAAACTACTGCCACCTGTCTTCTACTTTGGTGGAAAGTGTTTTCCTGCTGTTGCACATCCTGCCAAAGCTAACAAATCTGTTGCACCATTCTGGGAACCAGCTCATACATTAGCTTCTTGCAATTGATTTATAGGACTCTAACACAATCGGGGATTCAACAAAGAATGGAAAATTGAGGAAACAATCTGAGGCTTTATGTAATGCTTCTGAATTTTGTCTAAGTTTTTGATATATGGTACTTTTGTAGCAGGTTCAGGGTTGTCATTTGCTCACATTTATCAATGGAATAATGTTAATGACAACTTGATGAAACATGAAGTGACGATGTTGTGAATGCCGCAATGATAATCACAAACAAGGAGGGTTGAACTCCTTGTAAACAGTGTTAGATAATGCATAGTTCCTTTTATTTGCTCAAAGTTACTCTGTTTCGTTTGCACACACATGCAAATACAACAGCCCTTGGTCTCATTATCAACTTTAGAGAAAATATGGGTATCAATTAATGCATGTTTGCTCTCTGTACTATGGATGCATGGGCACACCAATTAACTTGAGTATATTCATCTTTCATTAAACCTTCCCATTTGAACTACAATAAAATTGTACTCTGTAAATAAAATGAAAGAAATTAAAAGTGGGGCAACGAAGGTTGGCACTTCAAAGTAGAAAGCTGCATGTATTCTGAGGGCCTTAGTTGGTACTGAAAATTATGATTGTTTCTTTACCTTGGATTTAGAGGATTATGTAGATGTTTAGTTTGCTACTCGTACTAGTAGTGGAAAATGTGCATTTGGATAAATTTTGGATATTGGAGAACACAAAGATCTAAAGCTGCCATTAGAAATGTACTCAATCTTTGTCAATACTGTAGTCCTATGTAAACAATTGAATGTTTTTTTGAAAAAGTTAAAAATCTTAAGATAGTCCTGGTTCCAATACTGTTCAGCACTGGTGATTGTTTATCGTCACTCTTGTTGCTTCTTTATATGCGTGTCTTTATGCAATGTCTTGGCAAGTTGACTTTTTTTTTTTTTATTCATACTGGCTTTTGGTGCCTAAACATATATCTTCTCATTTATTAATAATTTTTTTAATAACTCTATTCCCTGTATTAGATTGTGAGGGATTGGGTAAAGCAGCTTGCTCGCTTGAGAGGATGCACAGATCAAGAGGTGGAGAATGCAAATGCTGTCATTTTAACTTTTGGATCTTACCGTCTTGGGGTATGTATATCTCAGTTGTCAATGTTGATTTGTGGATTTGTCTCCCTTTGATTGGGACAAATGCTACACTCGATACCATCATGCTAGTGTGTTGAGATTGAGGAGGGTGATTGTCCATCCTATTTATGCTAATATCTTGTTGAGGATTTCTTTTTTTTTTTTTTTTTCTTTTTTCAATTTTTTTTCATTTGATTATTTTATGATTTTTGCTCTTGTGGTGCCGATGAGGTCTGCCTTAAATACATGAGCATGACAGGTACATGGTCCTGGGGCTGACATAGACACATTGTGTGTTGGACCATCCTATGTGAACAGGGAGGTAACTAATGATTTTAAGGCTAAAAACCAGTGATTTATATTGCTAATCCTGTGCTCATTATGGCTGAATCTAATTCTTTGGCTGTTTTTACCAGGAAGACTTTTTCTTTGTATTGCATAGCATCCTGGCAGGTGTGGAAGAAGTTACTGAACTACAGCCAGTTCCAGATGCTCATGTCCCTGTTATGAGGTTTAAATTTGATGGAATATCAATTGACCTTCTCTATGCAAGTATTTCTCTTTCAGTGGTACCAGAGGCGAGTGTGATTCCTTTTTATGAATATGTACTTTTAACATTCTTCCAATGTGTCATTACAACATTGTCTTTTAAGCTTGTCAGGATTAGGTACCGGATTTTTAGTAGGCTTTCTATCTCCTTCAAATCATGAAGCTTCTGTAATATTTCTAATATCTCTAAAACATTTGAATCTATCCCTTGGATACATATTGTAGGCATCACTTGAGTCATTATTCAAAATAAGAGTTCTAACTTATTTTGTAATAAGTTGTGGCAGTAGAATATAATTTGTTAGTGCTTCATATGCTATCTTCTTGGTTGGATACATTTGCCACTGATTTGAATGCTGTTTTGATTTCTACTTTGTGGCATTTTTTAAATGGGCTATTTGGATATATTTACTATTTTGTTCTTACATTTAAATTTACTTATCTATTTGTTTGACAGGATTTGGACATATCTGACATTTCTGTCTTGTATGATGTTGATGAGCCCACTGTTCGAAGCCTGAATGGCTGCAGGGTAGCTGATCAGATTCTGAAACTTGTCCCTGTTAAGAAGGTGAAGTGCTTCATATGTTACTTAAGAAAGATTAATATTGCTTTTTTCTGAATCCCTCTATGCAAGTAAGATTCTTTTCTAATTGTAGCATTTTCGCACAACCCTTCGATGCATTAAGTTTTGGGCTAAAAGACGTGGCGTTTACTCCAATGTGAGTGATTCTGTCTATTTGCATTTTTCATAGCAATCTGCTTTCTTTTTCTTTCTTTTTTGAACAATTTGATCCTTATAATTTGCTACTGTTAAATGAATTTTACCAGGTGACTGGCTTCCTTGGTGGTGTAAACTGGGCTCTTCTTGTAGCTAAAGTGTGCCAGCTTTATCCGAAAGCCATTCCTAGCATGCTTGTATCAAGATTTTTTAGAGTTTATTCCCAGTGGCGTTGGCCAATTCCTGTCATGCTGTGTTCCATCAAAGACGAAAAACTGGGATTTTCTGTCTGGGATTCTCGTAAAAATCCTCGTGATCGAACTCATCATATGCCAATTATAACGCCTACTTATCCATGCATGAATTCTAGCTATAATGTCTCAACAAGTACCCTTCGTGTCATGATGGAGCAGTTCCAGTATGGTAACAAGATCTGTCAGGTAAGAGGTTGGGTGCTGTGCTAATACCTGGCATATTATGTACTTGTGAGTGGTCATTGATCCTTTGTTTCTGTTACTTAAATTCAGGAGATAGAGCTGAGTAAAGCCCGATGGACTACTCTCTTTGAGCCATACTTGTTCTTTGAAAGCTACAGAAACTATCTGCAGGTTGACATATTTGCAGCTGATGTGGATGACTTGCGGGCTTGGAAAGGCTGGGTGGAATCTCGTCTGAGGCAGTTGACTCTAATGGTAATATTTATGCCATCTGGAATTTTCATAATGGAATTATTATGTGAACAAAAGGAGTGTCTACCTCATTTTGCTAAATAATGTCTGCAGATTGAGCGAGATACAGATGGGAAGTTGCAGTGTCATCCTTACCCTCATGAATTTGTAGACACTTCTAGACCATGTGCCCACTGTGCCTTCTTTATGGGTTTGCAGAGAAAACAGGGAGAGGTTGTGCAGGAAGGTCAGCAGTTTGATATCCGCACAACTGTAGATGAGTTCAGGCATTCCATTAACATGTATCAGTTTTGGAAGCCTGGAATGGATATCTTTGTATCTCATGTTCGTAGAAAGCAGATTCCTTCCTATGTATTTCCAGATGGTTATAAGCGCCTTCGGCACCCTAGGTTGACAATTCAACAGCCGTCTGATAAATCATCCTGCATTGATGATTCTTGTCAGAATGGACGTGGTGACAAATATCCTAAGAGGAAACTAAATTCTAATGGAGTAGATGTAAAGCAAGATATGCCAAGGAAACGAAATTGTAGCCCTAGTGAGCAAAATTCAGTTTCTCCTGACTCAAGTCTCAAGTTCAGTTCCGCATCTCCTGCACGAATGGTTTTTGATGGAGGGAATGATGCCTGTCAAGTAGATGGCTTGGGTTCTGGCACTTCAGCAAATGTGTCTACAGGTAAGGAGTGCTTGGAGGTTGATGGAATGTCCAATGCAGAAGCATTTAGCTCAGAAATGAAGATGCGGTATGTGAAGGATGTTGAGGAGGAGGCTGGCCCAAATTCTAGCAACATTACATCAACTACAAGTGGGGTTGGTTCATGCAATGCTGTTGGAAATGAACCAGTGGCAGGCAGCAGTGAGGAAAACAATGGAAGCATCGAAGGAAGTAATAACCTGGGGTCCTCTCATACGTCTCGTGATGCTGATTGTGACTCACTTTTGGAGAATGCTTGTGCAGCAGGGAATGGAGCGTTTCAAAATGGGCTGCACAAAGAGTTAGAGGTTTTTGATATAAATACCTTAGCTCATAATTATTTTGTTTTATATTTCCACATTTAGTTTTCACTTACTATGTTGGATTTTACATTACCCAGACGTTTTTCATGTTGCTGCCGTTTCATGTTGACCAAATTTATTCTTCTGTTGGTCAAGTTGTTTGTTCCTCTCTAATGAACAAAACTAGATGCAGTAAAAGTAAAATTATTGACTGAAACACAAATTTTCTCCTTTATGGTAGGATGTAAGCAAGACATGAACATGGGATTAAAAGGCTTATGCATGTTTGATACTTTGAACATTCTGAACATATGAATTTATATGTCCAAGTTGGAGTTAGGATCTACACTGAGCACTGACCTAATCTACCTAATATTTGTCTTTTTTTTCATTTTTTACTTTGTATGAAGCCAAATGCTGCAAGTGGGATCATATTAAACCCTGTGGGAGTCGACCCAGAAGGAGGTAAACAAGTGATAAGGCACGTGTATTAAATTCTAAAAAGCCCGCTGCTTATATTCCCTTGTACAATATTCTTCTTTATACTGTTCCTTCTGGTTGTTTTTCTGGTTGCAGGTTGGGTATAAGATCTCCAGCATGAGACATGGGAAAAAGATATGCATGCTTTCTTTCTATCATGTTGTGGCCTAGAGAGGAGACTGAAAGCCAGCAGTCTGGGTAAGTGTTACATTAATTGCTGGCTTTCATTTCTTTCAATTTTTTCAGGCAACCTTGGCTGTCTACCATGTGGACGGGGAGACCAAAGGAGAACGCTAAGTGAAGAGTTTTGGGAAGTGTATCATGCCGTATCCTATGTACAGTATTCGTTCTGACTTTTGCGCCATTCTGCATGAGCAGTGCTTGTTCCGTGTTCCTCAAGGTTTCTTTCTCAGACGTCCTACTTCTCTTTTTTCTTTTCTTTTTGATTCTCTCCTTGGTTTTCCAAGCGTTCTCCAGGGAGGGTGGGTGGGCATTATGGAGAAATTGAATTAGTTTTCTCCGGTTAAAGGGTCAGCATACTGTTTATGGGATAGCGTTGGTTCACTTGAGGCTTTTGGTATGAAGCTAGCAGGGATTGTACCTAACTCTTTGTAACCTTCTGTACCTTCTCTTCTATGTAATATACAAAGTTGATTGAAATCTATCTCTCTCTCTCTCTCTCTCTCTCACACACACACACAGTCATGCAAGCAAAGCAAGCACGCACGGACCATTTACATGTAAATCAAATGATGGTAAGGCTATCCTTGTTATGTAACTTTTTGCTGATGAAGTTGAGATGAGCTTGTCTTCTTATCAGGGTTGAGTTGTGATGTAACCTTTTCTTTGTTTTCGGCTTCTTTTGCTGAGGCCGCTGACCAACAGACAACTAGCCAACACCAAGAGTTAAAGGTTTTTCCTAGTTACAATTATCAATAATTAATGAAACTGAGCATATTCCATGTGGTTACTTGGTTCTGTGTTTAGCAAGAGATTGCAACATCAACCCTGATAAGTTGGAAGGAAAATTTGTGTGATATTTCGTTTAATCCCTTTGGTCAAGTGTTATTCTCACTTGAATCTGCTCATTACCCACAGGGCATAGCTTCTGCCCTTAAGCAAAATGTAATAAAGGTTTGCTTGGATTATTTTGTCACTTATATTTAAATCAAACTGATGGTGATGATTTGACTAATTTTAAAATCAGAATTGAATACTGAGAAAGTGAAAAATAGTCTATATAATCCTAGTTATATAGAACATTGAACCACAGAGACATAAAAAGTAAAAATATATATAAAAAAAAAAGAGTAATAATAATTTATGAGAAACTGAAAATTGCATGAATATAGCTAAATCACAAGAGGAAAACATTTCAAATATCAATTACTAATATTTGGTGACAACTCAGTCTAGTCTGGCTTCCAATAACCGCTACTGGCAGTATTATCAAATCACCATCTCCAAGTTGTCCCTTTTCAGCGTTTTAGCAGTGTCAGTTTAGATTAAAGATATTTAGTCAGGCTGCGCATTTGATTCCATTACTATAAATGACACTTCAATACTTCACTTCCCAAAACATTTTTGCTTATATACCCATTGCTATTGCAATCCCAATAATTGATTCTTTGAAAGTCCTAGTCTCCTAGGCACACTGAACATCCAACCCCAAAAGAGCAAAACATGATTCAAATTTTCCACTTTCTCCCCACCCAAAAACCCAAAAGGGAATCTTTAAATAATGTCCCTAAATAGCAGTGCTTTTCAAGGGCACCAGTAAAGAATAAGGTGTGCAAGCTTAACAGTACTTGATTCCTTCAATTAGCATTTAGAACTTGACGACTGATCAAAATATGCCAGTCATGGATCATGGTCACTTGCTTGGCCTCTCTAGTAATTCATTTTATTGACATTAATGGCCAATTAAACTAAATACAACTTGTATATCATGCTCAAAACATACAACAACCAAAAAATTTAAAAAAAAAAAAAAAAAAGGCTAAGGAGAGATCGAATGCAATAACATACAAGCTTAGATATGTGCTATATATATATACTGTGACTCGCAACAAGTTCAATACAAGTTAGGGGACACATAAGGTCAAAATAAGAACACAAATCCCAGCCTTCCTCTTTCTCCTTCAAACTTTCAGTGGAGAATCTTCACAGCAAAATTCATCTTGCATCACTTCAATGGTAATTTCACTTGTTTACCTATTCCAACTGAAGAAACACAGCAATCTCTGCTTAGCATCCAGTTTAAAATAAAATAAAGCCAGAGATAATTTGCTTCAAAGTCTTTGGCAATACAGTAAGATCACTTACTGCTCGAGGTAGAGACCTCGGAGCTCTTCAATACACGGAGCCTCTTCACGGTAGAAACAAACATGCTGAAAATTCAGAAGATTAGAGAGACCAGATTAAAACTTTGTTGCTCTCTGATAAATGGTGCAAAAATCTATGACTGTGATAAAGAGCCTAGAACACTAGTGAAAAAATCTATTAGTTTTAGAAATAATTACGTGATAAAAAGGGAATGATGAGAAAAAATTCATGTAAGCCGCCACTATTAAATGTGGGCTTTAAGGCCTTGTTATTTGTGGTGTTATGCCTCCATTTCTTTGAACTATCAGACAACATACCGTTTAGCATTACAATAGACCAATAGAATTACCGATATGCTGTGATTAAAGAATCTAATGTAAGAAATCCACTTGTGCTAAACAACAGAGAAGCATAGTGGGGTACTTTGCCTAGTGCTAGGGATATAATATGAGTGATCTAATGTCTGCATCAGAGATCCATAGTGATAAAGATGCTTACTGCCATGGGACATCCCCAACAAGCATCCTGTCCCCTTCATTATCCTCATAAACAAGTGTATATTCCCCACTTCCATCCATTAATCCTGTGATAGCTTTCTCTTCGTCCCGATTGTTCGTGATTCCACCAGCAGAGGAATCTCTTTGAGCTATACAGATGTCACAACAAACAAATCAGATGAAGATCAAATGTTATTGTGCGCGAAATTCACATCAACATATTAGGCACATGCATTCAACATAAGGGCATTCCGCCACTCGAGGCTATCATCCTGTGAGGGTTGGGGAATGGTCAAAATTTATGCAACCTTACAAGGAATCAGTTTCCGCAAAAGACATCTGAATACTATACTATTAAAACCTGGGACTAACCAGATCATAACTTAAGTAGTTAAACTACTGTTCTCATATGAATTGAAGTATATGTCATGGCCGGTGGAGATGACGTATTGGGAGCAATGTGTGAATTTATAAATGCAGCAGACTCACCTTATGCCAACCATCATATCAGATAATTCCCACACATATAAACATCTTTTTGTAGAATAAACCAAACTCATCATCATTTTTTATCCTAATTGCTCGGCGGTAACATTAAAAATGTCTAAAGACAAAATTATTGTGAAAAGTTAAGGTGAACAACCTGCAAGAAAGCCCCTAAAAAGCTCATCAACAGCAGTAGAGAGCTTTTCATAGCTGTCATTGGCTCTGAGATCCACTTTCCTTCCAATAGGAACGCCATCCATGTTAATCTTCACCAACCCCCCTTTACTGCAAGTTTCAACAGGCTTCTCACTGGCAATTTTCTTGTTTGAATTCCCATTTTGCGACTCGAAAGCTGGCTTAGAAGAGCTGCCGCTTGCAAGATTCTTCCTGAATGAACGAATTGGTGGCCAGCCCACCACTGGACCAGGAGCAGTTCTGTGTTCACGTAACATTCATCAAGTGAATAAAATGAGTAAAAAGTTTAGGCCATCATCAAGGGGGTAACAATTGGTCATGAGGCCTAACTAAAGCAGAAATGGTAAAGACGAGGAAGCATATAGAAATGTAACAAAGAAATGGAAGCAGAAAATGCAAAATCAACAGCACAATCATCCCAAGAAATCAGAAAGGAAGCAATAGCATAAAGCTATTAGAACAACTGGAAGAGGAAAACAAAAAAGGAACAGGCAATAGTTATGGTGCTAATGGATCACAAATCAACCAGTCTAGTCAGGTGAACATGTGAGTGAATATCCCTCGCAAAAATAATTACAAATGAAAGAGAGAGTGGTAAAAGACTGGATCACCTTTTCTGAGAGCTGTTGGGGGGCACAGCTGTGTTTGCAGCACTGTGCTGCATGTCTACCACTACTTTGGAACAAGAAGACTGTGAGGATTCTTTTGCCATAGCAGGCAGGTTCTGAGGGGGCACTGTTGATGATGTGGTAGATGGGAACGGTAGAAAAGCAGGCACCTTTGCCCTCTGCTGCTGCTGCTGTTGATTAAACCAAACACCACCAGCAGCTTGTGAATTCTGAGGTGAAGAAAACTTGTGTGCTGGTTGGTTTCTGTTGGTGAAGTGGCCAAGGGAAATAAGAGAAGACTCCTCTCTTTGTTTGTTGTTTTTGGAGGGCTCTTCAAGAGACCAGTCTTCACCAGGTGGGCCAAGCCTCAGTTCAAGTTTTTTATCTTCTGATGACCTATCATGGTGTCTCTTAACCAGCCATTCACTTTCTTCTGGTATCAAATCCAGCAACTGAGGACATGATTCACCATTCTTTGAACAGCCTTCCATTACCCCAAATAGAGTAGACTTTTTTTCTTTTTCCTTTTACTTTTAGCACCAGAAAAGAAGCAAGAAAACTGAAAAACCTCGCTGTTGTGAAAGAAGCAACCAAAAGTCAGAATCCCAACAAGCAAACGTAGAAGTAAAACTGAAAAATTATCGAAATATGACCAGAAAATGCAGAAACAAGAAGCCAAAACTGGCTTAATACCTATGCAAGCAGGCCTTAACCAGCATTCAAAACCTTGAATTTCCACATCCTTTAATCACCAAAAAGACTGCTTTTTGACCTCCTGAAACCAAAAAACAGATGGAAAGCAAAATCACAGAGGCTTAAGATCTCTCTATTTGTAAAATCCTAGCCACCAGAAACTCCTTAAACCCAACACCCCAAAAGAGAAAATATAACCTCCCTTATAGCAAAAACTCCACAAAGAGATAAGAAAAATGCCAAGGGCAAAGCTTTTTAACAAATCTAAGGACCAAAAGCAACACCAAAGTGGCTTGGTTCCTATTTGCTTTATACTATAGGAGGGGACAAGACCGAAAGGTGATTTGGATGTGCGAAAGCAGAAAGCAGAGACAAACGAAATGAGATAAAGAGGAGAATGAAGTGACCCAAAAAAAAAAAAAAAAAAAAGGGGACCAAAACTAAGAATACATATCGAAGAGAGACCCTCGATTTGTAGCTCAGAAAATGGAGAATTTGGAAGCTAAACGCAAGCAACCCAGTAGGCCTATAAAAATAAACGCTATAGGTTGGTCAGCTGAGGAAGCAAAGCGCCCTGCTCCTGCTGACCTTCCCTTAAAGAAAATATTCTCTCTCTCTTCTCTGCCCACACACGTACATCAACAAACGAAAGCAATGTAGCCTTATATGACCCCACTACCCCAAAACATCCCCTGTGCCAAACTTTGAGAGAGAAAGTGTCGTTGGCAGGAAGAGAGAGAATGACGAAAAACTGTGACTAACAAAGTTTACGACTTAATGTCACTTTGTTAATCAAGTTCATTAGGGTTAATCTTTGTGTGGGCATACAAACCCCGTCAAACATGCATTAGAAAATGTCGCTGCCGTCCCTATTAATTCCATCAAAGAAAGGAACTTTTGTTGGAAAACAAGGGGAGAGAAAAACTAGGGGAGAGAAATACAAAGAAACAAGCTTGCTTCTCTGTGCAATAACCAAAATAAGGAGACATTGTAAATGTCATTATATTATTTTTATTTCAACACCAATTTTATTATATCATTATAATAATTAATTATATATTTTAATTTTTAAAATCAGTCAAGAGTCAATTAAGATTTAATTACTTAATTACTGAAAAAAAAGGAAAAACTTAATGATTAATTAAGGCTGGTGGCTTAATAATGGGTTTGCTCTTGGGGGTTCAAAAAAATGATCCATGTGAGGAAAGTTATTAGTTTTTTAATTATTTTAATGCACAAGAAATAACCCTTTAAAACAAGTCCACAAAATAGATAAAAAAAAAAAAAAAGAACTTGAAAAAAAGAAAAGAAAAGAAGGTAATAGTCTAGCCTACACTCTAGAGAGGATTTGCATGATCCACATTTGCAGGAGTTCTGCAGTAAAAACATGCAGATCCTATGATCTTGTCTGCTCTGTTGGATCAGTGGGAAAAAGATCCCAAGAGGTTATTTCCATGAGATGATTGTGAAACAACAAGTTCTAGCCCTTGGATCCCTGAATTTTGTTCTGGGATTTGGGTCAAGATGGCAGAATCTGACACCGGGAACTTTGATCTCCAAAAGCCTGATCCCAGCAGGCGTAAGAGCCAGGCAGGCACTCTTTTCGTGCACACTGCTTAGAAACAGGAACAAGACACGATTCTCAGTTTATCACTTGTCTAGTCTGTAATAAGCTCATCAACACAAATTAACTCAAAATTGTTTTTTTTTTCTCATACTTTCACTCTAAATCATTCACAATCATATAAATTGAAATGTAAAAAATTTTTTATGTTATTTTTAAAATCATAATCTCATTTTTTACTAAATATTAACAAGTTAATTACTATTTAATACAATGTAAAAAAAAACTTAATTTTTTTAAAAAATATTATATTTTAGGTAACAAAAGTTAAACGCCCCTTAAAAATTAAAATAGTATTTTATGGAGGTTTCTTTTTTTCTTCCTGGCAAGTAGAAACAAAATGTTACAATGAAAAAAGAAAAAGTCTAATTTTGCGAAAAATTGTAATGTCACTTCACATCAATACAAGTCGCATTTATATAAGGAAATTGTGAATGAAATATCAGGCTGATTACAAGAAAAATTCTATGCATTTAGGGAGACAGAACACAGAGAAAAACACAAGTGGCGTACCAAACCCAACCAAACTTGCCTCATACGACCATACTGCCCTTCCGTGTTGAAATCAAAGAGAGTCTATATATATATATATACATATATATATATATATATTCCTTTTATTCTCGGTTCGACGTTTCTTTTTTGCTTTTGTTAATCACCAAATTGTTTGTGTTATTTCACTTCAAAACCCCCCCCCCCCGGCTTTGTTTAATTGATCACCTTGCCCTAAGTGCCAATTTTCTTGTGTTTTAAATGGTCGATTGAGAACAAAATGCGCCTGCAAATGCTCGGTAGACGGAAAATGTATTTATAGAAAAATTGTTTTGTGATGTTTACACATAATTTCTAAATTTCAATTGAAAATATAAGATAAACTGAGAAAACAACTGATTAACAACTTTCCACGTGCAGACATTTTAATCGAAGACTCAAAGGAACACAATTCACAGACAAGAGAGATGCTTGAAGTCACACAAGCAAACAAGCATCAAATGTGGTATTTTCCACATATGTCTACAAGTATCCAATTAAGCATCAAGTGTGATATTTTCCACATATATCTACAAGTATCCAACATATTTTCTCACAAGTTGCCATCATATCATTTAGGCACACGCGCAGTAGATAAAACCAATGTATGATTGAAAGTGATGCTTGTAATTGGGTGTGTGTGTGTGTGTGTGTGTGTGTGGGCATGTGACTGAATGATTGATTAAATCATGGGTCGCTATGCGTGGTCTATTTTCAATAGAACTTTGTTACCTAAACCCTAAACTATTAATGTTAAGGCTAAATGCTCCTAATATATAATAATAATATTATTAAATTTAATTTATTTTTTATTTTTTTTAATAATTTAAATTTTTAAATTAATAACTTTTTTTACATTATATAAAAATTATATAATATCTCATATTTAATTATAAATTTATACAATAAAATAATTATCATGATATTTTTAATTATATAAATTTTTATAATTACTTAAAATTTTAAATTATATAAATTTTTGTTAATTATAATAAGTTATTGTATATTTATAATTTTTATTATTAATTATAATTATAAACTAATTATTATAAATATATAATAAAATAATTATAATATTATTTCAAAAAAAATTGAAAATAAAAGACTTTAACCAGCTGTCTACAGCTAACAATGGGTTGAGCCGATGCTGCTTGGCTGGTCCAGTCTAGTCTGGTCGGATACAGAGAAACGTAGCCTACCCCTAAGCCATTTCGGGTTAGGGTGCGGCTATATAGCTCTAGCTGACCTGGATGATGACGTAATATTCGCTTAAATGTCCTTTTTTTTAATTCTCATTTTTATTTTCTTGGTGGAGCCCACAAAGGCCGGACCTTGTGCGTGCACGTGCGGGGAGGAAAACTTTTGGCTCCCGACCGAGCGGCATGCTTGAAAACCTTTTTCAGGCCGGCTGGAATGAATCATTATTATTATTTTTTTTTTTTGGGTTTGGATTTAATCGAAGGTTGTCCACCAAACACCACTCCCGTCATGGGGCGCGTGGAACGAGTGTGGAAATTTTTTTTTTACAATTTTTACTTTTTTTTTTACTAAAAAAAGTGAATGATAATTATATGTTCCGATTAAAAAAATATTTTTAAATTATTAATTTTTATTTTTTAAAAAAATTACATTAAAAATATATTAATAAATTAAAATTAAAATTAATTTATTAATATTTTTAAAATTTTTTATTAAAAATATTTATTATTTTGTATAATTTTTAAAGTTATTTTAACTATCAATCCATTAAATTTTCACATTATAATTTTTAAAAATTAGAGAAACACATTTTTAAATTATTAACTTTTTTTTATAATGTTAGAGAGATATTTTTTATTTTAATTTAATTAAAGAAATATTTATATAATTATTTTATTTATTAAAAAATTTTATTATTTTTATTTATTTTAATTTATTTTTAAAATATAATTTAAGGCCTTTAAAATAAAAATTTAAATATTTTATCACAATATATTTCATGAGAGTCATATTTTCAAACTTTTACAACACATCCTTATGACATGCAAAATTAGATGGTCAACAAGAAAATTTATTTTAACCTAAAAAAAAAAATTATGTTATAAGTCCTACATAAAAATACATGAAAATACCTCTAAACTCCCTCCTTAGATAATATAATTTTCTCCATAAATGTTATGCTCTATGTGATACATATTCATAAATACAATCTAAGTGTTAAATGAAACATCAAATAAACATGTCCACACTCGATTTTCGAAACATTTTCAATTTTACAAGTAAAATTCCCTTCTATTAAATTTTGTATTTTTATGAATAATATATAATATACAAATTTTTTTCTTTTTTACTAGAGATGTCTAAAAATTTAATTTCCATGTTATATCAATATTTTTAAGATTTTAGAGTTTGTTTGAGGAAAAATAAATTTTTAAAAGATTTATTTTTTAAAAAAATATATTAAAATTTTAGTATCATTTTAAAAATTAAAATATTTAATGTTGGCTAATAATTTTAATACAATTAATTGAATTGTTTTTATTAAAATTTTTAATATTATATTTGAATATTAGTTTTCTGTTATCCTGTCTTTTCGGTCTCTTTTTTAAAATAATAATAACGCTTCTAGAATGTAAAACGCACTTAGATATCTAGCCCACAGAGTCTCCAACAAAGAACCCATGTTGTCAACGAAAACTCAGCACATCAACCGTCGATTCATAATCAACGGTGGAGAGTCGGTCCAGGCATAAAGTGAAGCCAAACTAGTCTTGAATCAAAGGTCGTGTCAAAGGTGCTAAAATGGTCAGTACTTTTGTAACGATGCTTTTGTCCTCCTGAAGGATTACGGATAGGGTGTGAGAGAGCTCACTGCAAGTCAGAAGTGGCGCACTGAACGTGCCGATCATAGACACAAGAATCAATTTTGATGGGACCATCCTGACGGTTGATAGGATATTGTAATCGACTATTGGACTATTGGGCATGCTTCGCTCTCTTTGGGATGGACCCACATTGGTGTGGGGCCAAGCCTACGTGTTTTGTTTGTTGGGCTGTCTCCCCGTCCTCGTCGTTGCATTGCATAACAATGGAAAAAAAGAAAAATATATATATACAAATAATTTTTTATAATAAATTTAATTAATTTTTAAAATATAATATTTTTTAATATATTTTTTTAAATCTACCCTATTTTATACATAACATATTTTGATAATATGAATAAAATTACATTATTAAGTTAAACATATTATCTTAATATGTCATTTAAATTAACAAAAGTACATTAATAATTTTTTATTATAGAATAAATCTGTTATAAAAAATTTATAATAAAAAATTGTTATATTTTAATAATTAATTTAAATTTATTAAAATTTTTAAAATTAAAAATTTATTAATATAATCTGAGAATAGTTTGATTGGTTAACCTCTTCAAATGAATTATGAATATTCTAATCATATACTTTATTTTGAACTTAAATTAACTTTGAAAATACTTCTTTTAATAAAAAATTATAATATTCTCTCTTCCTCCTTTTTTCTTTTTTTCAATATTCCTCTTCCTGCATTTTTGTGGCCTTTCTTCCCAAAAGCTGAATATATTAGTAGTTGCAAAAAGAATAAAATTTCCCAATGCAGCTTAGATGGTCAAACAAGGAACAAGAGTTGAAAGTCACGACAAGGTAGAATTTTGCATTTTCCTCAAAAAAGCCAAGCAACCCTTTCACCAAACGCAGCGTTATTTGAAACAATGCTTTTGGTGTGTACTTCTTTTGTTCTCAACATCACTCTCTTTGCCTACCTCCGCCCCATACGTTCATGCCTTTCCCACTTGGTCAAAGGTCGACGAATATGCCTTAGATCATGGCCAATTAGCCAAAACAATCAATAATCATGAAAACCTTACACGAATGGAATTGGACATATGTAAAATAGACACAAGTCATATTATATTATCACAATTTCTTGTAAAAAAAAAATAAAAATATATATAAATTTTTATCTATTAACAAAATTAAAATTATATAATAGAATTAACTATTTTTATTCTCATAAATTTTTTACCGTGACTCATAATCAAAATCTAAGTCATTTAAATAAAATTGTGATGTCATTTGAAAGGCTATATTTTAAATTTTTTGGTTTATCATTCAATTAATTATAAAAATATAATTAGTGATTGTGATAATGTAACAATGATTTGCATCTATCTTGCAACAAAATATTTGCACCCTTGTAATGAAGCTTTAATAATAAAGTTTCGAATGATGATGATTATTATTATTATTATTATTAATCTTATTGATCTTATTGTATGACATTGCAATTAAAATTGTGAAAATTTGAAAGAAGCAATATTTAAGTCATAATTTAAAAGTAGTGGTCAATGAGAGTAAGTCCTAATTGAGCTTATTGCAATTTGAACAATTCACTTGAGAAGGCACTTTTTATCTCAATATAGTATATGTATCCCGACCATTTGACTCAAACCAATCACCCTTTAGTTCATGTATGTAGCATAAAAAATTAATGGACGACTTGTCAACAAAACCTTTAAAGTAATCATAGACTTAGTATTTGTTTCAAAATAAAATAAAAATATTAATTTTGACATAAAAAATTGAATGCATGAAATGAATAATTAAGTCCATAATTTCCTCATCCCGCCTTGCTTTTGGATTTATATAATTAAAAGAAACACGTATTTTTTTTTTACAAAAAATAATTATTACATTATCATGCAAAAAGAGAGAAGGAACATGGGTTGTTGCTTAGAATCAATATTCATAGTACAACCCACCAATGACGCAATGATATTGAGAGTCCATCATGATCAAAAACAAAATATTGAGAATCCAGTTCCCCATGTTTTTGAATTAAAAAAAAAAAAAAAAAAAGCCAACCACAATGGCGGCCAATCTGGCAACCATGATAGCATCACAATAAATCTACAACCAAGTAGCCATTGACTAACATATGTCCTCAACTCTGGCTGTTGGGGTGGCAGACCCCACCATTATATTCTTCTACGTTTTTATCACCTGATTACATTCAGTTGATAAAAGGTTTTGATGGAGTCATCGTCTTCTTCAATTTTGGGCGTTCTTTTTTCTTTTTTTTTTTAAAAAAATTTATTTATTTTAAATTATTCTCCTCAAAATGATTGCCTCCCATCACTAATCCTTCTCCATGGAAGTTCTTTCGTTCCTTTTCGTTCCCTTTTAACTTTTAGGCTCCATGCGTTGCTGATGTATGATGAGCAACATCAAGTTGGGACCCTCACTATGCCCTTAAAGATTTTGGGCAAATCCTATTTGATTTGCATGTTCGGACATTACAATTACGTACGTTACCGAGCATGTATCCTAACATACCTGTAAAATTCAAGGTTCCAATTTCAGTCTCATTATTATTAAATTTTATACCGAAAACTTTTCTTTTGGGATCTTGTTTTAATTTTAGATTGTGGCGCAGAAACTGGAACCAAATCTCAAGGCATTTGTGGCCTTTTTCATCATCCCTCACTACGTTATCGTCAACTTTGGTATCACCATCACTCGTTGTACCGCTTCCACTAGAATTGAACAATGAAGTTCACATGGGAAAAATCTTGAGGCCCAAAATTTTCCGGCAAAAGCATATAGATAGTTTTGTGTGCCAAGTAAGAACCAACTATTGCATGGACAACAAGTGCATTAATGAACTTAATTAACACAAGAGGGAAGAAGATTAGGCTTTGGGATTGGCAAATGAACTGTAAGGAGTAAGGAGCAGTGTAAAGATAGGGTTGTTTTATTGTGACTGTTGATTGAGATTGTCAATTGTTATATTGGGTTATTATCCATAAATTTTTCGTCTTTTTATTGGATTTGTTTGATAATATTTGTGATCATGATGATTAGTAGTATCATGAAGCAGTTGTCCAAAAGGTAAAGATGCTGATAATCACCACCATGGAAGCCTCTTTAGTTGACTGCCATTGGCTAAGGTGGACACTAAAATGGGGTTTTTGTCCATTAATTTTAGCCATTTTATTGGATTTGCTTGACAGTACATGTGGTTGTGATAATTAGCGGCATCATGAGGCAGTTGTCCAAAAGGAAAGATGCTGATAACCACCACCACGGAAGCCTCTTTAGTTGACTGCCATTGGCTAAGTGGGACGACACTAAAATGAGCACTCATATGATGCAATGCACACGTTTGGGGGCTGCGGGTTTCTCTTCAAGAGAAAAATGCTAAAGTTTAGTCTTTATTTGATATCCATTAATTTGATCTTTTAATCTAAGCACGCCACTAATGATTGGTTGTGGATTTAAGGAGTCTACGTGCTTTGAATTTAATTATGACTTTCTTTTCGGTTGATGACTCTTGAACCTTGATTTAGTCAAAATATTGCACAGTGTTACCAAAGCCAAATCTTATCTTTATCCCTTTGGCATGCGCGAGAGCTATAAAGCAATTGGAGAAACAATTATGAAGTGCTTAGCCATATGGATTTGCCAAGATTGTTGATTGCGACAACTGGGGCGATCTTCTCTTCTATTGTACAAAATCATGGGAAAATATATAATCATCATAATCATAATCATGACTATACATCAACTAATTATAAATATATAATTAATAATTAAAATAATACGAGATAATTTTTTAGATTTACATTCATCCCACATTAGAGAACCTCATTTGCGTAATCATTAGGTATAACTTAGCAAATTTAAAACTTGGGGTTAAGAGATAAAATTCAAATTTTAAATATTACAAAGAGATAATTATCTCTTGATTTATTTACAAAGAATCATCCTTTTATAACCCATCCCATTTTTATTAACTCTTACTTTCTCATCCCTTATAATAATAATAAAAAAAAACAATAGGCAAGGAGAAAGATTTTTAGAAAACTTGTACAAAGCCTTGCATGGATGGTCATCAAGATGGATTTGTACAATGACAATGATGTGTTAAAATAAAAAATAAAAAAAAAAGGGAAGCCTCGTCCATATTGGTGAGTCCAATAATTGAGAGTGTGTTGCAAAGCGTTAAACATGGGCCACAAAGCAATCTGGAAGTCTCAGAGAATCAGAATAGTATCCACCTTCTCTTATTGCAATCCTCCAACAACCCACCAAGCACACAAAGCAAGGTTCCAAGCTTTGCCAAATTCTTATTAAAATATAGGGCATCTTTACGGCTATCATAGTAAAGGATCAACATTTTAGAGCCCACGTATCTTGTTATTATTATTATTATAAGAACAACTTGCATGCTTTCTTACACCTCATGGATGGAACAGCTTTTGCATGTTATCCCCGGAAACCTTCTGTATGTTAACTGAGAAGTAGATATTTTGCAAGAAAGTAAAGAGGATTTGGAAGCACAAGTGTAAAAATGAGTTTATGTTGGATCCTACATTTAAACCTCAATTAACTCATTTCAACACTTATTTTATCGACATTGTGTACTTTGCCCCTGCCCTAAACAAAAATGTTTCGGATCCACTAAAGGGCCAGAAGGGACAATTACCACTATTCACCTAAAGTGTATTATTTTTCTTTTAAATTCTCAAGGTTGCCCCCCTCCCAAACATATAACTTGCCCTTTTCTTTGTCTCCTCTCTTATAAATTTTTCTTCCTGAAATAATCTTTTAGGTCCTTTGGATGACTCACTTGGCAAAATAAGGTACAAGCTTATAAGGAGGCAGTCAGGGTGATGATTAATGGGACATTAGGGAGTGCTTGCTTGAGGTGGCCTAAAGAAGAAATAATGGATGGACATTAGGGAGAGGTGTATAAATAGATAGAGGGGGTAAGCAGACGCATAATTTTGTCTCAAGATTCCTCTTTATCACTCAAATTCCTTTTATAACATGCAAGGTTTTTTTTTTTTTTTTTTTTTGTTCACTTGTCATTCCTAATTTAGAGTAATAATTAAGTGGATTAACTAAGCATCTAACTCAAGTCATTCAATTCGGGATTCTAGAGGTGTGCTTCCTCAAAAATTAGAAATAATAGAATTAAACTATGTTATAATTTATATTAATTTTATACAATTAGAAGAATTATAATGATGCTTCTTTTTTTTGGTCCCAAATAAAGAAAAACTTTTCTAAAGCAAATACAATGGTTAATACAAGTTATTTTTGACCTTTCTTTTTTTTTTTTTTTTTTTATAGAGGTCAGCTCAAATCGTAAACAATTACAATCTCATCTGTTATAGTTTTGGTAGGATTAGCAGTACATCTATAGTGCAAAATTAATCATTATTCTTTGCATTTAAATTGTTCACATATCTCTTTCTTATACTTTTTGTCAAGGATTTCCACCACAATATTTGAACGTGATCATGTTTCAATCATATTTTAGAAACATTAGTTGTGAACAAAAGATAAATGGGATAAATATTTCATGGAATTTCTATACAAAATTTAAAACTTCTTTTAATCCGTCCAATCCATTGACACTTTTATAATTTCTTCATGAATTTTAAGAAAGGGCAGAGAGAGATTTTGCATCGGGGAGTTTGGATATTAATCATATATTTCTTTGTCTTTTTCTTCACAGGTATTACTAAAATTCTCTCTAGATCGTTATATCATGACAAGATTGTATTTTTGTATTGTTATAGTTGCATGACAAGTTGTAATCCCTGACTTGGCGATAATCTTCAAGGCATGACACTTCCGAAATTTGTGAGAGGAAAGAGTTCCATTTTTTTTTATTTAATTTCAAATTTTTGGGCTTAAGTTTCTTAATATCTGTTAGTCTAGTGGGTTGAAATGGGAGCCGACATAACAAAGGCATTGGGTAGTAGTTGTGAAGACATGTCGCTATGGAGTAAATCTTGGTGGAAAGTCAAAGCAATTTTCTATCGTGTGGAAATAGAAATGGGGGAATCATTTTGAAACATCTATCATAATGCTTTATCACAACGGTGGATGGAATGGTCTTCGACGAAAAAAACAAAAATCTAATGAAATAGTCAATTAAGTGATTAGGGAAAAATAAATATCTTAAGTTATTCATTAGTGAGAAAATTAGAAAATTAAAAAAATATCAGGCGTTGACAAGCACTATAATTTTATTGGATTAATTCTTAATTTTCTTGATTGACTTGCATTAGTTTTGAAAACATCGATATTGGAAACAAAATTATTCATATAATTTTCTTAGCTAAATTTTCATTTACTTATAATTTATCACAATTTTTTATTTAGATTTTGAATATTTAAGAAGCATCAATTTCTATTTTTGAGATACTGATATTTTATTTGTCAGATGAGTCGGTGAAATAAAAAGCGTTAACACCAATTGCACTACCCCGATTACCATAGCTTAAAGATTAATCAATTCGCAACCGGTAACAATATTTTAACTAATTTTACTTTTACCTCAGAGAGTTGCGAGTTTGAAAATTTTTAAACTCCAACTAATTATTTGATTTGAATATAAATATCAAATCAATTCAAATTGATCCAATTGCTAAACGCAACAATCAACAAAAATGTAGAAATAAAATAAACACACCCCCATAAGACGTCAATAAATGGATTTCTAGGATCAACATGGAAAAAAGATTATAAGAAAACAGGTAGCCTTTCAAAGAACGTTAATACCTTATTTACTGAAAGTTATTACCTGAAAGAACTTCCAGTGGGATAGAACAAGGCACAGTCAAGAGGAAACTTCAAGGATTATCAGCAGCAGTCTCACAACACCAGATGGATTAGTCAATATCTCTGCTAATATCCAACTAAATATTTTAGAGAACATAAATATCTAGGATGATGCAACAAACACCGAAATAACATAGCATTCATTCCACCAACATCAAGATAAGCAAAGATTTTAAGAACAGAAGTATCGCAGATCGAGAGGATCGAAAGGAATGAAATTTATTAATTTAAATATATATCTCAACGAACAAGCTTACATGAAATTTAAATAATAATAATAATAATAATAAGATTTCTATGATTTCCAATCTCTTTATTTTCCTTTCATTATCTGCCTTTTATGGTATTGGAAAAACCTGCATATGCCTAGTGTCACTACAAACTGTATAAAACAAGAATTTGTGGTAGGCATGAACACGAGGGATTTATGCTATAAATTTACTATTCGACAACTTGGGTCAGTAATTACCAGACCAACAACAGGTTTTGCATTGTCTTTCAATGGCAAGACGAATCGTTCAGACAAGTCATCTTCAGATCCACTAAACTGGCCAGCATGATGGTGTCTTTCAAGCATATTGTCCTCATCTACTATTCTCACCATCCTTGACTTTAAAATATGACCCGTAGAATTTGACTTGCCCTGAAAGCAACAGAAAATCAATCAAAAGCATACAATAACAGGGATTAGTAAGCCATACCCCCGAAACTCCCTCCGTTGTAGCAGCAGTCCATCTATTCCTCAGTCAAAGTTGAAGGCACTGGGAAATGTTCGATCTTGTCTCCTGATCTTCCTTCTCTGGCTTTCTTCTTTTTCAAACCAGGCCTTGTGGGAAGGGCCTGCAACAAGATGGGATAGGGTGGAAGTCCGCCAGAAGAGCTGACATAATTTGTGCAATTTTCACAACAACAATAAAAGGGAAAATAAAAAACTAGTTTCCAAGTTGATACCACAAAGCAGGCCTCATCTTCATGAAACATGACAAGAAAATTCTCATCTACGTCATTGCCACTTACCTGTATGAGGTATTATGAAAAATTCATTGAGCAGTTGAACTATTGCATGCTAAAACAGCTAGAAACTCAGATTAAACATAAATCTCGATGGCACTCACAAAGCCAAGAATATGAGATTTCCTCTTTTTCATCATATATGTCCTTTGATAGCTGCCACCACAATGACAAATAAACAACAGCTCAATATGGTGAGAATAACACATTAGTACAGGATAATAAGAGGAGCTTGAAGACAGCAGAGCAGAGAATTTTAACAAAGTGTATCTATCTCATTATGATTAGGGCCCATGTATGCCAAAAATTTTTCTGGATTAGCAGGATCTGAACCTGTTGCCACACATGCTTTCATAAAAGCCTGCAGTTAAATTTGTGGAAAAGCTATTTTGTAAACTATCATTATACATTACAAGGATTAGTGCGGAAGGTCACAAAAGCATATGAGATCTCACAAGTATGTTAACCTAGCCTCTGAAAAAAGGAGGCACAACTAACGCAGCAAGCATATTCAGACCAATTCTGCATAACCAATATCTAGAGCAGTATTTTCACTGGTGCTGCTCTACAAGTTAATTTAACATCTATGATTCAAGGATATCACAAATATCTTTTGTTGGGGCTACCATTTGCTGCTTCTGTTAAATAATGTCACTGAATTAACTCACCTATTGCTCACAGGCATCATGAACAGATTCGTCCAACTTGATGTAAGATTCTAAATCAGCCATAGGAGCACCATCAAATGTCAAAACATGACATGTTTGTCTTGATACCTGGTATAATAGCATCATGAACAGTGCTCAATGATGGGAACCAATATGATTATTGGCTGCTTTTAAATGTAAATTCTGTCAGCTGACAGCCAAATCCTTCTGGCAGAAACTCCTAATTTTCCACAGTATTTGACACGTCTCAACCCTTCTACCAGACAACATGACCCATATCTGAAAGATAACAATGCACATAGACTTGGTCAATGACCCAAAAAAGATGTCATTTCTGGATTTTATTAATGCTACAGTCCATGAACTGCTACGGCATTCTTGGCAAGCAGTGAGGGTTGAGTGTTCAACCAACATGACTCATTCTAGGTGTCAAGAAACCATTCCACCTAAAAGTTTATATTGTTAGGTGAGGTCTAAAATATGAATTATATATTATACTTTAATACATCTCCTCATGCGAAAACTCAGCTCACTTGGGCTAGAAGCATGAACAAGCCAGGTTCACTTGGGCCTAAAGCATGAACAAACCAAGAATTCATAATTAATTCATAATTAAATATGAGAACAATGTAATTTGAACTTATAATTACTTGGTCATAAAGGCTCTCATACAATCTTAAGAATCATAACTTTTCCAGTCACCTAAGATTTTTCAACCAAGAATAATTAGAGCTCAAGCTTTTAGATTCATAGCCAATCCCACTCAGCATGTTAAGCAGAGGAAAATTTAAGCAAACATGTTAGATAGCCACATCAGAGTTACTATTGCAATCAACTTAATGAATTTGAAGCATCGAATGTTAAAACACTAGATATGCAACAATCTCACAGAACTGAACTCACTTTCAGTTATTCAGCAGAACAGATGAAAGCACCACAACATACCACTAAAAATAAGGGAGCAACGGCATAACATTAACAGGCAGTAATTTTTTGTTGGTTGCATGGACAGCAGGTAACTTGTTTGCCTCAAATGAATTTTGAATTGCCTTGATTTATCTCTCCCTGAGATAGTTATTAATCATTTGCAGTAAAGAAAAGTGAACAATTTTGTAGTTTCCCATTGCATTTCTACCACTTCCTACACATATGCACTTTGCAATAGACAAACCTATCATTGAGGTTCTCCAAAAGGCTGTGGTCCTCCATTTCTTTCATTTCTTTTGCTGGCTTTTGTGTTAGAGACTGTCAAAGGACATTCTACATGGTTGTGACAAAGCTTTCCCAAAGTTGTCAAGTATGTAGTAAAGTTCATGACAAGCTACCTGTTTGGTCAATTCCATGCTAAGACAAGAAATATACTGCACTTTAGCTAGCCAAGAAACACCTTTATCAGTGGGGCATTCTTTTTTTCTGATGCCATCCTTTTTACAGGGGTCACTACATCGTTACACAACAATTCGTCATCTTCAGGAGCAAGAGGTGGTCTAGGACCTTTTGGAGGACTATTGGCATGAATTCAACAAAAAGAAAAGGGAAAATCAGGATTGTAGTTCTATATGCCATTGGAAATATCCCCTCCCCAAGCCCAAAAATAGAATTTTTGGAGGTTGTTACTTGTATACGCTAAGATCAAGCACTTCAAGAGGTATTCCAAGATCTGGCTCTAGCTGTAGCTGTGGTTTCCACATTTTCTCCAACGATGTTACCATGTATCTTGCAAATCTGCAGGTAAAGATTGCCACTTTAACCAGGATGCTTTTGCGGTAGAGAGAAAATAGCATCTGAACTTGAGAAATGGCACTGAAGTAAATTTTCCAACTTGTACAACAAAACACTAAGCCTGAACTCTACAATGCTAATCTAGAAAATAAGTTTTAGTCACCATCACATCAAAGCTTTGATCAGCAGCCAAATGGAACTTATATGCCAAGAAGCTGCAGCAGAGGCTAAGCTAAAAAACTAAAACAGGAAAACTTAAACTCAAAATCACCAAAAAAGCCTATGCTCAGTTTGCTTATAACTGTCAGTTCTTTGGTCTTCCTACTTGTTACAGACTCATGCGCTGCTTTTATTTTTTCAGCTTATCTCAGACTTCCACTAAAATACTACCATGCCTTGATCACATGTTAATATCTACTTATAAGATGCAAATTATATTCCACCCAAGAGTTCAATATATCCAGTAAGTTTATACCATACAACCCACCAATTTACCATTCAGCCTCCATGGAAACACATCTCCCATCCCATTAAGCTTCTTCACAATCAGATCTCCATGCTAAGCAAGACAGAATGGCTCACTTGGAAAAAAATGGGAAGAAAAGAAGTGTCCTACAAACTAGATAAAAGATCCTCCTTTCTTTCCTTTGACTACTCTTTAAATTGGAATTCTTTTTTTTTTTAAGTAGTTGCAATGAAAATTTTGAATGTTTGGTCACAGATTTGGTACAATTCAGGCCATTGCTGGCTTGTTTGCTTTTGATAAATCATCTAAGCGCACAATAGCTAGAAATAAATCTCACTAATCAAAGGAAGAATGACGCAGTTGTTGACACTGTGGATGAAAGAGGTTAGCAACTTATCTGCATAGCAAATCTATATCTGATAAGTCTTTAACATACATCTACCAATTGCATGCACAAGGAAAACCCAACAATACATGTACATACCAATCTTCATCCCTGTTGAATTTCATAAGCTTCATCTGGGCACTTGGATCATGTAGTTCATTCCAGAACCTGCATGAAGCACATGAATAATAGTGTCAGTACCTAATGTAGGCCAGTAAGAATACACAAAGAGATGCAAACATAATATTTTCAACCAAAATATTGTTTGCCAGACATATAGCCAACCAGTTATGTTGCCAGAACTATATTGTTGAAAGTACATACAAAATCAAAATCTGGTAACAGAACCAACAGTCAATGAGATACCAGTTACACAATGCTGCAATAAGTAAAGCACACTTTTTAGGCTGTCATCATTATTCCCAAAGTCCCAATATTCAGAAGGACATCAACTCCTAATAGTTATGATGCAATCCTTTCATGTACTAATAAAAATGAAAATTAGAGACCAACCAGAGTGCCTCGAATTTAACTGCAGTTTTAAAATTCAATGCAATGAATGGAAACATTAAGAAGGACAGCAGCAGAAAAGCCATGTAATTGCACAAACCGTCTTGGTGAATTCTTATATTTCATCAACTCCAAACATATAAATTGCAAGATAGTAAATATTAGTATCTCTAAGCTACAGGAATTATATGTTTCATAAGAATTGTTGCAGGGATGCAGAACAACAGGCAAGTATTTGGTCTTTAGTAGAAATAATCCAGAAAGTTTTGCTGCATTTTAGACATAAACCCATGACCCTGCTTCGATCTTAAGTCGCTAAAACAGGATAATAAACATTGGACTGACATGGGTCTTTTTTTGCAATTTTGATGGGGAGACATAGGGAAAAACATACCTTAATACCTGATCTAACAATTCTACATGCATTTAAATTAACAATGCATGAATGTGAAATCCAGTTTCATTGCCAACATACTCACTTCATCTTGCACAAGAACGTTGTTGGCTTCTTCAACTTATTTTCAGCCCTATCTGCAGTTAGAAGTGGAATGGTCCACCTATTCCCCATTCTTGACCCGACCATCAAACCATGCCCCTTCTGGGCAGACAACATCTGGGTCTTTTGCAGAATTGAATTCTGTGACTCCTTCAACTGCTCTCTATGCCTCTCCTCCTGCCATTGCTTCTCAAACTCCCTCTTATTCCTCAACCTCCCTCTTATTCCTCAACCTCCTTTCCTCCTCAGTTTCCACTCCACCTGAAGTCCCATTTGCTTTATTCGCCACTGGAGGAACTAGAGCCTTATGGTGCTTTTGCTTGCCAACAACATCATGATTTGAATGCCTATGCTCTGTCTTTCCTCTAGAAACTCCTTTATCTCTTTCTATCTCTCTCTCCTTGGAAGGTGGTGGTGGGGAGGGGAGAGTGGGGAGGAGCTGGATGGTGTGGGTGGAGGTGGTATGGAAGAGCTAAGCGGGGATGAAGGAAGTGGAGGTGGGGGCAATGGCTGATTAGCATAATGAAAATACTGTGAAGGTCGGTTGTACATGGCAAGTGGTTGCTGCTGCAGACCTGCTGTGGTCGTTGAGGAACTGGTTGTGGTGGTGGAGGTGGAAGAGGCGGCTGATAGGGGTACTGCTGGTGGACTGGTCGTGGCGGCGGAGGAGGAGGGTAATGCTGTTGTTGTGGATAGTTTTGTGGGAATGCAGAAGAATGAGGCAGTGGTGGTGCCATCTGGGAATGACCTTGAGGTATTGAATTGGCCTCTGTTGCTGCTGCTGCTGTGACAGCGATGGCTGCCGCGGCTGACGAGGTTCTGGTTCGGTGGTGGTGGAGAGAATGCAGGTTGTGGAGGAACGGCCTGTAAGAGGCCATTGAAATCCCTTCAAAAACACAAAAATTTAGCCTTTACTCCCCAATTGTTCAATTTTTCAAGAAACAAAGAAATCAATCAATCAATGAAATAAAAGTTCCCTACTTTCCTACTTTGAACAACATATAAATAGCCCAAGAACCAAAAAATAACCCCATTCTTGATTTTTTTTTCAATAACTAAACCCCACAAAAGAGACAGTAGCTAATACTGAATTAATCACTAAAGATGTAATCTTTACTTACGCATAGACAAAACCCAGAAACCCCAACCAATGAGTACAAAGTTCTTGCAATGCAAGAACATCATCCATCAAACTGACCCATAAAACTTACAGACAACAAAAAAATATCTCAGTTGAATTAGAAAAATTTGTGAGAGAGAGAGAGATAAATAGAGAGAGAGGATGAGCAACTGGTGGGCTTTCTGTCGTCGGTAAATTGAAATCAAATTTATATCCATTTATAGGAAGAGAGAGAAATATAGAAATAAAAAAGGAGGGAGAAAGAGATAGAATATGTGTGTTTCTCATTTTAGTGTGTTTTTTTTTTTTTTTTTTTTTTTACGTTAAAGGCGATAAAATTTAATTTTTTTTATGTTTAATTTTATTTATTTATAAAATTAAGTAAAAAATATAATTAATTTACATATAGTATTATTCTCATGTGATTCGATTTTATCTCCGTTTAATAGAAGGCGTTTCTAATATTTTTACTAGATTTATTTTCTTGATTAATATAATTGTTGATACTTTTTTTTTTTTTTGAATTATAATTGTTGATGCTTGAGTGTCTGGAATTGAACAAACCAACTTAAACGCAAAGTGGGAAAGTGAATAAGAAAGATTAAAAATTGTAGGGAGTTGGGGGAGAAGGAACAACATTTTGTTCTTCATACGAGTAGGGAAAAGCCCTGGCAAGTAATATAGAATTATCCTAAAACCTTCCAAATAGAAATTGACTTTTAAAATTGTTTTTGTTGCCTATATAGATGTTTAGGCTCATGTTACAAATGGACATATATTGTTACACTTTTTTCTTTTTCTTTTATTCAATTCATGAAATGAAAAAAGAAAAAAAGAAACTCGCAGACTTGTTAAAAAAATTATGTTAATTTTATTATAAAGTGAATTAAATTGTCATACTAAATTTACAAAAAGAAAAAAAAAAGAGTAAATTTTATTGTGCTCAATAAAACTTATTAATCAATCTCATAATTATGTAAAATCAAAATACATATTTAGTTTTATTAAATATTTTAACTAAAATTTAAATCTATAAATTTTATATTTACTCGAAACAATTAATTCTCTGATCATTGAATTACAACATTAGTGGTATAAATTATTACTGTTTAATGGCGGTGGATGAGACGACGGTCTTTCATGAATCAAAAGACAAAGACCAACAAGCTCCTTGAGCTTGGCCCAATGACGAAATGGAACCTAACCTGAAAAACGATGGGGGAGTTTCAATCGGCTGTTGTCGAATAGCCTGAAGCGGTCCAACACGACAGGATCTTCACAATGTGAGTTTCGCATTAGATACTCATCTAAATTTTATAGTTAAAAAAAAAATTCTTATATTGAAATATCCTACAATGTGCCAGTTTTGTTGATATTTTTTGAGATAAAAGTCTGGTGTACGGACTATATTTGGATTGGCATCAGCTCAATCTTGGGCCTACGTTATGTTGCAGTGTTCTTTGACAGAACATTCAGGACAATGCGCAACGGCAGAGTAAGGCAAGTAACAAGCAGAACTTCCATAGCACTTCATTAATGTACTTTGATACATAGCTGATTAGTACACAGGTTAATTATATCTGAACCCACAAGCTTAGCTACTAGTCCAGCAAACCTCCATCCCCCCACACCTCCCCCCCCCCCCCTTTTTTTTTTATATAATCTGTGGGATTATTATACAGCAGCAGTACCAGATTCACCATAAAACACAGCTCAAATTCGTTTGTATGCAGCCCATATCTTCATGATAGCTTACTAGGAGCGACCTGCTGTTTCAATAGGCCCAGCTTGCCTTGCTAGCTGAATAAATAAGAATAAGAAGGCATGAAAATAAAAGTGTTATTACAAATGTGTGCCAAAATATAAGGTGAGACAATTCCCATAATAAAATATGAAAAAATGTAAAGGTACCTGAAAATAGGACTCAAGTTTCCTTTTCAGTGTTGCATACTCTTTCTTTACTTGTTGAAATGTTCTCATGCATCTGCTCGTGTGTATTCAAAATCCTCATTAAAATCTTGAGACTAATATATGACATTGCATAGGTGCATGGTATGCACTGTTAAGTACATTTTTACTACATAGCATGAATTCAGGCACTTGAGAGAAAAAGAAAAACAAGAAAAATGAATAATAAAAAAAAAAGTATGTGCATAGATAAAATTATTTCGTTGTGTTTTAAGATCACAAATTTAATCTATAAAAATAAATCTTTTATAAAAAAAATAAAATAAAATAAAAGGACTGAGTATATTTAATTTTTCCTAGATTCCACAATATGAAAGTATCTAACACCATGAGACTTTCATCGTGGGAAATTAAGAAGAGAGGCTGAATGAATCTAGGCCATTCATTATAGATGATTTCGAGACATAAAGTGGAAGAGGAATTGTTACCCTTCTGCATTTCCTGCCCTGCAATATTCCCCAAGGAGGGTGGACTGTGCTTTCACCTTTTTGGCTCCAATGCTGCACCCAATTGCCAATACAAAGGAATAGAGATTAAAAATTATTTATAAGAATAAAAAAAAAAAAAAGAAAAACAGATTGTTGTTGTCAAAGCCAACACAGAATATACTTGATGATACCATTAATAAAAATCTCGTTGTCAATTTGCTTTGATGTTCTTTTTATTAGCTATAATTACCTTGAGCAGCTTCCCTTGAACTGCTGCATGTAGCTGTCCAGCCTATTAAAGTCAAGAGGAACCTTCTCTCTGATGAATAGAATAGAAACAAGAATTTAATCAATTAACAACAACCATGGATATAAGTAATTAGGTGAAGAAGATGTTAGAAAAAGAAGAAATGAACAGCTAGAGAAAGGAGAAACAAAGTTTCAACTAACAATGCTTGCTCTATGTTGTGGATTAATCTAGCTGAATCTCTATAGTACAGTGTGACAACTTCCTCCACAAAATTGGGGTTAGCATCATCCTGGAGCTCCTCAAGCTGGATAAATTGTTCATCAAGAAATCCCTGAAATGGCATTATTAAGAGAAGATGAAGTTATAATTGGTGGCCAGTGTGGTATGGCATAAAGCTCATAAGCATGCATGCAAATAATTTTTGTATCAAACAGATGGGCATGTCACATGAGGGAGCTTGGAGGGCTAGTCTTAATTTAATAGTAAGGTTACTTTACTATGATACAGAGATCACAATTTGGAGTTATGGAAACAACTTCTATGTAGAAGTAGAGATAATGTTGAGTTCATAATCCTTCTCCAGGCTCCCCAATATGAGAGTCTTATGCAAGGGACACCCTTAGAGAGTTTCAACATGGAAACAGTTCAGGGATTTTTGTACAAATTCATTGTGTAAAAATTATGCTAGATAGTTGAATGCTGGTCTGCTTAAAGGCAACTGTTGGAGACAATTGTTGGGAAATGGAATCTGAGAGGGAAGCATCTGCAGAGGCAGTATATCTTTGAAGTTCTCACACTACTGTTTAGAACTTTTGGACTATGAAAAAGAGTGAGGCTTAGTGGGGAAACTTGAGAAACATTGTTACTCAGAGATTCCATAAATTCTGCTTGTGTGAATCAATTCACATCACTCTTTCTAGATGACCATTAGCAATTATAGAAAAAGGCTGAAGAAAATATAATATGTTGCTTAATATGCATTATCTATGCAGCTCAAGCCATTGGCAATTGGAAAAGCATAGAGAGAACCTGATCAAATAGAGATTGCCTTGTGAGAGCAACCTTTCTGTGCAATTGGTTCCTGTCCATTTTGCTGAAGGGATTGTTGGACAAAGCAAAGAAAAGGATTTTGAGAGAGTGAGACAAGAGAAAAGAGAGAAACACCTAGGAAGGCTTGAGTGAAATGCAATGTGGCATGGGGGGCTTTATATAGTAGAGAAAAGTAGGGAGATCAGAATATGACAAACTTCCTGCCAGGTGTGAGAATTCTAGGGAGAGAGAGAGAGAGAGAGAAGGAAGTGGTTTGTAGTATGCATGTGCAAACAAAGTGCAAAGTAGAGAGAGAAAATCTATAATTAGATTAAGATAAGCAAAACCTGTAATATAATGACACTGTCATATCCTTATCATGTAAAATGCTGAGAAGATTTTGTGAATTGTATTTCCTTTGATGACATAATATTATTAAATAGTTATGCATAGAGCAACATAAAATTATTTATTTGTTATTATTATTATTATTATTATTTGATACCCCGACATTAACATGTGACTCATGTTATGTAAGCATATTCTGTCTAAATGAAGATTACATACATGCAAGTGACACAATTCCAAGAAAATGTAGTTAGAATTGTCAGTTGTAAAAAAAAAAAAAAAAAAGGACTATAAAATCCTGTTCATGGATATCTCAAAAATTTATATTTAACTAATATTCATTTTCAATCTGTGATGCAAGTTGTTTAAGGTAAAGTCGTTTCCAACACGAAATAAAGCATCGAAAGTTACCGGAACCAATCAACCTTACCCATATGTTTTTCTTTCTTTTGATGGATACCCATCTCAATTATTTTCCAAGCTATTGTCAGAAACGCCATCCAAAAGTCTCTTGCACCTTTAAATTGATTCTTCCTACATCCTAGTATTAGGTTATGTCCAATTCAAGTTTCTATCCACTCGAAAACAAAATATCTCCCTTCATTTTGACTCGCATGCAACCCATTTGATGCTCTTCGAGCATTCAAGGCCTCAATTTGTTTGTTTGTATTTTTTTTTTTTTTTCCTAAAAGGAAGAATAGCCTACCTCATGTCTTCCTAGAGATGCTATTATAGAAATGATAAATTATTTTTGTCACTCAAACTTATAATATCTAAATTATTATTAAATAATTTTATTGTTACACATGTATATATCACTTAATACAAATTATTGCAAAAAATGAATTATAATAAAAAAGTAATTTTATTTGGAAGAAAAAATGGTTTTAACCCGTTACTAAAATGGATTTAGTACGTTGCAAATACATTAATCAAGTATTATAACATATAGATCAAAAAATGATTCTAGAAGTTCTTGGCTCACCTGGTAGATTCAATGACCAAAAACAAAAAAAAAAATTATTATTTTTATTTTTACTAGATCAAAGTGGAGACTTTGATGATTCTGTGAAAAGAAATTGTCCGGACAAACTTTTCTACATCGTTGTTATTCCCGTTTATTCTAATCGAACCCAACAAATCTTTCTTTAGTGAATGGGATTTCATTAACTTTTAATTTTAAAAATAATTTTTGTACCGGTGAATTATAATTAATTGTTTTTTTTTTTTTGTTTAAACTTCTTAGTGGTTAACCAGCTTTGACTCCGTTATATATGGTAAAGAAAGAAGTGGTTATCAAAATACTTGGTGTATTTTATAAAATATTTCATTAAAGTTTTATTTTTAACATTTGGTTTTCATAGTTTTTAAAAAATTGTGACCACAAAATAATTTAAATCCAAGTATTTCAATATAAAATTTCAGTGAACCAAAGTATTTAATAAAAAATTCTCCAAATCATGTTCAGAAATACCAAAAACAAAAAAAAGAAAAAAAATTTGAATTTCACTCTTGAACAGTGATGATACAAGCGGCCGTGACGAGTTCTTTCTTACTGCACCATTGCCAACCTCAGACTTTGCAACCAAGAATAGCATCAACGATGGTCCTCATCACATAGCAACACGACCCACTACAGCTACTCAATTCTTTTTTTTTTTGTTTTTCTTTTTTAAAAAAGGACAATAGAAAAAATATTTTACAACTCAATTTACATTTCTTCGAACATCTTATATTTTGTGAAAATTACAAAAAAAAAAAAAAATTGTAAGAATCAAACTTTTCAAACATTATGACCACTCAATTCAACTCTACCATGATGCAGTGGAAGACAAGACGGACATACTCACGAATATAACAAGTTTTTCCTCACTGCACCATTTCCCATCGCAGATTTTGGATCCAAGAATAGCATCAACCATGCGCCCATGACCCACTACAGCCACTCAATTTATTTTTTTTTAATATAATAATAATTAATAATTAATTTAATTAAATATTAAAAAATAAAAAGTACAAATTTAAAGATTACATAATAAATAACTCATATTTTTATAAGTTATTTATATTATGTAAAATTTAAAAACATACGAGAATCGAGCTCATAATTTTATTTAATTATTGATTTAATTTTATGAAAAGTAGAGTGAGAGGATAAAGAGATAGACTCACGAATATGAAACATCCACTTCACATCGAGTATTTGATTATAGATATTAAAAGAAAAAAAGAAAAAATAGATATTCGTTTACAGAAACCAGCCCTCACTTTCACTGTGCACAATAGTTTTTCCTCCTGAGGTCACGTGCAACAAAGTATCAGGGGCAGTGCTCACGTGATTGACTCTCTATTTGCAAACTTCTCCTTATTTAACGTCGCACGTAAGAAACGTATGGAAGATCAATATTGGTGCAAGGATAAAAGTTAATGGTAATCACTTTGGGTTACAGAAAAAATATACTTTATTCTTCTTAGATTTTATAAATATGAAAATTTTGTGTATTAAAATGTTTTCACAAATTTATGTTAGACAGTGGATTCCATCAAATCCCAAAAAAAAAAAAAAAAAAAAAAAAAAAGAAGGGAAAAACAATGACCTTTCTAGCTAACAATCCACGACTACATGGGTGAGTGCCAATTTGATACCTGCAATTTATTTTTCTAGTAGAACTTTAAATATACAAATAAATCTCTAATTTTGTGGATTGTAACAAATTTAATTTGATATTTAATATGTAATAATTTTATGATTGTGGATTTTTTTTTTTAACAAATTTAACATGCTTAAGTTAGCTTGATTCGTCACCTAGATTAATATAAAATATTAACAAAATTTTTAACAGCATGGTAGGTAGATTCGTAAAAAAGAAATCTATAATTATAAAATTATTATATTTTTAAAAGTCCACAAAATTAAGGATTTATCCGTACAATAATCCTTTAGTGAATTGAGCGAGAACCTAAACCAACCACTCGAAGGTTCTCTCATAAAGGAGAACATTGCTACTCTGTTAAGCGAAGATATGGTGGGTGGAGAATACTAGCAAGATAGTGCATACACCAATAATAGAAGCACAGATGGCCAAAACCCAAAAGTGGAAAATTGCAGAATACTACAAGAATTAGGAAGGAATTCTAATAATGGTTGGCATCAGAACTTACACCTTGCAGGCATTGGTCCTTGTCACGTCTCCCTCCATATCTGTACCATACCTGCAAATATGACCAGATGTTATTAAAAGAGAACAGAAGTGTTCAGGAAGAGACTTCTCCCTTTATTCTTCTGCCACAACCCAAAGTCAAAAGCTGAGGAGATGTTTTACAGTAACAAATGTATACATCACAACACACAAATTAAAAGACCTTCTTAGTGTATAAGACTCTTATAATGTAAAATGAAAAGAAAAATGTGTGTACGGATTTTTTTTTTTTCTAATAAAAAATGTTTTTTTCGTAATTAGATTATTATAATAGAGTAATTTTTACCATTAGACAAGAGGTCTGTCCTTCCACAACACCCAAATTTCCTTTCTTTTTCTGCAAATTCCTGGTGACACCTGCCTCCCTTGCTAAAGGAGTCAATAATGAAGGTGTGAGGGGATGGGGTGGGTGGAGTGGCATCAGAATATGGTTTTGGCGTTGTTTTCTGGCATGGGTTGTGACCTTCTTTTCCTATCAATGTCCCCTATGTTGATAAGAATCCCAATCTGGACATCAGTAACAGCTATTAGCATTAAGCATGCTTTGCTTGTGCATCAAAGGTTGATCTCTTTTTTTTATCAAATCATTAGAAAAAATTTTGCATCAGCATATCAATTAGTTGAAGATTGTCTAAACAGTCAAACAGTACACACCCCACGGTCTGCACAATTTGGAATTCATGAATAGTGATTAGGCAGATTGCAGAGAGAGATTAATAGAGATGAGCTGCAAAACAGCTAAAGATCCATTGCCCTTTTCAATTCTTTCTTCCACCATCTACATTATAGAACTCCTCCGATCCCATATCCCATAATCAGTAATCACTTAGTGAAAAAGGCTAAGAAATGGAAAGTCAACTGATTTTTCTCCTAAATATGCTGCACGCAAAATTATGCATAGGATATATCAATACACGAGAATCTTACACTTCAAAATATAACAAAGATATACATCACTCTGTTATTATTTTTGCAAATATATATATCTGTAAAACGAACCTATGACATTGATGCCACGTTTGAGTAAATTTTCCTTCAAATCATGTAAAGTTATGCAAAGGAAAACATTTACCTGTGCTTCAGGCTACCATGTGCTGATTCCAATTTTACATGATTAATAGAAAGTTGACTTTAATGATAATCATGGCCAGTTGAAAACTATCGAAAGATTAAGAAACACCGTTCAATTTAGAGACTTCAAGTTGAAAATGAAAAGTAAAGAGCATAAACATAACAGAGGAATAGCTACATTGAATCTGGGAACAATGAACAAGAGCAAACCGAAAAGTATTAATGCGATATTCAAGATTCAGGCATGGTTTAACAATATCATTGGCTTAGAGCTAAAGAGAGGCAGATTGTCACGTGAATGAATAGGCTTCCAAAAGGATCTTTGATCTAAATCATCTATATATATATATATATATATGCTATTCTTAAAATGTACTAGCTTCTGGGAATAATCAATAATTGTGTGGGCACTGGTGCAATCATAGAGAAGTTAGCTCTAAGGTAGCTTTCTCTCTGTAAACTCTTCATAGATATTCTGCTCACAGCATCAATTCTCCTCATCTTTATAAGAATCTCATTGCCTTGGTAGAGACACTATTGAAAGCTACTGCCCCCACTATAGGCAGCTTTTTGGCCCTGCCTGCAAGTTTATCCAAATAAAACTAAATGATTGAGCATCAAGAAAAGGAAATATATTGCTAGTAAACTTTTGAGAGAGTGAGTGAAAACCTGTACAATGTTGCCAAGCATATGGTTTTAAGCATATCTGTTTTTACTAAAATTCAATTACATATTGTATGTAGATACACAGTGTATTTGGACTCTCTGTGACAACACAAACATAATGAAAATATGTCTCAATAATTTTGAATTCTAACCAATAACAGGCCCCAGTATTCAACTATCAGTTCAGGATATAGGCAGGGCATTAGACAGACCTTGATGACTGGATATCTCATCTCTGTTGTCAGATAAAGGATTATACAGTTACGGCTTTAGGATTGAAAAGCTTGCGAAGAAGTAAAGAATTCCAGTATGGTAGGTCGCAGATTTTTGCTTAGCCCCATGTTAGTCGATAGACTTTTAAGAAAGCATGCGGCAATTATTCTACAGGCAGCATTTCTGTAACAACACTCTCTGGAAGGGTAACAAAAACATAGATGACAATAGATATGCAAAGCTTAATTCAACGAGGAATAAAGAGGCTGGCAGGTCACTGCCATATCTATTAAATTATTGTACTCTGGCAGTTTACAGTTAGAAAGAATAACTGACACGATCATCATAACCCTATGTCAAAAGGACCCGAAAGGAGTTGACAGGAACAAAGAGGTAAGATAAATCGACAAATATAAAATCTTATTATACAAAAGAATGGACAATGAAGCCCAAGAAAATGAGCAGAACATTACTTTCTTTCTAATTCAGACTGCTTGGATGGGACAATCCTTGCCATTGTTTAAATCTGACCCACTGACTGGAGCACTTGCATGGAATGCTGACTGTCTTGATGGCTGGCCTATTAATTTCAGGGAGAGTGGTGAAGGCCCCTTCTGGCTTCTCCCTGTCTCCCCTAGACTAAGATGAGACATGCCAACCAGTTCATCAACATTGACAGGCTCCTTTGGAACAACGGGGATTGGCTTTAGGACTTGATGTTGTGATGCAGCAATTGTTCCATCTTGCAGAGGAGTTATTTGTCGAGGCAAGTATGGATATGGAACTGGCATATAAGCTGGAAAGAATCCAGGAACAAGAGGTGTAAATTCACTTGGCCCAGGAATAATTGGATATTCATTCGACCTGGGAATAGCTGGTGGAAGTTCAGTTGGCACCATGATTGTTTCTTCTGGTTCTTTAACTGGTTCTCGAGCATCAGTTTCCATAGCTTCATAATCTGGCTTGAGAGAGAGGTTCAGTGGAGGTAGGGCATCCACATTATCAGCTTCTTTTGCCTGAGAAGATGGCAACTCTCTTTCTTCTGGCACTGGCTGTGGATCTGGGACCTGTCATGCATATGACAAAGTAAAGAACAAATTTTATCAAATTTCCCAGTGCTATTGAATATTACAACTGCTTCTCTCCCAAAAAGAAAGAGAAAACGAACTGATACCAACACGGTTTAACTAAAATGATTCATCATCTACTTGTTACAAAGGTTAATGATATCTTAAAGACTGAATAAGTCACCACTTACTTTCTTAAGAATGTTGCACATGTTTTAAAATGTTAGCAATACAGAAATGCATGAATGAAAGAAAAATTAGCAGTGAATCCTCTGCATTATACCCCACACACCCTCGAGTGTTTACTTCACTACTTTCTATGAAAGAGTACCAAATTTAAATTGACATCTATAGGAATTTTCAGCATAATAATGGATTTATATTCATTATTCTTCATATTATTGGTGAGAATGCAAACAACAAATGGAAATGTCACATTGAAGTCAAACGCCAAATTGCCATAGGTTGGTATGACCCACATTTAAGACAAGTGTTTGTGACTAGACATGAAATATGTATATAAAGAAGCAACACAAACCATGTCAGGAACCATGTCAAAAAGGCTGGAGCGTCTCTTTCTTCGGGTGGCATTGCTCTGCCTGATGAAGTACTTTTGAGCATGGCTTGCCACCTGTGTAGGTGTCCTAGAAACTACATAGTTTCGAGCTATCCCACGCCAATCTCCTTTCCCCAACTTCTGGAGACCGACTAAGAACATCCGATGCTCCTCTTCTGTCCATGGGACACCTAAAATCATATGAAACAAATAAGTGAATTGCTTCAATAGATGAAAAGCACAAAATCTTTGATGTGCAACCACTAGCGAATTGCTATCTAATTTATGAAATAAGGAAACTAAAAACCATCCCCGCATGAAGAAGAACAATAAGTTATCCCATCTTGCTAAAAGAGAAGCTAATATTCTGATATACAACCAGTCAACTAAGCCCCATTCTAAATAACATATCATTGAAACTTGTGGAAATAGAGCCAAATCATACAGTCAGATGGTGAGATGCATGACAAATCCTTGATTGAATGCCTAATGTCCAAACATGCATGACATGAAAAGCATATGTCAAAATGTGAAAGAAACCGTAAAGCATCGCTATTAAGGAACAGTTTCAGGTCGAAGTGACAGGTAAAGGATTTTACAGTAAACTTATTTCTATGACTTTTAAAGACATAATAAAAGAAACAAGATTTTTCCAATTAATATGTGCTTATAGATCATAAATTTCTTTTTTAAAAAATATATCTTTTACAAAGAAAAAATTTAACTGGGAAAAATTAACACAATAACAATTGTAAGCAAATAGAAATTTACATAAAGTCTTCCTTCCAATAGACATTAACTACCCAATCAATATTAGTCTATAAGTATTAAGTAATTATGACACACGTATGCAATGAGTTGTGAGATTATTTTAGTTAACATAGAAATATAAGGGTATAATAGTTCTTGAATTTGAAGTTTAACTCATAAATGTGTGTTATATGCAGGAATAAGAAAAAAAAAAAAAAAAACGTGAAATACTCGACAGGATTCAGCAGTCACCCTAAAATGAAGAGTTAATTTGAGTCAAATAGTTCTCCAATTTGGCAGAACAATGCTGTTAGAGTGAATGTTCATGCAATCCCAAAATTTATATGCAAAAAGCATGCCAATTTTTCAACATCTGAAAGGGTTCATGTTCACCAATGAACTTCAGCTCAATGGTACTAGTAGCGGTGTCTACATAACGAAGTCTCAAATTCTAGTCTCAGTTAAAATCAAATAATTTTTTTTTTTAAAAAAAAAGGGTACTACAACCAGATGACCAACAAGAGGATCTATCCTCAAATGACCATCTATTCACACATACTGCTAAACCTGGATGTGCTTATCATCTCAAGCAAATAAAGCACTCTCGTGTCCTTAAGTTATATACTGTAGACTGGATAGCCTCATGCCGCATAGAATGAATTTAATTTCTAGTTACAATAATGTCACCAGTGCGACTTTGTATAGTAATGAATTTAGCCTTACCCCTCTTTATTATTATTATTATTGTATACAAAAAAAATATTTCTATAACTCAAACCGGCTTGTCACACCTACGCTCTAAAGAAACTTTATACATGTGTATAACTTTATGTTCTCCTAGAATACACATATATATATAATAATAATAATAATAATAATAATAATAATAAATTTAAAAAAAAAATGTTTTCAAGAACGAAACTTTTAGCACACGAATGATACAAAATCTAACGGATAACAATGTTTACAAGGATACCATCTATCAAACGGCACCCCAGTTACTTATTCCTTTTGACTACTCGCGTGGGCCCCCCAAAATGAATCACCTTGGATCCTACTAGACACGTTTTTTTTTTTTTTTAAATGTTACTAAAATAAAATAATGTAAACACAGAAATTAATTGAAAAAATAGAAGACAAAAGGTATACAACGAACGTGACTAAAAACATTAAAAAAAAAAAAACCAAAAAAAATAATGGGAAAATAAAATAATTTGAGGGAAAAAGGACAGAAACTAACTAAGCATTAACATTAATGAACCCAATTAACAACGTTAATCATCATTACATTAATTGCATATAATATCGAATATGGTATATTGTCCGAAAATCAAAGAAGATAAAATCAATATGAATCGAAAACGTCACGTGCAAAATTTGTACCTTTCTTCCTCTCACCGCGTCGAGTGGCGGAGCCGATGCCGTGGGCGGGGTCGTCGGAGAGGTACCCGTCGGGGTGATCGGACAACGGAGAGCCCGGGTTGGAGGAGGCGGCGGCAGACGACGAGGAATGATAGAGCGCCGAGAGGTTGCCCATGCTGGCGCTCTTCTTGATCGAGCCATCGGTGAGACGAACGCCGAAGAGCTTCACCGACGGGATGGGCGCCGAGGAGGATGAGGAGGGCGCGGTTGACGCGCACACGCCGCCGGCGGAGGCCATGCGCGTTGGACAGGTCCGGGAGTTGTGGCCGTTGTTGCTGCAATGCGAGCAGCGCCGAGTCATGGCTATTGACCCGGCCGAGTCACCACCGAGTTACAGAAAGAGAGAGAGAGATGCATGGAGAGAGGAGACTAGGGAGGGTATTTATGTGGGAGATTGGGTGTAGGGGTAATTTGGGAAATTAGGAAATAATGGATGTAAAGGGGCTCGCGGAAAACCGGAAACCGAGGGATCGTTTTATCTGTGGATATTTAGAATGACTGTTTTGCCCTTCTGTTGAGGATAAGGTTATCTCTCTCTTTTTTTTTTTTTTTCTCTCTTTTTAATTTTTATTTTTCCCTTTTAAATATTTTACATTTTTCTTTTTATTTTTCAATACCCTTTGTGTTTGGGAAAGTTTTCATAGAATTATTTTATATTTGGAAAGTTTTTATGATATGGCAAAACGTCAAATATTAATATTCCCTCCTCAAGCAGATGAAACAATGAAGTATAATGTGATATTATAATAATTATTAATTTTATATTTATATACATTTAATAAAATAATCAAACAAAGATCACAAATACATAATAAAATCAATTTTCTCTTTCTTGCTTTAAAATTATTCGAGTCTATACAATAAGCCCTATGAATGTCAAAGAAAAAAAAAGCTATTTTAATTAAAAAATTTTGCAAACAACTCATATTTGTACATTGGTCTCCTTGTGATTGGGAACGGTGTGCTTGTTTATAAACAACTCATAAATAAATAAAATTTATAAATTTAAAATTTTAAAATTTTAAATTAAAATATAATAATAATAATGGTCTTTGTTTGGGCTTGGATGAGATTTAGTTCCTATGATTGGTTGACATTGGTCTCCTTGTGATTGGGAACGGTGTGCTTGACTATCCACTGTAGGCCATGTGATGAAAATAGACCCCATGTGCTCTCTGTGAGCCGCTGGTACATTTTTCCACCGCACACGTGTAAGTGCCTGAGTCCCCTCGTTTTCTTCACCATTTGGACGATCTTCCTTTTTCTAAAAAAAAAATAAAGTAAATCGTAAAGATAATGCTCACTAATTCATATCATAATTCAGTTTTTTAATAAAAAAAATATTATTTGAGTAGAGATATGTTTGAGCAAACTTCTTAAAAGAAAGTCACTTTAAAAAAACAGACCTCACTCAAAAAATTTTAATTTTGAATTAATAAAAAATATATATTAAATTATTACAAAATTTTTATATCGAATATTTTTGAACGATCCTTGTAATCTATAAAAGAGGATGAATATTTATTTAACTATTGTATTTTGATGAAGATATTTTTTTTTGCTAAAAAATGCTTACAAAGTCTAAATATTAATGAAGTGTTACATCAATTAATTTTAAGATGTTAAATCTATTGTTAATTAATTTACGGTAAAATTCAAATATGAGTATTTATAAATATGCAATATGTTCATAATCTAGTAATCTTTCTCTCTTATTTTTCATATGCTTCTTCGTAAGGTTATTGATTAATAAATTCTAGTTTCATATTATTATTATTTAACAAAAAAAAAGACATAAACAACCATAATTTGAAAAGTCAACAAGTCAATTAGTGTTATAATGTCAAACAAGGTTAGGTCCATACTTCGGAACTTTGCATTCGATTTCTCCGCAAGACAAAAGTCCAACTGTATTTATGTTCATACTTTGAGTCGACTTTATTCTTTATAGAAGAAATAACATACATGATTTTTTTTTTCTTGGCTAAAAATACATAATTTTCTCTCATTTTTGCTTAAAAAATCAATATACGCGATCAAAAAATTAATTTATTTATCAAAATTTGTCGATAAAAAGAAGAAAAAACGAGCTTTGTGACATCCACCACCCATTGGTGGCAATTTTTTTTTTTTTTTTGTCTTTTTAGTGTAAAATACCTTTGTCTTCTGCCCAACCCTTTTGTCTTTGTGGACCTCTGTGAAGTGGAAAGAAGTTTTCTTGCTCTTTTTCCATGAAATTGTGTCAAATCAAACAAAAGGAAAATATGATTTGATCCTTCCATTTCCTTCCCCTTCTTCACGTCAGCCATTTCTGATCAGGGCTTCGTTGCATGGATGCATGTCATCGCTATGTATGCATAATGCACGGAGTGAAGTAATGTTATTATAATCATTATTATATATTTGTATTTTTTTATTATTAATTATAATTATATATCAAACAAATATAATTAACTATTATACTAATAGAATAAATTAATTTCTTTTTTTTTTTTTTTATAAACACACCTATGATCCATATCTTAGGAAAAAAAAAAAAAAAAAGAACAACCCAAAATCCACCTCCCAATTTCCCTTTTAAATATGTCTTGGCACGTTTTGCAAGTGATTTCTTCTTAGCGACGATAACCATTGAAACTGTTAACCTAACATATTGACCAGTGACCATCGAAATACATGGCAAAGTAAAAGGACAACAAATTGCTTGGAAAAGCAGCTTTGGCGTAGAGACGTTTTTGGGGTTGTGGGTCACCACCAGTCTAATTAACAAGTGATTACAACTAATTAATCTCGAAGAATCTTATCCTAAGAAAGATGGTTAAGACTGGTGTTGTACGGAGACGTGAAACCATCGTCTTTTGGACACCGGCACTCTTTCATAGGCAACGTGGCAGCACTTGATGTGTGGATAAATAAAGAAGATTGTAAAGCAAAAGTCAAGCTGATCGCCAACACCAAGAAAGATGATTAGATAACATAGAGCCACCCCCCACACCTTTGATCCTTTCTATGAAGAATACGACATTCAATGTATGAGAAATTTGCTTCCCTAATCTCCACCATTTCCATGATTAAATCTCTCAGTGGGTGATGCTTAAATCTTTTTCAACTTTTGGGTTGCCTTTGTGTTATGATAGAATCAAAAATTTGTCACAGTCGTACCAGAAAAAATAAAAAAAATCCTAGGTAAACAACTGAAAGAAGACAATAAAAGAAAAATCTTATTGGAAACAAATATTAAGAATGAACTTTTCAGATTATATAAAAAGGTAAATTTATCATTTAATAATTTATTTTTAAGTTGGGTCACGTCTTTCAATTGATAAAGTTTTTGTATTTTCAAAACGCTTGATATACGAAATATAAATACATTAAAAAAAATTTCCAATTAAATTTGATTTTTTATATATAATGCATGGTTGATTTATACTTTCACATACATATAGCCTAGTGGATCTTGAGGCAAAACAGAAGAATGAGAAAAAGGTACTTAAAAGCTAACATTGAATTAAACCTTCGTACAGTTTTCCCTTGTAATGGAATCCGAAAGAACAGTTCAAAAATTGAACTTCCATCTCCATGTAAAAAAAAAAAAAAAATTCCAAGTCCACAACTTTTTCCTGCAATTTCATGATCCTACTAGCAGCACCTACTTAAGCTGATCTGCTTACCCCACCAAGTGAATTACAGTACTGGCAAAAAATGGAGCAAGGGGGAAGTCCAAAAGAGAGGATGAAACAATTGGCTGTATGACTGAAAATTGAACCTTTTTCTTTTCTTTTTCTTACATTAGTTAACCTGGAAGCATACTAATACTTAAAACTGCAAACAGAAGAAACTTCTGCCAACTTCACCGGTAGCTACAGTAGGCTGGGCTGTACATACAGCTCTCCGCATATGTCAGCAGATCCCGAGGTTGTGGGAGGCGAGTAGCCAAACCTGCACAGGGTAAACACGGATGATAATAATTGTATTTGTATTGCACAACAAGACCAAGTATCAGTTTAGTAGTATGTTAGGATTTCCTAATGAAGAAATCAGATAAGCCTAACTATGAACAAAAGACTTGCCAAGTTCATAAGCCTTGGCAGCAACTTTGGCAGCAATGTTTGCCGAAATCTTTCTAATGTTTGTAAATGGTGGGTATATAAGTCCGTTGTTGAAGTTCTCCTCAGTGACCTGTGCAGCTAGAGCTTCCGCTGTACCAAGAAGTAGAGAGCAAGCATGCACATATGTCATCTTGGTAACTAGGCATGAAACCTTTTGCAAAAGAGAAGACAAAGCATATACGAGTATTGCAAAATAAAAAATTGACAACACAAATACATAATCTTTGTTACAGTTTAATAAGTGATCTGTTCTTAAAATTGAATGATTACTTGATAAGGTATCAGAGCCTTTATGACTGAGAGGTCTTGAGTTCAAACCATACTACTCTCATTCTCAGTATTTAATTATGAGGTTCTACATGTAAAGAGGGCCCGTGCTTTATTCATGCTTTCAGTCCAATGGGTTTGCGTGTGGGGGAGCAATGAGGACAGTGAAGCTAAGGAAATGACAAATTCAAAAACCAAAAAGCAGCTTGGCAAGAACAATACATTGGCTCATGAGAATTTGGTTCCTTCAAGCTCTATCAAGAAGGTCCTGTTTTTAATTGAATGATATCCTTCTATCCAAAGTATTCTGGCTTCAAATTCACTATCCTAGCACAATTTACCATGGAAGAAAGAAAAGAGAAAAACAGAATAAAACTCCAAACTTGTTCAGATGGTTTGGCATTACCAGTCCCAGAAGATGAAAAATGCAAGGATTGATAGGCATAGCCAAATCCAAGGACAAGTGATTCTAAGTGATAATGAAATCAATCGACTCTCAAAGAGTTGATTGCTTCTTTTGTAAGCTAAAGCTTGCAAGAATTCGATCTCGCAGTGTACTTACAGGCTGCCAGAAGCATATCGTCATGAACACGAATTGTACCAGACATTATTAAACCCAGTCCCAATCCAGGGAAAATGTATGCATTGTTTGCCTGAACGCAGGGGAAAAAATAATACCATGATCATTCTGCAACATCTGATTATATAGATCAGACTGAGCAAGTCAATTGAACAAGAAATTCTACCTGGCCAGGCACATGAACTTTCCCCTCATATTCAACGGGAGCAAAGGGGCTTCCACTAGCAAAAATTGCACGACCCTGTGAGTGACAAAAATAGTGAAATTTGTTATCCTCATGATTTATACCATCAAAAGCCTTTGATCAGAAGAAAATAGCCAATAAGATGCTAATTTCTCTTGGACACCACAGAAGTTTGTTTGCATTACCTTAGTCCAAGTATAGGCTTCTTCAGCAGTACATTCAGATTGTGAGGTTGGATTGGAAAGAGCAAGAATTATAGGCTGCATGCAGCCATCCAAAAATTAATGTTATATTTGTGTACATTCTCCAACACAAAAGTAACTTCACCTATAAAACTTACCTCATTGAAGGAGGCCATTGCCTCGACCACTTCTTTAGTAAATGTTTTGCCTACTCCTGATGTTCCAATCAATACTGTTGGCTTAATGTCCTGATGAAGTAAGGGGAGACAAACAACAAATAAGAGGCCAGTAAACCTTTGTGTTTATAGAAAGAAATAAGCAGGATGGTGGTGTGGTGCAGAAGAAGATGAAAGGGGGAATGGGATTGGAAGGCAAAGAGACGAGAGACAGAAAGCAAATTCATACATTAATGGCATCTAAAAGTGTCTCAACAGGTTCATGTTCATGGGCCCATGGCTTCTTGAAATGTTTGAGTGATTCCCTCCTTGAGCTAACAATCAACCCCTGCAAAGGAATTTGCAACACAAGAATTACATGATAACAATACCAAATTGAGTACTTTACTCCCTAAAACTGCTAGAAGAAAGAATAGATTTATGCTACCTTTGAGTCGACAAGCCAAATATTCTTGCGAGTCTCTTCCACCGGCAAATTAGTCTGCATAGAGAATCACAATTTATGTGTAATCGGTTTATTTATTTATTTTTTATGACATATAAATTCATATATTGTGACCAAAAATTATTAAAACAGTCATGCTACTGTACCTGTTTCGACAACTCAAGAGCTATGAGTTCAGCAATTCCAGTGCCAGCCTGTAATCCACCAGTAAATTAAGAACAGTTCAAGGGAATGAAGAGTGCGGGAGAATGGTAGCAAAATTAGCCAAGTGGCTGGAGCATGTCTATGAAACCAAAACAAAGCTACATAGTTGTTGACATAATAGAAGGAAAGATTGGTTTATTGTTCCTTCTTCAGATAACTTGGATATAGACTTTTGAACATGAATAATTCTGTTTAGCATTTTCTTCTTATTACTCATTGCAAAAGGCATTAACAAGCAGCCCAGAACATGATGGTATCAACTCACCTCTCCAGCACCAAGAAATAAGAATCTATGGTCAGCTAAAGTTCCACCAGCTAATTTTAATGCTGCAACAAGCCCTGCTAGGACCACTGATGCAGTGCCCTGAAGTTGATTTGAGAAAAAGACAAATATTAGAACCATGTCTGACCCAGATTAAAAAGATGACAATGTGGATCGTTTTTTTTTTTTGATTGACTCCATACAAGTGTGGATCATTTACCTGAATGTCATCATTGAATACAAGATGAGTTGTTCCATATTTTGCAAGTAAATCAAAAGCATTGTGGTTTGCAAAGTCTTCAAACTGAAAATTTTAATTACATAGGAAAAAAAAAAAGAGTCCTGTCAATGTGAATGAGAAGGAAAACATGAATAAAATCCTATAATCAAGATGAAAAAGGTTGATCAACACATTTTCTATAGCCATTACCTGAATGAGGATCCTTTCACCATAGTTCTGCTTGACAGCTGTCATGAACTCATGCAGCAGCTCAGCATATTCCTTGCGCGACCGAAAAAAAGAGAGAGAAAAGAAAAAACACAAAAAAAAAAGGGAAAGGCAACCCACTTCAGTATGACAAGACATTGTATCACATTAGCATCTAGTCCACAACCAGCTAAGGAATATCATGTACCTGTCCAGTAGCCCTTCTCTGTCTGAGACCTATGTAGAACTCATCATTCAACAGCTTCTCATTGTTTGTCCCCACATCAATTGTTACAGGAAGGCACTGCAATAACACAAAGATTTGTTATCCCTTCCCTTGGCTAGAATCGGATCACAGGCAAAATGGGACATTTTGTTAGTTGTCTGTACAACACTGACATGAAACTAGTACTTCATATGAGAAATGCCACCATCAACTAATAAGAGAAATTCATTGCAGCAATAAAACAGAAAGGGGTGAGAGGAGTAAAGGAGAGTAAGCGAAAAAAAAAAGGCATCAGGACACTCTTACTTACAGCTGAGGGATGAACTCCACCAAGTGCTGTATACAGAGAAAGTTTCCCCACAGGTATCCCCATGCCCTATTATTGTTAATTGCCACGGAGTCCGTTATTCTTCTGTGTGTGCCATAAAAGAAAGAGGAGGAAGAAAAAAGACCAATTGATAGAAATTCTTTCTGTAGCACAAGCAGATAGAACTCACATGACATCCAAGGTCCCCTAGACCTAAAATCCGCTCACCATCAGTGACAACAATGACCTGAACATTTTTCTCAGGCCAGTTCCTCAATACCTCCAAAATTCTTCCACTGGAGAATATTATCGCTCAGCTTCCAATTATAAAGTAACAGAGGATTGTAATAGGGAGTACACAACCACCAGGAGATTCAAAGTAGAAGTTAGGACTTACTGTTCTTTCAAACTGATGTAGAGGCCCTGAGGATGACTAAAGATGCTTCCATACTTCTGACAAGCCTCACCAACAGTAGGAGTGTAGACAACAGGAAGCATCTCCTCAACATTATCAATTAGAAGTTTGTAGAACAGTTTTTCATTTCTCTCCTGCAATTACATTTGTATGTCCATTTTATGCTTTTAACAATTAAATCCAATGGTTGCAATTATCAGCTATGACATAAAAGGACATTAGCCAGTGTTGCAGAAGAAGTGTACGTTCAATTCTCGAATATTTTGCAAGATGCTGAAAGAAATCACCAATATATGCAGTAAATATCATTATTCAAAGACTCAGCAATCAGCTAAGCAGGAAATGTAAACGCAACAGCTCCAGAATCAGCAAAAAATATGGTGGTACCTGAAGATCCATCATAGCCATGTACTTCTGCAATGGAACTTGGTACTGGCGAATGATATGCATCATTTTCTTCACCTGGTAAAAGAGGTACAAGAAAATTTCATTGCTCTCTTGCAACGACCAAGACAAGAAATAGGGAGCCAACAAGAAACATAAAAAACCTGGATTTCCTGAGAAATAACTGCTGGGGGAAGAAGACCGCGCAAGTAGTGTGCATCTCTCTCTTTATCTGTGAAGGCAAGCCCTTTATTGTGGTGTGGATCTCTTAACAAAGAACAACCACTGCGGCACTCAAAAAAGAGATAAATATCAATACAACACATCTTCCTCATTAAGGGCTGCTAGGCATTGCTATAGCGTGCAAAGGTGACTTGTGACGCAAGTTACCTGGACACATTCAAATTGTCTTGTTTCAAATGTAGGCATACATAATACTATTTTGACTATTGGTTGTACATTTTTTGTCTTTCAAAATTGCAATTAAAGATGAGGTCACAAATATACATCCTATGGTTATGATATTGCAATATGAGGCCGTCTAGAGCATGTCAACTTATCCACATCCATGTAATGAAGTTCTCCATGCAAAGCCATCTAAAAAACAAGCCAAGATCATGGTGTTTTAAGAGTCACATTACTGTCATACAAAAACTAATCAACGTGCCTAGAATACTGTATCCTAACCAAAATTGCATCAATTACACAACTCCTCACAAATATTGGTCTCCTCAAGGCCCAAAAGCACAACCCAAATATCAATCTTTGACAGATTAATGACGTACTTTACCTAGTAACAGATAATATCAATCTTTTACAGATTAATGACATACTTTACCTAGCAACAGATATTGACCACGGCGTAAGAAACTGGTCTTCCATGGCAGTATCCTCACCGTAAACATCACAGACACCACCAGAAACAGTGGCTGTGGAGTCCGGGTCGATCACTGAAGCTCCATCACTCATTTCCTTCAAAGTGCTCTCCGTCACAACACTTCCATTTGTGTCCCTACTGGAACTAATGGCCGCTACTATCTTCAATGAAGCTGGAGGGAGAAGTCCTACTCTCTGCCTCCTGGAGAAAGGGTTACACGAGCCTAAGATGCTCGTGTTACTCTGCTCAAAAATCCAAGGAAACAAGAAAATCATTAATTACTTTGCTTTCTTCCTGGAATCAAGTAAATATCACAGCCATTAGTTATTGACTATAGCCCACAATGCAAACAGTCAATAAAGATCAAAGAAATAACTTGAAAATTAAGGAATTTAGGTCCTAAATTCATCTTGATTCCTGTAAATCAAAGAATATAAATCAAAAATGAAAAAGATCGAGTCTTTCCACAAAGCATGCAGATACACGCAAGATCATAGCTGTTTTCGATTGTAAAGAAGCCAAAAGAAACTGAAACTCAGAAACAAGAATGGCCTAAAAGATCCACCAAAAAAAGAAAGATCAACAATTTTTGATTGTTTCCACAACAATTGACGATTTCAAAGAAACTTAGCAATGTATCAAAGAGAAAAGGGTATGCTTGGAACTGTGAGTAAACAAACGGGTTTGGATTATATTACCAGGAAACAGCTTCTGCTCAACGTGATCATGGCGGCAGATATGTTTGGAAACACACAAGCTTCCGCTTGTTATAAACTCTCTCTCTCTCTCTCTCTCTCTCTCCCTCTCTATCTCTCTCTCCCTGTCTGAAAGAGACAAGACCAGAGAAAGAAGAGACAGTAAGAGAGAGTCGACAGGGAAATCAAAAGCCTGTTTCTTTCTCTCTCTAAGTTATTCGAAAGTCAAACAATCCAGGTGGAGTGATACAACAAAGAGTTCGAAGTTGGTATGGAAGCACCCTTGTAACGTGTCTGAACCGTGAAACTTCCTCCTCCCTTTGGCTGTTTCTATTTGTCACCATTTGCTTACACAAGAAATCTTACGTGTCAAAACTAGCGCGTTTTTAATAGATGTCAACGACTTTGTTGGACATAAGAAAATAAGCCTGACCACGGTCCGAACCAGGTAGAAAGAAAAGGTTGAACCTCAGCGGAGTTAAATTGAATATGATTCGTTTAATTAGTAATTTTGATTTCAATTTTAAACTTAATTTTAATTATTAATTTTTGTGTAATTTGATTTGATCTTTCTAAAAAAATTAAAAGTCTATGTTCATTAAAATATTTTATTTCAATAATCTAAATGAATGTTTATTTTCTTTTTATATATATTGTTTTGCTTGAGGCAATTAATGGACGACTCAAATTTGTAGGTTAACTACCGGTTAAAAGGTTCTTAAATGGTTGAGCGAGTCAGTTACGACTCGAACCAAACGTATGGTTTTGGATAATTCTAGTTTGTTCAGGTCGATTCCAGGCCGAATTGGCCTGTTGGTCGGGTCAATGAGAATACTTTCATATTTAAGATTATATCACGTGATATTTAATTTAAAATTTTAAAATATATATATATATATATATATATATATATATATATATAATAAATAAAATGTAAGAAAGAAGAAGAACAACAATAAATTATTCTCCAATGATAAAATATGCAAGCACGCAAGCTAACAAAAGATTTGGGCGCTTTGAGCATCAAAGGACAAAGACGGTGGTGCCAGCCAAGCTTATTTTTAATCCTATTAGACTTCTTGGCGATGATTTTAACGCGTGATTGTTGTGACACAGACGAATTTTTTTCAATTATTAAATCACAAAAAACAGAGGTGGTTCGTCTTCTGATAAGACAGTCTTACTAGAAGCATTCATTCCTCAATGCATTGAATTATGTAGGGAAGTCGCGGAATTATAATAATGGGTGGCCCATCGGCATCTCACCCGCCCTCTGGTGTCTAAGTGGCCTGTACCCCATTATAATATGCCGGCAGAAGTGGGGTGGGTGTGCTTTGTTGTTCCTTTTTCGCTGTCTTGAATGCACGTTTGAGAGAAATCTCCTATGGAACGGGGAGTCTCATTGTAATGTTCATGGGACTTCATTCTTGGTTTGTTTTCTTTTCCAAGACAACCGAGAGAAATAATGAGTACTTTTTGATTAGAAAAAATGTGTATTTAATGGTTTATGATAAGTGCTTTTTTGAAAAAAAATAAAATTATAGACGTTTAACTATTTTTTTTTTTTTATTTTAAAAACAAGCTCTCTTTTAAATTATGTTTTTATTATGTGAAGATGTTCTCTGGCCCATAGGGCCTTACCCCATGAAGTTGATTCAGAGCTAGGGGGACGTGCATTGAACATGAATCCCAAAGAATGCCCTGGGGGGCTCATCGCTAAAATCAACAGGTGTTGTTTGACGATGATGGAAACGCACAAATCGGTGGCTACGTGTCCACATCGATGGAAAAGTCAACAGGGTAAACTGATTGAATGGCAAGGAATAGAAGACCTTCGTTATGATTGCGTGTATGATCTTGTATTTATGTATTAGACAATTGTAAATTTACAATCAATGCATATAACATTGTCACACGACAATTTTTTTTTTTTTTTTTAATTTGACAATAAATTAATTTTTGGTCTTAATTTTTTTAATTTTTTAATATAATTTTAAAAATTTAAATTATTTTAATTAAGTTTACATATTTAAATTTTAAAATTTAATATAATTAATAATAAAAATAATCAAATTATTTTATTAAATGTATTGATCAAATAATAAAATAAAATATATTATTAAAAATATTATTAAAAACATATTTTTTACTTAATAAAAAAATTAATATGAAAAAATAAGAAAAATTAATAATTAAAAACTAAATAAAAATTTTTATCATTACCTCATGATATTTTGAATTGAATTTGAGGGAAATACGTTTCAAATTATTTATTTTAATAATTTTATTTTTTATTTTTGTCGTAAATTGATAATTTTACTTTTTTTTAATTATCATAATTCTAAATTAAAAGAATAAAATATTTATAATTTAATTAAAATTATTTAAATATTTGAAATTATATTAAAAAAGTTTAAACATTTAGAGCCAAAAATATTCTTATCCCTAACATTTTTTTCTTCTGGTATAAAACTTATTTGCATCGATCTGCAATTTTCTTTCTGACAAGTTGTGCTCATTTTATCTTGGAGATATCTGGTTGGGTTTTAATCAATGAAGCATTCCTAATTGATGGATTGATGGGTACCTTGCCATCCTGGCCCTCTAATAATTCACTTATTAGCAAAAAGAAAAAATTAAAATTCAATTTGCAAAATGCACTCTCAGACTTCTTGTTAAAACTTGCAATCATTTTGGAAAACAAAAACATGCCAGTTTATGAATTTGAAAATCCACGGTTCATAGCAAAAACTAAACGAAACCTAAATCGCCGTTAAATCCCTCTTCCACTTCTATGGAAAAATAAAAAATAAAATAAAATAAAAGAAGTGCACTGTACACAAAATCCATGCAAGAATTTTAGGTGAAATTGTAAAACAAATGGTTCCTAGTCAAAGAACACAACCCAAAAACAAAGAAAGGAAGCAATCAATTTTCCAAATAATAAAGTACCAATCAGGTTTTTTTTTTTCATTTTTTTTGGATCTGTCAATCTTAGGATTTGATAAATAATTATTGAAATTAAGAATTTGACAGCTTTATCACCGAGTCACTTAATTGATCACAGTATCAGTCAACTTTTTGGAAGCTCTTCCATGGGCCCAAGTCGTGTGTGTAACGGTAGTTGAATTGAACGAATGTGGTTGGTGTCATTTTTTTGGTCATTAGAAGCTTAATGAGGAGAGGACCCAATTAAATCTCACTTAATATGGAAATTCTTCGGATGATAAGAGAACCCGATGTCCCAATGATCCTCAAATTACAAAGACTTGTTGTCCACTTGAATGCATCGAGTGGTTGAACTTCTCAGTTTGAGTTCACACAATTCATAGAAAACATAAACACTCTTTTATACTAATCCTACCAAGGCTCGATTGAATGGGTCTGTACTTAAGTTTTGGATCGGATCCTTGACCAAATTGGAAAATCCATATGCTGTCCAAAAACATGCATGCTATGAAGATACAAAACATGATGTGATGCAATGCATTGCATATTTGTGGGGGCTTGGAAACCACTTGTGGGTCCAACCTGCGAGAACTCAGATTATGACGATTCATTTATAATTGGTAATAAAAGTAGTTTTACCGTATCATACAAAGTGAAATTAGTGTTTCTTTAAAAGAGAAAAGGATCAAAAATGGCATTCCAAGGAAGAGAGTGAAAAGAAACATACCATCCAGTTTGAGCAAAATGGCAGCAGCAAAGTTATTTCGAATTCAAATTATTTAGAATCGAATTATTTTTAAGTTGGGATTTAGACAGTTCAGTTGAATTGTCCGAATTATCCGATTGGTCGAATTTTGACACTCCTAGACCAAGTGTAGGCAATCCGATTAGACATCCCAGCAACATCCATTTTAGCAAAAGAACTGATTGCATGGACTGCACTTACAGCACCATAAGGCGCATCATTGTTCAACATACGGTGATATATAGCGAGCAGTAGGAGGAAGATCCGAATGCAATCGCCCCGGCCGCCACAGATATGGTAGGCGATGGTAGGTGCCATGGCGGATTACAGAAGAAGAGACTGACTTTTGAAGAGCTCAAAGTGGAAAGTGAGTAAAGAGGGAAAGTTCAAAAATTTCAGCTGAATTTGGGGTTTTTGGAGCAGATGGAGAAATGGGTATGCATCAAAATCAAGACTTTCTCTCCGTAACTTGTGGATTTGAATTGAAAATGAAAAGATAGGAATGAACCAAAAAGGGGGAAAAATTTTGAAGAATTGTGGGGTGACGCTGGATTTACAGAGGGAATGCACAAATGGGACAACTGGGAGCCAGTAGCTGTAAAAGTTTTACACTTTTAAACCCCTCTTCTCTGTGTTTATTTTATTTTTCAATTTTGAGCTAAATACCTGGTCAATTTTTTGGACACGTAAAGAGTCTTGCTATCAATATTTTGTAACAAAATGGGGGCAAAGTTTATAATATTTTAGTATATATTTTAACTTAAATGACCCCAAAAAAAAAAAAAAAAAAAAAAAAGAAAAAATGCAGGGCCCAAACTATCCAGAATTACAGTGCCGTCAACATTGGCTAGAACATTACGTCCTCCCTGATATTGAAACTCAAAAATTTAGTTCCTTACATTGACCAAACTCCCACATAACCATTACATTTACAAACAAAACTTGTAATGCTAGTTGATGGAAATTCTCGTCATCATCTATACAAACCAAGTGGAGAAAAGCACTTGAACAATGAGCCCAAAAATTGCACGCAACATTTTATGGTATGCCCAAAACAGGGCCTTGCAAAATGATCGCAACTGCAAGCTAAATTTCTGGTGTATTTTCATCCTATGTACAAATATAAAATTTGACTTGATGACAGCCTGCAAGAAGAAGAATTAGCTTCCACTAATATGTCCCTATCTTGTTTGGAAGTTCAGCTTCTTTATGCAGTAGGCATACATGAATGCAAAGAAAACCGCAAATCCAACCAAGACTGCAGCAACTGGCCCCATGAAATCTGACTCGTATCCGAATTGGTTTTTTATGTACCACTTAATTGTAGGATCAGGACTTATTCCTGGAGCTTTAATGGTTTCTTCAATATCACCGTATTGAGAAAGAATTAATCCGTAGACGGTCCATGCCACCGGGCAGATCCAATAGTACCAAACCCACCACTTAGGAATGCTCTGAATTTAACAAGAAGCAGAGAGATTGTTAATTGCACATTACTCAGCTTTGCTAATTTTGTGATAGGAAGTGAGATGAATTAAGTTGAACGTACCGGTCTTGGGATAAAGAAGCCGGAGAAAAGATTGAAAAGTGCATAAAATGTTGCTGCAAATATTGCTGCTACTTGGTGGTTAGGCGTGAGGGAGACAGTCATCATTCCGTAGTACGTGAAGTATAGGAAAGAGAAGAAGGTGACAAAGAAGAACCAGAAGAATTTGGCCGCTGTCCACTGAAAGGCCACCATGGCATACACAATAAGTGTGTAGTATGTGGTTTGAAAAAACACATATGGCAGTTCAGAAATGACCTGCAGATCACATAATCGTATGTTAATCAGCATGACAAAATGAGAACTCAACCTTGAACCAATTGGCATCTAATGTCTTGTAGATAACCGTAGTTCTTAAAAAACAAATAGAGCACAGGTTTGCTAATTCTGCTTTAACTCACTTGTGCAAGGGCATAAGGTAATGCAGAATACATTCCAGCTGCTTTTTCACGATAAAAAACAGTTCTTTCAACTGCTACTACCGGCTGCACTGTTGAGCAGTTATTAATACCAACAAACAAGACTGCAGCATACATGGCTCCAATAATTGTAGTAAGTTGAGCTGTGTTGTCCCTGAAATATTAATCACCAAAGTTCAATGCTTTGGCCAACAGAAATGATGATCTAATGTTATTTAGACAGGAAATTGAATGACGGACACAAACCTTTTAGTACCAACTCTCCAGAATATAGAACCAACTATGAGGGCAGCAGCCAAGGTGAAGAAGTATCTAACAAGGTTATAATCGGGACTTCTCCAGTAAGTCCAGTTCTGCTTCCAAAGGCAAGATTTGAACTGCCCCCATGTAGATTGAGAATACTGAGAAGTGAAATAAAGATCCTTTGCTCCTGGTGGTGGTGTGCTTAACTCCTTCACTAAAGCCTTATTTCGTCTGCTCAAAATGAAACACCAGTTAAGCAAAATTCAAAAAAATTCTCGTAATGACATGGGGAAATAGTTTGATAAAGTTTGTGAATTGACATACTGATACAAAGATGATGATTTGTAGCATTCTGCAAAGTCGGTTCCTAGCCGAACTTCAGCTGCTACTGAGCTCACTTCTAGCATCCATGTAGCTGGATTGTACTTGTCTTTGATCTTAGGTACTCCAGGAATTGCCTGGAAAGAAACATATGAAAAATAAGAAACTGCATTCTCCTTCCTTAATTATTAGGTCAAATAATTGTCAAAGTGATGATTACCTCAAAGTATTCTATGATTTTTTGGGAATTTCTACCCAATGGTCCCGCGTAGATGACTTGTCCTCCTCTCTTCATCAATAGTAATTCATCAAAGGCTTCAAAAATGTCAATGCTTGGTTGATGGATTGTACAGACAACTGTTCTTCCAGTATCAACGGTATTTCTCACTGTTCTCATGACAATGGCCGCCGCCCTTGCATCAAGGCCAGAAGTTGGTTCATCCATGAAGATGATTGAGGGATTGGCAACAAGCTCCACTGCTATTGTCAGCCTCTTTCTCTGTTCTGTTGACAATCCTGTAACCCCTGGAAGCCCAACTATGGCGTCCTTGAGATTGTCTAACTCTACCAATTCCATCACTTCCTCTACAAATTTCTGCTTACAACAAAAATTCAGAATTAGTTTAGAACATACAATCTCCTCCACTTTGTCCAATCTTTAAGGAATGATATAATGAAAATTTACCATCTTTTCCTCCTTGTTGACTTCTTTTGGGAGCCGAAGGAATGCTGAGAAAATTAAGGATTCTTTAACGGTCACTTGTGGCGAGTGGATGTCAGTCTGTTCACAGTATCCAGAAATTCTTGCAAAGGTTTCCTGCTTCTTGGGGAACCCAGAAATTCTAGTGTCTCCTTCAATGTATCCACCTGTCTTTCTTCCTGCTAAAACATCCATCAACGTCGTCTTCCCTGCTCCACTAACTCCCATTAGAGCTGTCAGCACTCCGGGCCTAAATGCGCCTGTCACTCCTCGAAGTAGTTGAAGTCTGTCCTCTGTTACTCCTTGCTCCTTCATTTCCTGTTATCATAAAACAAGACCAGTTAGAGAAGGATCCGAAATTTGTTGATAGTTGCTATGGTGAATGAGTTAATTGGATGATATGTAACATTAATACACTTCATTTCCGGTCAAAGTTGTCAAACTGAATTTGAAAAAGGAAAGGCATTGATGCTTACGGGAGGCATGTCAACGTAATACTTCACATCGTCAAAGGACATGGCTAAGGGAGGGAAAGGAAGAACCATTCCTTTCTTTGGAGAAACACCGTTTGCGGCCTCAAGAGAAGCATCAGCATTTCTATTCACTCTATTGGGACTGGATCGGCTGCCCATTCTTTGGATTGTCATTTCTCCTGAGAGATTTCAATTACAAGTAAGCATAAGGATGTCAAGCATGTTACAAATAAACTTATTTTTTGAAAGCAAAATACTAACACCATAACTCCTTTTTCATTCTTTTTCTTTATGTGTTCTTACTTGAATTGTTTCCGTCAGCAGAAGATAATGATCGAGGGAAAGGTTCTTGTTGTGGCTTAGGTCTTTGTAGTCTTGGTTTACCCTTTGAGTCCTCTTGGTCATCCAATTCCTTTGCTGTCTCCTCTGATATTATTGCTTGATGTTTTTTAGGAGCTGTTTTGTTGGAAAATAGCATGTAGCAAATTAGCTACCTTACTCAGAAAATGGATTGGAATTTATGAGAATGAAATTCGACATAACAACAGATGGGAACAAATGGAACTTACGGTTAAGGTACATGAGAGAAAAGGTGAACAGGACATTGAAGAGGACTGTAAAGCCCAGAAGAGCTGCTGCACCGATCCAAAACCAGTCCCTATCTGGGAAAATGTCAAAGTTCTTAAGCACAGCTACACCTAAACTGGTAGAATTGTCGGGCAACTGCAATGCAATCAAATTGTAAAACATATGATTAAAATGCGAAACATGTGTAAATTATACTTGTATGTGTAAGATCATTTTGACTAACTAACGTACCATTTTGTTCATCCACCTGGGAGCAAACATTTCATTAACAGATATGGCATTGTAACCGTAAGTCATGGGTGAAACCCAATAAGCCCACTCCCACCAATTTGGAATTTGACCTGTCACAATATATCCAACACTATGTTAATGCCTTTGGCGTGGCCAGGACAGCACACTGATTTGGGCAAGGTACAACTCTTAGCAAGATTGCATGTGCGTTTCTGATTGAAATCAGCTAACTTATTAGCTATGAAGCTACTGATTTCTGGTTTCCCACTAACCTTTTGGAAGGATGAAACCTCCGAGCAAGAAGACTAGAAGGAGAGTGAGAGCACCTCCTGTGTTTGCAATGATCATGGTCCTGCAAACTCCAGCAATAAGCCTAAAGATACCAGCAGCCATTTGTTGGATCAGGAATACTAGCAGCAAGTGCTTGAAAAACCTGCACATAAAGTACTCAAAAGTGTTACCAGTAGCATTGCCAAAGAGAATCACATTAGATTTTTGTATTCAAGCTTATAGGGTGGTGATCACAAAACAAGCAATTCTTACCTGCTAGCTTCAGGTGCAAATCCAATGGAGTAGTAGGTCACAGCAACCCAAACAATGGACTCCACCACTGATATAGGCAACCTTAGCAGAAAAGTTGGAAGAGTGAAAGCCCATGGTGGGTGGAATAGAAGGTCTCTTTGCTTGTAAAACACAGGAAGCCTAGCGATCATCAGTGAGAGCTCAGCAAAACCATTGAACATGTTAACGACCATGCTAAACAATAATGCACCAATATAGAGTGCTCCATCTTGTTGGTTCCTGGTGTGCATTTTAGACCTTATAAACACTGTTGATGCTACGAATGCAACAACAATAATTTGGACTGTCTTGGAGACATAGACCACTGAATTTCTTTTGATGAGTAGCCATTCTTTGTCCCAACAAGCCCTGAGTAGCTCCATTTTTGGAACCGCGTATTTTTGGAAGACCAGGGCTGCTCTGTGGCCTTGAGACTTGTCAAATGGCACTGATAGCTCATTGTCTAGCCGCATCCCCACATGGAATCGCTTGAACCTTTGTGCAAATTCAGGCACTGATATGTATCTGTATGGTTTGCTTTTTTCCGCCCAATAGTGCTCTTGGTCTTTCCTTGAAGTAACCTGTGATATTCACAAAACTCTGTAGTTGGCAACATACAATAATAAATTTGACAAACTGAGTCAAGCTTGACTACACATAATTTGGAATTGAGCCTGCACTCATGCTGAATTCTATAGTTAGATGTTCATATAAGACTAACTATTTGTTTTGACAAGATGTCCATTAACCATTAGGTGGGTTACACCACTAGTTTCCCCATTTCATTGAAGATAGGCCCAAATGATAGGCAATGGGCCTTTTTGGAGCATTACTAATGTGTGTGGCATGTCACAATATCATGATTTTTACCTCTTGTAAGAAGTCAGCAGTACCCTTTCTCTCAGGGCACCGGAACCCACAGCTCTCAAAAAATTCAACAACATGTTCCCGTGGGCCCTGGTACACGATCTGACCCTCCGATAAGAGTATGATATCATCAAATAGATCGAATGTCTCAGGAGCTGGCTGAAGTAGGGACACAAAGATTGTGGCTTCTGTGAGATGCACAATCTGCTGCAAACACTTCACTATTTGAAATGTTGTAGAGCTATCTAGACCCGTTGAAATCTCATCCATGAATAGTGTTTTTGTGGGCCCAACAATCATCTCTCCTGTATTAATAACAAATTTTGATAAAAAAAAAAAAAAAGCTAATCAATATAAGTTGATAAGCAAATTGTTGCATGTGCAACACATGCCAAAGTTAGATTTTTGACTAATTGAATGATTGGGCCCCATTGATTTGGAGCCATAGATTTTTTGATCATAAGTCTTTGTCCATTACAGCTCATAATAGAAAAGCATGTAGACAATCAATATATGTTTGTTAGAATGAGTAGAATATTATAGGCTTGGTGGACCAACCATGTTTGGACCAACTCCATATGGTATTCCTATGGGCCAGTCTTGGACTAACAGTATCCATGTGGTCCAAATCAATGTGCTTACAATGTGAACACTGTTCTCTCTCTCTCTCTCTTTATTTTGGTTGGAATGCTCTTTCTTCAACCAAATTATTTTTGGGGTTTGAATTGGTAACACAATTTTAAAAAACATGCATGGTTAATGCAAATTGCATTGGAGAATTAACCTGTTGTTACTCTTTTTTTCTGTCCACCAGAAATCCCTCTTATCATTTCATCTCCAACAATAGTGTCCTTGCATATGTCGAGCCCCAGTAACTGTTCCACCAAAAAAATAAACAAAAGTTAGCAATGTTAAAAGTCAACAACAATCTTACATATATAGCTTTTTTTTTTTTTTTTTTTGTTTTAAAAGAGTAATCTTTTTCTTATACTGGTTCAGAGCCGATTGACTCTGGCAGCTCAGACAGGATAAAGGTGAGTGGCACTCTCATTGTTTGGTGAGTGATTTGATTATCATTTGGCAACGTCAGCCACCAACCGATATGTGAAAATGATTTGTTAGGAGGAGTGGCCCATCTGATCCTTGAAATATTTTAAGTCTACTAGTCCATAGGGTAGGTGAGCAGTGATGTTTGACGGGAAAGAAAATTTCAAGATGTGTTTCTGATGGGTTTGCTGGGTAAACCTGATCTGCCAAAAGAGCAACTTTATATATGTGTATGTATATGTATATATATACTGTGAAAGACACCATAGTAACTAAAAACAAACCTTTTTTTTTTTTTTTCTATACTTTTTGAAGTCATTTTACCATACTTTCAATACTTTTTTTTTTTTTTTCTCTTTTGTAAGAAAGACTATTTAACTTACTTTGAGAGTGTAGTCTGTTATTAAATTGCTCTCAACTCCTTCCAGAGCAGTTGCCTGAAAATGATCGAAATGGTAAAACAAGTAAGTAAATTAACCCAAATCATCAAGAAAATCAAAGATTGTGATTAACATTTTGCAGTTTTGGCATTTTATCAAGCAGCCACAAACAGAGAGTTGATACCCTCTTGGCTACTTGTTATATGCATGGCATTTACCTTCATGAAAAGGTCAACTTCTGCTTCAGGGAATATCCCAGCATCCCTTTCTCTTCTTGCAATCTCAGTTAGAAGATCTACAAAAGTAAAAATAAATCATAATTTTATTCCTCTGAATTCCTAAATCCTAATTCATAAACAAAGAAAGTGAAGATTCTAATTTTTACCATATCGAGTCCCAATTCCCAGACATCTTGCGGAGAAATCCAGGGTCTCTTTGACCGTCATCTCTCCAACATGAACATCATTTTGGCTAATATATGCAGATGTCTTCTGTGGTACAAATTCATTCAGCTTGTACCCATTATATGTTAATTCTCCTCTAACCTGTTTAGTGCCAAAATTTAATAAGGTCACCATATGCATTTCTTTGCATTTACCAACTTGTTCACATGTCACAATTTACCAACCTTCAGACTGGGGTCCAACTTTCCAGCCAATGCAAGCAAAAGGGTTGTCTTGCCAGAAGACGGTGGGCCTAATAATAGTGTCATTCTGTACAAACAATAAGTCACATCAAAACGGGTCATTTGTTGCCCCATCAAATTTTAATAGATACATTAACATTTCTCCATAACTTTGCTGCCCTTAGCAAATTTACCTTGATGGTTTTATGATGCCAGAGGCATTTTTCAGGATTGTGAGCTTTGTTCTCTTAGCTAAGCTAATCCCAACCAAACCAAGAACCGATTCAGCCATGTTTCTAGCAGCATTTGGAAGGCTAGGAAGAGCTCTGTTTCCAATATGGCATTCGGCCTCTATCGTCAAATTCTCGAACCTAACTTCAACCGTTGGAAGCCGAATTCCAACCCTGTAGTTATAAATAATAAAGCATTAGCAAAACCAATTAATTAAATAAATTAAAGGTTTAGGTTAAGCTGGGTGAAATGATCTAGAAATAAATTAAGCATGATTTCAGTTGGCTTAAAATGGTGTAGTAAATCGTGATACTCCCAAAAGGTCAATGCCAGCCTATAATGACTTGGCCCTGTCCTACCAGAGGACTTGGTATATACAGTAGAATAAAATACAATTACGTCACAATTTAGTGATCGTTGGCCGTCAACAACCTTCTTTTGTTTTATATGTTTTGTTATTATTATTATTATTATTTTTTTTTTTTTGGTACAAATTAACAATTGAATTTTAAATCCAAAATTTAAAATTTAGATAATTTGTTCACAAGTTCTTGTAACGAGTAGTTGTTTACTTCTTTGTTTGTTGATTATATTTGGAACTATTGTCCTATGTACCCAACAAAAGGAGAAATTTAGGCGGAAGAAATGTATTGTGTAGGGCAGGATTCAATAAACTTGCTGTCACACCCTTCCAATCATTCATAAGGTAAACGAGATAGACAAGACAATTGAGTCCTTCTGGGGTGTGATAATCCAATTCGGTGTGAAAACACTTTGTGTTACAACCGGGTGGAGTGGAGTTCATTTCGATACACCTACTAATAATACTAAATGAATGTTTGGTTTTTGGATTTGGAAGTGCTAACAATGATTAAAAGATAATGATTCCTAGTAGGAGTATTCAAAGAGGAAAGACAGGAAAAGTACAAGAGATTAAAAGAGATGATGTTAATCCATATATATGTGTGTGTGTGTGTGTGTGTGTGTGTGTGTGTTTGTGTGTGAAGGAGATTAGGAGCAGAACTCACTTGTCAATTCTCTGTCTAAATTTTTGCAAGAACCTCTCGTTATCCTCTTCAGCAACCTTGAAAAGCTTGTCGATGAACATCTGCCTGTCATTCACATCAAGTTTGCTCACATCAACTTCTTTGTGCACAATCAGGTTGTTGTTTCCAGCTTGGAGCTCATTTTCCATGAAAGATTTCATGACAGTTGTTCTCAGCCTATCATATGTTGGTAGCTTCTCAATGGCAGCCCACTTTAGAGCTTCTTCATCTTCATTGATAGAGCTAGTTCTCCTGCTTCCTGAGAACACATCTTCGACGCCCCAACTAGCCCTGCTCAGGTTCCTGCTTATGCTTCTCCGGTAGCTGCTTGCTCGCCTTCCAGAGGCTCTTTGTTTATCCACACCATCCATCTCTGACTTTGCCTTGTTCTGGACTGAAAATCTGGATAAAATGGACTACCCCAGATCACCAAAAAAATTAAAAGTGCAAAAAGAAGAAAGAAAGAAGCTGGCCAATTATTTTCTAGTGTTATTTTGGTTAAGACAAGCCCTTAATGCTTATAAACGTGCACAAAGTCACCAACCAAATAATCATGAACAGAAAACTGCATGCATTTGAATTAACCGCTTACTCAGTCAAATCTTCTTTGATTAAAAGAATTGGTAAAAATGAGGGCGAAATTTCCTTGATGTTGTTAGATGGAAGTAGGGTGAGGCAAGAGGGGGCAGGGCAGGGGTTGTTGGAGCTTTGAAAATTTCAACCTAGATTCACAATTTCTCTTCTCTCTTCTTTCCTCTCTTTCTCTGCTCTCCCAATCTCCCTTCTTTTTTTTTTTTTCTTTTACTTTAGTGGAGAGATTGGTGCGAGCCCATTAGGTCTATGGCAGCTTTGGGGTATATATACTTGCAAGAGTTGGTGGTTATGAAGATTACTGAATTTCAAATAGAAACGTGCTGTGGGGACAGCGGGACGGTGTTGATTTCTTAAAAACAGTCAAACATGGCCGGCCAAACTCACCTTCCTCCCTATTTCATGCAAATAGCCAATTTTTTTCTTTTTTCTTTTTATATGCAAAATTCAAATTGTTTCCTATTGAAAACATGAAAGTCAACTTATTCGCATTTGTTATTGTACGTACAATTTTTTTTTTTTTTGGGTCTTGAATTACAGCAAAAGAATCAGTCTGTATGATGTTGTTAATGCGTGACTTTTACTGCTGTACAAAAATGTGGGTAAGTTGACGTTGAGCAGGCTCTGGCTCGAACTTTTTTTTTTTAAAAAAAAAAAAAATTAAGTGTAATCTAACAGTATTGGAATCGTTTTCAAACTTGAATATCTTGAACTCAATATGTTAAAAAGTTTTTTTTTTTTCTTTTTTAACCAATTGTTGTGCTTGGATGAATTTTTTTTTTCTCGAATTACCTAAAACATGAATGGTAAATTCATTCCGATTTTGTTCCCCCTTTTTACACACTATCTTTAATAGTTGATTAGAGACAATGAAGTACATAAAAAAAAAAAAAAAAAAAAAAGAAAAACAATTATAGGGGGCAAAGAAAGAACTCCCAATTATTAAGAAAGTTTGGTATTTGCTTTTGACCCATTGAAATCTGGCGAGGAGAAAATTGTGAGAAGATAAACCAAAAAAAATGTCATGAACTCTGATGGATCAAAACTGTTAGTATAAAAATTATCTTTTAATGATAGTGTGGTTTTGAAATTATTGTTTTTGAATGCGGTGTTAATTTAATTTTTTTAAAATTATTATGTAAAATTTACTATTATTATATATTATAAAAAATATTTATATGACAATTATAATTGTTATCTTAAAAATTTGTAATAATAATTATAAATTATTAGAAAAATTATTATTATAAGTGATTTATAGTGAAATGTCTCCGCTTAGAGTGCTTTTTAAAATTGTGGTTACGACCTCCAAACTTACCTTGTAAGTCAAACACCGATATAAAATTCCAATTTGTTATGAGTCATTTAATTTTAATAATTGCTTTTATTAATTTACTTTTTCGCTCCTTTTGTTTATCATGAAGCTCATTGAATTAGTCCCGGTTCAGTTCTTTTATGATTGGAATCTCCCAAGAAACTTATTTTTTTTCTTTTCCCGACCAGACCCAGGAGATAGATTTGTGTTTTGTTGTGAGGACGTTCTAATCTCTCCATCTCAATGCTTACATATATTATATATTTTAAATTTGAAATATACATTAAAAATTAAGGCCTGCATTATGATATTGTCATGCAAAATAATGTTCCTACAAGTTGTTTATTTTTTTTTTTTGTTTTTTTTTTCTTATTTATCTCTACTCTCACAGCACTTCCATGTGAGTCAAATGGCTTCGTAGTTTATTTGAATGCTTAAGCACACCCTTTAGGACCATAGAATGGCTGCTGTGCGCACAGGGAAACATCTTTATCATACTATGAGATATATACGTATACACAAGTTTGTTTAACAATAAAAAAATTATTTATTATCATATTAAAACTTAAAAGTTTGAAAATTCGCTAGAATGTGACATGATTAGAGGGCTTTATTTCATTTTTTTCCTTTTTTTTTTTTTCAGTTTGAAAATTCGCTAGAATGTGACATGATTAGAGGGCATTATTTCCATTTTTTTCCTTTTTTTTTTTAAAAAAAAAAAAGAATATATAAGTGGGAATTGTTATTGTCAGAGATGAATCGTTGCATATGGGACAAACATCATATAATAGAATATTGATTGTCTGAGCTCATAGTTTTGACAACAATTTTTTTTGTCTGACGTTAATAAGATGTACTTTTTAAATAAACAGTATCCCTTATCTTGAGATTAAAAAATCTTTTTATTATTATTGTTTTCTTCAACATTAAAGTGCTAAATGACATGCGCGCGGCCAAGCCCATCCCAATAATTATGTTTAGGAAAATATTATGTTTGAAGATGAAATATTCACATTTTTTTTTTTATTTATATAAAACCTTTTATCTCCCAAAGTCAAAGGTTCGTATTTCCAAAGCCTCCAAAAATAAAAGTAGAGTGCTGATGACTTAAATGTTTCATTGCGGGGACAAAACATTTTTTATTATCAATTAGGCTATGCAAACTGATGTTTAGGTAAAGCATGCATGAATGGTAAACATTTTAAAGGTTCCCAATTAACTGCCACGGTTGTTGCAGCCGACCTAAAAAGGAAGGGGGGGGGGGAGGGAAGTGGAAAATTTTGCCATTGAATCCAACTAAGTTGACAGGCCGGCAGTGTTTTTTTTTTTTTTTTTTGTTTCTTTGCATTCATGCACACCAAAAAAATGGAGGCGTGGCCCAATTGAGGGAGTTCCTAATTTTGATTGACTTGGTGTACCGTCACCAATCACACCAACCCCAAATAAGAATATACTAACATAATAAAAATATATTGATGCAGCAAAAAGCTTGGAGTCGACAAATTGGAAGACACAAACCCATTTCACCAATAAATCTGGATGTTAAAATTGTCCACTTTGCACAACTCACCAAAGCAAATTGGGTTGACAGGCATACGGGGTCTCCTAAATCGGCCCCCTGTGACATGACCCTCGAAGTGAAGTGATGTCAAAAAGAGGTTGTTTTTGAGTTCCACCTTGTGTGCTAAGGAAAGATTGTTAAATGGACCATTATAGATATATGTCTTATCCCCAAAAGCTATTTGTCCGAAATGACTCGTGTAGGTCCCCCCCCCCCCACCTCACACCTCTCTCTGCGTTATATATTCAACTGGAAGATTTTGATTGTCACTCCAAGATTTTGATTGTCATTAGAGAAAAAAAAAAAAGAATTATATTATTATATTTAAAATAAATTTTATTTATAATTTTTATAAAAATAATTGATAAAGACTAGTTTGAATTAGGTTCAATTAATCTAAAACTTACACCTAAGGGTCTATGACAAGACACCTGTCAATTGTCATCGATAGCATACTGTTTAATAGAGTTCCAATTAACTAAGGCATGATTAGCAGCCAAAGGTATGCCTTACCAGGTCATATAAGCCAAATGGAGTTGGTTTGAAGCCGTCTAAATACTCATTCCTCATGCACCTTAAGTCAAAGGAACTCTCTCTTTTTCCTGAATGAGTTCCCCTTTTTTTTTTTTTCTAATTTTTATTAATTTAAATATTAATATAAAATTCTAACTTGATATCTGTAGTATTTTTGGTGTCTTGCATACGATGATCTCCAGCACGGCGACCAGCTACAAGTAGGCGCCCAGTCTCCTGCTAGGTGCTCGTTTCGACCTCGTCGCCTAACTCTAAGTTGACACCTAACATTTTATCCAACAACACTTTTTTTTTTTTATCTCAAATATATGACTTTTAAGTTATAAAAAAGGTAAATTTTTTTTTGTTATGTTAAGACTTAAAAGTTTATTATTAGCTGACACAAAAATTAATTCCTTATAAATATTTAAAGTATAGACAGTTTATCGAAGATGGTAGAGAAATAAAATATGATACACATAAATTAGACAGAAGATAGCTATACCAAACTCCCCAAAACTCATGCTGAGACCACCTAGAACAGAATTCAGAGACATCCAAGGATTCCAACAAACCTGATCGTGGAAATTATAAAAATGTTTTGGTACAATTTACCTCTGAAAATATGTATCGTGTGTTTTGTATGTTATGCACTTCACTCCATTCTATGTTCATCGTTTGTCAGTTATTCCCGATCGATCTTCTAGCATAAGAAGCGTCGTTTTAACACATTAATAAACTCTTCCACCTTTTTTTTTTGGTGCTTTTCTTTTCTTTTTCCCTTTTCCCTAGTTCTTCTTGGGGCCAACTTTGGAATCGAGACTAAAAATTAAGAATCTATTTCATAGAAAACTAATGAATTTCGATCAAAGAAGAATCTATAGAAGAAGATGGCTCCAAGAGGGAAGAGTCAACGATTATTCCCAGTTACCTTAATTAAATATAAAAATAAAGCGTTTCAATGCACAAAATTTCTATATATTTAAGTTTGAAGTCTAAAAAATTATGTATAATTTTATAAAAATATTGTCTCTTAACTTAAATCGTGACTTTTAAATTAAAATATTAAAATTATTTTATCGTTATATTAAATTGGTCAAATCTCCGAATATTATTTCTATTTTTACCGTAACAAACGAGTTGGGCGTTGAAAGTGACATGTTTGCACACTAGAAACTACTAGCCCAGGAGGAAAATGAACAAATTTACAAGCCTTTTCATCCTTTTTGGTGTTTGTCAAATAATATATGGCTGGTATATTTTGACGGGGAGCATTCGGTTGGCCTCGGATGATTGATTCTAAAGGAAATTCATGAGCCAGAAGAAAACAATTATTTTTGTCCGTAAAATAGTAAACTCACTCACCTCGCACATTCTTTATTTGAAAAGACAACTGGTTGACATTGCTCCACGTGGAAACCCTTTAGCATTCTCTGATCATGAAGTCTGTGGTGATCCCCGAAATTACAGATTAATTCAATGCTTTCAAACCCCTGTTAGAGTACTTTTGTACAAAGTCTGACAATAGACCGTGATTGATGGTCCACCATTGAACCCCGAGTTTTAAGTCTAATTTATAATATTTACAAGTTTTCCTTAAGTTTTTAATAAATATGAGCTTTTAACTATTATTTAATATAATATTAAAATTCAAAATATAAGCATCTGAACTTAAATTTTTTCGGTTGATTGATTTTTTCTTTTTTTTGATAAATGTGTATAATAAACATATGTGTTATTTTTGTATAATATATTTAGCTCGGATTCTTGGCATCTATTATGAACACGGATAACAATTTACCGTATATGATGTTGCAGTAGAGGACATGGCAGTCCATGTCGATTAAGATGGATTTTCGCAATTAAATTCCTTTCACCTGCAGACGGCCCGGTGTCCTGATTTCTATTGTTAGGTGAACATTGTGTGTACACAGGTTTGGACACCATGACAATGGCTTAATTTGAGGTCACTGCGTTAGACCGGTTGGGTCTTCTTCATTGAATTATGGCAACCTGGGAAGACATTGTTGTCTCTGAACATGAAATGAAATGGAAGGTGATGATAATGAAAGAAATTTTATCAGGTAGACCATTTCTGCGTTATAAAGGGACAGCTGAACCAACTCAAATATGAAATATATGTGACACTAAATGTCCACGAGGAGACAAAAAATTAATATTTCTTGAATACTATCAGATTGAAAAATACTTTTGATTCACCAACCAGATTGAGTTTGGTTGAGCACGAAAATAAAACTCTTTTGAAAACGGTAAGAGTTGAAATTCTAGCTCTTTTACATTCCCACAAAAATTTGGACCGCAATTTCGGGTTTGAAAAGAACCTTAGCTGTGATAAAGACCAACCCAAAATGATGTAAATGGGTTTGGTTTAAGACAATAACAAAACTCTTCGAGATACCTAGGGCTTGGAACTCTAATTCTTACGAATTCATATAAACTTTGAATTTTATCATTATTATTATGTTTTTTTGAACTTATTAAGATACTTATTAGATTGTAAGTTGTATAATATTTTTTTTTTTAATTTTTTTAATATGCATATTTTTCAAAAAAGAATTAAAATTTAAAATTTTAAAAATAAATATCAAAATTTTGAATTACTAATAATTACTTGCGATGAATACCAACCTAAGATGACGCCAATGGATGGAAGAAATCTTAGCTAAGTATTGCTTGCCTTCATTTTCACGGAGTTCGCTCCTGCCATTTGTAAGATTATTTTCCACCCAAGTCATCAGAACTGGTGAAACTAATTCCCTGTCTTGAAAGTGTCTTGCACATTATTATAGTTCCAAGGCCAGAAAGTTCTTTAGCCCTGTGTCCGTACCGTGCCATGGTTAGAGTTTCTGGATACATTTGGGACTTTTGAGTTACTGAGCTAAGAACCCGCAAATATTAAAAATGAAATTGATTGATTTTCCTGTTCGCGCACTTTTCCTCATGCTTTCGTCATCGTTTGATTCAATTTGCATCATGGGCACAACTCTGTGCACGAAGACATCTCAGCAACATTTGATTGCAACTTGGGTCTGGCTGAACTCGGCATGATAAGGCATGACATGGAATTTGTCCACTGATTATTTGCTCCTATTTTTCGTTTATTTAAAAGTTTAATGAATCATAAATTACATAAGTAAAGTAATTTAATTTATTTTTATAAATTTTAAATTTTAAATTAAGATCTAATTTTTATTTTATTTTATTTATTATTATTTTTTAAATGATCGCAATCAACAATGAACAACGGCAACCATAAATACGTAATTAATGGCAACAATATTGCCACATGTCTGACCTCGCGACCAAGCAATAAACCCTGGAAACCTAAGCAGCCACATGGAAGACGGAAGCCAAAACCATTAACATCTTGTAACATTTACTGGAAAGGGATTGATTTGGTGATGGGGGCGATAGCAACAGACAACACTACATTGGTGTTGTACTATTACTACTAAAAAAAAAAAAAAAACAGAAACAAAAGTATAAAAAAAAACCCACAAACGATGCTACAAAAACTGGTACAATTAGATGACCTTTGCATCCTTGTCTGCACACACTTAATGGCGCTACAAAAATTTCAATGCTCACCTAACTTCTTTAAGTTCATTTGCTAACGGCTTTGAAAGACCCTGCCGTTCAAAATTTTTCCCCTAAATCAATTTGTAGTCAATCGGAGTTGTCAATTTCTGTTTGATGTTTAGGGAAGCAGTTCCTAGAGTATCTTGTGCACAGTTACTCCTAAATTTTAAGTGATCCAGAAAATCTAGAGGATTGAGGCCTATCATATTCTAGCCCCGTATTCTTGGCTTTTGGCAACCGGTAAATAATCTAATGTCAAACTTGAGATCCCCGTTGTCTGGAAACACCGAGGAATTTACTTGTGAGGCATTTTCAGGATGAGTGTTTGACTTTTTTGCCAACGCAAATCGCATCCATTTTCCCACCAAGAGATGCAATTGCGTAGAGCTTGTACCCATTCTTACCTCATCCAAGTCTCAATCATCCACTCCAATTCCAAATTTGAAAAAAAATTGTAAGCATATATGAAATTTTGCCCTCAACGGTTGTGAAATTTTTGGTCTCAATTGAACCTTTTAGCGCTCTTGCATTCGACTTTTTTGGAACCGAAAAATGAGCTTAGCAGAGTTAGTGGTAATTGTTCCTATGGGTCTAAACGGAGGTTACCCGTTGAGGTTATGATTTATTTTTTTTTATAGAAAAAACTTACAATTAAAAAAAAAAAATTGACTCTTACTGAATTTTTTGCACACCAAGTTCTAGCGATCATTGAATCTGAAACTTGAGAACATACTTTTATCACAATTCTTTGTCTTTGCAAAATAGGATGTTATTGATATTATTAGATTAAATATAAGATTATATTAAAAATTTAAAAAATTATTTTAATTATATATTTAATGTCAATTTTTTTTAAAATAAAATTTATTCTCATAATTATACAAATAAAGTTATAACAAATTTATTTATAAAATAAAATATAATAAAATATATTTAATTATAAATTATATTATTAAAATTAAAATTTTTAAAAATATTTATATTTATAAAATTATTTATTATTTTTTACAATAAAATAATAAATAAAATTTCTTTTATTTTCTCATTTAGATCAAAATAATTATTTAAAAATTGATTGATGATAAAAAGTTGTATTTTTGGATCCAAGATATACAAATTTTTTTTTGGTGTTTCTTTTCATAAAAACACATAATTAGTTTTATAACTATTAATTTTTATTTTAAAAATATTTTAGCAATCTATTGTCATTTTATATATATTAAAAATATAATAAATCATAAATCTAAACAATTTTATAAATCAAATATATGAATGAAAGTATTTTATAATTTAAATAATAAAAAATATGCTATAAAATATTTTAATATAATAATAAATAAATATTAAATTAATTATTTTTATTAATAAATTATAAAATTAATTTATATAAATAATTAAAATTATATAATTTTTTTTTGATATAATAGACACATTAAAAAATTTTTGTAATTATATATTTTTTATAAATATTTTAAAATTAAATTTTTTATTTTATTAAAATTAATAACAAATTTTACATTTAATTAATAAATTAAAGTTATAAAATATTTATTTTATATTTATTAAAATTTTTATAAAATTTATTTTTTAATTTAAATAAAAAATTAACTAATTTTAAAATAAAATTAATTAAGTATAATATTTCACATACAATAATAATATAACTCATTAAATTTAAAATTTAATATTATATTAAACGTTGAATTGGGTTTTTATCAGTAGCAGTGATTAATCTATTTGGGCTTGAGACCTATTCTCTTGACCTGTGGTTCATCGAGATTCTTATCAACAATCAACAATGGCAACCATTAATAATTAATGGTAACAATATTGCCACATGCGTAACCTCGCGACCAAGTAATAAACCCAGGAAACCTAAGCAGCCGCGTGGAAGACAGAAGCCAAAACCATTGACATCTTGTAACATTTACTGGAACAGTATTGATTTGGTGATGCAGGTGTTGTGATTTGGCGATTGGGGCGATAGCAACAGACAACAGTACGTTGGTGTTGTACTATTACTGCTACCTAAAAAATAAAAGAAAAAAAAACCCACAAATGATGCTTAAAAAACACAAAAATTAGTACAATTAGATGACTAATAATGTTTAAAAAATTAAAATGTCTAATTTTTATTTTAAAATATTTTAATAATTTATTATTATTATTAATATATTAAAAATATAATAAATTTAAATAATTTTATAAATTAAATATATAAATAAAAATATTTTATAAATTTAATTTTTATATAATAAAAAATATATTACAATATAACTGAATAATATAATATATAAATATTGAATAAATTATTTTTATTAATAAATTATAAAATTAATTCATATAAATTATTAAAATTATAATTTTTTTTTATCATTAACATATTAAAAATTATTATAATCATATATATTTTTTATAAATATTTTAAAATTAAATTTTTTATCTTATTAAAATGATTAATAATTTTTATATTTTTATACTAATAAATTAATATTATAAAATATTTTTTCACATTTGTTAAGATTTTTACAAAACATATTTTTTTTAATTTAAATGTGAAAATTAACAATTATATAATTTTAAAATAAAAATAATTAATTATAATATTTTAAATATATTAATAATATAATTCATTAAACTCAAAACTTAATATTATATCAAGAAAATTTCTATCATAAGTGATTAATATGTTTGGGCTTGAGACCTATTCTCTGTTGTTGTTGTTCATCGACTTTTATCAACCTTTTTGTTGAAGGATTAACACTATTGTTATATCAACTGACTTTTTAAAGTCTTCTATATTTACAAGGGTACGGCTAACCACATAATTTCTAGATGATAACTCATCATTTCATTAGAAAGGGCATGAGTTTGAAGCCCATTAGTCGCGATTTTTCTTATTGTGTAACCATCCTTGTTCGAGCGACTGTGTCTCTTTTTTATTAAGTCCTCCATCACTAGAGTTGAAATTCCATGAGGCACAACATTTAAGTTGCTAATTTCTAAGAGACAAAATAAATATAACCAGCAAAATAATTAATGTAGCGGTGACTAGGGTTCCTCAATGTGTACCGATTCTTGGGATCGTAGCCACAACGTTGGACTTTCTGTGACATATCCGGATCTGACTATAATGCCAAGTTGGTGACCATTACAGAACAACAACGCACTTGGCCTGCTATGACTTTGGATTTGCATTACATCATTCCATTGTTTGCTTAAATTAACCAGCAACACGAAGTTCGTTCATGGTCAACAAAATGACTTTGTTTACATGAAATCTTTGGAAGATGCACCAGTGACCAACTTTTTCTAGGGCCATGGACTTTCCGTGCGTGACTTTGCATGCAAGTTAAGTTAGGCACCTATTCTCGTTTTAAAACCAAAGGTCACGTACACATATACTGAGAAAAAAACAACTTCCAATAACCGCAATCGGTTACTTGTCTAAGAGAATCTGTGTTCTAAGTCAAATAACGCTAACGTTTGACACTTACGTTAATACATAATTAAGTACATCCTTCTTTTAACTCTTGGTCAATGCAAAATACCCCATTAGTTACGCTTTGTTTCATCAAAACACAAGAGCTTCTTTGGCCTTAAGAAATTTGTTAAATCCATATTGGAACTGACGTCGACTCATCTAAGGGTCCAAGACCCCTTTTTTCGCCAATCATAGACTTATAAAGCGGCTTTCTTTCTTAAACGCCACTGACCCTTAATCCCCGCTTATATATATATATATATATATAGGGTAATTTCAAGGTAGGCCTATAGGGTAAAACCAAAATACATAGAGTATCGTTCATTGCTACCGTCAGACAGACGGTGCAGCACCTTGAGTACATGCCAATGTAACGCAAAATCAACCAAAGTAATGAAATATTCGCGTTTAGCGTGAGTGATAAAAGCTAGTTATATATAATAATCATATGTAATTCCAATTCGGTGAATTTTGATAATTAAGATATAGGAAGAAATTTGTTTTTCTTTTTAAAAGTTTTTGATGTAACAACGAGACCAAGGAAGCACAGCAACGGCTTTGAGAGAAAGGGTATGTTGCATCCGACACATCTCAGACACAGCTAAATATGTCAACTACAAAATTTCAGACAAAAAAAAAGACTTGCCAAAGATTCGTCTAAGATATATATATATTTTTTAATTTTAATAATAGACTTAACTAAAGTCTATGTTACCCTTGTAAGAAAAAAACTTACGGTATATATTTACACAATAACTATTTGCTTGGACTTACATTAATAATTTTAATTAAAACTATTGCACAAGACAATCTTCTTCGATTTTCCTCTCTCTGAAACTTTATTTTTATTTGCTCTCGCTTGCCCGGCTTTAGCGGAAGATGGTGGATTTGGGATGATCGTTTTCAATTGACAAAGTAGCTTAGTCTTGTCATTGAAATCAAAGCAATTACACTTCTTTGATATTTCTATATGTTCGTACATATGCGCGAGTGGGATTGATTTTAGGGTTTTGTTTGAAGATCTTGTTTTTAGTGAAAGGCTTGGGCTTTTCATCCAAATTGGCTTGATCCAAGCAACCACGTGATTCTCCCGTTTTGGCTTCTTAATCTCTTTTTGTTTTTTCTTTTTCAAATCCGTATCAGATTTACACCTAAAACAGTGGCAATCTTAGTTGGCATCATGAGCCAGATTGGACCTCGAGGTTAAGGGAATTCATTGCTATAACATAATAAGACGTGATAGATTTAAAACAAATTGGAAAGCTCCTGATATATTTGAAAAAAAAAAAAAACTCAAAAAGTTCATGGTCTTTTCTTTTTTTTTTTGTTTTCTGGAGATTAACCCACATTTTTATCAATGCTGCTATAAAACAGTGGAAATAGAGGAAAGAGGGCAAAGCCTAAGTGCTAGCTAGTCCATGGTATCTAGCTGGTGAAAGGCGAGAGAGAATCCAAGGCTTTTTCTATAATCAAAAAACATTAAATTAATAATTCTTCTCGCAAATTGCCCGTCTAGCTCAGTCGGTAGAGCGCAAGGCTCTTAACCTTGTGGTCGTGGGTTCGAGCCCCACGGTGGGCGTAGTTTTTAATATTTGGGTTTTGAACTTTTCTTCTTGGGCTTCAATTAAATTGACCCTTGTCGTCGGTTTTCAAAAATTAAGAATCAGACAAAAAATAGGCCACTTGTCTTTTCCATAAAGTTTACTTCCAATCATTACATGAGCCTCCAAGTACTTTAGAAGCTGTTGATCCTTGGAAATTTGTCATCGTCTAAATCCAGGAGAACGTGCGAAACCCTATCTAGACATGGACATGGACATAAACATAAGCTTTAAAACAAACCAAAATCTAGTTCTGAAAATTGATGTTAAAACAAGCTCATGTTAAATCTAATCACAAGACATTCTGTTGGATGCACGCAGGTTTGGGTCTGGGCAGGCCAAGGCCCACATGCAAGGCAAAAGAAAAGGTTAAGATGGTGGTCTTGGTGGTCCGACATTAAAACTTGGAAGCTTAAATCAGGAGTTGTCTCTAGAGTAAGGTGAAAGAAATAATGAAGTAAAAGAGGATATACCCACCTTATTTCTCAGGAAGAGCTTTGTATTTATAGGGTTGGAAAGAAATTAATAGTTGTGCATAATGTGGTCTTTAGTTTTTCGGCACCACTGAGACTATGTCAGGTGTTTTTAAGTGCTAACGAGTTTGAATTAACTTCTTTCCGAGGTATTATTGTCATTAGGTTCGGACGGACTGGGCCAGTAAGGTGGGATACCAGTGTAAGCATGTTCAACGGATTGGATCCATGGAATTTGGGTTTACTAGACTTTTAAATAGATTTAAAAAAAAAAAAACAAAAAACAAAACTACCAGAGAGGTCTTGGAGAAACCCTTCCACAGTAATGTCATAGATAATTTTCTTTTATGACATAGAGATGCTCAAAAGAAACGCTCAAAGGGAGGATTGGGGTCTTCATTGTAGATTTAGATGTTGGCTGGTAGGGCAAGGTAGTTTGCCCCGCTTTCTTCGAGTGCCAACTCTAGAATAAATGGGTCATGTTTCGCATTCAGTAAAATCCCTAAAGTAGAATAAATCAATGTCTAGTAAACTCAAAAAACAAAAAAGAAAAATCCTTAATGATAGAAATGCAGACCCAATCCATCAAAAGAATACAAATCTGCTACCAAAAATCCTAAAAGATCTAGAAAGATTTTTTAGTATATTTTCTGTACATAATTTTAAAACATAATATATATTAATATATTTTTTATAAATATCTAATATATGAAAGATTTTAAATTTAAGTCAAAGGATTATATATATCACAAGTCTCATTCATTTATATCATCAAGTATTCAAGTATCAATTAAATCTCTCTTTCTCCGAGTCTCTCCAATTCTTCTTTAGTTTTGTTCTCTCTTTAAGTTTATTAGCAACTTTCCCTTAAAATTGTCTAGTACTGCACGGGTTTAAAGTGTCCGTAAATTTATCCCATGAAAATTAGCTCTGTTTTGTTTTTTATTATTCTTTAAAAAATATTTGAGTATTTAAAAATTTTAATTTTAATTTTTAAAATTTTATATTTTATATTAGATAAAATATATAAAATTTATTAAAATAAAAATAATTTATAATCTAATAAATTTTTTAATAAATTTAAAAAATAAGAATTTAGTCTCACTTTATTATTATTGTCTATGTTTGTCCTCGTTAAAATTTTTATTTTTGCTTCTTTGTTTTTTTTTTTTTTTGTCTCCACATTCTTTTGTTTACCCCATTGTCAGGAATTCCTGGCTTCGCCGCAGAGGAAGGATAGGAATATTGACTGCGCTACATCTAGTTTAAAAGCAATCCATACTTTTTAGTTTTTGAAGCGTATAAAGTAAAGTATTGCGAGGCAATTATATTTATTATAATTGGAAAAGAAATTTATTCACTTCTTATAGTTCAAGTTTTGTTTAATTAATTTAATACATTTATGAATAAAGAAACATGCCAAAAAATTTGTATGCGGGAGACTCTTAATGTTATGTGCAGAAAATAGCCCAGAAGGATAATATAATGGGTTGGGCCAGGATCTCTCAATTCACTTTATCTGTTGGGATGCTCAAGTTGGCAATAATTTGCAAAGAAAATATATTTGATGTATGTGGAGGTGCATTAACACAATCCAAAAGTTACTAATTTGATATATTTTCAGAAAAATATATATATTATGGTCATCTATGGTTACAAATTTTCACTCTTTAAATGTATATTATAATTAACATTTAATTTTACAAATATATATTTAATACTTATTACAATATAATATGATTATATTTTTAAATATTTAAGAAAATTGAAACTATAACTATTTTTATAATAATTTTATGATTTATAATAAATTATTTTCTTATAGTAAAATTAAGAAATAGAACAAAAATATAATTAATTTGGATAAGCATGCATTAAGGATATCTTTGCTTTTGCTTTGGACAAGCGCGCAACCATTTGTATTCTCGTTATTATTATCACTATTATTATTATTATTCAATTCTTTTAAGAAACCTTTTCCTTTAAAAGAAATGCTACATTGTGGCATGAAAACCTTGGTTATATCATTGAAACTTGTGGCGGCAAAGCACGGAGTGTTATCAATTTGGAAGCGACCCCGGTTGTTGAGATCACAATGATAATGCTATTTGATTATATTCTAGAATTAAAACCAAGAGCACAACTAAGGAAAAAAAAAAAAAAAAAAAAGGACTTTTCACAAATTTAATATTTTAGCAATTAACGGATTCAAAGGACGAATTTTAAGTGTACGAGGAATTCAGATTAGACCCCGATTCAAGTTTTGCACTCACCTAAGTGAATCAAAAGGACTAGCAGTCTAAGAGTGGCCTCATAAATGGCATCTCAGTTTTTAAGCTATGAGTGAAACCTCTAATTTCATTGCAGATGGTTTTGGCGAAATCAGACTTTTGGGGATATCAATCTCACTGTCTCGTTCTAGCCTTAATTTCGGCTAACATTCTTTACTGCATTGGATTTGTATCTATCTTTCTTCTTATATTTACTTAGCAAAATTGATCTGATTTATCAAAGAAATAGTAATGATTTCAGATAGGTTGATGTGCCGTGTGGAAGCAAATTTATTGAAGCAATTGTTTGATGACACGAAGCACAGAGAATTAAGCCATAGTCCATTCAACCACTAAATGAGTTCTGTTGTCTTCGGCCAAAAAGAACATGATGGCTTCCCCAAATGAATTCCAAGTTCACCTGCATTTTATATCTTAAATTTAGGTCAGAGCCACAAGTTTTCTATATTGAGATGATGGAACTTGGTGCCAAAAGGGGAGGCCTAAAAGGGTATTTGTCAATATTTTATATGTTTATTTGGATCAGCATAAGATTTATTGTGATAGGGAGAGAAAGTACTTGTGCACAAGTTGAGAGTTCAATAATTGAATGATACCCTGGCAGCGTTTCAATTACTGCTATTCGTTTGGGGTTACTTTTCCATATGTTGCTTTTTCTAGGATCTAAACCTAATTGCTGGACAAAAGTTGAATCCATCCTAATCCATTTCACTTATGCATGTGTGATTATATTCATGCATATAAATCCATCCATCAAATGCCATTTTCAAGAATCCATTCTTCTATTTAAACATGCACATCTGTCATTCTCACATGCAATATTGCATTTGATGAACAGAACTTGGGTACCAAATCGTTCTCTGTCACATGGTTGCTTCCATGTTTTAAATTTAGCTAGATAACATGAAATATATAGACGAATCCCTTCATTAGATTTAGAGCACTACAACATAATTATATTTATTTATGTCAGTAAAAAGGATATGCTGCATCTTTCTGCCTACCATATGTTTTCTTAGTTGTGTTCACCTAGCATTTTTCTTAGATGTATGCCCATTGATCGAGTGCATTTGTGACTTTTGCATGTTGCATGACCATGACCCATATGGCTATGCACATTAAGGGGGATTGAAAAAGGCTTGGCATGAAAAGAAAAGCAAAGTTGAAATTATTATAAGTTCTTTTTCTTAATGGTGGGGAGGGGGACTGGAGAAAGCTTTGCATGAAAGAAATTGGACTTTTCAGAAAGGCCCTTTTTGGCCACGTTTTGCCCACCTCCATCAAGCAAGCTTCCAAGCTGATTCAAGGAAGCTTCCAAGCTCATGGTTTTTGGGAGTACAATCCATCAAGCACAAAGGGCAACGAGTTTTCCCCTGCAGTACAACTGACAAGGACAATTGAGTTGGGCATCTTTCTCCTTTCTGTGTCTGAGAGAAAAAACTAAGAATGAGTTAATTTGATGATTTTAAATACAAATTCATATTACATTATCATAATTATAATATATATTTATAATTTTTATAATTAATTACAATTGTTTATTAAAAAATTAAAAATATATAAGTAATGATTATAATAGATCAATAAGTAGACCCAAGTCACGTAAGCATCAAATTTGATCATATTTATGTAACTTTACAGAAAAACTAATGACTTTGTTTTGGAATTGTTGTAAATGCCCAGTTAGAGCCAGCCACTTGTGTCCCAAAAACCATGACAATACATGAAGAAAAAAAAAAAAAACAAAGGCACAAATTACTTAAGGAGTTCGTGTGGCCTGTAAGTAGTACAATTATTTGTGGGATCATAGATTGTTCAATTATTATAAAGTTTTCAAGTCATTTTCAATCCGGAAGTTTTATTAGTGACACTTTTTTCTCTTTCTTTTCCAGGGGTTGGAATTGTATGCACGCAAAGATTCAATCTCCAAAAAGTTGTGATCAATAATTAATTGCACGAAAACTTGCAAGAACCATAGATTTTAGCCCCTAGATAGAATTTCAATGCATTAAAAATTGTTGTCGCTAAAAGATCAAGAACAGTGCAAGTCTCATTCGTTGACACTGTTAAGGAATTTGTGATGTTCCTTATTGCAGCGAAGTGAAAAAAAAAAAAAAATGGTTTTTTATTGAACCTGCAACGAATTAAAAAGAAAGCATTGAAGAGAGCCTTCCTCTTTTTGGCTATCTTGGAAAGAAAATAGAAAAAGAAATGAAGAAACCAAAAGTAGAACTCCTAACTAGTACCCCTATTTATCACTCAAAGTGGGAGTTTAGAAGTAATTTGGCAGATTTACACGCGGTTTTTTTTTTTTTTTTTTTGGCCCTTGATTTCGCACTTTCACCTAACATTCCACCTAAACACTTGGCTTTATGGGGTCTTTACATTGGTGTCAAGCAACCTTTAATCACCACATAACAAATCAAAAAGTTGGAAAAAAAAAAAAAAAAAAAAAGCAAAAACCCGTTGAAGCGAAAGCAAAGACCTGGTTTGCAGGATATAACAATCGAGAACTTGCTTTGTGTTTTACCATCTTTAATTACATATTGATCCGCCAGTGCTCGGATTCTTATTAGTGCTAGTGTTTTCAAATATGTTTCGTTGCATTGCAAAATCAGTTTAAATTAAGTATTTTACATGTTACTCATGCCTAATTTGACTTATAACTTCCATAATTTACCAAGTGGGAGATTAAAATTTCAGTAGGTATGAGATCTCGTAGCAAATATAAATGGCTAATAGACAAAGGGATGATGCTATCTTTACTAATATTCAGCAAATTATACATTGTTTGCACCTCCTTTGTTTCTTCTTAATAACGTAAATATAACAATAATAAAACCTTAATCCTAAATTTAATTAAAACCAGCCAAAATTCATGTAAATAATTTTATTCTTTACAACCCTCTTCTGGCTAGGACTAAGACGACGTGCAACACGCGGGAGTTTCTTATTAACTACATAATAACAGGCATAGTATACATGAGTGGTGATAATAGACTTTAACTTGCGGATTTTTTCTTTTTGAATCTTAAAGTACTTTCTCCTTTCCCCCTTTTTTTTTTTTTCTCTCTCAAACTTCAACACATTTCAATGGTTAAGATAGACAACATTATACCATTCAAACGGTTACTAAATACTTTCCATTACAATATGGATGCTTTTGGGTGTGGCTCGGAATTCAATCTCCAAAGAAACCAATTGACAGCTTGAACCATGGGAATGGCTTATTAAAAAATACAAAAAAAAATTAAGTAGACTTGCTGCATAATAAAGAGGGAAAAGGAAAAGTTGAAAAAAGTTTATTGCAGTTTGCAGAGTGGGACAGCTAATAGTGTTACTTTAATTTAGTGGACTTACATCAGGTCAAGTAAAGTGGAGTTGCTGGCGGTGAGGCTGTAATACAAGGTAAAGGTTGCTTTTTTAAGTCCATTAGGAATTGGTCAAAGGGGCAAACGGGCAAAACATTGCACACCCCCCCCCCCCCCATAAGCCCTCCAAAAATCTCAATGTTACCATATGCCTTAGTTACTAAGCAAAAAGGAAGCATAGGGGTAGTAACCCTAACATCAAGGTCTTGTCATGGATTTCCTAAGCTGCATGAATTACTCGTTTAAAACCTCTAGTTGTGCAAATTCACATTTTGGTAGGGATATGATAACTTGCTAGAATTCGGATACGCCTAAAGTCGCATAGAATAACACTGCTCTTTCCGTAATTAACACAACATTATCAGGAGTCTAAAAGTTATAATTAAAAGGTTTTGATTAATTAACAAAATTGTTATATAGACCCGATTATTTTTTTTTTGCCAAGACATCACATCACGCTAGTAGGATTGTAAGAAATAAATTGAAGTGCACTTGTGTGTGTGTGTTTCTAACCTTGGAAACATGAGTTTTGAAGATCCTTTTGTTCGTTTGATAATTTGCTGTCAGTAATTTCATCAATGAATTTTTTGAAGATTCATTACTTTTCATCATTAACAAACAAAGTGAAAATATAACCTTTTTTTTTTTTTTACTATAATTTGAATCCAATTAACATACTGCTTTTTCTCCATGGTTGACACAACCTTCAAGGAGATTACAACACAAAATGGAAAATTCTTTTTATGCTTTCACTAAGGCTTCACAAATTTAATTTTATTGTTACAACCATATGAAAAACAATATGACAATACTAAACACTACCCACGAAACAACCTCAAAGGCCAAAGAATATCATCAATCTAATTAGTCAGCCGTTTTCCTTTGTTGCCTCAATTGCTTATAAAACTTCTCTATGAACTCTTCAGCTTTCTTGTCCACTACACCATTATCATCATCAACATCTCTCAGTGGAAACGGCGAGTCTGTTATCCTCAGCTGCCTCACCATCGGGCTCCGCCCGAAACCGGGCCACATAGGAGAAGCCTCCACAGCCACCTCATTGCTATTTGACATCTCCAAAGCCAGCTTAACCGCACTCATGGTGTACACATCATCATCATTAGTCGGCGGCGCGTGGAATGCACATGTAAAGAAATTGCTGTGGTTGTTGTTTCGGCGTTTGCCGAGGTGATGGAAGAGCGAGTAGGTGGGGGTGTTGCTACAGCTGAATTCATACTCCCCGGGGGGCACGGGGAATGACATGTGGCGGTGGAGGTCGTGGTGGTGGTGGTGGTGGTGGAACATGAGGTTGTCTATGGCTTTGGCTGCAATCTTGTTGCCACGTTTGACCATCATGTTGAGGTCAAGCACGAGCTTTCTCTTTGACATGCCCTTTCTTAGCATGAAGAAGATTACACGTACCATACCCCATATTCTCTTGGCCATCATTGGTAGATTTTGTTCCATTTTATTTGTGACTTTGTACTTTGAAGCACTTTGTTCGAGAAAGGAGAGAGGTGTATTGTGCTTGAAATCTTGAGAGAGAGAGAGAGAGAGAGAGAGATTGAGGATAATTGTTTGGGATGGTATGGAGAGAGGGGCAGTGGGGGATATATATAATGGTGGGGGATGGACGCGGAGAAGGAAAAAGGTTGCACTCTGATTGGACCAAAACAACGCATGAATAGTTTGGCGTGACTTGCTTTCTACTTTGTTTTGTTTAAGGGCGGCCTATAATCACAAGTGGTGGAGTAGTGCTCTCGTGTGCTTGGGCTGGGCTTCATCTGTATAGGTAAAAATGGATCCACGTTAAACTATAACACATCCCTTAACGCACAGATTTTCTGAATCGAAAGAATGAACAAAGCGTAAGCATATGTAACATGAGGATGAAGGGGGTCTAAACCTAAGATTTTTTAATCATAATCACTGTATATTTATATTAAGGAATCAGTTAACTTAAAATTTAAGTTGTTGAGTGAACTATGAGATTGAATTATATATACAAAAATTTAAAAAAAAAAAATTAAAACAAGTTAATTCGATGTTAAATTTAAAAGAAAAAAATTTAAGTGAATTTTAGTTAAAAAATCAAATAAAAAATTATGTGTATATTAAATTTTAAAAAAAAAGTGTAAATAAAACAAGTACCTAAACCAAGGCTCCAAAATAAATTGTTGAAATTGTAGTGCTTTGCAAATTGCATATACAAGTCGGTTTGTATGTCTTTTACTTTGTTAGTTAAGGTTTGATTCTAACAATGAAAATTGACTTTATGACATTAAAGTCGTTTTTAAAATTAAAAGTAATGAATTCTTTTGTTTTTATTTTTTTATTTTTTTTCATCGTTACAGCATAAATAATCTGTGTTATAATATGGTTGGAATTAAAAACATGAATTTAACATGGTGTGTCTACACTCTACATATGCTTAGCTTTATAATTAAGTTAGCTTTATAATCCATCATTATAAAAAACTTGGGGACAAGTTTCAGTTAAGCAAAGCTAAGTATGAGTCGTGTAATTGGCATTCATTGTAGGAAGAGCAAAAGTTGGATAAAACTCTTGAAATTCTGAAAATTTGAAGTGGCATTCATAGTAGTAGTAAGAACAACAGCCAGCCAAGAAAACACCCAAAAAAATAAAAATAAAAAAAGGCTTAAAAATGATAAGCATGTCACGTGGCAGTTCTTTGTTGTAGAATTAATATATAGATAGATTGAATACCAAAAACAGACAATTACTTCACCACACGAGCTTGTAGCCAGATGAACATTACAAATATTAATTATAAATTCAGTATATTTGGTCAAAATATTTACTTAAAAATTCAAGAAAAAGAAAAGATAATGAATATTACTATAATAATAATAATTGAACCGACCTTGATAGCTAGCGATACGAGTCATCTAAAAATAAACCCAACAAACGCATTTCATGCACGAACAAAAGTTGAATTGTAACTCAATTTGGTTTTTTACTTTTGTGACTCATTTTCTAAACAACAATAATAACAAAATCTTAATTTTAAATTTGATTCATTTTCAAATCTTTAAAAAAGAAAAAAATAATAATAAAAGAGAACTTATCGAAGGATTTGAGCCCAAAAAGAAGCTGAGCTTAAAGTTGTATTGTGAGCTGCTTGAGTATAGTGGCGAAGTTGGGCTTCTTTTGCCCTGCAAAAATATAAGGCATGCCTGATCTTCAAGGTTGACAAGGGCCTGGATTGCTGGCTAGTGACAGGCACATCTGGCCCTTAATATCATATGTGTATGGAAACATGCAAACAACAGCTTTAACAATGTTATGCTTATGGGGCAATGTTTTCTAAGGGAGTTAATTCCTGGAGAGAGTTGCCATCAATTGTGTGGACCAACTACGATGGTTTGACGATAGAGCAGGTGGGTATCAATCAGAATTCAAATCTTGACATTGATGAACAAGAAAAAAAAAACAAAAGAGAAGAAGAAGAAGAAAGAAAAGAAATTTGGAGATAGTCTTCCATGGCTCAAAGGATTGACCTTAACTACAATTGGGTGATTAACAAACATTAATATATTTTAAAGGAAATTTGTTCTTATTAAAAATAAAAAACAAAAAGGGAAAAATGAAGAGGAACAAAAGAAGTCGTTGTTTACACCATGTTTTTGTTTCACATATGCAAAATTATTGCCTTACGCTTTATTTGGTTATATGTTTCAACTTTACATTGGACTGTGTAAGAGTATTTTATAAATTAAAATACATTTAAAGACTTGTTTGATTATATTTTTTAAAAATAAATTTTTTTATTTTAATTTTTTTAAAATTTTTTTTAAAAAATAACAATAAAATATTTTTAAAAATTACAATTATTTTACTTTTTAAAAATATTACAATTTATATTTTTTTTAATAAATTATAATTATTAATTTTTTATTTAACTTATTTAATGTAAAATTATTATTTTTTAAATATAATATTTTTTATTTTTTTATTTTATTTTAAAATAATTATTATTTTAAAAAAAAAAATTAATTATTATCTATTTAATTTTTTTTATTTATCTAAATTAATATAATATAATAAAATTAATATGACAAATTATCATTAATATATTTAATATTAGTTATACAATTTAAAATATTAAAAAATTAATTATATTTCTTAAAATAAAATAAAATTATCATCGTATTCTTTATAATTAATTTATACATTAAGAATTATTTTAATAATATTTTTATCACATATTCATAATTTTAATAATTTTTTTTATTATATTTTTATTAGTATTATTAAACGACATGTAATTTTTATCAATAATATTTTTAATTTTAATATTTTTATTTATAATACTTTTATCTACAATATTTTATCTTACATTATTATCAAACAAACCTTTAATTATATAAAGTAACAATATTTACACATAAGACAATGATTTTAGTGCGAATAAATCAAAATTTGGGTGTATTAACAATTCCTTATTTGAAATTGTTATGCAAAGACTTGCATGTCCCAGTTGTAAAATCCAAACGCCCCAAACCGTACCCCCGAATTCAACACACTTACTCTCCCTCTCCCCCACTTGGGGACATTTTGCTCTGTGCATATCCTCAAGATAATAATTATGTTCGCCTTTCATGCTCTTGCGTTGCATAACAATGGTAGACAATGCTATTAATATTTGGTTTGCAACTTGGTCTGCAGGCTGATTTTGTGGTTTGAACCATGTTAATGGGAAAAAATAATTTTGCATAAATTTAGACAATAAAAAAAATTATATAAACAATATAGATAAGATTTTATTCTAAGCAAACTATTAAAAAAAATCAACAACCCCATTTAAAAACAAGTATAAATGTATTAAAGTTCTAAATTTGATAGACATAATTAGATTTTCAAATAATTCATGTCTCAATTAAATATTATATCAGATTTTTAGTATTATTAGACTGTTGATTCTATTTGACGTTTTTGTATTTCTAAAACTACAAGCAAACTATTAAATATGGTTTGCTCAAATCATAAACTATAATTAATTCGTTTTCAGTTTGATTTTAGTTAGATTGCCCGGATTAAGTAGGTTGGGGGATTTCATGTAGTGCCGGCCAACTGCCCTAAGCAAAGTTGGTTTAAAAATAAAGTTATCAGTTGAGTTTTTTTTGGTGCTGTTACTTTGTATCCTCACGTAAGCTTTGGCTTAGCAAATAGAAGAAATTTGATAATAAAAAAATTGACTTTTTATCCCCTTGAGTGCCAAAATGAGTAAGTGCCTGCCCATGAATTCAGCCTTGGCCCAAAAGATTACTAGTTCAAAGCATGCATTCATTCATCAAAACAAGCTGGGTTCAAAGCTTGCAATTTTTCAGCCCAAATATTGGTGAACATGTACTCAAATCCATAGTGTCCAATAATGCATTATGTATGCATGCATGGGTGAATTATGCTTTGTTATACATGCATTTCATTATATTTTTCCTTGGTAAGTGAAATTTTTCATAATTAAAGTCAACTAAAAATTTTCTTTTTCTTTTTTTTTTTTTTTGTTTTAAAAAAAGAAAAATACAATTTGGTCGAATTTCAAACTCAGGAAGAACTGCCGCCTCACGTTGACAACAAACCCTTGGCAGGAATCCATATGTCCACCTAAAACAAATGTCATTTTCCATCCACTTGCAAAATGTTTCCTCGGAGACAATTATTTATAATAATGAAAATAATGTGCAATAACTATCACAACAATAGGAGATGTCAATTGTCTCCCAAGACCATTCATTAATAACAAAATTGCTTTCGAATTTCTCAATTCAATACGATCAAAAGTCCTCTCCTATGGAATTAATAAAAATGTCTCTCGTAACCCTCTACTTCAGGGATCAAAGTCCATCGTCACACCAAAATATTGAGTTATTAGTAAATGTATAACTTCATTTCTTTAAATTTTCCCAGAGCTACACCTAAAATTGAGGGGGTTTACAAATTTCTGATGAACATGTTGAGTTCTGGGCATGGAATCAAAGAAAAGTTGGGAGGTAGAAAAATTCGTGGGACTTCCAGCGATCGAAGGAGAGACAAATGTGATGAATCAGTTGATGAAAGGTCTTTTGCATTGGGCAGTGACCAAACTCTAAGGGGTCTTTAGTTATTACAAGTATCTTCTTCTGTTAAAGATGCCATAAATGATTTTTTGTTTTTTGCCATTCTAAAAAAAAAAAAAAAAGGAAATTGAGATTATAAGTACGGATCCATCTAGTTAATATAACCCATCCTCTATCTTATTTCAGTGCCTTTAAGATAGAATCATCGAAATTTTAAGGATTACCCTTTTAACTATATATTGGGAATTGACGTTTTAGATAATGTAATTAATATTTCTACAATTATTAAATAATTTACTAATTGGGTAAACCAAAAAGTAAATAAAAAATAAATTACCCGATATAGATATATGGGATGGTTTACCTATACTCTTTGGAGACTAGTCGGATCAAAAATTCAAAACCCACGATTATAAAATTTAAAAAATATAAAAAAAAAATAAAAACGATTGGATAGGTTGATGGCTGGAAAATTGAATTAAATGAAGTCAAAATTAATTCAGAGCGAAATACTACTTGCTATTCTAATTATTAAACTTCAAAATTCAGAGTGTCTCACAATTCCTAGTGGTTATTTCAACATATTTAGAATTTCTTCACAATGTTACAACATTTTTCCTTGTACAGTTGCTCTACGTAATATTGGCAATGCTTATTTTTCTTGCCTTTTCCACCGCAACAATCATGGTAAATATAATTACTACAAGCAGTATCACATTCTTCATAGTATCTTGTCGACAAAGACAACCAAAATGCAAAGAGTAGCTTAGCAAACAAAAAGAACGGAGAAAGAAGAGGAAAAGGTAGTGAAGTTTGCAACATAATTTTTGAAAGTTAGGCGCTCGTGGGGTTGACTTACTTAAGATTTATATATTATATTATCATAATTATTTATCTTATATTTAAATTTTTTAATACATAATTTTAATAAATCATTAAAATTATAAATATGTACTTATGGTATTATAAGTTTAATATAGATTTATATCTATTTTATTATTATTTTTATGAATAAATTATTTTTTTTATTCAAATTTAGGACATTTATATCATAATAAAATAATTCTATTGTAAAATGAAGACTCCACTTCATGAGGTTGTCGATTGTAATCATATCTTGGATTCCTTAAATTCCTCTCACCCTTTATTGATTTATTTATTTTTTTTTTTTCCATTGCATAGTCATGCAAACAATTGCATAAACATATCACATGAATGATCAAATAGCGCCATAGAAAAATCTTGTCGAGGATCCGACAGTCTCTGTACAAATTTCTTCTCAGGAGTACGCTTGCTCACAAAAATTCCTACACATATCTAAAATGAAAAGATAAAAGTACCTTACAAAATTCAATAAATAAGTGGAAAAATTCTGCAAAGGTTTCGGCATAATTACTATTGTTATATATAACTCACAGTTTCATAATTTTTTAATTAAAAAAACTCTTGAACTACTAGGTGATTAGGTCCTTATATATTACAAATTATGTTAGATTATAAGAAATTGTGAGATTTGTACTTTTAATATATTTCTTTGATATATGCTAGATTTTATTAGTATATGATATGATTAAACTTTAAGTTGAACATGGTGAACCGAGATATTTTTTATAAGAAAAAAAATATTATCAATGTTAAAAAGTATACAATTTTAAATTATTAAAATATAAAAATTTAATATTATTTATAATATTTTTGAATTTTTAGATGGATATGAAATTTTAAAATACTATTATAATATTAAAGTTTAGTTCACAATATTGGCTGCACTTATCATTTAGTAATTCGACTATTTTCATTTGTTCAATTTTCCTTTTTCAACCCAATACTAACGGAGTCTAATTCAAAAATTAGGCCTATTCAGGTCATTTTCGATATGACAGATGTTAATTGGGCCTCTTACGTCTGAAAGGGGTCTATTAAAGAGTGTTCAAGGGCATGGCTGCTGGTCTCAAGTAACAGTCGTATAAAAAGCATTTCTGAATTCTCAAGTAACGATATTGAGTTTAAATTTTTTTTTTTTTTTTCCTTTTTGATAATATATAAATATATATACATTAAAATTGAGACCGAACTGAACCTAAGCTAAGTATAATCTTATAATTCGAAGTAAAAGATTTTTGTTGAAATTGAATTTAATCAAAATGTTAACAAGTTAAACCCTAAATACGTCAGAACTCTGCTCGGCTGGGTTTTTGCTTGTTCATCCTGAGCAGCGCACATGACATTTGCGTGGATAAATTTAAGAATAAATGTGCAATTTAGATTGACAACAAAACTAGAGAGGGTCGATTTAAATATTAAAAAGGGAAGTTCAAGACTAAACAATCTACATACTCCCAGAGTGAAGAAGAATACTAGGTTTAAAGTGGAAAATACTAGGTAGACACTTTCAAATGAATGCATTTATAAACATTGTGGTCATATTCTACGGTTAGTATGTGGTACCATGAAACGAAATTGTATAGAAATAAAAATAAATTTTTATAAAAATTTTATATGTGGCCAAATATTATTTTTATAATACTAAATATTATTTTATGTAATATAAATCACATTTTATCTATTTATATGTATATGATAATGTGTTTATATAATCAAAATCGTTTCAATATTATTAAAAAAAAAACTAAAGAAACAATTATATAAACACCCTTTTTGTTAGATTCACTAAACAACATTGAAACATAAAAACTAAGATTTACACTTCAAAATTAGTATTTCACTATTATATAATATAGTACATATCATTATTTATCAATAAATATATATATATATATATATATATATATATATATATATTTTGTCTAAGAGGTCATTTAAGTAGTAAATTATATGATAAAGTATTTTCCTTCATCTTTGTAAATTCTATATCCTATTTATTTATTAAGATTAGAATTCAAAATTTTTAAATTAAAAATTTAAATTTTTAATTATTAGAGTATTTTTGAAGAATATAATTTTTTTATTAATTATATATAATGAATTTAATAAAAAGTGTGCCTAATAAGTATTTAAAAAAAAAAAAAAGAATAGTTAAATAACAACACTTTAAAAAATAACATAATGATTAAAAAAATATAAATTAATTATATTTTATTTAATTTTATAAATAAATAATATTAAATATAACATATTTATTCCTATCTATATATTATTACTCTTAAGTATCAGTACCCTTTTGAAAAACCCTTGATTGTCTTTGAATTGGAAAAGGAAAACCATTTCTTCAAAAGGAAAGCAAAGGCTTTCAATCTACTAAATTACTAAATTCTTGTCCAGAATGAAATTCCTTTGTCCTGTCTGAGCCCGATTAATTATTTTCCAATTTGTGATAATCTAACATAAGGGACACACCGACACTAACACATCCAACGATAAGGTTTTGCTCCCACCAAACTGGGTCCCACCTACCATTTACATCACATTCACATACCCACCGATGTCTCACACCATGACATGATACATGTAATGTCACATCATCTCATGTCATGTATGTGGGCATGTTCTGCCTGCTAAATACAGAATTTGACAGTGCACTGTCAGTGGCAATGACGTTGCATTATTTATTTATTTTATCCTTTTTAGACATCGATTTTTATTGGGTATTTTCCATTTATTTAAAAATTTTTTATCCATATATTTGCTTTTCTTTTTTATTAAAAAAATATTTTGGATACAGCTTTAAGATCAAAGGCGCATGCAATGTATCCATCATGGTGTCCCCTCTGTTCCACGCAAACCCTATCCCTCTCTCTCCTCTCATGCCGTTTTTTTTTCTTTTTTATCTTTTATTTTATTAGCTTCTTTTTGCATTGGAGCTAGACCTGATCGAGTCGGTTCGTCATTCCTTTTTATTACTGTAAACCACCGGTTGGCGATATGAGTAACTTTAATCTCAATATTATTTATTAAAACATTACACAATTAACTAAAATTCACATAATAAACTAACACATTAATATTTAGTTATACTTAATTAGTGAAAAATATATTAAATAATATTTAACTTATTCAAATTCTACTTAATTACTGAATAATAAAAGTTTTCATTAAGTTCAAGATAAATAATTATGTACTAATCAATTTATAATTTCAACCATGAGCGAATCGAGCCATTTAAGTTGGAGCATTGGTTCACAATCTAATTTCGAGAAGGTTACTTGGGACTGGGGTAGGGTCTAACTGGAGCCTTTTTCTTTAATAAAATATTCTTGAAATATATGCCACTAAATGTTGTTTATTTCTTTGTCTCAATTCGCATTTTCAATATCTCTGCCAATTATTGGGTCAACGTGGTTATCCAATTATCCAGTTAGAGTGACAAATTTAATTTTTGCAAAATGTTGGGAATTTATTAGAAACATAATAATTCTCTTCAGCTAAATGGGTTTGACTTAGATTGGGTTTGATGTTACTTCAAAATTTAGTAAAAAAAAAAAAAAAAAAAAGAAAAATCATCAAGACATTGAGAATCCCATGTGAGAGTTTAATGTTAAGTAATTGAATCACATAATTGATAATGAAAAATTATCTTAATTCCTATTGTTGCCAAATACCTAGAAAATGAATCTTATTTACACTTGTGAAAAAAAAAAATATACATTGAGAATCCCAAATAAGAAGTAATTGTTTTGCTCGTGTTTCTGAGACTTATAAAATTTTACTTAAAAAAGGTCTAGGCTCCACTCATTGTTGTTTTATTATAATAAAATGGGCATAAACTTAATAATTTTACAATAATTGAAAAATAATATTTTTGCTTTAGACCTTTAGGGCTTCAAGCCTCCACTCTATTCATTATGGGTAGTAATTTACCCCCCCCCCCCCAAATTTACTAGACACATAAAAAAAATTATTATTTTAATTTTGGTAAGGGAACAAAGAGGGTCAAAAGTTTAACTTTTACCTCTTGGACAATCACGGTAATTCCATAAAAATTAACTACTTCATGTGACATTTTACCCTGAAAATAGTCGGCAAAAGAATATATTTTGTCGGCATAGTTTTTACTATTTTCATTATATACAATTAATAAATAAAGACACACAATTCAAATAAATGAAAAAAAGGAGGTATTTTATTAAAAGTTTTTTTTTGGTCGTGTTTTATTAATTGTGTACAAAATACAATTATATAACAATAATTAAAGCATCGCATGATAGGTACAAAACATATGAAGAAGACACGAAAATGAAAGATAAAGATAATTTTTTTTTTTATTTTTAAAATTACAACATTTTTTTTTTTAAAATCAAATTTTATGATATCACATGTGTCCACTACATGTTTCAATCAGTTTTGTCAACTAATATTTCCCTTGTGATATAATTTATACGTCAAAAAAAGTGTCTACCTAATCGTTTACCATGAAAATTCTCACTAATTTAGGAAATAAAAGTGTTGCATGGCTCTATCATGGTTAGAGTTGAAAACAAGTTCATACATTTGTTCAAAGTTTAGTACCTCGATTTGCTAAAAACTTATTCATTATTTTATTGAACAGTAATACTTAAAACTAATTTTAAATTTTATTTAATAACTAATTTTAAATTTAAATACAAACATATCTAATTAATTTTGAATTCATAAATAATTCGTTTAATATTTATAAAAATGCTCGTTAAGTATATCATTTTAATGTGCTCTCGTTGATTTCCCATTTGAGTCATTAGCATAAATAGTAAAAGTTTGAGGTTTTTGACCTCATCTCTGCATCTAGCCGTCTCTACCTACAGCCTGAAAGTTCCTGTCACAATGACTACAGAGGCACGTCTGTTTTTAGATTTTAGATGCAAGGATAGATTTACTGGGGTCGAGAGAAATAATTGCCTCTCTTTCCCCCTTCCTGTGTTCTCTGTTTTTAATAATTTTATAAATTTGTTAGTCACAATTTTTAAAAATATTCTTTATATTTACTTATTTATAAAAATTATTTTACTATTTGTAATAAATAAAACTTTATTAAATTCACTCAATAATATTTATCTAACCTTTTTTTTTTTTAATTTGAGAATTATATTATAAATATTTGTTAAGATATTGAACTTTTAAATTTTAAGGAAATTCATGATTTTTAAGTTTTAAAATTTTGAATATTTTAAATTTTAAATTTATCATAAATATAAAATTTAATAATTTAAAATTTAAATTATTCTAAATTTTAATAACTCATAATTTTAATTAATTAAAACTTAAATAACTTAAAATTTTATAAATTTAAAATTTATTAAATTTATAATATAAAAAATAATTAAAATTTAAATATTAAATATTCAAAATAATTAAATTTAAATTCGATTAAATTTTTTTATATATTGTCGTTAAACAAACTTATCAAAGTTAATAAAAATTAATTTAATTCTAATAACAGTAAAATTTAAATCAATTTAATCCGCATTGAAAACAATAATTATCTATAATTTTAAATATTTTAAATTAAAATAATTTAAAATTTAAATAATTTAAATTTTTAAAAAATTAAAATTTAAATAATTTAAATTTTTAAAAAATTAAAATATAATTAAAATTTAAAACTGAAATTAATTATAATTTAATGCATTAAGAATTTAATGAATTTGAAACCTAATATATTCTATAACCAACGAACTTGAATTTCCAAGATTTAGAACCCAAAATATTATAAGCCCCAGAGATATGAAAAACTGACTGATGAACTCACAACGCGATGAACCAGAAGCTTATAATATTTGATATCGTTGAAAATTTGAATGACCCACCCAAATCGTAAAATAAATTTAATTAAAATCTGATTTGACCCGCCATTTCCCATTTATCACTAGCCGGCCAGCCAAAAAATCCAAAAGTGAAAAACCTCAAAAATACCAAAAAGAAACAAAGGAACCGAAGAACTATGTCGTTTACTTTTTGCTTCTTCTTCTTCTGGCTTCTTCAACTAAAATAAGTGAAGGGTTTGGCTCTTGTTTTGTTCCACTTCTTGTTTCACTCTCTCTTTCGAATAATTTTCGTCTTTGAATTCCCACCCAAAGCTCCCAAAAAGTGAAGAAAAATTCAAAAAAAGACAGCAACTTTACATGTCTCGACGACAAAGAGCCTCTGCTTTTGTCCGAAAAAGATACCATTTTTACGCTTCCTTTTGCTTCCGTTGAGCCTGTAGACGATGTTTCGGCAACTTGAGATGATTCGCTTGGGCAGTTGGATCGGCAAAACGTTGCCGTTTCATTTGGTTTACAGAGTGATCTCTTGAAACAAACCCGGTTCGCTTTGTTGTTTCGTAGATACCGGGTCGAACCGGGCAAAACGTTTCGGGGGTGTTGCATTTTTTTTTTTTTTTAACTTTCGGTTTGGAGTTCTGATCTCCAGAGATTTCTGTTTTTCTTGTCTTTGATCGCTGTCTGGTAGTGGACAAAAAACGAGGATGACGATGTCTATTATGTGGATATCGCTATCCCTCGCGGGTTCATATCAATCCTTGCATTTTACTATCAAGCATTAAGCTGTAACCAAAGTTGAAGGATTTGACATTTTTTTTTTCCTGTTCTTTGTCAATGCTTTGAGGTTCCATACTGTGTTTGAAGAGGGGTTCTTGGTGTCTTAATCTGGGATTGGAGTAAGCTATTTGGTTGTGGTTTGTCTTGTGAGTATATAAAGTTGTGGTTAAAAAGGTCACTTTTGCAACCAAAGTTTTTGCCTTTGGAGGTTAGAGCAGTGTTCTTGGGGATGAAAAAGTTCTTGGGTTGATCATATATGCCTGTTTTTGGTGCTAAAAGGGTCCTAGAATTGCATGTAGTAGATTTGTGGAAGAAGGGTTACTTGGGGTTTTGTTTGTATGGTTTGTTGGACCAAGAATTTGGGTTGATTCAAGGGCGCTTTAGCTTTGTAATTTGGGAGAAAGTTCCCACCTTTGTGTTTTCCTGATTGGCTTCTTTAATTTGTTTCTGTTGGGCGTTGTTTGTGTGGCTGTGTGGTGAAATTAGTTCAACGATGGCAATGTCCTGCAAGGATGGTAAACAGCCAGCGAACAATGACAATGGCAAGTATGTCCGGTACACGCCTGAGCAGGTCGAAGCATTGGAGAGGCTCTATCACGACTGCCCCAAACCCAGCTCCATTCGCCGCCAGCAGCTTATTAGGGAGTGCCCCATTTTGTCCAATATTGAGCCTAAGCAAATCAAAGTTTGGTTCCAAAATAGAAGGTTGGTGTTAATTTATCAATATGATTACCTTTTTATTCTTTTTATTATGTCAAGATTGGTTTTTTAAGTAGTTGGACATGAAAATTTTTGCTTTACTCTTTGGAGCTTAAGCAGCTCAGTTGAATTCAGATCATCTTAAGTGAAAATTTTAAATGGGTACATTCAAAATTTGTGTTTGTTTGTTGATTCATTCAAGAAAGGAAGGAATTTTTTCATCATTACTAGTGAATAGGTCTCAAATAATGGCTAACATGTGTTTGTATGTTTTCTCTTCAGGTGCAGAGAGAAGCAGAGGAAAGAGGCATCACGCCTACAAGCAGTAAATAAGAAGCTGACGGCAATGAACAAGCTTCTTATGGAGGAGAATGACAGATTGCAGAAACAAGTGTCCCACCTGGTGTATGAGAATGGCTACTTTCGAACACAAACTCAAAATGTGAGAATTTAAGGACTTTTTTTCCCCTCAATTCCCCCCCCCCCCAACATTTTGTTTCTTAACTAACTTTGTTGGTCCAACTGAGTTTCCCAAAACTTGTTTCATGATTTATCAAACTGAGTGATAAAGTTGATAAACTGAGACAATTGTGACCCCTTGTGAGCGCTTTAGTGGAATAAATTATGTTTCGGGAAATGGGCTAAATAGAATTACTCTTTTTTCTTCATTTGGGACATTATTTGGCTTGCAAGAATAGAATTTTCTTGATTTTCACTAAGAGATTCGTATAACTTGATTATTTGGGTATTTTTCTGACAGGCAACGCTTGCAGCTAAAGACCCAAGTAGTGACTCGGTGGTGAGCGGTCAACACCGTCTGACACCTCAGCAGCATCCGCCAAGGGATGCTAGTCCTGCAGGGTTAGTGGGGGTGACAGTTGATTGGTCCTTTTTCTCTCCTCGTGCTCTGTGATCACTTTGTTTTTGGTGTCAGAATGTGCGTGTGTGTGTGTCTCTGTGTGTGTGCAAGTGTTTGTGGAATAGTCAATTCAATGCCTTTGTATTTTTCCCAGACTACTGTCTATTGCAGAAGAGACTTTAGCAGAGTTTCTTTCAAAGGCAACTGGAACAGCTGTAGAGTGGGTCCAAATGCCTGGAATGAAGGTAAAGATTATTCTTTTCTTACTATTCTATTAATTCTCTCCCTCTCTCTCTTATTTTGTCCTTTTCTAATTAAAATAAGAAACATAGGACTAATTATAAAGTTTGGATTTACTATGCTTAATTCTGCAATTAGTTACAATGATTAGTGGTTTTTTTTGGGTGATATTCTTTCCCCTTCTTCCCTTGCAAATGTCTTAGTCCAGGAACACAAGGTAGAGTACATTGGTTATGTTGTTTACTTGTGTCCTTAATGAATGAATAATTCTTATGACCAAGAATAAATGAATGAAGTAAGAATAATTCTTAATGGTGTGGCAGACTGGTCATCAAAGTTGTTTCTGTGTTGAACCTATTTATTTCTGTGCAGCCTGGTCCGGATTCCATTGGAATCATTGCTATTTCTCATGGTTGCACTGGCGTGGCAGCACGAGCCTGTGGCCTTGTTGGTCTAGAGCCTACAAGGGTGAGTGCACTTGGTTTCTTCCTTTCTGGATCAATCTCCTGCTTTGATGTTATAGAATTATTTAATTTCTCTCCCCCTTCCAGGTTGCAGAAATCCTCAAGGATCGGCCATCATGGTTCCGCAATTGCCGAGCTGTGGATGTGCTGAATGTGCTGCCCACTGCTAATGGTGGAACCATTGAGCTGCTGTACATGCAGGTAATAACTAATGATTTTGCAACTATAATATCTGCAGAGCATACCAGTTTACAAATACTTGCATCCTAAGAATTCTTGTGATGTAGCTCTATGCGCCAACAACACTGGCGCCTGCTCGTGACTTCTGGTTGCTGCATTATACTTCAGTTTTGGAAGATGGCAGCCTTGCAGTATGTCTTGAAGTAGTTCAATTGTATTTCATTATCTTGGGTATTTGTCCATTTGGTAGTTTATTCAATGTATTTTCTTTTGTCATTCATGCTCTGATGGACAGGTTTGTGAGAGATCACTTAAAAATACTCAAAATGGCCCAAGTATGCCACCAGTACAGCATTTTGTGAGAGCGGAAATGCTGCCAAGTGGTTACCTGATAAAACCTTGTGAAGGGGGTGGTTCAATCATTCGCATAGTTGACCACATGGATCTGGAGGTAAGCTGCCCTCCCCCAAGAAATCATCTTGTTGGTTGTGATATATGATATCAATTTTGACCAGAAAATTTATAACAAGGTGAATACTTGTTTTGCCAATTAGCCCCGGAGTGTGCCTGAAGTTTTGCGCCCACTGTATGAGTCATCTACATTTCTTGCCCAAAAGACAACAATGGCTGTAAGCTATGAATTTACTTTCTGTTTCCTATAATTTATGTTTATCTTGTTTTGTCTTTGGTAACATTTGAAATTATTGGAGAAGCCTATGTATGCCACAATGATGCTTGTATGTTATTTATGAACAAGTTGGGCATTGACTTTTGAATTATATTTCTTATCTTCACTCAGGCTCTACGCCAGCTGCGGCAGATTGCTCAAGAAGTTTCTCAGCCCAATATCACCAATTGGGAACGACGACCTGCCGCACTACGTGCACTGAGTCAGAGGCTAAACAGGTTTGTGTTTCCATTTGTTAGATAATATCTAATCCATTTTTTTGATCCTTTGTGTGCTATTGATGACTAATGGTCTTTACAGAGGTTTCAATGAAGCTGTCAATGGGTTTACTGACGAGGGATGGTCAGTGATGGGAAATGATGGCATTGATGATGTTACTATCCTTGTGAACTCTTTCCCTGACAAGTTAATGGGGTTGAATTTTTCCTTTAATAATGGATTTCCAGCTGTCAGCAATGCGATCTTATGTGCTAGGGCATCAATGCTTGTACAGGTTAGGTTGCCAGAGTTGTTTTCTTGTATAAAGTTTCTGGCAAATGACTATGGCAGAGGTGTTTTGTGGAGAATAATTTGCTTTTCCCTTCAGAGAGAATGTGCATATTTGTTCATTTTCACTTACAACAGTCAACAGTCATGTTTCTGTAGTTGACAGTTGTATGTGGCATATTTAGTGATTGTTCTGTGAGACTCTGATTGGCAATGGATTATTTGACGTGCAGAGTTGCTTTGGGGTTACTGGATACTCTATATCCCTTTTTCGCCTCTTTTATCTGTAAATTTACTTGAGGAAAAATAAATTGACATCTTTTCTTGGACAATGTCTTAGCTCAAGTTTAGAATCATCTGTTTTTATGTTATTCTCAGTCATTGTCTTAGTTCAAGTTTAGAATCATCTGTTTTATGTTATTCTCAGTCGTTGTATTTGGCTATGGGTTATTCTTCCTGTTCTGACATGCATCTTCTCCCTTTCAGAATGTCCCTCCAGCAATCCTTCTTAGGTTTTTGCGGGAGCACAGGTCAGAATGGGCCGATAATAGCATTGATGCTTATTCAGCTGCAGCAGTGAAGGTTGGGCCTTCTGTCCTACCCTGGTCTCGAGTTGGAAGTTTTGGGGGTCAAGTTATACTTCCCCTGGCTCAGACTATTGAACATGAGGAGGTCAGCATGCGGATAATATTTTATTACTGTTAAAGGATGTATAATGGCATCAAAGCCTTATTCCATCTTTGATGTGATGAATTTTCTGTTTTTGTTAGTTCCTGGAGGTTGTTAAATTGGAAGGTGTTGGCCATTCTCCTGAAGATGCTACAATGCCTAGAGATATGTTTCTTTTGCAAGTACGTATCATACCTTTACATCGCTTCTCAGGCTAGTTTTAGTTCTGTTCATCTACATTTGTTTTAGGCTACCATAGACTAAATCTTATTTTTTTGTCCACCATTTTTTGTCTTTTTTGTTAAAGAGTGTTGACATGTCAAACTTAAGCCACTCTCTAGGATCTAGATTTTATATACTGGACACGAAGCAATTTCAAATCAGTTTAGTCACTTGAAGTGCATGAATCATATTTGAGGGGAAGGTTGATATGAGATTTTGGAGATACCATGCTAAAAGTTTTGAACAGCAGGACTTTTGTTCCCATGGCTTGTTTGTTCCCTCAACCATATAAAATGGTGGATAATGAAATATGAAATGAGGATATTTGGTTCAGTTTTGCTGTTTGTACTATTTTGGCAGCATTGCAGTGGAATGGATGAGAACGTTGCTGGGATGTGTGCTGAACTCATATTTGCTCCTATCGATGCATCTTTTGCTGAAGAGGCACCTCTCTTGCCTTCTGGTTTTCGCATCATTCCCCTTGATTTTGGGAAGGTTAGCTGATAGTATCCACTGTGGTATAATTATTGACAATTCTTTTTTTATTTTTTTCTTGTCTCTCTTCATTAACACAATGCAAATGATGCAGGAAACTTCCAGTCCAAATCGCACCCTTGACCTTGCCTTTGCTCTTGAGATTGGACCAGCTGGTGGAAGAGCATCCAATGAATATTCTGCCAATTCTAGCTGTATGAGATCAGTGATGACTATTGCATTTGAGTTTGCAATTGAGAGTCATATGCAAGAGCATTTTGCATCAATGGCCCGTCAGTATGTCCGCAGTATCATTTCCTCCATCCAAAGGGTGGCATTGGCACTCTCTCCTACCCACTTGGGTTCACATGCTGGTCTTCGGACACGACTTGGTACTCCTGAAGCACAAACACTTGCTCGCTGGATCTGCCAGAGCTATAGGTATATATCTTGTCAATTTTCGTGCAATAGTATCTGAATCAGAAGGTATCGTAGTATGGCATCAACCTATGTTGCTTCATGATGCACGGTACTTGCTTTATTTAGTCAATTGACCATACTGGGTGTGCTATGCTTGTTTTCTGAATAAACCAGTTCCTTCTCATTGAAGCCAAATTATGATATTCATTCCTTCTCTCAATTTCCATTCCTTTTCTTCATGCACTGTATTTTCCCCCACATTATAAGGGGATCTTCTGCTTTTATATAAGGAATGTTGCTTAGATTAATGAATCAATGTCAGCTTGTTATGGTCTGAGAAAATTTAATCCAAATCTGATTAGAAGCCAGAAAAATGAATTGAATGCTCCCTCAAAGATTCATCTTATGATTCAAATAACCCTTGCTTGTAAACACGTGTGTACCTCCATTACATGCTTATTATTTTCCAGGTGCTACTTGGGTGTGGAGCTACTTAAATCAAATGGTGAAGGAAGTGACTCAATCCTCAGAACCCTGTGGCATCACTCGGATGCTATAATGTGCTGCTCTCTGAAGGTTCTTATGAATGCCTTGTTACCACGACCTGTTTTCTCTTTTCTGCTTGTGATATGGTTAGTTTGGAATGCAATAGGTGGCATCATACAAATTGGTTATATCTCTGCTCTTTTGGGTTGTGAACTCTTCTAATGACTTGGGGAATAGATGCTGTTCCATAAGCATGATGCCTCTCAAAATACATTGGAAACAGTCTTTTCATGCATTTTTGAACAGTGCAGGTTTCTCTTTAAGAATATGGTGTCAATTCTAGACTTGTTTTGGTGATATCATCTTTCTTTCTTACTGGACTGTCTGGGGCAGCAAAGTGCTTTCATGTGAACATTGCTGTCATCAACTTTTGAACTGGAATTGCAAAATTTTCATTCTGATGTTTGAAGCATAATAACTGTGTTAGTGCATATCCTAAAATATGTGATTCTTCATCCTGGACATTTCAAAATCATGTAGGTATACTCGTGGTTTAAGCAATTAACTCTAAAACAATCACTTATGCAGGCATTGCCAGTTTTCACCTTTGCAAACCAAGCAGGGCTTGATATGCTAGAGACAACACTGGTTGCCCTGCAAGACATAACCTTGGAAAAGATGTTTGATGAACATGGCCGGAAGACTCTCTGCTCGGAGTTCCCTCAAATAATGCAACAGGTTTACAGTTCTCTCTACTGTCAAACATGATACAAAAATACATTTGATTTTTTCTTTAAAGCAGATTATAATATGAAAATTGAGCTTTGGTGTAAATGAAAGGTTATTCCATTGTGACTTGGAGGTGACAATTGGAGTTGCGGAAACAGTTTCTTTGTAAAAACAAGAGTGTTGCGTCTACTGACCCTTAGTATGCCATTTTTTAGGCTGATTATAATATATAAATGCACTTGAAATTAAATGCTAAGTATTAGATTTCTTGGGGTTAAATGATGGAAATACAGGTATTAAATTTTTCAAAGATAATATGTGTTTCTCTTTCTCCCTATACTGAGATGCTGTTCTGGACTAAGCTGTACTAGGTTTTTTTTTTTATCCTTTTCTTCTGTTTTTGTGCATTATCTCATACAAGCCTTTATCTGTTGGTAGGGTTTTACTTGTATTCAAGGTGGTATATGCTTGTCAAGCATGGGGAGACCAGTTTCATACGAGAGAGCAGTGGCCTGGAAAGTGCTGACGGAAGAAGAAAACTCACAATGCATTTGCTTTATGTTTGTCAACTGGTCTTTTGTCTGAGATCTGCTCCGGAATGCTGTGGGGAGGAAGGTTAAAGATAGAAAACACTAGAACTATATTTTATTTTGCTGCCCAGTTTATGTTTTTATCCACGACACCTCTGGAAGACGTAGTAGTCCTAATAGGTGCCATGATCGCGTGCTTTGGCTGCATCCTGAACGTCCCTTTTGTTTGTGAAGCTATTATCGAACAAGTTCAACGTTTGAATAGCATGTTTGCTAGTGTTTTGTATGGTATGTTAGATGAAATATGATGGGATTAGAGTAGCCATTGTGTTGCACTGCATTCCTTGCTTTATACTGTTAATTCTCTTCATTACATTTTGGTTTAACCCTATCGGCATGGTCAAGCCAACCCGTGAGATAGATGCACCTGATGTGCAACTGCAGGTGGGAATAATATATCATTTTATAGCTCGTTCGTCCTTGTCATAACGTTCAAATGATATGTGCGTATGGGGTTTAATGTCGGGTTGGCAAGCCAGGCTTCTAGCTCGTAGCTGCTGGGGAATAATGTAGACTTGCGTTAGAAATCAAATTTTTAATAATTAAATTAGTTATTGAATTAAAAAATTTGGTGAATTACAGTTAGATTGATTTAGTTATTTTAATTAGAATTAAATTATTAAAAATAATATTAAATATATAATTTTTAATAATATAAATTTTATTTTTTATAAAAAAATTAAAATATAAAAAAAATTTAAATTTATTAAATTTTTAAAAAAATTATTTAAATTATTAATTTTTAAAATTAATAATTTTTAAAGTGAATAAAATTAAAATATTATCTTATTTTATGTTTTATGACTTCGATGGGTCAGTCTAGTTGAGCTATCAACGCTATCTTTGCTGGGAAAAAGCCAAGCGTCTTCTCAGATCTATCAAAAGAGATGGCGGTTCGCCCTCACTTTGATCGCCTCAGCAAGGACTAGGCTGTCGAGTGAGGATGGGCGGTAAGTTTAGTTGCTACTTTGACTAATTTCTTCCAAACCTAGTTTGAGAAAGGCTGAAAGGAGAGGGACAGGCCCGGGAGCTCCCCTTTCGATTTGAACTGAATTTCAGAGTTCCCACTGAGCTGATCCAGATTTCCCTACTAAACTTCTAGTCTAGTTTTCAAAACCATATTTGAAATATGTTAAATTAGACCTTTTTATGGAGTTTGAAGATTACATTGAGATTTAACAATTAATTAATTTACGTATTAAATTACAACATATATTCTCTTATTAATGTTTGCTTTACAGTGGTAAAGGTGTAGGTAGACCCTTTCTTTCTTATTAATTAGGATAAGAAAGGGCAGTGTGATTTGGACTGTGTCTCGTTGATTGATAAAGACTATTAATATGTTAAAAAAGAAAAAATAATAAAAATAAAAAAAAGACGTCAAATTGATATATATCATATGGTAGTCTGACAAAATATAATAAAGACTTAACTAAAAGCTCCAATAGTAAAATTATTCCAAATTTTAGTTTCAGGTTTAAAGTTCAACTCCTCGAGTCTAGCAACCCAAAAATAAAAATAATAAAATAAAGGGAAGATTAAAAAATTAAAAAACACCCTTTAGTTAAAGGTTTTGGATTTACACAAAAAAAACCGAGATCAAGCCCAAAATTGATGATGGGCCAACACAAATATTGAGCCCAAATCATTCATCTTCTTGGGCCTTCTGTTAGCTCATAATTTCAAATCTCCGATTAAAATCTACATAAAATCCTCTCTCTCTGTCATGGTATCGATCTCGGTCTCTCTGGAGTCACCACCAGCAGGGAGTTACTGATATCTAACGGCGTCGTTTCAGCTCCAATCTTGAGGTACGATTTTCTTTCTTTTTCGATAATTCGATCTGATGCTTCGTGCTTCTTTTTTTTTTTTTTTTTATTATTATTATTTGTGAATTTTTCGTCGTTCATTACATGGATTATTGATTTTCGGGCTCCAATACGACGGCGCTTTTGCTTCGGGTGCGATCCGGAATGGAATGGATGGGATTTCTAGAACTTGTTTTAGGGTTTTTGATTTTTCCTTTTATTTTTAATTTTCTGTTTGGCGGCTGAGAAAGCTCTAAGGAAAAAATAAAAAAAGGACGGCATCTGAGGACAGGACCCTGAATTTTGGTATTTGATTATTTGTGTTAAGGTTTTTGTCTTAAAATTTAGGAAATAGGAAAAAAAAAATCGATTTTGATTTTCTTGTGTAATTGCTTTAATTGTAGCACTATGATGGTCTTATTGTTGAATTTGGTCTAATTTTAACTTCCTTGTGTTCTGAGTTGAAAAAACTTGTTAAGGTTGCGGACACCTGTTTTTTCTCCAGACCCACAATGTGGGAGTTTCGTGCACTGGGACCTTTTTTGTTTTTTTATTCAGAGGAATTTGATAGAATGAACTTGGTTTTATTGATTTTGGGTGTTTTCTTCCTTTTTAATGTATGAAACCATTCAAGTGGTTAATTTTAGGGGAAAAAATGCCTGCACAAAAGATTGAGTCTGGTCATGAGAACACAGTCCATGATGTGGCTATGGATTACTATGGTAAGCGGATTGCAACTGCATCTTCAGATCAGTCTATCAAGATAATTGGAGTTAGCAATAATACATCTCAGCATCTTGCAAAGCTGACTGGTCATCAAGGACCAGTTTGGCAAGTAGCTTGGGCTCACCCTAAATTTGGGTCATTGCTTGCCTCGTGTTCTTATGATGGGCGTGTTATTATATGGAAGGAGATGGAGGGTAATCAGAATGAGTGGACTCAAGCTCATGTTTTTGAGGACCATAAGTCTTCAGTTAATTCGATTGCTTGGGCACCTCATGAGTTGGGTCTTTCTTTGGCTTGTGGCTCATCTGATGGGAATATATCTGTTTTTACTGCACGAGCCGATGGTGGTTGGGACACATCAAGGATTGATCAAGCTCACCCAGTTGGTGTAACTTCTGTTTCCTGGGCACCATCTACTGCGCCTGGTGCTCTTGTTGGTTCTGGTTTGTTTGAACCTGTTCAAAAGCTTTGCTCTGGCGGTTGTGACAACACTGTGAAAATCTGGAAGCTCTACAAGGGCATTTGGAAGATGGACTGCTTTCCAGCTCTTCAAATGCATACTGACTGGGTGAGGGATGTTGCCTGGGCTCCCAACTTGGGGCTGCCTAAATCTACCGTAGCTAGTGCCTCACAAGATGGGAAGCTAATTATATGGACTGTGGCAAAGGAAGGGGATCAGTGGGAAGGTAAGGTCCTATATGATTTTAAGACCCCAGTTTGGAGGGTTTCGTGGTCACTTACAGGAAACATATTGGCTGTTGCTGATGGAAACAACAATGTAACTCTGTGGAAGGAAGCTGTAGATGGGGAGTGGCAACAGGTGACAACAGTGAATCCATAATGCTGGAGTCAATAATACTTTGTTGTGCTTTCTTTTTTGGTTCATGCCAAATTGTAGGGACCTTTTCTTTGTTGGGCTACATTGGTCTTAATGTTATTTTTCAGCTGCACTGCTTTTCTGAGCACTTTTGTACTCAAATTTTTCAACTCTAGCGTGTTATCACTGGGTATTACCTTCCAAAGAAAGGTGGTTCATATACTGGCCAGATTGTGTAGATTATTGCCATATCTTGGTTATTTCTTCTCTTGATTGATTTTTTGGTATCAATATTGTTGTGGTCTGGATTACTGTGATTGTGTCATTTTTTTTTCTTTTTATATAACTTTTTCCTAAGCTATAGTCGATTAATTAAATTGAAAATTTTCTTGTGGTTGTATATTTTTTCTCTATATACCTCTTCCTCAAATTTTAACAGGAAATAGTTGAACAAGATTCCTTTTTTCTAGTTGAAATTTTCTTAATTTCCTCGAGAAATCAGCCAGGTGGAATGAATTAGGTTGTCTATCTAGTTTTCTGGCAAAATGGAAACAGTATAGGTTATAGGATTGAAGGATGGCTTTCTGATGGTCCATGGATAGGCGAGACAGGATGGCTACAAAGCTGTGTTTAGCAGCATTCAAGAGAATCTGTCCTTGCTATATTTTGTAGAAGTTGACTGCTGTGAATTCCAATGTTGGTATGAGAGGGCGGCATTTATATGAGTGACTGAGTGAACCTAAATAGAAATGAAAATGCTTTGTTGTGCTTATCTGTGATAAACCTGGATTCCAACTGTTTGCTTTGTCAATGTGTCAGATTACGTACTTGTCCAAGTCTGACAAAAGAAATGTTCCAATTAGTCTCACGATTTGTACATCAATGGTTATTTACTTTTGCCATGTGCGTGTTGGGTTTGAATCGAAGTTTTATTTGTGGAGATGTAGAGTCTAGTATCATCTTTGGTAGTAAGGTATCAGTGATGCATTTTATCCACTAAGTATAGTCTAATTACCCAGCAGTTGTTAGACACTAGATAACTGTGTAACTGTGAGTTCATATAGCTTGTGTATGAACTGGAAATTAGTGTCTAAAGCAGGAAAGAGGTGTTGGAAATTCATATCTTGTTTGTTAAATCCTAGTATGGCATTCCTTTGATTACACTTCTAATGGTCATGTAGAGATTTATATCTTTGAGAAGGAACAAGGTTTACTTTCTTCAATGAACATTAGCAGTGGAAGCCAGTTGCTCAATATACAGGATAACATGATTTCTGATACTGCTAAGTTAGAAAGGATCAGTTTCTTTGCTTTTTTGGTCCCTTTTCTAGAGTTCAATGAGATAGGGGTGATGCCTTTCCACTAGCAAATTATTCAACACTTTTAATTACTCACATTACAAGACAAAGGGTGAGTTTTGGTGCAAGGATAAGGTCGACTTAAAAACTACAAGTTTGGATTGAGTAGCGGTAGCAACTCTTGTGTGTAAATAAAGATTTCTTTTTTCATATTTTATAGTGGGAGTGTCTAATGAATAAGGATACATTTTAAATATTTTATCCTTAATTAAGTAAATTTTTATTTTTAGTCAATACAAATTCATGACATTTATTAATATTTTCATTAACTCCATTATGGTATGCATTTAGTTACTTCAAGTATACATCAAATCACTTAAAATGTTTTAGGTGAACATTTGGACTCTTTTGGGTATTCACAACCAATGGTTTTTTTTTTTATTAAAAAAAAAATGCGTTAAATTAACTAATAGACGAGAAATTATAGCTTATGTTAGGTGGTCTCCTTCGAGGTACACTAAACTCGTTAGTTCAGTGCAATGTTTCAGCTGTGCCAACTGAAGAAATGCAATTGGATGGAGAGAGAGAGAGAGAGAGAGAGAGAGAAAAGGGGGGCACGTGAATTCTGCACGTGCTACCATGTAGGTCATGGACTTATTGAATTGTGGACATTGCTCAAGCACAACGCACGTGTGGTGGAGAAGCATCAAAGAAAGGGCTCGGCCACATGGAATTTGACCCACCCCCACCACCATTTTGGCTTTGGCCTTTTTTTTTTTTTAAAAAAAAAAAAAAGACCTCACATGATTGCTGACACTACCACCCCCCGTTTGTCACGTGGTCTTTGGCCCCCACTAACTCTCTCTTGGCTATTCAACTCGGCATGAAATATGAGAAATTGCGTGGGTCAGGTAATTATTGAAAAAGTAAAATGCCCAAGAAAATTAAAATAGAAAGAAAAGGAATCAATTGGTAAATGTAACTTTAACGAAACCTTGTAGACCTACCAATGTGCATTAAGTTTAGGAAAATATAAAGTAAAGACAATGTTAGATGTATATAAAATTTATGTGATGACACATATCATTTCTTTTATATTAAATGTTAGTACATATAAAATAAAATATATTATATTTATACGTATTTACGATACATTATGTTTATATATGGTAAGCTCTTAAAGGTTGATCTAGGGATTATTGTCTAATGACTCGAGCCCACACGAGCTTGTCGGTAAACCTTCGAAATTAATGTTTAACCTACATCTTACGCTTTTTGAAGACAATCTGATTCATGTTTAGTAATTAGTAATACATATGGGTATTCACTCAAAACACCAAAAATGTCACACTATAATTACTCCATTTTGGAGGACGAGAAGAGTTTTGGGGATTTGACCCCAGAGACCTCTAATGACTTAAGGCCTTTAGATGGAGAAATTTCAATGTTTAACATCTCTAACTTAATAATTCGATCCATAATATTTAGTTGAGTCCATTTGAAATGTGAAATTAAAACAAGAAAAAAAAGGGTGAACTGTAATAATTTTTAATGTCAATAAAATTGTTGCAAGAAAGAGTATCATACGCTAATGTTTATAGTGATTAAGTCAATCCATTAAATAATTATATCTGGTTTATCAATCTAAACTGGCATTTAAAAATGCTCTGGGACACCCTTTAAAGTTCTACCTAAGGGCTGAAAGCAAGAACCTGTAAATTTTTGAAGTTTCTAATATGGTCGGGGAATTAAAATTCAAGTTCATGTATCCTCTTTGGTAGGTATCTATAATTGAAATCAAATTATATCTCATTACCACCAATATATGTTTGAGAAGAAAAAAAAAAAAAAAGGGGAATTAATGACAAAAACTTCCTCACAATTCCTCCTTTCTATGTTTTTGAAATAATGACTGATGAGTGCACAATGCTATGCAGTGCATAAATTGACGGAACTTCCCAAGATTGAAATTAACTAGTTTACAGTTAAAAAGAGAGATTACTACTTAAGCCTTCTTCTTCTTTTTTTCCCCTTTTTTGTAACAAAGAAGAATGAGATTGTTAGTTAAGCTAACTTACGTGTGCCCATGAGTTAAATTCAATGTAATTATATATGTTGTTGATACATGTGGCGAGGTAGGTCATTAAATAGGTAATTAAAGTCAAAACTGTATTAGCTTAATTGTGCACTTAACTTCTGTGATGGGTAAGATTGAAAGTGAGAATATCATATCAGAAGCCACGTGGATGAGATCATGGCCGTTTACTTGGGTCCAGTTGAGCTGTAACCATCGTGCTTAAACCAGGAATATAGTAGAGCAGGTTATGACAGACCCAATAGGGATTGAAAGTTTAATTACTTGTGTTAAATAACAATATAATGATATTTGTGACAATTTAAATTTTATGTAGGGTCTACATAAGGTATTTTCAAAAGATTGAGGGATTGAGTCATAATAAATAATATTATCTTAAATAAGATAAATAATGGGATATAAACAAAAATAAAGGTTTAAAGGGAAAAAAGAAAAAAAAAAAGAGCACACTTCCCAAGAGGGAAAAAAATTATTCGAAGCAGAGGAATCCGGCTGTAAACTTGGACACTAATGGAGGAATCACAGCTAGAAAACCTGCCCCATATCGATCCTTAAGGGGTTGAATTTTTTTAAACATTTAACTTTTTTTTTTTTTCATTTTTCTGTTCTATTAATTATGTTTAGTTGTCTACCCCATTAATAGCCCAACAAGAGACAGTTACTGGCTTACTGCTATTTATTGTGGGAAAATAATCTCATATAATTCCTATCGGGGTGATTGCTATAGGTCTGGGAATAGGACGACTCCTACCGTCTAATATATCATATATAATAAAGGAAAATATTATATATATATATATATATATATATATATATAAAGAAAAAAAGTTCATAAAACTTTAAAAAGAATAAACATATTAATTACAGTAAAATTTGAACTGCTTGAGGTTGCTAAGAACTTCAATAATTTGAATCTTAGAAAATTACTGTCCCGTATGAAAAATTTGTGGATACCATGATCATTTATAAAAAAATTTTTACCACTAGAGCCGGGAGTTTTGTGGTAAATTTATATATAAACACATGCGGAGTTTGAATTATTGCATAATCTTATTTTTATAAAAAATAATAATTTGAAATTGTTTGAAATTTAGGTTTGTTATCATTTATATCTTAAATATAGAAAAAACTATGTGGAACCATTTGTCAGGTATTGAGTTTATGTTTATCTATATATATATATATATATATATATATAGAATCAAAATATAAACAAATCATTTTTAATTTAAATTTACAAGAATATTAACTTTTTTTTTTTTTTTTTATCTTTTGAAAAAATTAGAATGGTCACTATTGTACGAGCCTACAAGCAAGCAATATGTCCTTTTCTTTCTCTTTTCTTTTTTCTTGGTTGATTCACAATTGCTAATTATTTAGATAAGTGGTGGTTAGAAAGAAACAGCAAATGTCAGTAAGTAACATGGAATGTGCTTTTCACTTTCTTTCTTTCTTTTCCTTTTTTTATTTTTTTGGTTCTATGAAGGAAGTTTGTCGAAATGTTAAGAAAAGCATCAAACACACTACTATGTGGTCTAACTGCTGACCTTTTTAGTGACAGCTTTACTGTTAATTATGCTAATTAAATTTGATTTCCAGACTTAAAATGCGACTTAGTTGTAGATAATAAACACATAAGCCCACTTAACTCATCATTTGAGCTCCCTCCTTTTCCCCTTTTTTTCTTTGGCTCAAAAAGCTTTATTTAGAGAGTCAAGACAATCTCAATGTGTCTGCCACAAAAACCAAGATCACCATTGACACTTCAACAGGAAGACAGCTACATGACTTTGTTGTTCTACCAAGAAGAAATACAACCTCTGCCTTCTGGGTTACACTGCTATGCTTGAAAACATCCCAACTATGCCAGCTTGCTCTCAGTAGGCATCCTAGTTACCTGCTAGCATATCTTTTCTTTACGTTTTCAACCTTTATTTAAAGCTATTGATAACGGATTAGTTTTAACTCAATTGTAATGGAATAATGTCTAATATTATAAGATTTTGAATTTGATTATTAATCAAAATCAATTAATAAAAAAGAAAAGTGTTAAGATCAAAATCGTCTTATTCTCTTACTTGAGCATGGAATCAGTGTTTGACAATCCATCTTGCTACTTTGCAAATTACCAAATATCTTAGTCCCCAACAATTGAACTTTTGGTTGAACTGGAAACATTTCACCATTGATTTCAAGACTTTTGTACTGCCAATCCATCACTCTGCACAAGCACAAATGAATTTAAAGAAAAATCCAAAACTTAAAAAGGTTAAAAAAATAAAACAAAAGAAAATAAAGGGACTTACTTGAGTACAATCAAACAATCTGATTTTTCCTACTTAATTAACAAAATCATAAATTAATGTCAGCAATTTAATAAACTTTACACGACTTGCGAGCCAGTTTCCTCAATAATAATCCGTATTCTTCTGCCATGTAAAAAGAAGCTCTTTATTTTCTCTTATTTTCGCATTAGCCCCTCATTCACTCCTCATAACCCATCAAGGCCACCGTCTCCATCTTCCACCATCACCTTGACACTCAATTCTCTCACCCATACACAACAACCCCATAAGATCACCCATCTCTCCATCTTTCCAAAACTTCAAGAAACACAATTTCTCTTTCTAAGACCATTTGCTCTCTCTCTCTCTCTCTCTCTCTCTCTACATTATTCAAACAACCTTTCTCTCTCTCTCTCTCTCTCCCAACATACACATCATTTACTCCAAAAACTTACCACTAGCTTTCTAAATACATCACTCTATCTCTCTATTTTTTAAAAGGCTCCACAGTGTATATCCATATAAGAAACACATCACTTTACTTCTTCTCCATTACTTCAAACCATCTATCTTTCCAAAGTTGTTGCATTTCTATCTTCCTCTCAACACCCCACCAACATACACAAATATAGAATCAACAAACATATATACAAATCATATCCATGGAGGCACCAGGATTCTTCATCAATGGCTACTTTGGCGCCACGGCCGGAGCCGCCGGGTTATTGGCAGACAAGAGAGCCTCCGACCAGAAACCTGGAGACCCCTTCACGGTTGATGATCTCCTGGATTTCCCTAACGATTATGATGCCATAATGAGTGATGGGTTCTTTGATAATTCCTCCAACTTCACCTCCAATGATAGCTGCAACTCCTCCGGCTCCGCCGCCGGCAGCAATGCCCGGCACCCGAGCTTCGACGTCGATTCTCATCAGTTCGCCAGCGAGCTCTGTGTTCCGGTAATTATACGTGTGATCTAATTCAAATTCATCGTATTGTAATTTTGTGCAAAAAAAAAAAAAAAAGAAACTATTATTATTATTATTATTAATTTTGATTCTATTTTCATTTTTTTTAAATAAATATATATATATATACGTATATAATTACATAATTACACAACCTTAAACCTTACTCTTTGTATTGATCCTATCTATTTAATTTTAGTAAGAGATTGTTATTCAAATAAATAACTATACGTACTCTTTTCACCGTTGATTATTATCAAAATGTACCCATTGAATTTTTTTTTTTAAAATAATTTTATTTATACAGTAATTTTTCTAAATTTTTTTTCCCCGTCTATACCCACATTAAATTAATGTAGAGCTGAATTATTTGACCACTTGTTTTCACTCCCCAATTGTGATAAATTTATGTTGTACCTAAATCGTTCATGTGTGTTGCAGTATGATGACTTGGCTGAGCTAGAATGGCTCTCCAATTTTGTGGAAGACTCCTTCTCAACCAAGCAAAACCTCCAAGCAAATGTCCACATACTGTCCGGGTCCGATTCATCCTCATCCGAAACCCACCCGGAACCCGTAACCCGAAACCTCGACAACCCGAGCTTCCATACCGAAAGCCCACTGCCCGGAAAGGCCCGGTCCAAGCGCTCCAGGGTTGCCCCTGGGGATTGGTCCACTCGTCTCCTCCACCTCTCCCCTACGACTAAAATGCCTTGCAAAAAACAAGCAGACCCGAATTTGAAACCCTGTTTGGAAAATGCTATCCGGAAATGCCTTCATTGTGCGTCAGAGAAAACCCCACAATGGAGAACCGGGCCAATGGGCCCAAAAACACTGTGTAATGCTTGTGGAGTGCGATATAAATCGGGTCGGTTAGTACCCGAATACCGACCCGCAGCAAGCCCAACTTTTGTATCCGCAAGGCATTCAAATTCACATAGGAAAGTTTTGGAGCTTAGGAGGCAGAAGGAACTGCAAAGAGCACAGCATGACGAGTTTCTGAGTCAAAGTTCAATTTTCGGGGTATCAAACGGCGGAGATGATTTCATGATCCATCATCACGGTGGGCCCAATTTTACGCAGGTGATCTAGTGGGTCATAAGAGGTTAATTTCCTAAAATTGTCCTCTCAAAATTTGAAATTTTAGTTTTTTTTTTTTTTTCTGGCAAGATTTCAAAATTTCTTAGTTTGCTTGTTTTTGTTTTTTGTTTTTTTTATTATTATTATTTTTTTTATGTGGGAGGAGAAGGGAACGACATATTTGTAGACTCTTAATGCACTCCTAATTAATTTTTGTTTTTGCCAAAATTGGCAAGAAAAATTTAGAACCGATTTTCACTTTTTACGGGATGCTTTATTTCTCAAGAAAAGAAAATCAACAACAACTTGAAGTTGCTTAATCTCCACACCAGAGAAAAGGAATTATAAAAAAAAAAAAAAAAAGAAAAAGAAAAATACAACAACAAACAGCAGCAAAATCTTAATTGACTACATTGAATAAATTTTGTACCATCTAATCTAATGGTGTGTCAAAACATTCCCAAGATTACCAAAATTACAACAGAATTTTTTTAATCAATAAAATAATGCAACATTTTTTTGGCAACCCAAGGGCCATGTACGGAATGGAGTGCCCATACCTACCATATAGTTGTACAAGACAAGTCAGTTGTCAGGTTCAAGAACTTTGATTGGCCCATTGTTTTTGGAAAATGCCTTGATTTCAGTGATTCAAAGATGATTAACGTGATCACGAAGTGTGGGGGCATTCATGAAATGGAGCCTTGAAGAATCCCGATTTCAAGGCGATTCCTTTGAAGGAAATTAAAGCCAAATAATTCTCTAATGATGTAGGAATCCAAACTTTCAAATCGTGAGACTGAAGCTCGAATTAACATGAATAGAAGCAAAAGGAAATTTATGTGATATGAAAAGTACTATTTATTATGTAACTTACAACATTGCAAATTCCTTGATGGATAAGAAAACAATGTATTTAATTAATTATTAAAATTTTTGCATGGTCATATATCGTTTTCGCTTATTTTATGCTTTTATTTTCTTCCATAAAATTTTATGAAAACAGCCAAATTGACGTGTTTTAGATACAAATCTACATATTATATAAAATATTAAAAATATATAACAAATTATTACAATAATGTAAGGAAAATTTGTGTCTAAAAAACATGTAAAGTAGATTACATCCATTCAATGATTTATTTTTTCCAATAACAGGGCCACAAAAAAGTGGACATATACATGGGTTTCAGTGAAGAATAGTGAATGGGATGTTACACAACCAGCTAAGCATCGTCCTCTGCACGTACCATCCACATAAAAGTGAGGACCGTGAGGTCAAAATATTATGGAAATCAAAGCATGATAGGATCGAGAAGGAAAAAGCACCCCAATAAAATAAAAAAATAAAAATAAAAATAAATTGAGGGAGAATCTCATTCGCAAACTGCTTAGCTTGCAAAATGGTGCACAAGGTCATGTGGGGCTCGGTTGATATGGACATTACGTACTAGGCGTTGCATTTGGGTTGAACTGTCCACTTGATCCTAGACATTTGGTATCCCATGGGGTCACCCCCCACACACCCTTGATGTTTGATGAGTTTTTACAAATTTTGGACAGGTTGAAAGACGAAGAGGTTCTATACCCATAAGTTACAATTTTATATGTCACAGTCGAACGAGGTTATATATCAAATCGCAGACAATATCCCCCACATTGAAGGTAGATGAAAAACTTGTTAAAGCCCCATCAGTTTCTTTAGAGGTTTTGATCAATTAATCATTTGGTCTCGATTAGTAGAAAACAAATGAAGAGAAAGAAAAAAAAAGTGAGGAGTCTTTTTTTTAAAAATTATTTTTTTATGATGAAAAGTCTTTTTTAGAAAAAATTTGCGTTAATATGAACAGATTAATGTGAAAAATACACAATCATTTCTAACTTATTTTTATCGTTACATCAAAGTTTATCCATGAGATTAGATATACAAATTCGCATAGAAAAAGTAAAAATGGGTACCCTCGAGAAGAAGCCACAAGAATAAACAAAAGTACACTCAAGTACAATGCAATGTACATATGAGTATTTGTCAGTATCTTACTACATTCATGCATAAACGTACATGTGGTTTTATGCAAGGGTAGACGAGCATGTGAGCACCAAAGAGCAGCACATGCACTAGTCCATCACGTTACTGTTTTCTCTCTCTCTCTCTCTCTCTGTGCAGGCGGCTGTTTTGGACAACATATACAGAATTCGACAATGGCCTCGTTGCCCGTTGTCTAGGGATCTTTCCATGTTATTTTTGGCTAAAATGGTGACCGGCTTGTTGTCCCCTTTCCAGCACCTCCCCAACATCAATTATTTAATCCACAACTCTTAGTAGGCAACACCACCCCCCCCCCCCCCACCACCACCCATTTTTCGTTGTTAAAGACTTGTTTGATTTTTCTTTTTGTTTGGGGTTGAGGCTCTTCCTTGAATTGGCTTATTATTGAAGTAGCCGGTGCACACAGGCATTGAAACATTTAGGAAAAATCGAATCCAGAGAGGAAGAACATTTTTGTCATCCCAATCATTTTGAGCTAAACTTTGGTTTACAATTGCACTTTAAGTTGCTTAGCATGCAAAACTATACATATTCTCTTATCACCATAAATTATCTCTTCCTTTTAATGGATTTTCAGTTTAAATGTTTCTCAACTAATTGGTATCCCTCCTAAAAACATTTTGTGATGTAAATATTAACTTAGGCCTCTCGCTAGTGAATTTTATATGTGGAGTGATGGCCTTCCATTCCTGATTTGATTTCTGACGATACCAACTATGATGAGCGTAAATAATAGGGAGATATATAATAAATTAATCATAAATTTTTATAATTAAGTTTTAAATTTTATATTTTTATTAAATTTTTTAAAAATTTATTTTTAATTAATTTTTTTAACTAAAAAATGATCAAAATTGTTAGAAATTGTATATTGATTAAACAAAAATTATTAATAACTTAATCACTCTTTATTTTTTTTAAAAAGAGATTATTTTAAAATAAATTTAAGAAATATATGATACAAATAAAAAATTAAAAATTTAATTATTAAAATTTAAAATCAAACTTTGTACTTATCCCTTAATAATATTTGTCGGTCATCTTGGGTCGGTAGTCATGTGCCTGAATTATAGTGTACAATTAGGGAAATATTGGGCTTATTAAAATATAGGTTTGGAGGTACAATCGTCATGTCACATGTTGTGGGTTATTGATAGGTCGTCATCGCGATCGGTTATCAATTGCGTCTGTTGTGCCAATGCAAGAGGTGGGTGCCAGAAATTCTTTGAATTTCTAGTGATATGGCCCCATCTAAAGTCAGAATTGTGAAAGGTGATTGGAACCAAAGAGAGTCATCCTATAATATTTTCATTGTGGTATAATAATCTTATTGAACGTACTGATTATGTAAGGTCTTTTATTTTCAGTATTTCTAAAGAAAATGCTTTGCTAGACAAGAAATTTTAAGGTAGAATTAGTGCTTTTAATCTTTGTATATTATATGCAATCATACAAGACATATTGACTATAATAATTTTTAATGGTTAAATTGAAAGTTTATTGACAAAAGTAACATATAGAGACATTTGATTATATATTAAATTTTAATTTTAATGACTCCATCACAAGTGTAAATAAAAATTTATGTGTTAATTGTAAGTTTAAATAATAAAATTTAGAACTCAAATATAAGTTAAACAAAGTTTAAGTGTCGAATTACAATTTTTTATATTTATGTCAAAACTGAACCAATTACAAACCGTACTGATTTTTGTAATCTTTTGCCTGATTTTTTTAGGTTGAAACCGAGTTTAACCTTTTTAATCCTTGTTATTTTTTAGTTTTTTTATGGTTGAAAAGAAACGATGTTCGACCTGGTTCCCCATTTTTCCATTTTGACCAGCCAGAATATCCTGGTTCTCAAAACAATGGGTGGGGTGGGAGTCCTGCAATTAGCTAGGTCTCTGTCCTAGTACATCAATTGGACATCTTTTTTTTTTTTTTTTATTCCTTTTTTTTGGGGGGGGGGGGGGGGGTGGGATATTTATAAAGGGATCATTTATGCGTTTGTTTAAAAAAAAAAAAAAAAAAGAAATCAAATGGCGTAGGTTATTTATATATTTAAATATGAACTTGTCAAAGATGATACTCCTATGGCCTCCACTTTTGTGATGACCTTCTGCACATGGTTGAGTAAGAAAAAAAAAATCAAAAAGAATTAGGTTCTCCTAGGGGGAGTGGGTGGGGTAGGGTTGGGTAGGGTAGGCATATGGCATATACCACAGTCCTATATAGAACAAACATTGCAACACATTCATTTGGTAAAATATGGCCAAAAGTGAAAAAATCTGAATAAAAATTTTGAGAAAAGTCAAATATATCTATTTATTATGTTTATTTTTTCACTAAGAATTCTTTGTGACACGAATTTAGAATTCTCAAGTCATAACAAAATAACATTAATATTATATCAAAGTTCACTTTTAAAAATATTAGCTAGTAAAATGGGAAATAATAAAAAAAAAATGATACCCAGATACGAGAATTAGATACCTATCGCAGCATTGCAGCTTTCACCGCAGAGATGTATAAGAAAGAAGAGAGATACCATCTGTGTACGAAGTCTTTTGCTAGCTAGCATAGAAGTGTTAAAGCATGAAATAAGCCATTTTCTCTTCAAACACACGTTCCAGGAAGTGTGTTTTTAAAAAGAAGAGAGATTGAAGAAAAAAAAAAAAGTTGAAATGAGAAATTAAATTGCATGCTATTTTATTTTTTTTAAAAAAAAGAATTTAAAGAAAGTGCTCATTAATTTATGTTCTAACATCAAAAGTTGACATTGTTTGATTTTTTAAATAAAAGTAAGATAAAGTATAGTAGAAATATTAGTCATTATTTTTGTAAATTTAAATTGAGAGTCACTCGTTAATAGTTCAATTTAACAAATCTTATAGAAAAAATTCATCACAATAGCCTTTTTCTTATTGATCAAGATGTAGTTAACTTATATGAACAAATAAAATTTCTATTTAACTAGAAAAAAAAAAAAAAACAAATACTTTTCCTCATTTTGTGGACCAAAATTTAATTTTTAGAATTGTTCTACAAAAAAGTAAATTTTTGTAGGGTCGATTTAAGTGACTTGTTTTACAGATGGCATAAAGAGTCTTATTTTGTTTTTATTAATTAACTCCGATCAAAATTTGAATTGAAGACATTGAGTATAAAGACAACTCCAATGCCATAATTGGTACATTCAGTATATGCAACCAGCTTGATTGTGACTTTTACCAACCTACTAATCCTAATTTACACGAATTAAAAAACTTCAATTACTGGCCTCTGTTACAACCGCAAGAAGCACTCTGTCAATTTATTGTTGGCGTTGATGCTTTGGTGCATAGCCAACTCATAACCAAATATAGTTATGTAGTCCTCAATGGGATGCTCACTAATGTGGAAGTTGAATTTCTGAACTAAATTAAAGAGCTCCCAAGTTTGAATCATTGAATGATATGAGAGAATGTATGAGGAAGAAGGCTATCTCCAATCATCAGCTTGTGAAGCAATGAACTTCTGGATGAACACAAAACAAAATTCTATAGCTGAGGCAAAAATGGCTGTCTAGTGAAAAATTAAGAGCTTGGAGAGAGGGTGATGAATAGTGAATATATGCAAGAGTCATGTTTTTAGTGGGCTTGGAGATTGTAATAATAGACTGGACCGTCTGGCCCATCTTTGAGCAAATCAACCCTCTGTTGATTATGAGTCCAAAAATATGTTCTTTTATTCAAAACTATTTGGTCTTTTTAAGTTGGTCAGATTATCTTACATTAAGGGTGAACTTGAAATTATGTGAATTAAACGCACAATTTGAGATTTGAATTCAAACCTCATGTTTTAAGTAAGAGTCATGGTGGTGGGGTTGTAATGGCAGTCTGGAGTTGAAATTTGAAAGGAATCATCGTCATAAATAAGACATATTTAACCCTTATTGCTCCACCAAACTCTCATCTCATAGTTTCACCGATTTCTGCAGCCCATAAGTCACTCGGATGCACCAGCCACCATTAAAAATAAAAGAAAAAAAAATGAAAAGAGAGAGAGAGAGGATGAACAGGATGTGAACGAAGAGGTGCATGTTTGCTTTACTTTAGAACCTCAATTTATAGCCCATTACATTTGGAGAGTCCATGGGTCCAATTACAAAGTTGATATGTTCCAGCTTATATGCATATAGACACAACACACATGCAAGCAAAAACAATTGTAAGAACATTATTCTTCTATCTCCTATGGCTAACATATGTTGCTCCATTGAGATGGGACCCAGGAACTCGAGAGAAGGACACAGCTTAGACAGCTGAGTTTGCTTCATATCTTTAATTTCTCATATTTTTCTTTGGATTGATTGGCTCAGGTCAAGAGTATGAAGTAATTAAGCTCTAGTTAATGATGCTATTTGCTCTTTCAAGAATGTCAATTAGTAGTTGAAATTTTATTTTAGAAGGAACCTTTTCTGTTAGATTGTAATCGTAATGTTAATTTGTTTGTCTATTAATGTCACATAATTAATTGGTTTAATCTACCTAGAAAATATACACCTGGTTTGTCTATTGATTTCTCATTTCTTATATGTAGGTAGTCGCTGCAAATTTGAATATTTTTCTTGGTCAATTTTGCTTATTTAGCATAAGGGTCCATTATAACCAAGACCAATGGATTATGAAAGCTAATATTGAATTGAGTTGTTCTATAATAATAATGGGATAAATTTATTAAAAGAATACACTTTATAAATTTACTTAAAATTAATAATTTTAATAATTAAAGCATACGTTTAATCTCGTTAAACACCTTAAGAAAGATCCAACCTATAATTTTGTACTATATATTACAAGACTGCACCTTTGGATTGTGTAAAAGCAAATTTACTTAAAATTAATAATTTTGCACTATTGATTACAAGACTCCACAGCCTCTCGCAGTGGGCTTTCTCATTTACTTCGATTACCAAAATAGCACAACAGGGAATTCCAATGCACAACCCAGAGCTTCTTGCCATGTTACTGTGAGGGTCCAATGGTAGCTGCCGTGGGGTCCAATCCAATGTTGCAACGCATCAAACCATTGGAGACAACATCACAAACACAAGTCACGAGAATATAAAAGCCTCAAAATGGCTAGAGGTAAGACAGAAAAGTACAAAAATGTAATGCAAAATCAATTGCAGCCTTTCCACGCCATGGTGCTATTCTCAGTCACGGGTCATTTTCGATTTGTGCCACCTGAGCCGCCCTCTCATCATTGGCTGCAATTGAAGTCAAACCACCAATTAGGCCCCAGCAGAAATTTTGATTAACAAGAAGACTTCTCGTAACTCGGCAGCAGTGATGATTTCGATTAAGCCAACGTTCTCGTCCAATTTTATCTTTTGTCTCAAGAATTCAATCTCAATTAACAAATGGGATTTGAACAAAGCAACTAAGAAATCGTTTGCTTCCAAAATTCTACATTTCTTTGGCAACAGTTGAAAGGCTCCACCTTAATACAAAGCATCCCACATGCATCAATTTCTCACAAAATGTAGATTTTAATTTCCATGTACCAAATTTTTTTAAAAAAAAAAACAATTGTATTAACTAATTATAGAGTACTGCCATTATTTGATGCAACAATTGAGGATGCATTAATACTGTGCTCTTTTGAGCCTTCATTATTTAATTTACCAATTTTTATATACTGATTATTGCTTTCACCATGGTTAGTTTTTTTTGATTAGTGGACCATTGATGATCCGTTGAAAAAGCTTGGAGACGACCTTGTGGTGATTAATTTCATGCACATCCATTCTTCCTGTTTGTGCTGATTCCTCGTAGTTTTATTTTTATTTTTATTTTTTAAAATTTTTTTATTTTACTTCCCCAGAGCAGGTTTTAAACTTTCTGATTCCCATAGATAAGTAAGATAAAGAACCTTCATTATCTTGAAGGTTGTTCATTTTATCAGAGGCAGGCTGAGCACTTTGAAGTTTGGCAAGACAAGCAAGTTTTAAGTATATGGTAGTTTCCGTTCTATGATGCATGGGCACGGATACAAAGATATAAATACAATACCATATGAATATAGGGATCCACTAATTTTTAGAAAGTTAGAATACAAGTATGACAGGAACAGAGCTAAAAAAGTTATATTAAACATATTATATATTTTATATATATGTAATTTAAATTTTTTAATAATACTGATATTTTGTAATTTATAATAATTATTGTATTATTTTACATTATAATAATTATTTTTTAATAATTTGAAAAAATATATATTATATATACATGTAATATAATATTTTAAAAATTATAATTAAATAAATTAATATAATTAATAAAATAAAAAATATATATTTTTTTATTATTTCATTAATATTTTTTTATTAAAAAAATTATTATGTACATAATTTTTAAATTTTTTGAAATTAATTTTATATTTATTAAATATGTATATAACACATTAATATTTCACACATATTTTAAAATATATATATATATATATATATATATATATATATATATATATATATATATATATATATATATATATATATATATATATATGGATGACATAAGAGTTAAAAAAATCTGCCATTTGTGTTCAATTTTTTTATTTTTATTTTTATTTTTTTGTCAGTCACATTTTAAAATATTCAATACATGTGTCTTATACATATATGCATAATTTTAAAAGTTTTCATACTTCATAATTTGTAGTGTTAACGAAAGGCAATTAACCCCAACAGGATCGAATGGAAAATTTGATTTCTTGCAAAAATTTTGTTGTGTACTAGTCATCTATTGCACTACAAATGCATAACCTACATATTTGACTAGACAAAGAATGCTTATAATCTCGCTTGCCCTAAGCAATGGGATTTGGCTACGTGCAAAATAAGGTGAGATTATTAATTATATATTTGTGATACTCGTAATAATATAGCATGATTTTTATTTTTATTTTTGTAAATTTATGTCTATTGTGCGTCACTTTCATATATTCGTGTGATATTTTGAGTTATCGTGATAGATCCCTAAGCATTTTGATTTCAATAGGATTATATAGATATGTCCCAATATTAAAATTTTTTATACAATATGTGTTTTTAATCTTATTTAATAATTTATATTTTTAAATAAAATAACATTTTAATATAATATTAATTTTTATAATTAAAAGATATTATTCATGTTATTTTTAAATTTAATTATAAATTTTTAAAAATATAAAAAAACTTATCATTCCTTCACATTTTTAACTATATATATATATATATATATATATATTCAAATTTGATATATAATTTATTTTCAATTTTATCTTAACACATTTTTCCTTCGTCTTACATCTATATAGAGCTTACCCCTAGTGTCCTTTCTTTCACTTCAAAGCACATACCACTGTGCCCTACAACTTAGCAGTCCGAAAATAAAGAAAAGGAAGAAAAACAAAGGAAAAAAAATGATGACGAATGGCCAAAGAATGACACAACTGCCGGAGGTGGCGGAGCAGCTACCGGAGTCAAAGGTGGCAGCGGCCGAGAACAGATGCAAAATAAGCGAACCCCAGTTGGGGCCGCCAGTCGCTAGGCTTTTTAGCTTGAAAGCTGAGGTCTTGCATGTGACAATGAGGCTGCTGTGCATGGTGACCTCAGTGACAGCACTGTCATTCATGGTCACAGCTCGTCAGTCTGGCACTCTCTCCATCTATGGTTTCATGCTTCCTCTTCACTCCAAGTGGTCCTTCTCTCACTCATTTGAGTAAGTAATTAACACTAATTGCGCTCGATCCTTGGGACTGTCTTCTAATGTTTTTGGTTTTTTTTTTTCTAATTTTCCTAAAGACAAGTAGCTATTTACAGTTTTATTAAAAATGATTGTGCCTACTAGAAGATCAAATTTTAAGGAGTTATATTTAGTTGTACGAAACTTTTCGATAGAGATTTGAATGCATGACATTTGATTATTTTTTTTTTCTCTTTTTAATGTTCTTCATGGATATGAAATGTTTTGATTGTTTGGTTTATGGGAAAAAAATGAAAGGAAAAAAAAAGGAGGTCAATGACCTCACTTTTTTCAATTGGCTAGGACAGTACTCGAATTTCACTCGAACTTAGAAGCATGTCTTATTTTTGAATTTCATTATTGCTGAGTGAGAGATTAATCTAGTTTTGTTTTTTCAATTCATGTTACATTAAATGGGTTTACTTGTAAGTTGTTGCATTCTCTGTTTTTTTTTTTTCTTTTGGCTACCCAGGAAAAGCATGACTCTGGGAGTTCAATATCTGTATCTACCTGTCCTTTCTATCATTTTCTCATGAAGCAAACAGTCCACAATCAATGGACTACTCTTCTGTTCTTGGTCTTCTTTCTTTCCCCTGGCCTTGTTTTTCTTTTAATATTTTTTTTTTCTGTTTTATTTTGTTTTTTTCGTCGCTAGTTTGGTATTGAACATGAATTGACCGAAAAAGCCGGGATCCGGTCTTAGATTGTTTGTCATCTTATGTGTCTTTGTGCCGAGCAAATTACCCTTGGATTTGGTTGCTTGTGTGACAACATATTTTGGGACTATAAAATTATGGTTTCATGGCTTTTGAATAACGAACAGAATCAAACCCGTGACAATTGTTTACTTTCCTCTTTTCGTTGCATTCCTTTTGTTTTGTGTTTTTTTTTTACTCTCTTGCGTATACCATTTTGATTTTTGTGCCATTGATTCGTGGGATTTTCTTTTGTGTCATTATGTTTGGGATAATGATTCCGGTTGGTTCATACTAACAATCCTTAGCTGTTGGATCGAATGGCTATACCATGCGATCGTACCATTGGCTTGTTGTAAGGCCATGTGTAGCCACACTCCTAGTGGGGTTCAAATTCCTACATGATTCAGCCCCATCTTTATAGAAAAAAAAAAAAATTGATTCGATATTATACGCGATTCAAATGGGGGATGGCCTGGATGGAAGAACCATGTGGAGCCTTAAGTGCTCTGAGTGATAGATCCTTTTTATAATGAAGATTATATTCTATCTTAAACAGGTGATTAGTCCGTATGAGCAAGATTAAACTATAGTTAATGACCCGACCTCATCCACAAGGGACATGTCCCTTTTTTAATGTTACAATATATATATATATACCATGCAGGCCACATTCAACCCCTAGGCTTTAGATAACAATATATTTAAAAGGATTGTTCATGAATCCCATATTCGAATGATGCCTGTGGAGTAAGAGCATCCCAAGAAAATGCTGTTAATTTGAATGGAAACATTTCGAGTAATAACAACAAGGTTTAAGTATTTGGATGCTTGATCATCATTTTAAGGGTGATTACTGTTATCTAATGTGAGCAGGTATTTGGTTGGAGTCTCAGCAGCCACTGCAGCTTTCTCCTTGCTGCAACTGCTAGTTAGCTTGCTGAGACTGCTTAGAAAATCACCAGCGATTGCATCAAGAAGTCATGCATGGCTTATTTTTGCAGGGGATCAGGTACACACACTATGTTAGTTGTTTTTGTTAAAAATTCAATAATGCATAAGTAGCTAACATGTAAACTGAGCTTTGGTGCGCGGGTTTGAGGCCTCGTGCCTCGGGATTTTCATTTGTGCCTCTTACACCTTTCATTGTGGTTGAGACGTACAATTAATAAACTGAGGACTTCTTGTCAGTAGAAGTTCGTCCTCCAAATACATAGCCTTTACCTCTCTTTGACAGTTCAGCGTTTAACTTACTAATCTTTCATGTATAAATGAACGGAATGGTAAGAATAGATTCATATCGTCAATTCAAATTAAATTGGGAATTAAGATTGTTGTTGTTGCTGCTGCAACACTCAAATGCAAATTCTTAATCAACTTTGGATCACTTCATTCACATTTTGTGCTTGACAAGGATTGCGTTTCATCTTCAAATTCTAGGCGTTTGCATATGTGATGATCAGTGCTGGATCAGCTGCATCGGGGGTCACCAACCTTAATCGTACAGGCGTCCAGCACACAGCTCTGCCAAATTTTTGCAAGCCTTTGAGCAACTTCTGTGACCATGTTGCCGTCTCTATAGCCTTCACTTTCTTTAGCAGCTTCTTGCTTGCTGCATCTGCAATTCAGGAGGTCCTGTGGCTTTCCAAGTCCAAATATTGATATTCTCTGAGCCCCACCAAAATGTTTTCTATCAATATTTATGATTCATTGGCGAGCATATGACTGCTGGGAAACACTCTGTATTTTTTAGCAAATTCCAGTAATCTCCACTTCTATTTACTGGAAATTTCGTAATTCAAGGGAATTGAGGTGCCCTTTGTGGAGAACAACCCTTGGCTTTCTTATGATGCTAGCTCCTAATTTAATGTAAGTTATTGAAACTCCTGCTGATTGTTATTAGGATGGAATGGGATCGTGGGTGCCATCATATCTTTTTGGTTTCTCATAATTATCTTTGGTTTCAATCACTGATGTCCAACTTGGCAGGTGGCACATGAGCTAAATTGGTCCTACTTTCAATTTCTTTTTAAAAAGAGGATTGATGATCACATAGAGCAGGAGATGTGGCTCAGAATTGTACGCAAGGTCTAGATTAATGGTTTTTAATGTGATAATGAAAGCAGAAACTATATCAATACAACAAGGGATTGGCTTACACCATGCTAATTCTACAAGATGACCCATCAGTCAATTTTAGCAGTAAGTATTATTTGACACCTTTTAGTTACATCTTAAGGCCATTTTTGACATCTTAAGCTCATATTTATCTGTCATCAAACAAAGGAAACAATGATAATGGAAATGCTTGTCCCAAATCAAAGAAACGAAGCATGTTTTGCTTGTCGTCAATGGCACCATTGCTTTTGCCTAAAATTTTAAATTTGAGGCAAGTAAGAGAGGACCAAATTATCACTCGTATTATATTGTCTAGTAGTTTTATATTTGTAATAGTTAGATATATGATCACAACTAACATTAGAGTAGGCAAATTATAATTAATAATTTAATAATAATATCTTAATTATATATATTACGTTAAGAAAATTCTACGTTTATATAATCAAACTCTTTAATATTTTTTATATGTTGTGTTTGACCGACATCAAACCCGCATTTTTTGTGATATTTTCGATGTTTATTTGCTTCGCCTGGTTATATGATCTAGAGTTACGATTCTAATTTTTGATTATCAGCTCTTCTCTGAACCAAGCAAACCTTAAACTGTTACAATTCAAACTAATAACCTCGCTTAAATCAAAGAGGGGTAATGGAAGAGCATGTTGGGTTGGAATTGGGCCGAATAAAAAAAAAATCCTTAAAATCTACCAAATCCAATTGAAATGGACCTCTGTGCCCAAACAAGCCCAACTCGGATGGTTCTGCATTTGAAACCAACTCCAAGACAAGTCTCTTGTGCAAAACCGGTGCGTTTTCAGCATCTCCTGCCTTGTATGCCTGTTGGGATTGCAGCAGGTCCTCTCTACCTACAACTGCAACACCGAATTGAGCTCTCTTCAAATCCGACGTGGGTTCTATTAAACCGAGCTTGCTGTCTTAACATACTGTAAATTCAAACCATGTGAGTTATCTGCATTTTGTTTTTCGGTCCCTGAATCATTTGTCGTTGTCTTTACTTTTCCATTTTCATGGCTGCCCATTTCCCTTTGATCAATTCAGTATACCCCAAGACCCAAAACCCCATCAAAATCCCACTAAAGTCTTCAACTTTGCCTTCCATTTCATGCCAAAAACAAGACCCAGATGTTGAAATTGACTATAAAGTAGAGAAAAACCGTCAAGTTAAGGAACCCCATTTGAGTTGTCTGGCTGCTATACCTATAACTCTGACTGTGATCTCCACCTCTCTAAGGGCAGAGCCTGTTCTTGCAGCTGCTGCAAAAACAGCCCCTAAGAAGAAAACCCAGAAAAAATCACAGCAAGAGACCTTAACCCCGGAACAGCTTAAGCAATGGTCCAAGAATTTACCAATTGTGTCCAATAGGATACCATACACTGAAGTATTGGTTTTCAAAGAGAGCAATAAGCTTAAACACGTTATTAAAGCACCTGGGGCAGGATTAAGACAGCGAGCTGAGGCAGTTTTGGTTGTTTTGGATGATAATCGAGTGTTTAGGACTGTGTTGCCTTTGTTGGACAGTGATAGGAGGTTTTGGGATTCATGGGATGAACTAGCAATTGATTCTATCTGTGTTAATGCATATACGCCTCCGGTTAAAAAACCAGAGCTCCCTAAGCCATATTTGGGATTTCTATGGAAAGTTCCAGAGTTTATGTTGTCAAGGTTTAAGCCAAAGAAGGAGTCCAAAAGAGCTTTGGAGTTAAGGAGGGTGAGAGAGGAGTTTAGAGAAAAAGGAAAGAAGAGTTGGCAAAAATGAGAGAAGAACGGGAAATGATGGAGAGGGCATTGAAAATGCAGAAGAAAGAAGAGGAGAGGATCAGAAAGAAGGAGATTAAGAGGAGGAAGAATGAGGAATCGTTGCGTGATGCACAGAAAAATTATATGCGAATGGCGAATCTTTGGGCAAACTTGGCACAGGACTCAAATGTGGCCACTTTGTTGGGATTGGTGTTTTTTGTGATATTTTATCAGACAGTGGTGCTTAGTTACCGGAAACAAAAGAAGGACTATGAGGATAGGTTGAAGATTGAGAAGGCAGAGGCAGAGGAGAGGAAGAAGATGAGAGAGTTGGAGAGGGAGATGATGGGGATTGAAGAAGAGGAGGATGAGACAGAGCAAGCGAAAGGGGAGCAGAATCCTTACCTGCAGATGGCTATGCAGTTCATGAGGTCAGGGGCACGTGTTAGGCGAGCACATAATAAGAGATTGCCCCAGTACTTGGAAAGGGGTGTGGATGTCAAATTCTCTGATGTTGCTGGGCTTGGCAAGATTCGTCTTGAACTTGAAGAGATTGTGAAGTTCTTCACACATGGAGAGATGTATCGAAGGAGAGGAGTGAAAATACCAGGTGACATTTGGAAAACAAGAAATTATATTTGAATTCAATTATATAATTCAATTTCTAAATTTATAATTTGGCATTCAACTTTTTTGAGGAAGCTTAATTAATCAACGTTTTTGTAGCATATTATTTCATCTAGCTCTTTCCTTGTCTGGAGGCCTGAATGGGAGTCTTTGCATCAAATTATTTATATCTTGTTTTTTAGAAATGTTTCTCTTTAGGCATTCTTCTTCCTTAGTTTCCCTAGAGGCTCACCTGTGTTTGTCTCATTTTCATGAAGGCATTTCTGATTTTTAATGGGATTTTAGTTGTGTGTATTCCCATTCAGGGGGGGAAACCCTTAGATGGATTGAAATGTCATAATGCTTTGTACATGGTGATCACAGAAGCACTATCTTTTGCTCTACTTCTTTTTGGCTTACTGCCTCAAAAAACACTGAGGCTTGATCCCACATACCAATCATACTGATGACACTTTATTAAGGAGTTGTCCTGTGTTAAAATTTTGGAAAGGAAGAGGAATAAAGGTTGTAGAGTGAACAATCACAATATTAGACTATTTTTTTGCAGTGTCCTAAGTGTTTCTGGTTCTTATTTGGTTCCTTATGGTAGGCCATTTACACTTGATATACCGTTAGCATAAGCAAAATATTTTGTTAGCATAACTTGTTTAGCTTGAATTGACTTTTTATCAGGTGGTATACTTCTCTGTGGGCCTCCTGGAGTGGGGAAAACCTTGTTGGCAAAAGCTGTGGCTGGTGAGGCAGGTGTGAACTTCTTCTCCATTTCGGCTTCTCAGTTTGTGGAAATATATGTTGGAGTTGGTGCTTCTCGTGTCCGAGCACTCTATCAAGAAGCAAGGGAAAATGTGAGTGTTGCTTTCAGCAGCTCTAATTTCGTCTTATCTTGTCCTGTAATTATGAACATGATGTTTGATATAATGGTCTGTCTTAGTATGCTGAATATTGATGTCAAAATCCATATCCAGATCCTGTTTAGTGTTCTAACTTGATATCAAATTGGTCCTTATATGGTCTAATTCTCATTACATTATGCTGTTTCAAAGTTAAGCAGAGGCAAACTATTTGCCAGTGTGTGAAGATTCTCCTATAAGTTGTAATTTCCTCTCCCCCCCTCCTCAATGGCCAAAAACCTATCTCATAAAGTGTTTTTTCACTTCTTCAAGCTCTTGAAGCTTTTGTTAGAGATTAACAATTTTTTGCATCTCATGATGGCTAGTTTTATTTCCATAGGCTCCATCTGTTGTCTTCATTGATGAATTGGATGCTGTTGGAAGGGAGCGTGGCTTGATTAAAGGTTCTGGTGGACAAGAACGTGATGCTACTCTTAACCAGGTCAGCTGGGGCATTTACTAAGTCCATGGTTCTGGCCTTTTAATGTTGCTATTGCATATAAAACCTTCTATGTGGATTGATATTTTGTGTTTTTCATTTCAGCTCCTGGTGTCCTTAGATGGGTTTGAAGGAAGAGGGGAAGTGATCACTATTGCTTCTACAAATAGACCAGATATTCTGGATCCTGCTCTTGTGCGACCTGGACGCTTTGATCGTAAAATTTTTGTTCCTAAACCAGGCCTTATAGGCCGTATGGAAATACTGAAGGTGATGATTACATTTTCACTATATACTTACTTGTTATTGTATTTTTTGACATTCATTTGCTTTGTAATAGGTTCATGCTCGTAAGAAGCCTATGGCTGAGGATGTGGATTACATGGCTGTTGCTAGTATGACAGATGGAATGGTTGGTGCAGAGCTGGCCAACATAATAGAGGTTGCTGCAATAAATATGATGCGTGATGTTAGGACTGAGGTATTGCCAATTCTTGGAAAGTAATGTTTTTTTTTTTATTCTTTCCCAGTACTTTTTTTTTTTTTCTTTTTCTATCTGAAAACTCTAGGAGGATATTCAAGAAAGGGACAATTTGAAACTTGGATGGTTCTTTAATGTTCTTCCTACATACAAGACTATAAAATTTACGAGGTTGGTGAGGTCTATGCCAAGAATTGTTGGAGCAGATCATCAGTGTCTCTGCTGAGAACCTTGCCCATTTTATGTTCTGGGATACAATTTACTCTCCATTCTGTCTTCCCTGGTAGGCAGCTCATTGATTGGGCTGATTGTTTGGTGGTCAAATTGAAGAATTCCTGTGGTTGATACTTTCTCAATTAAGTTGATCTGTAGTTCTGATTGTTCTTCTTGTGCTTAATCATGTTTACTGATTTTACCTCTCTGTGCAGATTACAACTGATGACTTACTACAAGCTGCACAAATAGAAGAAAGAGGAATGCTGGATAAAAAGGAAAGGAGCCCTGATACATGGAAGCAAGTAGCTATTAATGAAGCAGCCATGGCTGTTGTGGCTGTAAACTTCCCTGATCTTAGAAACATTGAGTTTGTATGGTCCTTAAACTTGTCTTTCTCAAACATTTTACAGTTGACCAATTTTATGTGCTGGTACTCTATATGCACTATTCATATTCCTGTGCTAAATTAAGGTTTTGACTAAAACTTTTCATGTTTATCTTTATGTGGCATATCAATTTAAACATTGAGGCCTAAAAGTGCCACCGAGTAGAATGTACCATAACTGTACTAACATATCTGCATCTTTGCTCTACATTATTTTATCCAGCAAAGATTTGCTAGGTATTTTGTAGTGGCTAGTTTGATTTTGGATTTCAGCAGGCTATAGATAGGAGGGATATTTTGCAGTTTTCTATAGCTAAGCTGTTGGACTCCTTAGGTGGCTCTTATTGTCACAACATTTAATTGATGTGCACCATAGTACAGTATTTGGCATATTCACTACACATTATTGTTCTTGTCAGTATTTTTATTAATAAAATTTTCTTTGAATTAGGTCACAATTGCTCCCAGAGCTGGAAGGGAACTTGGTTATGTTAGGATGAAAATGAATCATGTCCAATTTGAGGAAGGTATGCTTAGGTACATTTTCCTCAACTCTGGTTTGTTAATTCATTGTAATGGATGAAAGAAACTGAAAGGAATATGAAATCAAGCAAAACTTTAGCAATTCAATGATGCCAAAACATTGTTCCAACTCTTAAGAGCATGTGTTATTTGTAGCTTTAATTTATCTCTGCCAAAGTAGCTGCTTCTGGAGACTGCCTTAGGGGATTATAATTGTCTCCATTGCATACCCCTTTTTCCCTTTTATCATGCAGTCGGCAATCCCTCCTGGATCATATCACTGTTCAACTAGCACCGCGGGCAGCTGATGAGCTCTGGTATGGAGAGGATCAGGTAAATTACTTAGTATATGTGTATATATGTATTCAGCTACTTGATGGGAAACTGTAGTGGAGAATTGGACAGTGATAGGGTTGTTGACCTTTTTCAAGGTTGGACTCTTTGTCCTTGAAGATGACAGCAATGATGTGTCACTGGTTTTGCAGTAAGGCTCTTAATGATACGATTTGACTCAGGAAGAAAACAAAAGAATGATCCTTTTATGTGATACACCTTGCCTGTGATTCTTGTGTGATATACCTTCCCAGTGGTTCTTGTGAATTTAACTTCGTCTGCTGAATACTCTAGTTTCAGTGAGATATTACTGAACTTTGCATTTCCTAATGGAGTGGAAAATGTCCTGTTTACCAGTAAAGAGAATGGGAATAGAAATTCTATTTCCCCTTTGGTGTTTTGTATTCTATTAATGTAATGTAGTCTTCTTATGGCCTAAAAGTTGCTTAATTTTCATTCCAGTTGAGTACAATATGGGCTGAAACAGCAGACAATGCCAGGTCAGCTGCACGAACCTATGTTCTTGGTGGACTTTCTGAGAAACATCACGGCTTATCTGACTTCTGGGTTGCAGATAGAATAAATGTATGTGTACTACCAAATTTCAGTTTTCTACACCCTCGATTGTGATTGTTGGATGCTTAACATTTTTCTGTCCTGCAAGCATTGCATCCATGAATTCAAATAGTGGCTTTCTTGGTCTTTTGTCAGTGGTGTTCAAAAACTGGAGGGAATTGACACATTCATGGCGTCTGGCTGTCTGCCTACATATGTGCACAACTGCACACACACTTCCCATACACGTATATTTGTACATGGACATTCATATGGGCTTTATCATGCTTGTGATGCATTTCATGATGGAAATTTGACATTCCAGGAAATTGATTCGGAGGCACTGCAAATTCTGAACACATGTTATGCGCGTGCAAAAGAGGTACTTCATATAACTTTTAAGAATTGCTTATTTGCATCTTCTTGTTGTCTTTATAGACGGTAAATTATTCCGTTCAATATCAGATTCTGCAGAAGAACAAAAATTTGATGGACGCTGTGGTTGATGAACTTGTTCAGAAGAAAAGTTTAACTAAACAAGAATTTTTCAGCTTAGTTGATTTGCATGGCTCTGTTGAACCTATGCCTCCAAGTCTACTCGACATCAGGGCTGCCAAGCGTGCACAGTTCCAAGATGATGATGAGTCTCAAGGAAACAACTATAGGGAGCAATGCATAACCAGAAAATTAAGAGAAACAATTTGATAAAACATAGCTATTTTTTGGTTTAGGATGCTGCAAAATTCGCTGGCATTTTTTATTTTCTTCTGGCCCGGTTGCTTCATGATAAACCCTGAAATTATTTTCTTGACTAGAGTCCAGGAGAGTTGATTTGTGCTCAAATGCTGAATTTTTTTTTTTTTTCATTTTTTGGTACATTCTGTTTAAAAACAAATAGAAATCAACTATCTAATAAATCTTATCCAGACCAAGTCTGTCTATATAATAAGATACAATGACGAGGGTGGCCATATGCATAGATGTAATCTCGTACTCAAAGAATATCAAAGTCTCACTAAATGGAATGAGCATACACCAAAAAGACCAAAATGTTTATTGGTTGATGGGCATATTCATTCAATGGCATGGGATCATATGCCTATTCTTGGCTTAGAAAATAGGAATCCATCCCCTAGAATAATTTTTCAAAGTGGATTTTACTTCTTGGGAAACGAGAGGAAAACAAGGGAAAAAAAAAAAGGAAAAATAACCCATCTGTCTTTCTAATAGCCCAGCAAGACTATGTCAATCTTAACTCCACGGTCAAAGCACTTCTTACAACCGTAATTGCCACCACTTCTAACACACGTTGTCCTGTCTAACGACCCATTTACAACTATCAATAAACAGCCAAACCTCACCACGTTTTTTTCATCAGAAAACCGCCCACTACTCACTTGCAGCTATATAGCTCTCTCCCTTGAATGAGACGATGGTGATTTTGCATCAGATATCAATTCTCAAGGAAAGAAAATGGAGTTCAATAACATGGCACCGACCCTTTTTTCTCTCTTCTTTTGCACTTGTTTTGTCACTCTAGCATTCATTAATGGCGGGTTGGTCAATGCAACAAGGAAGTTTAGAGTGGGTGATGAGTTTGGTTGGCAGCAGCCTGGTGCTAATGACACTTCTGTGTATAGTCTCTGGGCTGCCAGGAACAGATTCCAAGTTGGAGATTCTCTCTGTGAGTTTATGATTTTTTTTCTTTTTTTTTTTTCTGAAAAAAGGAAAGATTCTTTGCAACTAGTCCCCAATTGCAATTGTTTTTGGTTGTATGCATCTACTTGGAGAAATTTTAATCCAAGGGTCTTACTTGTTCAATTAAGTTTGTAATTCTCACTTTTCACGTTAGTTATACATTGTATGCTCATATTCCTAAGAAGTATGAATATTTAGAGTTTCTTTCATTATTATATTACTTGCAAATAATTTGGCATTCGATCACTTGAACGAATGAGAAATGGAATTGCGCAACTTTTTCTGTCACAAAATGTAATAATGAACTTCTGAAAGAAAGCTTGGATTGGCCTTGCTTTATTTACTTATTTTTTGTAAGCGGTTGTTGCAATGCAAAATTGATTTGGTTACTTGCTTGTGAAGTAGAATGAAAAAACCGCTCTCATCCTGTAATTATCAAGTATTTCTGATATCCACCATTGCTTTTGGATCGCTTCCCATTTCAGCATTTGAGTACAAAAATGATTCAGTACTTGAGGTCGACAAATGGGGTTATTACCATTGCAACAGCAACAGACCAATTGCTGCCTTCAACAATGGAAAGGGTCATTTCCAGCTTGACAGGGCAGGACCATTCTACTTCATCAGTGGAACACCTGAGCACTGCAGGAACGGTCAGCGTTTGATCGTTGAAGTAATGGGTCTGCACCACCATGGCTCACATTCTCCACCCTCATTTTCAGCTCCACCTGACCTTGCACCATCTCCCCAACCAAGTTCAGGAGGACTATTCCTTGTTGCTCTTAGTTCAGTATCAGTTGTTCTCATTACCTCCCTTTTAGCTCTGGTATCGTGTGCACCATAATCAATTTTCTCTCCTTGAGCCATTGATTACATATTGGACAATTAATATTATTTTTTTAGTTATGGTAGGAGTTTAGTTGGATTGTTTTGACAATTGCTTGTTAATTGTCATGGTATTCTGAATTTCTTATTGTATAGAAAGCTTACCCCACTTAAATATGCAAGTTTTTGTTTTTATTCTTATTTGCGAATTCTGCATTCTTGAGTGTGAGTTGAAACATATTTGATAATTTGGTGAAATTAAGGCATTGAGTATTAAAATTATCGAACTTGCAAATTTTACCAAGTGTAATAATTGATTTTATATATATTTATATCGAATTCAAAAAATTTCTCTATATTTCTTAATTTTAAAACGATATACATGAAATTCATATACTACTTAGATTGCAAAGGTTTATTATTTGAGATATGCTTCAAATTCCTTCAAGGCTATGCTCGCATGAAATTTGGCAACGACGATAGAGAAGATTGGGCAGTCAATTATGATAAAAGAAGAAGGCCATCTGAGTTTATGTTGTTGACAATGGAGTGGTATTGGGCTACACAACTGCCCATATTCAGTACCTTGAAGCCGAATTGTCTCGGGGGGCCCTTACATTTTGTTCTGGGCCAAACCTAGCGCCTCAGATCTTCAGACTTGGCGATGAAGTCGGCGGCTGCTCGATGCACTTTTCAAATGTCTCAGCTTCATGGCTATGGAGTCCAATCCAAGTTCAGCTTAATTCGGCTAATTATCTTCTTACCGCTAATTTTGTTCTTTCCATTCTCTGCTCTTTTTTTTGGAGTAAAGAAATTTTAGCAAAATTTATTAATAGGTCATTTTTCTCTGTAACTCCAAAAACTACTTCCTCCGTCCGAGTTAAATTCGAATTACATCTAATTTATTTTATTTATTTAAATTTATTGAATAATTTTAATAATAAATTTATTTTAAAAATTATTTAATGAAAAAATAAAATCAACCAAATTAAACGTACAATTTTTTTTTTTTTTTTTTTTTTAATGCGATGAATTTTTTCTCGCATTTAATGTATTAAATCATACCTAGTATAAGAAATAAAAAAAATAAAAAAGGTGAAAATTAAAATCCGATAAAGTATGGTTCAAGATAATCACAAGAGTTGCTTCGCTAGAGTGATTTGGATCATTCCACAGTAGCTTCACGTGACCTCTTTTTGCGCATAGCTTTACATGTCTCAAACTCTGAACCAAATAAGGAAATCATCGTGATTTGGAAGTACTTAATTCATCTTTATTCTATCATTAGAAGAAATATGAAAGGACAGCATCTACAGTACTCACCAATAATTTAATCTTTTTTCTTTTTGTTTTTTTTTTTCAAAATTTTTTTTCTAAAAATAACTAAAAAAAACAGCGGTGTTATAATATGCCAATAATAATGTATTGATGTGAAATTTATTAATACAAAAGGACAAAACTCTCGATTACGTAACTTGTCACTTATAACTTAATAATTTTAATAATAATAATAATAATAATAATAATATATTTTAATTTTGTTATATTTTATAGAGAAAGTTAAAATTTTTTTAATGAAATAATTCAAATTTAAAATCAACCATAATCTAAAAAAGTATACAATTATGAGACACAAAAGGATATAATATCATAATTGCTTGTTGCAATAGATGGGTCATTTCAACTAACAATTATTGGCGGAGTATTTTGATAATAATCTCAACTATTTAAGTAAGTCCAAGTTTCATATAAAGTTATGTATTTAACGAAACAAGAAAGCTTTCTTCTGTTCCACCAAAACCAACTTAGGGTTAAGCTTGGGGTGAAATTTTCTAAGATTAAGCCAATAAGAACCCCCAGACAGATTAAGCAACCAACTGACACTGGACCTCATTTGTTTACTTGATTTAGGAGGCAAGAACACAAGTCTAAGGAAGGTTAAAGCCAAGCAAAGACAGAAGAAGCCCTCAAGGAAAAGAAACTTAACTGTGTTTGATTAATACAACTATGCCAACTAAAGCTGTAATCCTGACTAATTGACACCTCGAGAGATTGAGATTGATCTAATAATGAGGGGAAAATTAGTATACCATTTTTTTTTAATGTTCTTTCTAAAAACAAGGGATAAATTGCAACAATGCACTTCAATCAATTTTGGTTTCAAATTTACATATATGATATATAGAAGGTGTATTAAAAGTATAAATTTACATATAATGTCATAAACACGCCCAGTGGGACTCGAACCCACAATCGCCTGATTAGAAGTCAGGCGCCTTATCCATTAGGCCATAGGCGCAATTGGTTTTATTTCATCAATTAAACCTATTATATAACATCCTATTAATCCAATATCTGGTGTAGGCTATGGCAAAACTACTAGTCAATAGATATTTTTAATCCTTTTGTTAGAACCTACCAGTCAAGAGACTATTGAAACCTCAGTTAGTCGACAAATTGAAGCGTGTGCAGTACTATTCTGCTCAAATTCCGTCCTGCTTGAAAGCATTTAAAACGTTAAACTTACCGTTTCCTGACAGTTTCCCTGACAGCAACAAAATTAACGTCAATAAGAAAGCATTTTCTTGACGTTAGAAGGCTTCATGGATCACCAACATTTTCATATGGCCAATCACCGCTACATCATTTATGAAGCCAACAAAGAATTAGTTGATTCCAGCTATCATATTCCCTGCCCAATTTCTTCAAAATCACAATTATTAATCCCTCATAGCCCACCTAGCAGCCCTCATTCCATTGGATTCTAGCACAATTAGGGAGAACTTGTCGGGGGCCACTGAGGACTGCATTTCCCAGTGAACAGGGCACCAAACCACCTCCATTAGTTTCTAGGAACAATACCCTGATCCAATTGCATTGTTTTGCTATCTAAAGACAGCTATATGACTGATCCTCAGTTTTCCTCCTCATCTGGGTTTTCTGATCCATAATTCATTCCCCCTCATCACTGGCTTCATTGCAGGGGTAGCAATATCTATCACCATGTCCTATATATCACATTCAAAACCACAAAGAGATATTGGCTAGACTAGAGGAACATTTTCCTTTGTTTTAGTTCATGGGGTCAGCTAAAATTGGGGGACTATATAAAGTTTATAAAACCCACAAATCTTGAGTCTTGTGAGCCAACTACCAATGCGAGTTTAAAGTAGTCAGAGAATACAACAAGCTTCTTTGGGGACCAGCAGTAGTTGTGAGCAGGTCAATCATGTTAATGCCATTCCCACAAGATTAGACATAGCCATCAACACCCATGCTAAATGAATTAATGATTTTCTTTTTTTTTCCACACTTGGTTACCAGGTTAAATTGTCAATTTAAAGGATGAGATAGAAAAATACAAGGGAGGATAGAGTATATAGAATAGGGAACTTTTATTTTAAAGTTTTTTTTTTTTTTTTTGAAATTTTTGTTATACGGATTTGTCCACGTTAACTTTTTAGTGTGCTAAACTATATATATATATATATATATATATATCAAACAACCATATTGAGAAGAATATCATTACTCAATGCCAAACGAACATCTTCTTTTTTCTTCCATGGAAAATCTCAGACCCACCCCCGATGGCGTTGGCAATTGTCCATTCCTCCACTACAGAATACTTTGCCCTATCTAACCGTACGATTAAAGCTAGTCCTTTATGACTAGCCATTGTGGTGAGCCCCTCTCTTGGGGCATTGCGCTCTTTAAGAAGATGGGCCTCACATTGCTTGTCCTCTAGCATCAAGCTTTCCTCCTTTAAATCATTCCAACTACTTGAATTATGGCTTGATTATGAATCGCATAAGTACTCTTATCATCGTAATTAACCAGTGAATTGTAGGCTGCAATCCATCACTCAATGCTGAGTTAAAGCACTAATGATCCAGATTATGCAATGGCTGTCATGTGAATGTTTTAGATTTATGTAAGTAAAAAATTACAAATTATTCATCTAATCAATTCACCCAACCCCACAATTCACCTTGTGAGATTTGTACAAAAAGATTTTATAAATGGACAAATCAATTTTGAATCTGTGGTCCTTTGGGGCTCCTCTAGATGGTTGTGGTCACCCCCTAGTCTCCTTTCCTGTCAATATTTCCTTCTAAAAATGTACCCACGGATCCCACAAACTTTACAGGGAAAAAATCTTGGCCAATAATATATTTTATGTCTCATTCTTGTTTCAAATCCTTTTTCCGTGTCATATTCGATGGCTCGTAATTGTCCTTTTTTATGAGCAGGAGGCCACTCACGAGTATACAGATGTAAAATATTCTCCTTTTTTTGCTCCTTTTTTTTTTTTTCCCCACATTGATTGAACATTTCCTGACCCATGATTCCTTACTATGAAGATACAAAATGATTGCTACTTTGCCATAAGCAAATTTTGATAAAATATCCAACTTGGAACATCATTTTTTTTTAATACAAAAGTATGAAAGCTAAGTGCTCTTCTCATGCATGTTCTGCAAATCGCAACCTTTTCATTCCTAAAGTTAATTCACTGACCCCGTTTTTGAAAATATTAATAAAACCACAAAATAGTTTTTTCCTTTTTTTAAGTGATGGAATTCATTCTTTTTTATGTGTGAATCTAAATCAATAAATACTAAATAGAACTTCAAATGAATTGAATTGAATGCCCCAAATATTAGGCATAGCAAACACGCTCTATGTGGTTATGAGTAGTTAAACGGTTTTTTTTTTTTTTTTGATAGTTAGATAATGGATCCATTTTTCCATGGGGGAAGAAATATAATTTTAAAATCATTGGTTAATCAAGTAATACCTAGCAAGTAGTTCAGCCCTTGGCGGCTACGGTTATGTTAATTTTTTCTTTTCCAAAATCAAAGAGTGTTTAAATAAAGCAGTTTTTTTTAAGTAAAAAGAAAAAAGAGTATTATTGGAATATAAATTATATTCCATTTGAGTCAGCTTGGATATCACCCATTGATATTAGTTATCTGTGGCTTCCATATAGTTTCTTTGACATCTAAACCTCAGCATTGAAACTTTTTTTCTTTTTTTCATGTAAAAAAGGGACTTGGTATTACACAGGCTCGAGCTCTGATCGGGCTTATGACTGCACACATGATCAGCTTCCACCTCGAGTGGTAGAAATAATGCAATTATAGAACCAAGACTTAGACAAGGGAATATACCAAAGGCAAATGTACATCAGCTGCTGTTTAGCAATTAATAATTGCAAGTGTACCGAAGATTAGGATTTGTAAGGAACACAAAGGACACCGTAATCAACGTGGCACCGTCCTCTAGCCCAATGTAATGTCAATTTCCGCTCTTTAATTGGCTAACGGTGTCCCAATGCCTCCCTAAAGCAAAACCCATATCTTAGGTTCAAGGTTCTTGATCTTGACTTGTGATCTAGCAAAGCTCATGTTGTGGTTGAGCTTATGCCATTGACGTGGTCTTGCCAATTTGCTTTAAATTCAATTGGGCGTTGGTACTTGAAATTTTTTTGGTAGGTCTTCTAACTTTTATGGTGTTTTTTTTTTTTTTTTTATTACCGTGCTTCCACTCCCCTTATTATTATTATTATTATTATTATCATTAGAGAGGTGAGGGAGATTCCTGCTTTTACAGAATTTTTGGGACACACATCTCCAAAGTTCCTTCTACCTTATAAATCTTTAATACCATTCTTTTTAGCACAAGCTCACCTTATGTGGTTCATCATATTGTTTTTGTTATTATCAACGTTTACAAACACATGCAAATTATGGGGTTAATAGAAAATAAAAAATTCATCATAATAATAATAATATACATGTGCGGCTAATCTATTAAAACATGCATAAATCAATAAAATTATCCGACAAAGTCAAGTAAGAGGACTAGGCCCTAATCCATGCACTTAATCACAAAGTGTTCATCTCCACAAATCAATCAATAGTTGAAAGTTGTTCAGAAGGAAAACTAGGAAATTTACAAGTGCACGTTACTCTCAATCTCGTAACTCGGCCCTCATTACTCTGAGGTCACTTGTTGATTTAAAATCACACTAAGATGTGGCTGTGTAATTCAACAAGTTGGTAAGATCGACCATTTTTATGAAATTTCAATTAGGCAACACCACTAATACCTTACCACATGTTTCACGTAATGTTCTTTGGCGGCACGAAATCTTGCTTGTCGACGTTAACCAAATGTGAATGAGGGTTAGGTGCAAATATTAATTATAGCAACGAACATTTTGTGAGATAGACTCGTTGAGATAGTTTTCATATATTATTTAGAAGTTGCGGGTAATTTGATATATATATATATATATATATATATATATATATATATATATATATATATATATATATATTTATTTATTTATTTTAAAGTTATATTTTTTTAATAAATAGAGATCTATAGACAACCCTTTTAATATGTTTAAAATTTGATACATTATGATTAAATGTTGGAAAGATCGGTGTAAAATTATAACTATTTCAACAGTAAATTTTTTAATAAGAAAAATAATAATAAAGTATAAAAAAATTTACATAAAATTATTACTGCTAAAATAATAAATTATTCTTACTAAAAAAATTAAATTAAAATGACAACAGATTAATCTCTGCTCTGTGCTTCCAAAAGTATCTCTTATTATTTTGATTAAAAAAAAATAAAAAGGTTTATCTACAATGGAGACTAAGGTGATATTGAAAATTTAAAAATTAAAAAAGTGATGACGCAATGCGCATGTTAACATGCCATGATAACTTAAGTCGATTTTTTTTTATAAAAATTTTTTGGAATTATCTTTCTCAACGGTACATTCTGCACACGTCATCATCCCCGTAAGTTCCAAAACTTTCCAACGGTACACTTTGAATTTGCTCCCCACATGTCACAGTCATGAAAGAAACATTGATGATCACCCGTTATCGCCACCACGGTATAATTTTTGTTTTCCAAAATTTGTAACCATGTGTAAATTTAAATTACCCTTAAAAAAAAAAAAAAGGAAATTATGAATTTAGATGAGTAAAATTCACATTTGTGAATTAATAAGGTTCAAATACTTCAAGAGCAGAGTAAAAAAAAAAACCATAATAATCAGCTATTGTCAATTCATCGCAAACAACCATTAACAACAGTCCATTGTTTGGGGGATTGTAAGATCGACCACTTCCTTTAAGATTTTGGGGTGGGTTGCCCGAGATGACTTCGGTCATTGAAATGCCGGCCAGTAGTGAGATTTCCGCTTGAAACGTTGCGATAGAGAAAAGACTAAAACGGTATGAGAGAAATATTCAAAATAGGGTAGTGTATCTTGGGAGCTGGAGACGGTTTGAATTCAAATGCAAAATTTTTAATTTTGAAAACGATTTCAGTAGGATTACGTTATAATTGATTTGATATAAAATTTATTATCAATCTCCTGCGCTTAAGCTAAATAAATGTATTATTTTTACTGTTGATAGGATTAGAATGGTAAACTTAACAGTGCACAAAATCTGTCTTGAGACTGTCTGGATTATGACATTTGAAAGAAAGGGTTTCAGGATATATATATATATATATATATATTTTTTTTTTTTTTTTTCTCTTTTTTTTCAACAACTTATAATTTTTTGGTAATATTTGGAATACGTTAGACTTCACCACGTTAGCCCACAATGAAATTGATTGACAATAATTGACAATAATTGGTTGTGGTTGAGAGGGGGAGACTTTCTACCCTAATTGCTAAAAGTATATATTTATTTATTTCTATGGGCTACCGGACCTTATATAATCAAACGGTAAATGGTAAATTTAAATAGTGGCGGCCAATTGGACTTATTTTAGACACTAACCCATAAATTATATTATTTAGATAATTAATTATATATTTTAAAATTTTAATACATAATTACATTTTGATAATGAGATCATCAATCTGTTCATTATCATTGGGCATGTGGAATAACAGATTCATGGCCAACCACAATATCTAATTTGAGACATCTAAATTAGAATTCTATCCTATTATTAAATGAGCAACACTGTTTTTTGCAACGCAATTTTTTGATTAAATTACACGAATATACTGAAAAGGGAAAAAGGTAGATTTAGATTACAAAATTTCTCTGTATATTTTTATTTTGTTAAATCAAATTTCTCTGTATTAGGCAAAAAAAAAAAAAAAAACTATTTGTGAAATTCACTCAAAATTTTAATTTAAGACTAATGTTATTATTCTTACTAGTTGGAGTGTCCCTTTGAAAGTTTATTCCATTGGTCGTAAGTGTTTAAATGTTATTATAACTAGTAATTACTTATAAGCAGCCAATGTCACATAAAACAAAAAAAAAAAAAAAAACAAAGGGCTGTATGAGTTTTCTATTTTCTTAGAGTTAACTATCAATAAAACAAACCTGGAGAACATTATGCTATAAACCATATATGATGCATGAAATAATTACACAAAAAAAGGTATATTTTCAAAATATTATCGATTTGTAAAAAAGTAGGGGATTTTCTTTTTCATTTTTCTGGAATTATTCTTGTTTGCATGTGATTTCAATTATGGAACGCAAAAAGACTTTGGTTAGGTAACGACAGCCAAAAATCATAGACGTTATCATGGAGGGCCATGAGGGTGATTTATGTATGCCTGTGATCCGTTGGATCCTTAACCCAAGATCAAATCAGACGGTGAATGGCCCACTAAACCCAAAATAAGAAGGAAAGTTTTTTTTTTTTTTTTTTTTTTTTTAGCAGAATTAGGAAAGTCTTTAACTGTGGATAAATTGGCAAAACTAATTTTGTGAAGGGTGGAAAATGATAAGAATTCTTTCCACAATTAGCCTACGAGGCAGAGGCAGACCCAACCACCCATGAATGATTCACCACAAAAATAAGAAATAAGTCTGAACATTAACGTATATCTTTCTTTTTGATGCATTAACATGTATCTTGTTTTGAGATCCTGGCTTTTTACAGGGCGATCATAGCTTCAGACTTGTTCTGATTAGAAGAAAGGCAGATATTTGTTTAAAAGATATGTCAATAATTAAAAATTTTAGTTTTGTGATCTTTTATTTTTAATAACATTGAGAAGAAATTTACAATTCAAAAAAAAATTAAAAGTTATAAAAGTTAAAAAAAAAAAAATCATTTCTGCTGTGTTATGATTCAATAAATTTTTAAATTTAAAAAAAAAAAAGAAAAAGAAAGAAGGAGACATATAGTAATACTACCATGAATCCAATCTACCAAATTAAACAAAATAATTAACTCATCCCGAAACAGAATCATCCATAAGAACTACATATAGTCATTTAAAATGTTTATATATATATATATATATACACAGAGTACGTGGGTTGTGTGTTCCATCATTGGCATTGTTGAGGAAAGAAAAAAAGAACTACCAAACAACATAGATCATTGAAAAATACGGAAAGGTTTCACGAACACAAAGACACTTACCAAACATTTACAAGAGGGGAATCTCTCGTTACATCAGAGCACAGAAAACGGTTAATTACACATTTATAGGTGATTAATACATCATCATAATTAATTAATAATGTATTATTCACCCATGTCTTTCCCCGCACACAGCAGAAATTATTAACTGTCACAACAAATGGCCGTAAATTATGATTGTTCTCCCACATTTACAGTGTCATTCCAAGCTAATCCCATCCAATCCCATCTTTGATGGGTGAATTCCGAATATTTGATATGAACTCTACTAACCCATCAAAGGCGTGAATTGTATCACAGCATGATGAACGGCTAAAAGTTTGAAGCTATTGATTCCATGATGGGGCTCCGAAGTTGATTGAGGTCAAGGTCTCCATCCCCAAAAGCTGATCACAGAATTCTCCACTTAAGTCAGGTAACAGTGGCGGATAAACCCACCCATCAACCGAGTCAGAAAATATGAACTCGGCCTTTGACTCGGCCGAGTCGAAGCTGCCTTCTATATCTGGCAACTCCACGATTTTACTCAATTCCTCGGATTCTCCGACATCATTGGAAACAGACATAAACGACAATGAATCCGAGTACGAGGACGAGAACGAGGAGAATTGCATGGTGTCCAACTCGACCATTGCAGCTGCTTTGGCCGCGGCTGCCTGAACGTCACGTGGCAACGACGAGGGAGGCCGAGGAAGCAGTTGGACGAGTTCGGGAAAGTTGAGGATTGCTGAGTCACCCTTGATGCTCAGGGCCGCCACGTCGTGGGCACGCGCCGCCATTTCAGCCGTGGAGAAGGTCCCGAGCCAAATGCGCGACTTCTTCCGTGGCTCCCGGATTTCGGACACCCATTTGCCCCAGCTACGCATTCTCACTCCCCTGTATATTGGATGCTTCCCATCACTTTCCCTCGCTCTCTTCCGTGATGACGAAGAAGATGATTTTTTTCTTTTGATGTCTTGAATATTATGATGAGTTCTTGCCTTCTTAGCCTTGTGGGTGGCCGTGGCGTTGGCCTTGGCAGCAACTAAAGATGGCGATGGCGGTGAAGAAGAGAAGGAGAAGGAGGCGGAGGAGGAGGAGGAAGAGTTGCTGCTTGTGCTTTCTTCTGCTGCCATCAATTTTGTTTAATGGTACTCTGCTTCCACCTGCTTGTGCCTACAATAATAATAATGGGTATGGTTCATGAACCTTCCGAGCAGATATTATATGCACACAAAAAGCTGGTTACAATGAACAATAAATGAGAGGCCTTTTGAGAGAGAGAGAGAGAGAGAGAGAGAGAGAGAGGGTGAGATGGATACGGAGGAAGATTAGAATGCAATGAGAGGGGATTTTGCAAGGAAATTTTGAGGGATTCCCTATATAGACATAAGTTACACAGCCCCATGTGAAAGTAATATTATTTATGAAGTAATATTATCCTAATTGTTAATTATATATTTATAATTTTTTTATTATTTATCTTAATTATATATAATTATAAATGTAATTATTTTTACAGTTTTGTAGTATGCCAGAGTACCTGCATAAAAATCAGAGAGTGGAGTACGCTCCATATAACGTGACCCCCAACCTACCATTATGTCACCATGAACTTGCTAAGAGAGAGAGAGAGAGAGAGAGAGAGAGAATGCCATGAGAAGTCCAAAAAAGATACTTCTGAGAGGGTTTAATTTCCTTCTTTTTTTTTTTATTTGCCATTTTTTGAATCTGTAGATATTGAATCCAACTCTTTTATGTTCCATGAATTAAAGAATCATATTATTTTTTTGTGATTTAGTTTACAGTTAATAAGTGACTGTTGGCTTCTAATTGATAGTTGATAACTAATAATTATACCCAAAATCAATATCATTGAGTAAAATAATTATTAGCCTTTAAACTATAATTCTTTTACATTTCTACGGATAATTAAACAAAAAAAAAAAAGTCAATATAGGAGAAAAGATACAGTACGTGTACACATATTTACTGTAACATATTCTGTAATTAAAATTTTGAAATTTTTTTACAATATGTCAAATTTTAATTTTTAAATAAAAATTAAAATTTATAAAAATAATAAAAAAATATATTTTTAATGTGAAACTCGTTTTAATAATAAGAAAATGATAGGCTATATGTGGAGGAGGATTGTGGGACCGACTGAAGAGTGGGCCATGTGGCTTGTGGGTTATAATTGCTAGGTGTACCAAACAATGTTCAATCCACGTCTCCATTTGTTTTGTCCGTTCAATGGCATTATTTATTTCATTTGTCTGTTATATCTTTGTTTTTTTTTTTATTTTTTTTAAATAATCTTTTTGCACGTATGCATGGTACAGGTAATTACAATTTCATTGTCTCACAAGTAGCAATCTTCTTGGATTCCACAACTCAAGTTGGAAGCAAAGATAGGAAAATGGATAGGGTTTTTGACAAACTTTTCTTTTCCTTTTTGTTAAGTGATTCAAAAGTTAATTAACACGGCTTAAACAAGGCACCCTTTTTTGTTTTGTTTAAATATTTATATTAAAAATTTTAAATTTAAATTTTTTAAAAATAAATATAAAATTTACATAAAAAAATGACTTTCTTAACAACTATATATACACATCTTTTCACATCATCCTTAGGTGAGATCAAAAGTCAATTAAGATGTCCCAAAGTGGACACTATAGAGAATATATGTTTATATTATAAGACTTCAATTCAAATTTTTCTAGAAGAAAAAGATGTCATATTTATGAAAATGAAAAAAAAATTATTGGGTCTTCGAGTTTTAAATTGAATTGTCTAATCTTAATCCACTCTATTATTATTCTAGAACATTATCCTTTTCTTTTGGGTAAAACGGTACATTTCTTGGTATCCTATTTCATAGTGAGCTATATAGTCAAAGAACTTTTTGTAATTGTCAACAAGAGCACTCATTGAACAAAAAAAAACAAAAAGCATGTGTGCCTATTTTTTGCATCTCAATTATTATCTTACACATTGTGCCAACTTCATATTTTTAGTACGGGCGTCTATATGAGATTTCAACTCCAAATGCGTCCCTTTTTTATGACATATTACAAGTTACGGTGTTTCTTTTTTTCCTTTTTTTTTTTTTTTTTTTTTTTTTTTTTTGCTTTCTTCCATATATTTCTAGCTTTTTACAGTAGAGAAAAAGAAAAGAAATTGTTGTGGTGCATATAGGTTTAGAAGTGAGAAGATAGTTGGATGCCTCCTGAGTGCAAGACGAGGGCTATCATGTTTCTGTGATTTGCATATACATTTTGTATTTGTTCCATAGCAACATGGGATTTAGTAACTCATATCATGGACCTTTCCTTGTCCCCATCACCAGGGCTGAAAATACATGAATCTACCCATCTTGGTCAAAAACTTATTCTAATTAACAGATTTTACTTTGTGGTTCTCTGTTAGTGACCACCTCGGCCCCCAACGGTCACCGTGACCGTCGTGACCACCGCCATTAAAGCCACCAATCATCACTGCCACTGATTCCATCAAACTCAAAGTACTCCATAGCATCGGGTCGTCGCACGTGGATCAATGTCCCTAGTTATTCAATAGGGTTGGTGAATAGTGATATCTGGCTAGCTAGCAACTGAGCAAGAAAAATGAAACTTCCATTAAAAAAGAATTTATATTTGAGGCTACAAAGCTCCACGGGTACCGACCACAAGGGATGCATGATCGGCGCGTACAAAAAACTCAATGGCTACATCAATGGGGTCGTTTGATCTGCCATGTTTGTTTCCCCTTCTTTTTTTTTTTTTTTTTTTTGAGCAATGCTATATTTAATTCTAATAGATCGCACATCAACAATTACTACTAGGACAGTGTTGTTACACGTTTGAGTGTTGCTTGTGAAGTGGTAGATTTTTGTACAAATTATTATTTTACGAGACCAAGGGGATCTCGTGTTCTTCTTATACATATTTGTGCCCTTGTCTCCACAATCGGAATTTTTTTTTTTTTTTTTTTTTTTTTTGGTTTTTTCCCTTATGTGATAAGGGAGTCACTTTTAGTTGGTAAACATCTAACTCTTTAGTTATCTTGCTTACTCATAGGAAAATTGCCACAGAGATATGGGGTCAAGAAGACAAAACATGGGAAAATTGGAATTCTAAATGAGGAATTTGTTACTTTTCGAATGAATCTGAAAAAACAGAGGAATTTGTCCATAGAAACTTTGTTCTTAAATTAAAATCTAGTCTTGTTCTTTTCTGACTAAACCAATAAGAGGTTTCAAGAAGAGTGTCCCAACCAAATGTACTAATAAAAATAGGAAATTCAATATATATTATTTCAAAGTGCGATATATAGGACTTTAAATTGGCGCTTCAAGCACAATAATTGGATCATTAATTTCACTGACGATGGAAATAACAAAACAAGCCAACAAATCTCATTCCTAATCCCCTCGTTGATTGAGCAAGTGACTGATTAAAAGTACATATATATATATATATATATATCACTCACATTAATAAACAGTGTAATAGGAGAACACTATTTGTTTTTAATTAATCACGATATCTAAAAGTCTTGGTCTTTGAAAGATTTCAATGTCATTTCGACAAATCCAAAAAAAAAATCAACATGTTGAGAAATATTCAACTTTTTCTATATTTCCCGTGATCAAATACTCAAAAAAAAAAAAAAGAGTGACATTATACAAATCAATGAGTAAAAATTACCTTGTCAATTATACCAAATCTTCGTATCAGTTCTTTTATAATTATTAATTTCTTCATACGGGTTTCATGCTAGCTGGTTAAATATGCAGGGGTCTCTTTGGGGGAGTTGGCACTTAATGTGTAGATGGGTCTTAACCCATCGCTGGGCTAGACTTTCACAAATGGGCTACGAGGGGATTGGTTTATTCATACCAATTTGGGCTGGATCTAAGGGCCTTATTGAAGCCCATCTGAATCTTTCGGCCATTTAATTAATATACATTTACATCATCACTACACTCATTAATTCATTTTTTATGAAATTTTTGAGAGAGAAATTATGTGGAGTCTTACTCGTTGTTTACATGAGTGGGAAATAAATAAGAGAATTTCTTTGGTTTATTTTTTATAATATTTTCTTTTATGTACTGTAATTTTGGACGAAACTATTAGTACTAAGCGAAGAAATCACTTTCTAAGTTGGTTTTTACTTTCTTGAGCTAGCTTTTGCATCAACTGGGATTGATTCCCTTCCTAAGTGATTCTCCTACATCGATTTGGTGGATTCATGATTTTATTCCTGTAATGGTCCGAACAAAGATCGAATCCTGATTGACAGGAGAAACTGATCCTTTTACTTGGACCAAGAAATATATTACTTAAGCCCAAAATGCAATCCAATTTCGAAATTGCGTTCGAAACTCGTAGAGTCGCCCATTTCACAACCCAACAAGGTGTCCAAATCTACGAGTTGGAGTGCAATTCTGAAATTGGCTTGCATTCGGGTACAAGCAACATGTCAGTTTGTCGTGTGCTTGGACCTTAAGAGTTGATGGGGATGCATTGAATTTCAGACTCCAATCTTGTGGCTTGAGCACTTGCCTCGTCGGTATGTGCCACCAGGTTGAATCCTACCAAAATAAATACAAGAAAAAGTATTTGAATAAATAATTTCTTTTTCAAAAATTTAGAATTATATGACACAAACATGCAGTTTCACTGTCAAATTTTCTTAAATATATTTCATATTTTTAACTATTGAAATAATAGTTGAGTGCGGTGCTGATTACCTCTAAATTTCCTTAAGTAAGATTAATTTTGATCCTCATCAAAAATTAATACATTCTAAGTTACAATGGTTTAGCTAGATTATAATTTGTGTGAGTACAAAATTATTATTTAGTTAATATAATTTGAAGAGTAAACATGTGCATTCTATTGCTACTTAATCTACTTGCAATAATTCAAACTGATTTTCTAAATTAAGGTCAGCCTTATAGAGTAAAACATAATATAATTTTCTACATATATATATATATATATATATATATATTTGAAACGAGAAGATTAATTGGCTCAAAAAAAGGAAAAACTATTTTTTATTTTTTCCCATACGAATGAAATTATGCTTTTGAACTTGTAAATTATGTGTTGTGCTTTAAGGAAATTTAAACAATTGAACAAAAAGACTTAATTCATTGCCAATTTATCATTAGAATCAAATACCTACTATCACTTCAAAAATTTGAATTGTTGGTAGATATGTAATTTTATTTGTTTAAATCTTATAGCATTAACAGATTGCAAATGTTACTCTGATGAATCCTGCAAATCGGGGCAAGGCCGCAAGAGAGCAAAAAATGTGAGTTTAGTATGACTAGTTTAAAACTTCCCAAAATTAAAACTAAAAATTCTATACAAAAAGGCGGAATTGAAATAATATATCCCCCACATCAGTTTTGGCATGAAACCATGGTTACATGTCGCCTTTGATTTCCGGAAGTTGTTGCAACAAATGGCTTATACCAGAGCATGCATGACTAATGGCTGACAGTCATGAACAATTTATTATTCTTACACAAGATATACCTGATCGCAATACCCAAAAAAAAAAAACAGAGATGTTCTTTAAAAAGGAGCAGGATTATGGAAAGGAAACCAATTTTGCTGTTGAGTTTGCTCACCTAACGCAACATTGTTTTGATGGCCCGAAACAAAATAATTAAAACAAAGCTTCTTTTCCAAACCTCCTTGAAGGTCAAAAGTCAGTTACCTAGAACCCTGCATATATGTGTAAAGTTGTTGGGTCTCCATACTTGAATTGTGTTATACTCATCAATTCTCTTATAATTTTAATGAAATCTCTTAAGAAACTGGTCTAACTTGAATAGAATAATTATTGAAAGTAACACAATTTGAACTCATGATATTTTAGTCATAAAAGACATTGATAAGGATATATAAAGAAATTAGTCATAAACTTTTAAAAATTTTTATAATTAAATCTAAAAGGTTTTAAATTTTTATTTCAATCTTATATCTTTTAATTTTTTTAATTAATTTTTTTGGCAAAAAATAGTAAGAATTATTAGAAATTGTATATTGATTAAGTAAAAATTATTAATGATGTAATCACTTCATGTAAAAAAAAAAAAAGAGAGTGACTAATTTTGTAATTACATCTTGCCAAATGAAGATTCTTGTGGGGTTCGGAAGATCATACAATATAGATATTTGTAATTACATGCAATCTTCAGATGGAATGGTCCAAAATTTTGGCCTAACAATAAGGAAAAATGGGGAGGAGAATGAGGAGTGGTTTAGTTTGCATGACTCCATCTTCCATTTTTTCTCACCCACTTCATATTCCGGAAAGCATGGTCCGTCTCCTTTACAATTACGCATTAGGAAATCGATTTTTTTTTCGTAAAACTAAATTAAAAAAAAAATTTAACAAAAGGCACCTAATTGTTCTTATTAATTATTTTCTTTTAGTGGGTATTGCTGTTGTTAGCTTGGAAAAAGGGAATTGGGTGATAGTATTCAACTTTGCTATCACTGTTTTTCCCTTCATTTTCTTTCTTTCTTGCTTTTTTTTTTGGTTTTCTATTTTACATCCATTAATATAATGTCTGAAATTGATAATCTAAAAACTAAAGAGAAGAAGAGAAATCTATCTTTAAAATTAAATATTAAAATGATTGATTCAAATTTAACTATAATAAATGATGAAATTTAAAAAATAAATAAATAAAAAGGTCAAACCCTAACTTAGATGCACACAAAGAACCATTTTTCAAAAATAAACAATACTATTATTATTAATTATATATTTATAATAAGAATTAAAGTCAAGATAGTTTGACATTAAAAAAAAACTGTTGGGGTGGGGGAGGGGGGAATCTTCATGCTGACGCACACCGTTTTCGAAGGGCAAGCCCCAGGGAAAGTCACGTGTTCCCACATCCTGTTCCCACATCCTGCGTGGCATGATAAAACTCGGAAAATTTAGAGCATAAAGCAACGTGCGCGCAAGTGGTCGTAACGGAAAGACTGAAACAGTTTTTTGAAGGAAGTGAAACTCAAAAAGCTTTGCTTTTTCTTTGTCTGGCGAATCAAAATGGAATCATGGGACAATGTCGGGCTAAGCGAGTCGTATAGGCTTCTCCCTTCAGTTTATCTCGCTTTGCTCTCAATTTGGTTTCTTTTCGCTTGCTTCTGGACCTTCAACACCTATAGAAACAGCCACTTTCAGGTCTTGTACTTTTCTTATTTTTTTTTTTTTTTTTTTTTGGTTTAGTTCTGTTGGGGTTCTTCTGATGATAAATGATGGGTTGGGGTTGGCTTTGCTTGTATGTTGGGTTTTTGAATTGTTGGGGTTTGGTACTTTTCTCGGTTGATGGTTTATTTTTTTGCTCTCTGGTCTGTTTGGTTCCTGAGAAAATTGGAGGGAAAGGGTGGAGTTGAAAAAGAATATGAAGGAAAACTTACGTTTGAATGGCAAATTGTAACTGGTTTTGAAACAGAGATGTTGGGCCGAAAATTCAGTCTGATTTTTGTATTTGATGATTGAAAAGTTTAAATTTTTGACATTGGTTTAAGTGTCTGGATATGGAGCACATGCGATGATTCTGGATTGTTTGATTTGTGCGTTTTGATCGAGATTGAAAATTAGTTTGGTAATTTCTGCTTGGTTGGAGAGAAAATATGGGAAAGTTGGAATCTTTTAGTTTTAGGGAGTAAATGAGATTAAATATGAGCTAGACGTCTTAATTAGATCAATTCTTTCCTATTTATTTAATTTTTTCAGTAACTGAAGAATTGTATATGTTTTCCATTTTTTTGGCATCAGTTTCAATTTTCTCTGTTAGTTCAATATGCAATGGAAGGATTCAATATAGGAAAAGAAATAAAATATGAAAAAAAAAATCAGAAAGAAAAAATTTTCCTCCTTCATCTTTTGATATTGTACTTCAATGAGTTTTTTAGTAATGGCATTGCTAATTTCAAATTCCTCTTGTCTCCCTATGAGACTCATTCTTGCTTTCCCTTTTCATTTTATATTTTTGTTCATCTCAATTTTTTAAAATTATTTTGTAGTAATTATTACTTATGTTTATTAATAGCAATTCAAATTGCTTTGGTGATTGTGTTCTTTGCATTATGATTATACTCAAACAGGCAAACAGTTTGCAGTGGGCACTGGCATCAGTTCCATTGATTAAGGCCTTACAACTGATGCTGTCGTTCCTCTTCTGGTATGTTTCATCATTGGAAATGAATAAACCATAAATATGTGCATCATAGAAGAAAAACAGATATGTAATGTCATAGTTGGGGTAGCTGTCCTTATTGTAATTCAGTAGCTTTTGATAGTGATCATCAAAAGAGAATAAAAAGGCAATAGGCATATTCACAAGTAAAAACTTGATGACCATGATATATTTCTAATCTTACTTTTCAGTTTTGGCACCATATAGTCTGGCACTTACAGTTCCTTCCTTGCAAGAATGAGAAACACAAATTTGCAACTTCTTTTGGATATATCATATTAGACAACAGAATCCTATTTAATGCTTGTACTCCTGCTCATTGTGGTTGCTTCAACTTTTATAGTTTTCTATTATGAACTGTTCTTGTAGGTATTCATGCCTCCATCAACAAGCATGCTCTTTGTGGATGTCATTTGGGGTGTATGTAACTGGAGTGCTGTTTCAGACAGCTTCTTTTGTGTCTTTCTTTCTCATCTCTCATGGATACTGCATCATGTGTGAGCGCCTTTCAGTAACTGAGCGTCGTATTACAGCTGCACTGGCATGTGTGTTTTACTTGACTCTTGTTGGGTACAGAGCCCATGTACCCTACTTTTCTGTGGGTTTTCTCATTAACACTCACTTTTTTTTTCTTTTTCTTTTTCTTTTTAATATTCTGCAGCAAATTCTTACTTCTTTGCTGATTTTTAAGGAACTAAAATTTGTGTCCTGTTTATCTAGCATAATAAAACCTTTTCTTTGTATGATCTTATGCAGGTCATTTTACTGCTGAATTACCTGATTTCGTTCTCCTTGATTTTCTACCAAATATCTCTAAATCTATCTGTATTACGGGAGCAATTGACCTTTATAGAGGATGCTGAAGTTCGAATGATGCACGATGCAGTGTATACAAAGTACACAATGTTCAAGTATGTGTTTCATGTGCTAAAATTGTCTAATGCTTTATGATTTTGTTGATTTCATGATGCTACAACATAAGTAATGGCTTAGCCTTAAATAAACATGCCATGCTAATTGGAAAATTTTTGTATCTCATTGTTTAGGAAGTTTCAGGGTGCAATGCAAATAGTAGCCATGGCAGAAACTATGGTATGAATTTGACAGTTGAAATCTTCTGTATATTCTTTTTCAATATCCAACACATACATGATTGCTAAGTGAAGTTATTGACTGACAGATTTACATTAATTTGGATAACTTCTCTGAAAGTTACTGGCTACGCCTGTTACTTAGAGAATGGACACAGTTTTGCATCTTTGTGTACATTGGGTATGTATGAGTTAACAAATCAAGAAATTCAACATCTATGGGATTGTTTTGCTTGCCACATTTAATTCACATTCCTAGTTATTGAGAGTACCTGTGTTAAGATTTTCTTTTCATATATTTCCATTTAGTAACTTGTTTTTTTATTTTTTCCCCCTCTTACAGGTGGACATTCAGGTCACAAGATGTGGCACCACGTTTTTCTGTCATGCCAACTGTAAAATCTGAAGTGGAGATGACTGTGCCTCCAATCTACAGCATTGTAAGTGGCTTTTCTGTATCTGAATACCACAAGAAAATTTCATTACCACAGTTCATTAGCAATAATATTGCTTTTTGTGTTTTTCTTTAAGAGGTTGTTATTGCCATGGAAGGAGAAATTTCTTTCCTTTTGAGACATTTGATTGTGCTTGAAAGCCTTAATATTGTTGTTAACCACAGGAGAAATTCAACACCTGCTAATCCATCCTGCAAGCAAAGGTCATATTTGTGGGCTAAAAGATATTGTCTTGAATTGATGCATTATCTTATTTGATGAAAGGAATAATTATGTTTCGACATTAGATTTCCCAATGAAAGGATGCAATGTCTTATTGAATCAAGGTAGATGTGATGTTGAATCCAGTACCTTTCCATAAAACACAACAATATTGAATATGCCTGCATTCGAACACTACATGAAATACCACAGCCAAAATTTGTTTCCCTCCGTTGCCGAATGCAGCCCAAGTTTGCATTGATTCTACCAATCTAATGGACAGCTGAATTTAAACTTCAGGATTGTGGTTGAGATAAGCTGTGATAATCAGTTCTTGCATTAACTCCAGATGTGCTTGTTTATTTTTTCATTCATGGAGTGTGACATTTTTATTCTAGCAATGCAACTGATCAGACTGCCTTTATTTTAGCCAATTGACCATTCTGGACACCTAGTTATGTGAGAGGTTAAAATGCATATCCGATCCTTGATTGAATTGCTCTATTGTTTTTTGGAAAGGCTATCATCTGATTGTCTGAATTTCTGGAGGAAAATGTCTCTATTCACTTCAAGGTCCACATGTGCAAGGGAACAAACAAACAAACTATATGCTTTAATATGGTAAAACGTTTTGTTGCTGCAGGAAATGGATGCTGCTGCTTTCAGAGATTTCAACTGTCATCAGTGGCACATTGGAGTGGTTAGTTGATCAAATGAACTTACTATCCTTATCAGTTGACTTATGTTTTGGAACTCTGCTATATGTTGCATGCTATTCACAATTCCCTCTGAAATTCTGAATTGAATATCCTATGCTTGATTTGAAGAGAGTGCACTGCATTTATTCGTACTTGTTTCCTGAACTCTATGTTGAACTGGTGCAGCCAACTTCTCTAACTTGTGAGAAGAGCTCAAGGGACCCAATTGTAGTAGTAATTCAGCACCCACATCCTCGTTGGCCACCCAGACCTGCCACATAATCTCCAAGCTTACCATGCACATAGCTTATTTGATGGATTTAGTTCTAGGAAAAGATAACAATCATGGCAACACAACTACAAAAACAGCTGCTGCTAGTTCAGTTTCTGGTGTGTGATGGTCCCAGTAGCACATCTGGTTCTAATTCTTAATGCGGATTCTCATCTCATACGAATTCCAAAGGGCTGCAAATGGTTACCTCACTTGAGCTGTACCTGCTGCCCATGAATATGCATTCATTCAAGCGAGGTCAACAAATCACAAAATGTATATCCTTCATATTTGGTTTCTTCTCTTCTTTTGGAACATTGGTACATATTATAGACTGATCCGACAGAACAAAATTGGAATCATGCACAGATGATTATGCTTCTAAATTTGATGTTGGATTTGGTTACTGAATGAATCTGCAGAACATGCAAATGGTCGTAAGACCCTTCTTGCAAGTGGAATGGCTTTTATCTCCATGTTCAATTATTATCGTTTTTAGGGTAAAATTGTCTACGTGTGACAATTTCTCAAATCTCAGAGTGTTGCTTTCTTAACAAGAAACTGCAGTAACTTTGTCAGTCCTTGACAGGAGTTAGAGATTCTGGAGAGGGCAACTAGAGGGTACAATGGGATTTTACTAGTTTGTCTGAATTGAGGGAACAAATCCATTTTTTGCCCCTTCAAGCACTATGGTCCATTTCCTTCTGGGTGCCATCAATACATAAATTATCAATTTTTATACCATATGCTCACATATAAGTTGGTTCATCTTTAAAATGACAAATAATGATGCTCGATTACTTGAAAAAACAAAAATATAAAATAAAAAAAATAATACAGCCCTTGAAGATCATCCCTTAGAATATGTGTGAAATGAGTTAAATTTTTTGTATTGTAGCCTTAAAAATCAAAAAATGACTTTTTTTTTTTTCTCCACAATATTTTTCCTCATTAAAATTAAAATTAATAAATACCAAAAAAGAAACAACAAAACTTCAACAACCAAAAGACATACCCCAATTTTCTGTTATTTATTTATTTATTTCCTAATAAGACCAACTTCTCCTCTAGAAAGTTAATAAATTATAGTCCATGAACATTTTTGTGAAACAAAAAATTTCGAAGAGTAAGACTTCCATTTTGACCAAATCCAAGTACTCACAAAATTCTGTTCTTGGGTCACCATGCGACCCGACCCGGAAGTACTTTGATTAAAATCACCAAATGTTCAGCATCGCCTTCCTGTCTGCTTGCCCAAAACAGGCAAAAAAAGAAAAAGAAAAAAAAAAAAAACAGCACAGACAAAAAGTCCCTTTTTGTTTTTTTTTTTTGTTTTGTTTGCTGGGTTTTGGTACACTTCAGGAGTTAAAATATAACGCAATCTCTACCTTATTACTCATTTAATCCCATGACCCATGTCTTAGCATGTGTTTTCTCTACGTGGGTTTTCTTGATAGTTGTCTACGGTTTCCTTAAGGTATAATGGGTATATAGAAAAGGTTTGGACTTTCATTTTTCTGATGGTGATGAGTGATTGATTTCAAGTGTAACATAGAGTCAATTCTAAATTTTGAACTCTTGGGTATTTATGTTTTGCTGAATTCCTGTATAATGGCCAACTGGGGAAAAAAAAACAATCAGATGTTGTAGCCTCTTCGTTGCACCTGTCACCCTCGTAGAATTAGGGGTGTAGTGGCTGAGTTTTGGTATGTTCAGTCTCAGTTGGTTAACATTTTGATTGAGTTTGAGATCCATTCAATAAGAATATACTAAGCTCAAGCTCGGATCGAGCTGGAATTGTTTATAGAAGTTATTTTATATCAAAAAATTAATTGATTTAAGTTCAATAATAAGCTTGGCTCGGCTCCTTACCAAGCTCGACTTGGAGTATAATTTCGGTTCTTTGGCTTTAACTGCTAAAGATTTTTATGGTTTTGAATCACCTAACAGATGTTTGCGTCGTCTTCAAGCATTTATTCTCTTCTGTGTAGCAAACCTTTCGGCATGTAGATTGGACGGCCATTGTTATCTCCTTCCGGATATGAATGTTTGATTGTTTTGAAATTAACGAATTGAACAAATGGGAGTGATTGCAGGATCCACTATTTATTGGCTTTTTTTTTTTTTTTTTTCCATTTTCTTAGAGGTGTTGAATGGACCATATGCACGTATGCGACTTGGTAGTGTTTCCTCGAAGTCTTCCATTACGGGACTGATTAGAAGTTGTACAGGCAGCAGTTGAAAAATTTCTTGGAATTGTTTAAATATCTATTCGTGATTTGCTCTCCCTTTTTTCTTCCCCTTCTCTGTAATGTGATTGATCCGGGAGAAGAAAGACTATCTCAATTGCCTCAAATCTTCTGGCCACAAATCTGAAAAATGCAGACATTTGCCGAAAAAGAACCTGCAAGCAATGTCGCATGGAAAAGTAGGTCTTTCTCAGACCATCTCAATTGCATATTCTTGTTTTTGGTACATCTAATGGCATTTAGATTTTGGCTAAATTCTAAAATCCAAGAAAGAGGTGCCAAATATTTGGGCGAATTGAGTAGTCATTGTTGAGCAATAGCTGTTGTAGTACATAACCTTCCGCTCAAGATACTTCTTTATAGTGATTGTGCATGCACGTTGTGCTTGGAACTTGAAGCACCCTTTACCTCGATTTTTTTTTTTTTCCTTATCGGAAGAATGTCAAACAATCTCGGTGCACTGGTCGTAAACAAGAAAGAAACCACAAAATGACTAAATCCAAAACCTTAAAGTTACAACAACATCCAAGGAGGGCAGGGAAGGTTAGAGATGTTGTCTCATTGTTAATTAAACCATGAGCTGTGCTACACCTGTGGTTTCTGTGGCTTCTATAGAACAATGTACAAGGTATACGAGGGCCTCAAATATGTAATTAGTCATGCATTATAGCTGCTCAGGGAGGTTGATGAGCACTGTGGCAGCCATGTGTAACGGTGGATTGGATAAGATCAAATGGTTTTATGTTTGTCAGCACCGTGCTTGTTCTCATTTTCAATTGCAGTTCCTTATTTGCATAGTAGTTGATGACCATTAAACATTTGATTCCTTGGAGTTTCTTGGACATACAGAGGGGTCTAACCTACCAAATTTTGACCTGCATTCGGCAGGAACCTGACGGCAAAGCAAGACATGTCAGAACTTGGGTGTGGAAATGAATTTGAAGTGCAAACCCCCGGGGGTAAAGAGCTGTGACCAAAGAGAGGATCCATATCAGAATTTGTCACTAAGATGTTCAGCAAGTAAAAGGACAGAAAATTCATAAGGTTTGAAGGCTTCTATCAGGTATCAATAGGGATTTCCAAGCAAGATATTGGGTCATTGCAAGGTCTAATACAAACTGCTACCACATTCAGGGGAAGCCCGTAAGCCTTTTGTTTGTGTATTTCAAGCCGAAGCTGGAGAAATGTTAACCATTTTGCGCAACAAACTGAGGGCAACATGTTGAATCACCCTGGTAGTCTTCTCAAGCCCTAGGCGACTCATTCATTAGCAGCACACTTATAATTAAAAATGCAATGATGCTTTGATATATAATGCGTTATTTGTTTTACATAAGATCTTAATCTTCGAATTCAGTACCATCGCGCTAAAGATATTTGACATATGCAAAATTTTCACGCTATAAAATTTATGACTCGAATCTGTTTATCTAAATTACAATAAAATAATTTTACTTAATTCTACCATTACACTGAGACTTACTCTTCAAAAAGATATCCACATTAATCTATCTAGCCATTTAAACCAAAAATACTTCACTAAAGTTAATCAAATCATCCAAAATCTTCTGCTCTAACTAATTTCTGCTTCCCTATGCCCTAGAACTCCTCAGGTACAGTTCCCCCCAGAAGTTCCCAAGAACAATGTCAGAAGGGCAGGGCCTTTCTTGTTCTTTGCTGTTTGCCAAAAACATGGAATCATCGCCTGCCTTGTTAACTTCCATTGAGGAGATGGACTCCAAACTTAGGAAGCAAGATGGTTGGCAGGAAGTGAATCCCGAGACAACTAAGAGCTCAGAAAACAATATGGAATAACGTACAAAACAATTCAGTGGTCTCTATCCGTAGCTCTCTTTCTACCTCCATGGCTAAGTTATGACTTCAATAACCTATAAAAAGCTTTAAGGCCTCACATTTGCTTTCCTTTCACCACTCTCTTCCCTTCTGTCACATTCTTCCATGGCTTCCCAAATAGCATTATCATCCACCAACTTTTTTTGAACAAATGTTTTAAATTAGTTCATTGAATATTGCACAAGGCAAAAGTAATAAAAAGGGTTCATCAGATCACTACAAACAACAAGAATGATGAACAACAAAGAAACATAGCTATGAACATCCGGAAGGAAAAGGAATAAATTGTTCTTTCAATGACTATTTTGTTTAAATACTTAAAATATAAACACAGGCATTTCTGGGCAGACAGTGATACAAAACCATGAAATACAAGCACTTGATAAGTACAGGGGAAGCATACACTTTATGCTTGCATTACTAAGAACAAGAAAAAGGATAGACACAACTCTTGTTCTCAACGTCATACAGAAATCTAGTTCTGGTAACTACACGCAACTTCCCCAGCTCACAGTTCTCTTCGATGGAAAATGTACTCAAAATAAGACCACATTATTACTATGAATGTACAACCTAGTATAGTGTGCAAATTTCCGATAAGCATGCCATCAATATAAGCACCAATGACATAATTAAGGCCAAACATATCATTACAAAGATTTAAGCCACTCTCTTTGGATCACGGTTTGCTAAGATATGATCCTGCAAGAATGAGAGACAGTATCAATACTATTATCAAGGCAATAATCCTGAACTAATTGCAAAATTACTTAACCATTAAAAAGAGAAATAAAAAGACAACAAAAGCAAGACTGCATAAATAAATCAATGATTGTATTGCAGGGATCAGTTTTGGCCACAATGCAAAACTTTTGCTCACCTCTGAAAAAGCCCACTACAAACAGCAACTTACAGTAAGCCTCCTCAAGTCCGTCATACCAAATACAAAGAATTATAATGATGTGTGCCATTTGAGCTTTTTCATATATCTTCAAATAAACAATCAAATTCTAGGCATTATAAGAGCTAAAGATAAAAGTGCATGAACTAAAATCTCACCGATATAAAATCAAATGCTCTGGTCTCTTCTTTCTTTGAGCTGTTCATCATCGAAGTGGGAGCTTGACTCGAAAAATTTGGTTGGAAAATATCTGACAACGGTGAAGAATATCCAACCCCATTAGTCCCCACAGCTTGATTAGCACTAGCATTTTGAGCATTCAGGTTACTTAGGTGTTGGAAGTTAGACATTGAAGCAAGAAATTGCTGATAAGCAAGAAAACTCCCCATGGCACCATAATTTATTGGCTGAGATTGAAATGCTGGATTCAGTACCATACTGGGTGGCATATTATATGGCATAGTCCCAGAGGAAAACATTGGGTTTGAATTTATATCAGTTAGCTGAGAGCCAACTATGCTACTCAAAGCATCATTTGAGACCAGACCAGGGTGACTGGTGGAATCTGAGAAGGTATTTTCTAAAAGACCAGAAAAGCTTCCTTGCTGCTTGGTCTTTGGGACTTTTTCATCAATTGACATACCAGACATTAAATCATTAATTTCAGTTTTATGATTATCCTGATTCCCTGAAAGTTCAGAACTGGACCCAAAAACATCAAATAGTTCAGGTCCAATTTTATGTCTTGCTGTATGTTTCTCATTGACAACTGGTTTACCATCAAAAGTCATCCCGGAGAAGATATCGTCTACTTGCTCTCTACCCTCACTAGTGTGGAATGAGACGCCTGCAAAGGGGTCATCATCACTTTTTTGTTCACTGGTGCTTGCACAAGTGCCAAAACCACCTCCAAATAAATCATCAATTAAAGGCCTTGTTGATGTTGTCTGATTTGGTATCTTCTGATCAGTTGAATTCTCTATAGATTCATCATTTCCAAATAAATCATTTGAATCTCCAGTGTCTATTAAATCAGGCATCTGAACAGATGGAATCTCAGCCTTTAATGATGTTTTTGAATAACCAACTGCACCACCCAACTGTCCCCATCCAAAAGCCTTAGTACCTGTTCATTGAACACCAAAAGTATATGTCATCCAGAGAATGCATCCCTCTAAAACAGAATAAAATGGAAATCATGTCACCTGTATGTTGGCATTAAGTCTTCCTGTTGAAATTACAAGTTCATCAAAGATATGAAACCCAAAAAAAAAATCAACACAATCAGATGCAGCAGAAAATATGCAAAATAAAAATGATGTGAACCTTATCAGAATGGCAGCACTATTCCATGCCAAAGTTCAAATTCAGGGTTTCACCCAAAACATATATCTATATATAAAACAGTTAAAATCAACTTATTGATAATCACCATTGAATTGAGGAAGAAAGGAACAGAATTACCAATGCAACACAAGTGAGCAAAATAACCTCAAAATTGTTACAAGCAATATAAATACCTTGTTAGCCTTTTCCCTGAGAGATGTTTGGGGAGACTCAGAACATTGCACCACAACATCTTTATTTTCACTAAAATAAGAAGCTATGGTTGAAAAATGTTCATCATCCTTTTTCCTCAGCATTGACTCCAACACACAAGCAGCCTTCATTTGAACCTAGAAAATAATTTTCCCCAACAAGCACAAAATAAGACAATATAATTCTTTCAAAAAAATGATACACTAAATTCTGCCTTAATTGTTTCAACAAATAAATACCGTTAACCAGCCAAAAAAAAAAAAACCCACAACATAATGAACTTTGTATGTGAATCTGTCTGTGTGGAGGGGGAAGGTTAAGTGATACTAGGGTTAGAACAGCCAAAAGGTCCTGCCTGCCAAGTGGGAGATTGAAGCTTGGATTCGAGGGCAACACTTAGAGCTAATGCGTCCAACTTTGCAGCTTCTAATAAAAAACCTTGAATGGCATCTCGAGTGGGTTGTAAACGTACACCACCAGATTTTACAATTGTCTCCAACAACCTCTCCTCACGAGTCTTCATTCCCATAGTACTTGAACTGGAGTCCCCATTTTCTGTTTCTGTGTCCATTCCTCTAAAGCCCTGACCCCAAGGACCACCAGATATATCTTTAGAAACCCCCAAACTGCCCTGCATTTCATTCGGTAACCGAACTGGTTCGTATTTACCTGAACGTTCATTTCCAGTGGTCAGTGATTTATGAAGATTCCGGTTTTTGTAGCTCCCATTATCATTTTTCGTCAGTGAATGACCTTGTGTAAAACTATTCAGTCCATGCTTGATGGATTCATTTCCTAGACCAACTACCTCACTAAGAAATGACTTCCTGTTATCTGATGGTGTTTCAAAACTTGTATTCCCAAATCCTTGTATTTTTTTGTTAATATTCTCAGCTGAAGCTGGCTTATTTTCCTCCAAAAAAATGGCAGAGATGGCCTCATGGGCTGTGTCTCTAACTGCCTTATTTAGGGCATCACCCTTCAAGCGATGAGGCTGCCCTTTGTAATGAAATAATTGACGCACAGCTGCTGAATGTCTTTGCATTTCTCTTCTGAACTCCACACCAGACCTTCCAACAGCATATTTTATCAACCGCAAAGCCTGTGCAAAGTTCAAGAACAGTGATATCAAGAAGTCATAATTCAAGAAAACAATCCATAAAACCTATCCCAATCTCTAATAAATCCACTTTACCATAATCTCCCAAGTAAAATAACAGCCAAAACTTATTTTTTTCTTCAAGCTTTACAACTAATGCTTAATTCAAACTAAAATTAAAGCACATAAAAAACATACAGTAAACACCAAGTTCCCAATCCGAAAATTGCTTAAAACCACAATCCTGAAAAAACATAACCCTCAACTAAACTAAGCAGAAAGCCACCTAAATTCCCTATCCCCAAAAAGTCGAATGCCATCACAGCAAGTCTCCCAACTTATTGCCTGTTCCCCACACTTTCCCACCACCATAAGGACAAATGACTGTATCTCCTATGACCCCCTCCATTCTCCCTAAAAAGACAAGTGCAAAAGCAATCAGGCCCTTAAGATGACTGTAAGTACCATAACTTATGTTTCACAATTTTGGTGTCAAATGTTTTTGATACATGAAGCTTTACCCAAAAAAAAAAAAAAAAAATAGTAAACTTCTCCCCATAACTATCAGTTTAACAATTCACATTAAAAAAAAAAAATGCAATTTCTTCCCATAACTTCTCCAAGTCACCATATATTTTCTCATAAAAAACACAAAAGAGTTGCCACACCCACCATATTTACATCAAACTGCCACAACAACATTACACACTCATATTTACACAGCCAAAAAGTAACAATCAGCAAGTAGAGTTAGGAAGTGTTAGAATTAATTCAGATTCATTACAAATTAGAAATTAGTGTTCAAGTTGAATTTAGATAGTTTGGATATTAGATTAAGTATAAATATAGTCTTAGTATATAAGAACTTGAGTGTCTCAGGTTATTGTATGGGCGGTGAGAATATGACTTCAGGTTATTGTATGGCCGGTAAGTATAAATATGACTGCGCTCTAACATTGAGAGAGAGAGAGAGAGAGAGAGAGAGAGAGAGAGAGAGAGAGAGAGAGGTGCAGAGAGACCTTCTGTTTAACGATGGGACTCCTATGATCCAGGCGCTTCAGGATAAAATCGGAGACTTCCTTGACGACGCTAACGTGAGAGGACCTCAAGAGATCACAAATCTCCTCCAGCTTGTAAACCGGAGTCACCTTGTCCTCGTCGGCCGTCGCCGCGTCGATCATCCTCGATCTCCAGTACGACTCCACCGCCCTCCTGCTCGACTCCATCTCTCCAAGTTCAACGACGAATCTGGTCCAACTCCGGTTCCGATCCGACTTCGAGAGAGAGAGAGCGTTGATGGATAGGAAGCTGAATAGGAAGAGCGAGAAACCGAACGATACACAGAGAGAGCGAGAGTATGAGAGCGACACGTCGGCTATGGAGGGGAAGCATTGGGAGGCGAGGGTGAATCACCGATCTGTGATGTTAGTGTTTCCCCACACTTTATTTCGATTAATTTTTCTTTTTCTGTTTTCTCTTTTTTTTTTAAACAGTTTTAAAATTTATTTGCTTCTGGCATTCGATTTAATAATTGATAAATGCTATGTGCTTTTATTTTTTCCAATTCGTTAACTGCTGGGCTGTGAGAATCGTTATTATAAATGTTTTTATGAAAACAATTAAATTTATTATAATTTTTTAATATTATTAAAAAATTATAAAATTTTGATTAAACCAGCCCATCTAGTAGTTGTGATAAAATTATTTTATTCTTAATAAACGACTGCTGGAGTAGCTCAGTTGGTTAGAGCGTGTGGCTGTTAACCACAAAGTAGAAGGTTAAAGCCCTTCTTCTAGCGGTGATAATCTTAATTCCATTCTAATCATTTTGTATCTTCTCCGCACTTTACTTATAATTGGGATGAGATAAATGAGAACCAACCACCACAGAGCCAGCATCTTAAAGCCCTCCATCTTCCTGCAAAAATATCCAAACCCACACACACAAAAACCACAATAGACATCTTCCCCTTTTTGTTTTTTTTTTTTTTTTCTTTCCAATTAGTCCCTTCAACAATATCCACGATAAAATGGCTACCCTCCAATTTAGTTCCTATGGTCTTGCTTCTCTCAAGCTTCATAGTAGTAGCCCCTTAAAGCTCACTACCACTAACCCTCACAATAGCAGAATCCTTAAACCCCTCAGGGACATTGGCTACTCTAAGCTCAGAATCAAAGCCGTCGGAACGGTCCCGGAAAGCAATTCCGATGCCAAGGAGCCCGGAGAGCCACCGTCGGTCAATTTCGCATTTGTTCATGTGAGTTATCATAATGGTCATGGCCCTATATTTGGGTTAATGTTGTACAATTCTTGTACATAGATATACATATATATAACGTAATGTAACTCATTTTTGTGGGGACTTTCTGGTTTTTTGGTGTTTTAGTCCGTGTTGCTGCCTGATGGTACACCGGATGTGCATTTTCGTACGGCCTGTGGAGGGCAGAAACTTAGGAATATAATGTTGGATTGTAATGTTGAGTTGTATGGACCATATGTGAGTTCTAATCTTTTTTATCTCTTTCCAGCAACTTCGTATGCTGCTTGTGGTAGTTTGTGTTTACTTAAATTCGTTTGACATTGTGAGGTATGAATACTGTTGAGTTTCAGGCTAGACCTTTGCTGAATTGTGCTGGAGGTGGGACCTGTGGGACTTGCATGGTAGAGGTAAATTATCGTTGTAATATTTGAAAATGTTATATGAATGCGATTGGATGGATGAATGAATATAACTGTTTATTTTATATTATTAACTTTTCATGCATAATTATAATTGATAATGTAATTCTAAAAGTAAATTTAATGATTATGATACGATAATATAAATTTATATCTAGAATACCTAAATTTGGTTTCAATTCAACTCAAATGTAAAGAACACTCGGGAATTAAGAGTTTTCAGCAATTTCAATTTAAAGGGATATTAGATTTTAGAGAAAACAATGGATAATCTATGTGTGTAACTTATGATTTAAAGAGCCTATTAATAATAATATTAATTAAAAAAAAAGGCAATTATGTGTAGTTTGTAAGCTTAGTGGAAATTTCACTAATAATGCATTAGTTTGCTACCATACTTAACAAGAATTCCTTTCAGGTTATAATGGGGAAGGAACTGCTTAATCCTCGCACGGATAAAGAGAAGGAGAAACTTAAGAAGGTAATACCATAATCTTCATAATTAGTTTGACAATCAATTATTTAACACCAAAACTTTAATTAATACTCTCCTTCACCCGGAGATGCACAGATCCTTAAGTCCTTTTTTTTTTTTTAAAAAAAAGAAAGAAATATATCAGAGGGATAGTTACTCACTTCTTTGAATTGAATTCCAATTTTAAGTATTTATTTAAGACTGTGATGAAAGATTGAATCCTGCTCAAATGTCTGGAGTAGGGAATGAGAATCCATCAAGGAAATGCCCCTTTTGGGAGGAAAGTAAAAGTTCTGTAATTGTAATTGTAGTTAGATAATAATTAAGGATGCCCCTGAATTACACTCCATTATTTTATTTATGATTGATTAGGGAGACTTGAAACTTAGACACAATAGGAACATTAATTTATTACGAGTATTAATTATAATTAACACTTTTTTTTATTTTTAATTAATAATTATAATGAATTAGTATTTATTTTGAATCTAAGTTTTGCATCTCAAACTTTTTTCTTATTTTATTTCACGCAAAGTCTTATATTAAATGTATAATGCAGAAACCAAAAAATTGGAGACTTGCTTGCCAGACCACGGTTGGGAATCCCGAATCTACAGGAATGGTCAGTATCCATCCCGCAGCAGCTTTGTGCTCAAATTTCTGTTAGATGCTAAGTAGTGGTGGCAAAACCTAGCATGACTTGCACAACCCAACTTAATTGGTTTGAAACTTAATATAACTTAATTTATATTGATTAAAAATACCAGTAACTTGGAGTTAAAAATACTTAGAATTAAGATAACTCAAATTTAAATAACATAAAAATTAATTCGTTAAATCAAAATTTAAACAATTTAAATTTAAATAAAAAAATTAAAATTTAGTATATTTGAAATTCAATAGATTTGACAAAATTTAAAATTTGATGCATTTATAATGCATTCAAAACAAATACAACGCATAAAATCCAAAATTCCCGAAACTCTTATTACCAAATGCCTGAAACAACCCTACCCAAATCTGGGCCAGTCCATCCATTTGTGATCTCTAATGCTAATTAGAAGGGATTAAAAAAAAAGAAAAAGAGTTAGTATGACTTTAATAATTAATATTGAATGCCATCAGTATTTTGCGGTTTCCTGTCTTGAGTATGTGAAGTTGTCTTCTTCTTTTGGTTTTTTTTTTTTGTTTTTTTTTGTTGGCGAATCCAATGCAGGTGGTCATCCAGCAACTACCGGAATGGAAGGGGCATGAGTGGAAATCCGAAAGAATATTGCCTTCGGAAATATCTCAAAATCCAGACTAAATCTATAATAATAAGAAAATCTATATGCTTATGCCTGGAGTTTTATTTTTAAATCTTACAACCCTATATGGCTAACACCACAAAATTGTATTATTATTATTATTATTGTTATGATTATTCAAATTCATGCAATTTAGAAACAAATCTTACCCTTCACTCAATCCACAGTGTAAGACTCTAGTGCATTGTGATACCTTCTCTTTTTTTTTTTTTTTTTTTGGGTTAGTTATTGAGCTTATTAGTAATTTTTCCCTTGCTAAAAGCAACAATTAATTTGATCACAAGGCTTTACACCAATAGAGCACTACGGAATTCAAATGGCTGGCCAAATGGAAAACAAGAGGTGAGGGCGAAGAAAGGAAACCCCATCTGCTTCCCCCACCTTTTTTGGTTTAGGACAATGGGCAAGAAAGACTATAATTCATAAACACAACAAATGGATCTGGACAGTTGAGAATTTAGAACTCATTGGACCAGGGTGAATGGTCTGGACGAAATGTACACATTCCTATAAATAAGCCCTGCTAGCCCACGACCAACAAAAGGTGTCTAGTGTCTATTACAATTTCAAACGAAAAATAACTTGAGAGAAATTTAAGGGAAACTCATGATTTGATGGACTAATTGTAAAAGTTGAATAAATCCCTTTGAAAAGATAGCATGGATCAGAATGAATAGTACAAAAAGGGCTATAATATATATATATATATATATATTTCATTATTCATTGTGGTACATACTGATCAGTTTTATTCCAAGTAGGGCACAAAAAATGAGTCCACCTCTTAAAGATCTACATCTTTGGATATTGAGTGTCAGCATAATTATATATTCACAGGCAGACATCCAAGAATTGTAGCCTTGACTTAATGTTTTGTTCAAAGCTGTTTTGAGTCACAGGCAATACTTTGGTTTGTCACATGCTGAGCCTCAATTTGGGGGAGAAGGGGGGGGGGGGGGGAGAGAGAGAGAGAGAGAGAGAGAGAGAGAACATGTAGAAGGATCTCTAATTATTATAATCCATCATTAAAGGAATACTCTCTGCAGAAACTAGACATAGCAAAGTGGTACTTATTTGATAAGTGGAGATACTCCAATTGTCAACAATAAAAAGGAAGGAAACAATTTCAATGCACAAAGGAAAAGAGAAATCAACATGCTTAGTTGCTTTCATGATATCCTACCAAAGTGTATGTTTAACTTATGAAATCTTTGATAAAAATGCCATTCAGTCTCCCTGCAAGCTTTCAGGAAACGGTATTGAAGCACAACAATGATAGAATCCATTTTCATCATACACAAAACGTTGGGAAAGATGAGCTTCACGGATAAGATACTCGCCCCAGTCCTCGGACCCAAACTTCTCAAAAATGCCCCGTGCATCAAAGGAATCACCATTTCCTCTTCTCATTTTCCTGAAAAATTTCAGTCATTTTAGCCGGTCATAAAAAAGGGCAAAAAAAAAAAAAAAATCACACAGAATGATAACAGAAGCCAGAGAAAAGGAGAAGGAAACAGCACCAGCACCCTTTCCTATGTCTCACATTCATCACTGTGGCATGCAACTGCAATTCAGGCACAAACCCTTAACGTTAGTACTTCACAGACATCATTGGTATATGCAATAATAGCAGAGCAACACAAATGTGTATTAAAAACCATAGTGAATTCAGTCAGCTAACTTCAGGCTTAAGTGTATACACATTAGAATAAAATATAAACCAAAGATACCTGTAACAGATCAAAACTTTCCATGTAAAAAGACATTAGTTGATCATTAAACATGGCCTAGTTTAATCACATCCAATTTTCCCAAGATTTTGGCTGAATAGGTGTCAGATATTTGAGTTTGTGCAGCTGCACTCAAACCTAGGGTTAAATGGCCAAATTTCATAGAGTTACAAAGCTGAAGTTTGAAGGAGTAATCATTTCTGAGAACCCAATGGAACCACAAAGCTTAACATATGCCAGCATTTGCCAAATAAAGCTGGTATGGTTTGGGGCGAGAAAAGGCGATCCTTCACAAACCAATGGCAGTTAAAAGTACTGCTATAAGAATCTAATTTTTGGGAGTCCAAAATTTAACCAAATGCAACATTCAAGGGTAAAGGTAACCATTTGATGTTTCTATCTACTTGCAGTTTCATGCATCCTAGATGTAATACAAGTCAACTGGTAATACACATCTCATGATAAAATGCCGATTGTGACTGCATGCTAAATAGATACAGGCAATTCAAAAGTTGCCTATTTTACCTTCAATGTGTGTTTTGCATCTCTCTCGAGAACAAGTCCAGCCTTAACAAATTCATCAATGATAACTTCTAAGAAAGCTAAAGAAAATTAATATAGCACATTCAAGTGAAAGATATACCGCAAAAATAATGCAAATGAATTAGTTTATTATTTCTCATTTTTCCCCTGTGCCGAAACAGAGAAGATAATGATACTAGATTTTTTTTTTTTATGGTATTATATTATTGATGCAAAGACAATAGGATACGACAGGCACGCATAAGTCGGCCATCATTGCTAGCTTCTTCAACAGTAGCATAGAGAACACGGGCCTTAGCCAAAGATCCTTTCATGCAATCCTGCACATGGGTAGAGTATGTGATCGTTACTAGAGGAAGAAGAACTATGTGGACATGGAAAAAAAAACACATTAAAGCAGTGATCGATGGCTTGCCCAGGGCACTATTGTTACTCTTTCTTCAGAAGAAACTGTCTCAGAATTAGGACATATCTGAGCCTAATTTACCACTACAGTGCAAAGAGTAATTGAGTCTTGTTGCTACCAAACGACCCAGAAACCAAACAATGTTCTACTTACCAGGCCCTTGAGTCTGATAGCAATGGGTCGATTGTCCAAGGCATCCATCACTTTTGAGGAGATGCTCTAGAACACAAACACAGAGAACAAATAGCTTGTAAATAATTAGTGCCAAAGTCAGCCAAAACTTCTCTTGCTTGGCAGAGATATACCTCCAAAACGTCTGAAGCTGCATTAACTCGCTCTTTATTCCACAACTTCAACATTAACACAGTTAAGTGAAATGTTTTAGGCTTAATAAATATGGATTTGTCTATTCCCAAATCTGTAAAGGTAACATAATGAGTGAGTTCAAGAGAAAATGATGATTAACAAGGTGCAAATAGTGATTGATTCTCAAAAGATATAGAAACAAACTACCTTCAGTAAATTTGAAAACTATTAATGAAGGAACCACCTTTATATTTTAAATTTTTGCGTACTATCCTTTCTTGTCTCAATAAAAAGCATAATAAAATGAATTTTGAGCAACGTTATGTGGCACAAGCTTAAAAAGTATTTGAAACTGTAGGCAGTAAGCTACAAAAGAAAGATTCTTCTAAATTCTGTCGATTTGAGATCTATAAGCATTCTCATTTTACCAGATAAAGAAGCTGTCTTTGATGCTTTAGGTGCATAACTAACAACAGGTATGTGAGCTGAATCCACATTTGCATGCCTTTCATCTTCAACTTTAACTCCAACCTCCACAGGATCACCCTTCTCATCCACTGAAGCATTATTATTTCCCAATATGGTGTTCTGAAAATTGACTAACTTTCCAACCAATTCAGGGTGTATGGCCAATGGAAGAGATATAAAGTGGGAATAATCAAGACTAGGGCTCTTCACTGCCTGTTTTTTTTTTGGCCCAAGGAAAAAGGGTTAGAAAAATTTCCATTCTTATTCTTTCTAAAACCAAATTGACAGGGAACAAACCTCATCAATAATGGCTTGTATCTTCTGAGAAGCTTCAGTTACACTATGAAGCGAAAAACCTTCAATGACTGCCAAGAATAATCATGTTCAAGTTACTAAAATTGGACAACTTGCACTACAACCTTTAAAATCTCATCGCAAACTATTGCAACTTTTTAAATTAGAGGAGCATTGGCTTGTTAAAACAGATCATACCACAATTTCAGAAAAAATCAAAATATCCATCATATTTGGAAAGAATGATATGACCTTAACAATCATATATGTATAAATTTGTCAGTAAAAAAGAAACGCATCCAGGTGCCTGAGACTCCCACACTGTGGGGTCTGGGAAAAGATCAGATGTAGATAGCCTTACTCCTATTGTATGTATAAATTTGTAAATTCCAGAAAACTCACCAACAGGTTCCTCCTTTTTCGGTGACGGTATAGTAATCTTAACTCCCAACTCCTCTTCAATCTTCTTCTTCATACATCCTCTGAAGCAAGAAAGTTACAAGTATGTATTAAGTGTATACACGCATGATACTCAAATTAAAAAAATGTAATATGTGTTAATTTTCATACCCTTTTCCCACGATAAATCGAATGAGAGATGTAGCTACCTACATGTCAATCAGAGCAAACAAGAAAAATAATAAAAAAAAAAAACAAAATATTTAGAAAGGAAAAAACAGAGCCAACAGCATCTCATAGAAACCCAGAGAAGGAGAAGGTGATCATTTAAGGTGAGAAGAAATAGGAGGTGTTATGAGCAAAATGGCTACAGAACAGTGAGCTAATCAATTGCTGCCATAATCATCATACAACCAAGCCAAAATTTAACTGCTATTATATGCAGTATATAACCAGGCTGAATTCCTAGAGGCCAATGAGTAAATGTTACCTCAACTGAAAGTATATGCTTTTCAGCAGGAAAAGCTGACTCTCCTTCCAAAGTTCCATCTTCAACTTTTTCCTCCAGGGTGGTAGAGTTGATAGTCACAGATTCAGCAGCTTGGGTAACTTGTATATGATTTGGAATGGAGCTAGATATGCTAAGCACTTCTTCATCTTGATATCCTCTTTCTGACTCAATAAGCACATCTTTTATGATGTCCTCTGTAGATTTGCATCAAATTCCCCATGAGGTACACCAGAATCCAGATTGCTTGAAGACAACAAAAATTCTCTAACGGAAAAATTCTTAAGAAATGACCACTTATTGCAAAGGTCAATATAGCATCAAATTAAGAGCCAAGGGGTGAGAAAGTGTTCATGTGGTGCTTAAATCTTCACATGAATGTATCCAAGCACCAGTAGTCTGCCCATAGCACTAATGAAATGCAGGAGTTTCTATGAGTACAACAAGAGGGCAGCAGCGCAGTTATATATATATATATATATATATATAAGGGTTCTGTCTCCATGAATATAAACAAAATTGGGTAATACATGACATGTAATCTAGACTGGAAGTACGTTCACTTTGTTGTGCAATTGAGAAACACAACAACCACATTGATGATAAACATAACAACAGAGAAAGTGATTTCCAGCACTTATACTATAAGAAAAATGCCTCAAAGAAAAAAAATCACCTTCCATTGAACTTGCTTGAGAAGATATTTGCCTCCTTATTTGCTCAACTGTTTTTTGCTTTTTGCTCAAATGCATGCTGCCCAAGTTAACTTTTCCCCCAACCAACTTCTTACTGAAGCTTAAACGTTGATGGGAACAATCTCCCTGCCACATGAGTTATGCCATCAAAATTAACCCAACTGCAGGCTTCAATAAACAATTTACCATCAGCATATCTTAATGTCCAAATACAGAAGTTCTATGACCAAAGGTATACATTAATCATCTCACTGGAACCAATAGTTTATATACAACATGCAAGAAGGTTATTTGTGTTGCCATCATGCCTCATTTTTTTATTTTTTAATATTTCCAGTGTGGAATGAGAATCTCAATATTTGGAAGCAACTTGGCAGAATAACCTAATCAATCCATTGAGTACAAAAAACAACAAAGGATATCCATCACACTGATGATTCCCTACAGATTTCTTCAACAGCCTCATCAATCAGACCTTTAGAAGATAAGCACAAAACAAGATGAGAAGCATTCTTAGCTTCATTATATTTCCTCAGATGAATTTTTTGGCATCCTTCCTTCCAGATATAATTATTTACTCATTGAACTAGAATTGGATACAAGGACAAGCCTTAACGTTAAAGTAAAGTTATTCTACTGTGAAATCAAAGTCACAAAAGTCTGCCTCTCTGTAAAAACAAAGATAGGGCCCCACACATCTAACCCTTGCGCAAACTCTACAATGTGAGGAGCCTCGTGTATTGAAATGCCTTGTTCTTTTACACTAGTTAGATACATAAAAATGATCAAAGCCTATACAAAAATCCAAACCTACAAGTCTCATTAACTTATCACTTCAGGTCGTATTGTGCTGATATACTTCAACTTCAACCAAAAATAGGAAAAGCACCTGAAACATACATTTGAATTACATTCATTTCCTTTTAGTTTCTTCTTTGATGAATCTCATAATCACATACCTTAAAAATCACTTTAAACTACATACAACTAAACAAGTTCTTCTCTTTTCTACCAAGAATTCCAAACAATTAATAGAATAACTGCAGCAGAATGGTGAACAGTACACACCTGCCTGTTATATGACCGAATATTTACACCAAAAAAAAAAAAAAGCTTCAAAACGAAATTCAACATCAAAACCCCACTTCAGCTAAAGATTGAAAACCTGAAAGTAATTGACTGGCTCCCATTTCACAATTAAATTCACCAATTTCAACGCTCTGTCCACTCTGTACAGATAAATTCACAATAAAAAGTTCAACAACTATTAGAGAGAGAGAGAGAGAGAGAGAGAGAGAATGCAATGGAGAAATGAGGCTTCTTTGTTTTTTCTTTTTCTTAGTAAATATTCTCGGGAAACAAACAGACGTTACCTGAAGAGAGCCTTGGAACCGGAAACTAACATTCGCACGGCTATTTGGGAGAGTCGGACTTTTCGTCTACTCGTTTCCTCTTACTTACACGTGTTATCTAACACTGTCCAACGAATAAAACCTTTCTTCCTTTTTTTAATTCATAAAAAAATACATTTTAGAATTTCTTTTTTTTTTTAAATATAGCACAATCGTCCATAGCTAAAAATTAAAGTTATATTATCAGTCTTAAATTTTAAATTAATTAAAAAAATTAAATTATTATTTAAAATCTTATTTTAACTAATTTTTTAACATTATTAAAAAAAATTTTCATTTCTCATGATAAAAAAAAGATTAAAATTATAAGGTGAAAGTATCTTACAAAAATATTAATTATTATTTTTATTTTTTTTGAAAATTTTTTTAATTATCAATTAATTGTTGATTTGATCCTTGATACCAAATCCATCACGGGAGTAGGATCTTGATTTCCACAACTTTGTTGCCACTACTAACTAACTCATGTCACAAGAAATGCATTTTGGATTGAAACCCAGTGAGTTAAGTGTCGTTTCTTCCTTCTCTTCTCTTCTCTGACGGAACTAACTCGATTTAGAGTTATCTCTAATCTACGTAATTCTTTTTTCTTTTTTTATCACAAATACACATGATTTAACATATTCAATAGTTTTTGGTGATTGTACCGCAGACAAATTCTTTAAATCTATACATTATATATGAATAATTTCTTTTTTTTTTCTCAATAATTGGTTAGATTACAAATTCATTTAATAGCCACTGGATCCAACAACACATGTCAGTGTGATAACAAAAAATGAGAGGTAGAGTCCATATGAATTTTACATCTTTTTTTACTCTATTTTTATAAAAAAAAAATTATGTATAGATAATTAAGATAAAATATACAAATAAATAAAATATTTTGGTTATACGTGGATTATATATATATATATATATATATATAGATATATATTTAAATGCAAGATTCATACTCGTGATATCATCTACATCTTTTGTCCCATTTATTTCGCTGCAGAAGTCTTATATAATATGTTTCTTAGGAGACGTTTAATTTTTAATTAAATAAAAAATTATATAATATGATTATCTAATTATAGTTGGACTGCCATGCATCATTCAATTTGTTTTAGCGTGATTAGCCATATAATATTTCTGTAAGATTAATATTACTTAAAAATTATTTTTAAAAAATAAATGCCAACAAAAATGTTTTAAATAAATAATGATCTCATAACTTAAAAAAGGATTGGGAAAAACAACAATTCTCCCATCTCCTCCCCTCGCTTTCCTAGTCTTATTGGTGACAAAAATGGAATAATTTAGTTTAAGATATTTAAAATTTGCCTTGATTCATTTTATATTAATCAAAAATTAATAATTAATAATTTAAAATATTTAAAATTTAAATGAAAATAAATAATTTAAATTAAAATTTATTAATAAAAAATTTAAGATTTAATAAATTTAAATTCAAATAATTTAAATTTAATATTAAAAATTAAATATTTAATATATTTTAAATTTAATAAATCAAAAATTTAATTAATATAATTCTCAAAATATTTGAAATTAATGTATGTATATTAAAATTAAAATATAATATGATAAATTTTAAAAATATAAAATAATTTAATTTGAATATATATATATATATATATTATTTTTAATTATAAAGAAAAAGATAAAAAGTAGTTAATAAGTAAATAAATAAACGGTAAAAATAGAAGAGAAAATAAAATAACACTCCAATGCTCAGTATGCCTGCACTCAAGCATCCTCCTCACAGCCCACGAACCCCACCCTCCGCCACCGCCTGTACCACCAGTACCACTACCAAAATGCTCGACCGCGTCCTCTCTTCCCGGCGCGCTGCTCTCTACTCCGACGACGACGACGACGGAAGCGTATCCGGAACCGACGAATCCAAGAACCGCAGGCAGAGCCCTTACTTACTGGCTTCCAATTACATGACCCGTTTCTCCCAATTCTGTTGCTTCTGCCCCGCTCCTACGGCCTGCCTTCTTCTCTGTCTTGTATTGTCTTTCTTCTCCCTTGCTTCTCTTCTCCTCCATTATCGGAGCTTCGTCTGTGTCTCGCCGTTTGATCGGACTTCCCGGGTCGGGTTCTATGGGCTTGATGGGTTTGATTCCGAATTTGGCTCCCTCGGCGTTCCCTGGTGTAAGTCTTATTTTTCTCATCGCTGATGTATATCTTTATAGTTTTGGGAAATGGTTTCGGGTCAGATCTGGGTTTGGTTTTGTTAATAGGTGAAAATTGAAAGAAAGTTTTGAACTTTATGTTGTTTACATTTTGTTTGGTTGCTGAGAAAACGTGGGAAAGGAAAAAGGAGGGTGATTATGGTTTTGCATATGAGGTGTGATTTCATTGTTTGGGTAGGAGGGAAGAAACAATGTAATTTTGATATGAACATTGGGAGAACCATGCCCCAAAATCTAGCTATTGAGTTGGGGGATGTTGTTTACATTCTGTTTGGTTGCCAAGAAAGTGTGGGAAAAGGAGGGCGACTGGGGTTTTGGACATAAGGTGGGATTTCGTTGTCTGGTTAGGAGAGAAGAAGCAAATACTATTTTGATATGGATCTTGGGAGAGTGACTGGGGGTTGGAGATGTGGTGGAGGATGATGGTTGACTAGAGAAATAACTAAATGGAATGCTCTCTTCTAACTAATGATCTCACACATTTGGAGAAATTTTACAATTTTTCTGGGGTAGTCTGCTAATACCCTATAAGTATTTTTTTGGAATGGATTTTCATATCTTGAACATATGTGCATCTGTTTGAATCACTTCAGTCAATTTTCCAAGCATATGATCCTCAAAATTTCTGCTGGCATTTTTTTTCATTCCCATACAACTTTCTTGCTCTTTAAGATAAGTTTTATCAGTAAAAATAGGTAATACTACTAAGAACAATTTGACTCTAAAATATGATTTCTTATTATCTGCTCCTCATTTAATTCTTGTCCTTGGCAAAAGGCAGATCGAAACATGGAAAAACAGTTCAGTGGACGTCTAAGGATTTAATCAAAGGCTTGGAAGAGTTTGTACCAATATATGAAACTCGGCCAATCAAAAACAACATGTATGGAATGGGTTTTGACCACAGCTTTGGGCTTTGGTTCATTGCTCAGTGGTTGAAACCAGATCTAATGATTGAGAGTGGTGCTTTCAAGGGGCATTCCACTTGGGTGCTGCGGCAAGCCATGCCAGACACTCCAATAATTTCTATTTCACCCAGACATCCTGAAAAGTACCTAAAGAAGGGTCCAGCTTATGTTGATGGAAACTGCACATACTTTGCTGGAAAAGATTTTGTGGATTTTGGAAGTGTTGATTGGAAGAGTGTGATGAAGAAACACAAGATCAATGATCTCAGTAGAGTTCTTATCTTTTTTGATGACCATCAGAATGAATTGAAAAGGTACCCCGGATCTGTAGTAATTTTTATGCATATGTTGTTTCCTAAATTGCTGGATGTATTTTTCGTTAGTTAATGGTTCTGTCAGCAGGGTAAAGCAGGCACTGAATGCTGGGTTTCATCATCTTGTTTTTGAAGATAATTATGATACTGGAACTGGAGATCATTACTCATTGAGGCAAATATGTGATCAGGCCTACATAAGAGGTGAATGCCATCCCTTTTTGTGCTAACAATTTTTCTGATTGTTTTCTTTGTAGGATGGTTGCTAATAATCCTTCAGTTCACCATTTCACTGATGTAAAAAATTCATACTTATCCTCAAGCGACTCTCAATTCTGTTGTCAAGTGCTTATCATTCAAGTGAAGCACTACAAAGCAGACTATAATTGGTTTTGGCACAGGAGAACTGGCACTCAATAATTTGTGGTGAATAATATTTACTGCATTGCAAAATTTGTGGGTTTGGTTTGTTCTAGAACTGTTCTTGTTAGATTATACATCTCTAACTTTTTGAAGGCTTTATTTTGCATTATTTTGGTCTTATCCTGGCAGCCTTGTCTTTGCTGCTATCACTCAAATTCTTTTAAGTACAACTTCACTACGGATAGTAGTTTATCCATTATCATCACTCCTCATGAGAATCCAATGTAATTAATATCAGATCTGATTTTCTTTAAGTCCCTTAATTTGCATGTTAATATAATTTGATTTATGCATTCAGAATTCAATCTTGTTATTTCAGATTCTATTCCAGATTGGTCTATAACTCATTTCAATTGTTGTTTCTTTTGGAACTAAGCGTAGGAGGGGGCCATAGCTGCTTTTCAGAAAGTGATGAAGCCAGGATAAGGTTGAAAAGGAAGAAATTCTGGGAGAAGGCAGTTGATATGGATGAAATATGTGGACCAAATGAAGCATGGTGGGGTGTTAAGGGCTGGATGCGGGATAACTTTAATCATAGTAATAAGCCAATTTCTTATGAGGAACATTTTCAGAACAGCCGGTTTATTGAATCAATTCTTGATGTGTATTGGGAGCTACCTCCGGTGGCTGGTCCTTCCCTTACTCACCAATCACGGTATGATCCAGCTCGTGTCATCACCCCTATTGTTGAAGATGGCCGTTATGGCCTGTTCCAACGGACAGGTTTAAGTAGGCTTGAGGCTTCTGTTTTTAATGGTTACACCCAGATGGTATACCTTCAAATCTCTCAACAAGAGTCCTGAAGCTTTCAAGAATTGATGCAATGGCCACTTAGTTTTGCACTGGGCTGAAATACTGGAGCTGTCAATACGAATACTCTTTCACATGGTTGTTCAGATCGACTTGCTAATTTTCCTTTTTCATCTGTTAATTCATCAATTTCCTGGGTTACCCCAACTGTCTAACATAAATGTTTTTAGCACGATTATAGCTCTTTATTGTAATATTTTCATGCGTTTGGTCTTCCAAGCTTCCTTAAAATAATTTTTCTTGTGAAGAGACCTGCTTCAGCCCAGGGGAATTGCGCAAGGGAACGTGTTGTGGTTAAATATATAATCGGAGTTTCACCCTTCAACATGGACGACTTCTCAGCCCAAGCACCTGGAACCTGGCCGAGAGGCAATGAGGAGGGCGTGGTGGTTGTATCATGCGTAGGCTCATGGGCTAATAATCTTGAAAGGTTATGGCAACATTGGAGATAAGGTTGACATACCAACAAGCCAACTTACAATCATTTCCATACATGCAACTGGTGGGTGGGTTGAGAGTGTGTGTGTGTGTGTGAGAGAGAGAGAGAGAGAGAGAGAGAGAGGGGTCAACCAATAACAAGAAATCCATCCATTTACACAATTGACAAGTACACGCGATAAAAGAGAGACTAGACACATTAAACCAACTATGCACATCTCCCATGACATCCTATTCATCAAAATACAACACATCTTTGAGACATTTGCAATATGTGGGATCAAGACCAAGCACTCAACTCAACAAACATATTAAGACTTCCGGTGTATTCAGAAAACCCCTTTTGGAGCTTCATGACTTAACCACTTTAGACTAGTTACAATCCTTGCATTTCTCTGCGGCCCCTGGAGCTGCAAACAGAAAGACAGACCAGAATAAATTTTGAGGAAGTAAAATAAGAGATCCAAATATGATGTGCAAACAAGAGCAAATTGAATTCCATCCTGTTTGGTTTCTGATTTGCAAATGCCCATAATAGTTCGTTGAAGTTATCTCCAAGACATCTCTAAACAATGTTAAAAATCAAAAGTTGGCCTCTATATATTGAAACACCTACCAAGCCCAATTGCCTCTGAACCTTTCATGATCCTCAGTCTTTTGCACGAGTTAATAAACATCCTGTCATTGTAACACAGAACACATTTATCAGAAATACCAAACTGGTAATGCAAGACACTAAATTGCAAAAGTTCAAGCGATCGCTGCAGGCATCCCATCAGCTAATTTTGCAGTGATTTTCTAAGATCAAATTGACAATATTTAAGCTTTGAAACCTGTTGGATTGATTCTGTTTCTACCTTCATAAATATTCCAATGACAACCTTCTGTACATTTTCAAGCATATGAATTCCAACATTAATGTCACCAAAAACATACTTGGTTGATGGGCTGCATCACATTAAATTAAGGGGACAAGGCAATGGAGTTGTACTTACTCCCAAGGGACATCACCAACAAGCATCCAGTCACCATCCTTGTCTTCATAAGTGAGTACATATTCAGAACTATGAAGAAGATCTTTTAGATGACTCTCATTCAGGCCATCCCCCCCTGGAAGTCCATGAGAACTGCACTGTCCTGAATTATGGACAGTCATCCATGCAAACCAACAGTAAAAGAAAAAAGTCAGCAACCCTTTCTACATTTGGAGACAATATTATTTATTGGTGAAGAGAAGAAACATGGCATAAGCATAGAACTTGAGATTTCATTCATCTATTGATTATTGAATGAAGAAGCATATATTATGTGCCAAAGGCAGGTCTCACTGTAGCCTAAGGTTGCCATAGTAACTTAAATAGAGCAAAAACATTTGCTTTTAAGTATTTCCCCTTCCTGGACCAAATCAAAAGGAGGTTGGCAATTTTCAATGCAACAAGTTGCATATGAATTCTCTGTGTGCATATGGCTATGGTTGCACGGAGAGACAGAGATGGAGAGAGTACCGATGGTAAAGCAGCTGAACATCTTCTCAAGGGCAGATGAGAGTTCCACATAATTGTTACAGGTTTTGAGGTCAACCTTCCTCAAGTATGGAGCGCCATCCATGCTAACCTTGACATATAGGCACCCGAATCCTGCCTTGTCTTCAGCATCTTCATTGTTCTTCCCCAAGCTAGAGGCCATGGTGTTCTTCCGGAATGACCGAATTGGTGGCCATCCTACCACCTGTGCCCTGTTAAAAGAAAGAATAGATTGAAGTTATCTCAGTAAAGAGGAAATTTAGGCTCGAACCCAAAATTCATATATGAAGCGAACATCTCCACAAATCTAGAAAAAAGCCATGATTAAAATCTTGGTCGTTACTTTAAATTCGCCTTTACATAGCAAATTAATTGCTCCGAAAAGTACTTCCCTGACTTGAATCTGAAACTGTAACCTTACAATTACACCTTCAGTGTATTACAAAAGAGACGGTATATCAAAAATGAAAAGGAAGAGGCTATAAACAGATTTGAACGTTAAATAATACATACAAAACTAACCAAAATATACAACTGCAGCTAAAACAAAAAACTGTGATATCAAAGGGGAAAAAAGGAAGCCAATTAGAAAACAAACTAATAGAAGGTACAATCAACTAATACCAGAAAAAAAAAAAATAAAAGAAGCAAAAATAATAGAAAAACTTTCATTTACGAGTTTCCAAGACTAGTTATTTCATTTACTTTTCCACAAACTGAAGCAGGATCAAGCATAAATTTAACACTCAGACTTGCTCATAGTGAAATCTACTTGGTACTAAAATTGCAGCCCATGTTGCTCTTTGCCATGATTTCTACAGTAATTAGAATTTGGTTACAACAACAAACACACAATTACCAAGCCAAGACAACATATTATAGCAGAAATGCGAGTTTATTAGTTTACTTTGCAGCAGGAGCACTATCTTTCTCATTTGCACCTGACACCTGATTATTTTTCTCCTGAATTGGCTTTGGAGATTGAGCACCAGCAGCACCACCAACAACCTCTTTCTTTGAACGTGCAGGTATAAAAAGTTTCTGGGAACCAACATTTTTACCTCTTGAAGAGAAAAAGACAGCAACTTTAGTCGAATTGACCTCAGATCTATTGCCATCAATGGCATCTGAGAAACCCCTTTTGGCTCCAGAGACTAGATTCTTTAATGGGCTAACAGAGTACCCTTTGGTGTCAATATCTTTGCCAAAAAGAGATAACCCAGGCAAACCAAGACTTAGCTCAGTTTCTTTCAGGTTCAAAGATTTGGTGTTATTCTTGCAGCCATTTTTCTCCTCAGTGGTGAGAGTAGAAGAAGAAGAAGAGGAGAGCTTGTCAGAGATTCTCTCCATTGAAGGGGTCTCTGATAAGCCTATGTAATCATGTTCTTGTGGTCTAGACATCAAAGCTATTCTCAGTGGAAAAACTTGGAAAAGACACAGACCAAGCAAAAGGTTGAGACTTTGAGAGAGGCTTGTTACCAAGACAAGGAAAATATATTATAAAGAAAGAGAGAGAGAGAGAGAGAGGCAAAGGCGTCAGTCCGCAAGAGCTGGTCTGGTTTTTGTTAATGCAGAAAAGAAGCTTCTTTGGGCTTTCTGTAGCATGCCTTTATGCTTAATAATTAACTAAAGTCTCTTTTTTAAAAAAATAAAAAAAATAAAAAAAATCACTGTAAGACCACCCTTGACTGTTTCAACACAAATTTTGCATCAATATATATATATATATAAACTAAATTATCAATTAAATTATAATATTGAATGATATAAAAGTCTCCTTAATAAAATTACAAAACGAATAATGTTTATTTTACTTAGTCAATGTTAAAATTGAAAAAGAAAAAAAAAAAAACACCCCTCTTCTTTTAAAGCAAAAGCCCTTTCCATTTCCAATACCAGCAGACACAGAGTGGAAAGTAATGGAACGAAAATGAACAACAGTCTGTCCCTATTAGTTGCCTTTGCCATATCATAACTCTGTGACAAAAAGCTTCAGATCCAGTGATAGTGATGCCTATTCCCTTCCCATATATTCCCATGGTTTGATTAGTGGTTTATCTATGTTATTTTTGTTTGCTTTCCCTGTTGGGTATATATGTTTATAGATGTAATGCCAAATCCCCTAAAAGTTGGTTTACGATAAACATAGCATCAAGAAAAGATTAAATGGAGAAATGTGCCATTTTTTTGTGTGTAATAATTCTTGCTAAAACAGATTATAATGGTATTTAATAGAATTAAATATAAAAAATATTGTGGCAAAAAAAATATTATGAATTTAATATTTTTTTTGTCAAAGTATTTAATAGAATTAAATATATATTTAAAAATAATAAGTTTTGATTAAGTATATTGATTTTTTTATATGAAACAAAATTTTAAAAATTAGATTGAATTGAAAATTTTAATAATTTACTATTGAATTAATTTAATTATTTTAATCAGATCAAATTAATAAAATTAATATTTAATATTTAATATATAATAAAATTAAGAATATAATTTTTATTTTTTAAAAATTAAAATATAAAAAAATTATTTTAAATTAATTAAATTATAATTAATTTATTAATTTATAATTAATTAATTAATTAAATTATTAATTTTAAAATAATTAAATTAAATTATAATTTAATTTTAAATTTTATAATTTTTAAAATTTTGCTGCACTTGTAAAGTAACACTATTGTTTTATAATTTTTTCAAAAAAAAGGAAAAAAAAAAGGGAAAAAAAAGTTGGAGAGGACGGCTATTGACTTACTTTTTACGGCGAGGTTGCCGGTAAAATGTCGGGTAATTATTTTTTGGGAGGTTAATTTTGTCGGGAGGTGAATCTTCTGCTACACCACGCCTATATCCATCGTAATTATTGTGCTGCGAAGCGCAATCAAAAAGCTGCGCACCACGCGGGGAATGATCTGACGGTGAATAGGTATGGATTAAAGCATATCTTTTCGCTGGGGGCCACAGACGGCGTTTGTTTGTTGGACTTGATGGGAAGTAGACACGTGATGGCTGCTTGGGTCGTTGACCCGTTCCGTTGAAATGCCGGCCGTGTTGTTAACGGTCAAGTAAAACGGTAACTCACTTTACCATCTACTGTTTGACTCCACGTACCTTTAAATAAAATATCAATTTTATTACGTTGATGAAAAAAAAGAAAAAAAATAAAGTTTTATTTTTTTTAAAAATAATTTTTTAATAAAATAAAATTTTAAAAAATAAATAATAGATAAAATTTAAGAATTATAATATTTTTATTTTTATTAAAATTTTTAATAATTTAATATTTTTTAATTTTGACTTAATATAAAATTTTTATTATGTTATATATAAAAAAATTAACAATATTTTTGTTAAAAATTACTAAATATTTTATATATATGGTTAAAATAAAATTTTAATCTTAATAAAAGAAAATATAAAATGATTTTAAAATTTATCTAATCACAATATTTTTATTTTATTTATTAAATCTCTTATTTTATTCAATAAAAATCTTAAAAACATATAATGTGAAAATTTATCTCATTAGTTATTGTAATATTTTAGAAAAATTGCATAGGTTGGATGTAACATTTTTACGTAAATGCATGTTGAAAGACTAATAATATATTCAACATGAGTCTATCTTAATATATATATATATATAAAAGCAATGACACTTTTATTTTTTAATAAAGAAATATATTTCCATGACTACATCATTACGGTACACTACTACTTATTTTGCCATATATGATAAGAATTTCATTGGTTGATCTATGGAATTGAAGAAAGTAATGTGGGTAACAATATTTTTTAACATTTGTGAGAGCTTTGGAATAAAGTGATTAAATTATGCATACTCTTGATAAACGAGATGCTGTCTCATCCACCATATCTTGAGCACCCAATCCACTATGGAGAAATTCCCATCTTGAGCACGCCTTGCTAGGACATCGATTTTCTGTCAATGAACAGAAAATAGAAATTACAGGTTACATTGCTCATGTGTGCCTAGCAAGAAGGCCTCTTTTTTTTTTTTTTTTTCCCTTAAAATCCATTGCAAATATGTTGCCTTTTTGGCTTATTCAATTGTTGATGGTCCAGCATATCAGCTTATAAGCATATAATGAACCCATGACAAATCATCTAAATATATTTGCATATGTATCCTCACCACCCACCAACAATGGTTGGGTTTACTACTTAATCGTATGATGTGTAGCATGACTTGATAAAATTCTTAATCAATAGCTTTACTATCTCATTGAGTTACAATTTCTTATTGGGAAAATATTTTATACAGCCAATGATACTTAAAAGTTCTTTCTTTTTTGAAGATAAGAGTATTCTTAAGTTACCATTCACGTCAACTGAAACAAAGTTCTTTTTTAGCACCCAAGGGAATGATTTAATAAGCTTTTTCTCACATTAGTCCGAGTTTAAATTTTTTTACTGTCATAGTTTTCTGAATTTAAGAAACATTTATGATGCATTGATTCATTTCTTTTAATGGGGTGCTACAACAAGGATCGGATTCTGGAAAAGAGAGCTACTCTCGTTGATAATTGAACTGGCAGCTTGGTGACAAAACCACATCTACATGTTTGCTTCCCAATCGACATGGTCTCTTGAATTTCATGGTCCATCCTCAACGACTTTTTGGAACCTTCAATTGGCTATAAGGTGTGCTTCAATCTCTAGCTGTTAGTGTCTTTGCACCTTTAAGAGTAAGGTTTTCGGAATGTTTAGGTTCCACATTCCTCCCTGTAACACATGTTGCCATTTTTGGAGTCCTTGAATTATCCTAAAAAGAGCCTTGGGGAAAAAAAAAAAAAAGAAGGCAAATGGGCCTTCCGACAAAAAATTGGCATTGCCAATGGAATTCCTTCTTCATGTGCATGCATCAGCATGCTTCCTGTGAACCTTCTACTATGTTGTAACGTTGTTAAACACATTTTAGTTTTCTTGTGCCACGTTAAAAGGTACTTATTGGACTATCGTCCTCCATGGATAAGTACTACTAGGAGGTGCTAGTGCATTTCATCATACGCTTCCAGACAGTTAATCTAAGTTTTAGAGTTATGTTTCTGATGTAATGTTTTTGGTTAATAAGCAAAGCCACATTGCCCTCTAGGTAGAGAAAATATATTACAATGAATTTTCTCCCTGAATAGGCTTACTTGGTTGGGTATAACTAAGTGATTTGAATTCTTATAATTTGAGTTGTAATTTTTCTTTTTCAAAATGTACCTTTTAATCACCATACTTAATTAAAATTTTTAATTAAATTCTTACACTTGAGTCATATTTAATTTAGTCCTTAAACTTGATGAGAAGTGCTTCCAAGACAAAATACATGTTAGAATAGTATACGGTCAGGTCAATGTAGAGGTGTTATATAGTTAAAATTTGGTTAGGTCTTATAAAAGAATATACAATTAAATGCCAAAAATTAATTTCAATATTAACACTTTAACAATTAAATTAATGGAGAATCAAAGTTCTCAAACAAATAAATGGAGAGAAAGAATAGTTATTACTTTAAATGGATGTTAACTTAATCCATACACATGTGTCTGGATTGATTCGCATAAATGAAGTTTAGTGTGACTGTGCGAATTAGATTCCACTTTTTGGTGTAGAGAACGGAAAGGGTGGCCTCTTAGACCTTTTCATACCCGAAGGGACTGGTGGTGTGCTCGAAGGGATAGCACGGCAGGCTCGATGCTATTCCTGCTGTGCAGTGGTCCATGACTAATTGTGGACAATTAGTTAAGAGTTAAAAAAAAAAAAAAAATTCCAGAAATACGTCTAAGTAAAAAAAAAAAAAAAAAAAAGAATTAATGGGTGTCTTACCATATGAACAATGTTTCGCATTATTGTGTGACCTCGTCAACAAACATTTTATTATTTATTTTTTAACTTCTGTCTAATTGGAGGCCGACCCTCTTTCAATCCCCATACGCCACATATTGTAGGATGTTATGTGAGCTAGAGAAAACATGTGAAAGTGGTTTATGAGATATGATTCGATTAGTGGGACGCGAGATTTGTGGATATAGTAAACTCTGAATAGTTTAATTTAGATTAAAAAAATCAAAAAATTATAATAATTAATTTCAATTAAGAGTTCAAATCCCGTTTCCTTTATTCCGTCTATAAATTTTGCTTTCTTCAGATATTTTTTGCAAGAGATAAAAGGAAGTCAAAGTCAAGGTACTAATTGGCCATTCAGTTAACACTAAAGGAGAAGAGGAATAGTGAAAGAAAAGGAAGATTCAAAGCTAACAGTATAAGGAATATATACGTTTGTTTTTGTTTTTTGAGCATAACGAAAGGAATATCCCTCACTAATAAGTGAAATATTTGATGCACGTATCTTGTCTGTATTAGCTTTAATTGTGGTGTTAAAACATGAGAGGTGTCAGTCAATGTTCAGTGAACTTCTAGGAGTGCACGATGAATCCCTTGTCAAGATAACTACTGAAAAAAAAAAAAATACTTAGCTTACTTCTTCTAATTGGACCTGCTGTAAAGGCATACTTTATCAATGGTAAGTTCGATTTGATTTTTAGTCTCTTGAGACAAAAAAATTATGAGAAACTTTAATACTTAAATTAAGTGAATATTACAAATTAATAACAGTTGTGGAACCAAGCACCCGAGCAGACTGAGTTTCAGTTACACTCCCTTGAAACAATTTAGTAAAATTCAATGCCCTCTAAACTAGTGAAAACAAACGCACAATCTAACAGTACACACAATTTGGTAATATTCCTCGGGTAAAGCCCCGAAAATTACGGTGTTCATGTGCCCAAAAAATCTATAGGGATATCAGAATGAGTCAAATCATGGATTTGAGCATAGAAACCACAAGCAGTGGTGGCACATGTGGGAGGCAGTGGCCAATGATAAGGGAGAAGTCATTGGTCTAGTCCAAGGGGTATATAATTTTATGGGAAATCTATAAGGCTTGTGCCGAGAACAGCTAAATAAGCCAATTTCAGACACGTAGCCATTCATGCACCTTTGAAAGCCACCAAATTATGGTAACTGAAAAGGACTAAGGTCACACTATTATACATGGCAGGATATGTATCGGAAGATATTGATCAAGGCATTTTATAGAATTTCTCATACCATTTTGTGTTTTTGGTCGGTAAAATGATAAAAGCAAGATCGGTATCCACGGTCTTGTCATGGAGGATTATGTGAAAGATTAAATTTTGTGAGTTTACGTTTAATAATTTTATTGAACACTTTAAGTAAAAGTTTGGATCCATCACTTTTGATATAACAATCATTTTCTGTAGATAGAAAACATAAAGGGCACATCCATACCCAACCCATATTAGAAAATTCTGGCAAATTTATTCCAACTACACATCTTAAACTCATTCCCTTTTGCTAACTGAGATTATCTTGTGGGTTTTGTTTAGTATTTCACCCCGACTTCTTAGTTTCCTGGCATTGAAGAACCCCCCCTGCAAGCACACAGGATTAGAAGATAAATCCAATGTGCTTCAAATTGGCATGGCCTTTTCAGATAAAATGAATTATTGGTGAGGCCCCAAAATTGCACAATCCAGGCATCATTCAATTAAATGCTGCACGGCCTGGAGTCACTAGCAAGTCCTCCACAAGACAGTGATAATGGTAGGACCCCAGATGGGCCAGCTGCTAAAGGTAGATTCAGTCACTATATCTAGTATAGTTTAAAAACAATAAGTAAAACCCAAAAAAATGTTACTGGGATTTTAGCATATAAAACTGCTATTATTTAACATCTTGAGGTTGTAATATCGTGCTAGGTGTATAACCTGTAGCCAAGATATGTGACTATTGATTTCTTCGGTCATCTTGTTTGACCATCCCAGCGCACGAACCTCTTGCACTGCGTAGGGTCTTAAGGAAGAGTTAGGATCTTTTGTGACCATCAATTGTTATGATACCTAACCGGGTAAATTCTTGAAGCACGGAATGTGCAGTCTGAGATGAAAATGTAGTACTCAATAATACTCTAATTTCAAAGAAAATGACGGAAACCTAATAACACTGCATTAATTGCTGAATGCAATGGAATGCACTGGCAACAAGAGTTAGTGTCAACCGTCAAGCTTAGCTACAATTCTAAACCGAAATGTCTTCGACATTATTATTTAATTTATTGATAGCTCAATCAGAAACAACAAGAATGTTTTAAAGATATTATCCAAACATAGTATTTATCTACTCTAAATAATTGAAAAGTCATCTCAAGCACAAAATTGATATCCCTTAAGATAGATTGCATGTATAAAAACTCGTTCTTATTTTTATCCAAAAAAAAAAAAAAATTACGTTTTGACTAGAACTTACAACTCCTAAGATACAATGAAGTAAGTTTATTATTTATACTAACTAAGCCTTGCCCTTCATCTGCACTAAGTAATTTACTATGATTTATTTCCCAACTTGGCATTCGAAACAAATACCATTTTGTATTAGCTATATCTACTATAAGCTCCTAACAGAAAACATTTTTGCACTACAGATTTCCGGTTCATTGTGACCCACAAGTGCTTCAACCTCTACGGTGATTCCACACATATATGTTTGTGTTTCCTTTGCTTCGTAAGCTGGCAGCTTTTGTTTATTATCTTGACTAGAACTCCTGGCACTTTTTTCTTCTCCAGTTGTCCAATGCATTGCCTATTGGATCACAAATGTCAATAGTCATTCAGATCATTCAACTCTCAAAATGCTCGACCTGGATTCTCTTAGGTGCAAAACATCAAAAGCATGTTCGTGCCAAACTTTCACATCGTGTGATCCCAAGAAAAATTAGATGCACGCAACTTTGCTCTTCTTTCAGCAAAATATAAGAAACAAAACAGCATTTTATATATATTTTTTGAACATCGAGCACCGAACTTGTCATAGTTGTACAAGTAGTGAGTGAAACAATGAAAGTCAATCAATTAAACATGGAAACCAAGCTGTAGACCATCAGTTGGTCTCTGGGAACTGCATAATCTACTCAGGAATGTGCATTTAAGTGAAAGAATTAATCTTTTTGTGAATGTTCTGGTAATTTTGGCATTCAAGATGACAAATCAATCGTCATCAAATCACACTATATGGGAATATTTCAAGCAGTTCGCATTTAATGGGTGATTAAATATATTCCTTAAAGCTTTAACTGATAGTGATACAAACCTAATCATAGCAACTAGTGAAAGGAAGTTGTGGCACAAATACATTGACCAAGCTGAAACCACAAATCCTGACCACGTTGTCAAATCATCATATATTTGAAACCAGATAGCCATTTAATATGTAGAGATTCATTAAATGGACTAGTGCATTCAAGACGCAGATTCACGTTGCACTTCATCTGTTAGGAAATTCTTCTCTTCTGTGCCTAAATCCCTCAAGGATTTAAATGTTTTTCTTTCATTATACGATTCTGCTTTGCTTGCTGCCAGCTTTTCATGTTTCCAGCTACCCCTTGTGCTGTATCCTATATGTAAAGACGTCACATTAGCCACTTAGCCACTCACAGAGTGATGGCAACTATTGGCTCTGTCTAGTGTATGTTTTGGTATGCTTAACGCAATACCCTTGTCGGGGTATGTTTTTAAGTTATTAAAGCGACGTACGAGAGAACTACGCATGCATGTGCCATTGCCTGACAAGAATCCCTAGCTTGTTAATGGACGAGTTCAAGGCCAGGGCCCGGGCTGGGCCAATCCGGACCAACTTATTTCGCTTAAGTCACGCTTAAGCCCAAGCTATTGCTTGAGGCTCCGTCTGAGGGCAATGTTGTGAGTTTAGCAAGTATGTCACTGAACACCAACCTTTGGATTTACATAAAGTTTTATAACAGAGAACATAAAACACACGGCACATTGTTTAGCTACTATTCCAGCTAGATTTGTAATGGAAGAGCTAACAACCAATTAAATCTACCCAACATGCGAAGACCAAGTCTCTGATTGAATATCCTTAATTCAAAATTTGTTTTCCCCTTGTCAATGCACGGCCTTTCTACATTATATGGACCACAAACTTGGTATTTAACTAATTGTGAAAACCTTGTTTCTTTTTCGATCATTAGAGGAGGATTGGGTGAATTCCTGCCTTTGAAAAATTTTTGGGAACATAGATTTTGAGCCTCCACTTCTTCCCACATGGTCAAAGATTTGCGTCAACTCTGTCAACTAGCTCAACTAGAGTTGGTTAAAGAACTATTTTTTTAAAATAAAAATTCCCAAAGTAAAAAAATGCGGACACAAAAAAAAAAAAAAAAAAAAAAGAGAGATATAAAAGAAAGACTGCATACGTATTTTGGTAATCTCTATGAGGGGAAACTAGTGGGCTATCCTCGGATGCAAGTGGCATTTCATTTCATCAAAATCATCATGAGACCATATGTAATGACTAGACATCATCCCTAAGAAGAACCACGTATGTAGATTTGTCTTATAAGCATACTAGAGTTTTGTTGTACATGATATTTCTGAATCCCTACTTGCCTGTCGTTACCTTTTTTTTTTTTTTTTTTTTCTCTTTTGTTTTGTTGTCAAGTTTTATCATCAATTAGCCTTTTTTTTTTTTTTTTTCCTTTTGGGGTTGCGTTTGAATCTACCTTCTCACTTTGATCAAAGTTCATGCGGATAATCTGCCGTTGGATTATGGGATTCAAGAAGAACTACCTACTTGCAACCTATTCCTATGGTTTCAAACTTTGTTGTTTTGTGTCCTTAGTAGCTTTGTGTGCATTTGGATTCCTCAAAACCATCATTGTGCATTAAGAAAGTGGGCCTACAGACATTGGATGCAATATGATTTTTCCTTAGTCAAAGGGCTGTTTTTCCCATAATTTTTGCTGTTACATCGCGTGAGAATAGTTCCTTCTGCTATTGAACAATTGTGTAACAAGGTGCATCCAATATCACATACCACTTTCCTCTATGCTTTTCTTGGTGCAGAAAAATAGTAGTCATACCGTGGCAACATGGAAGTATTTGATAGACCAATTTGTCTTGTAGGGAGCATTGTAATTTGTAAAGTAAAATGTTAGGTAAAAGAGAGATTTTAATGCCAAAAGTAACGTAAACCCATAGAAAGTATCAATGATAATCCTTGGGTTCCATGTTTATAGTCTCAACGTTGAGACTATAATTTCTTCTTTCCCTTGTTACAAAGATTCTGACTGCACTTTTTTTTCTTTTTTTTTTTTCATCCTCATCACTCTTGTCTTAAAGACTCGCCTATGTATGTTAGAGCCCATTTGCAAATTTTTTGCCTACCGAGTGAAGCTTCATAATTGATTGTTCCACTAACTGGTAACATGCGTCTTCTTGTATATGGAAGCATAGAATTAAAAGTTTGAAGGAAATTACAATAAATGCAGCCAGGTTGATATTTAACATTAATTAGAATTTTAACTGCTTTATTCAATAATAATAATAATTATAATCAATTCCATAAGTTTTAAAACCTTTGGGTGAAATTTCAGGATTGAGTGGATTGAAGGTCACATTTATTTTTAATAAAGAAAACTTTCAAATGGCTTGTACCACCTTTTCTACTTGGAAGCATGTGAAATAAGTGCAAATTGGCCTACAACAAAAACATGGCATAAAGGGAAGTACGATTACTATACACAATTGTTCAAGTTAAAAAGGTTATGCAAACACACCTTTGTGGTAACACTGAAAATGTTGGGCTACTTATATTCAGTAATTTTTACTTCCTTGGATTATCACTCCAAACGAGAAAGCATGATAAAATCAAATAGACAAAAAAAAAAAAAAAAGCTATAATGCTCTACTCTTACCCTAACCCTGAGTGCAAACAATCCCAACGTACCACCCCAAATCAAGGAAGCTGTAGTTTTCTAAGCTCCTATAAGAACCATTAGCTTATTTCCTGAAAACACTGGCCAGCCACCAGCTTTTTGTTGTCCCCACTTTATAATAAAGAAAAAGCAAAGAATAAGAAAGAATACTAAATAAATGAAGGGAAATGGAAAGAGAAGGAAACATTTGCAAAGCTTCCCAACCCCACATCTTTATTATTATTATTATATAATTTATTTATTTAGTTATTTTGAGGGCACAGGCGCAAAGTTTCTTCAACCTCATCTGAGAAAGCAAAACAAGACTCTTAAAGGTTTAGCAAAGGGCTTGTTTGGGTGCACAAACAAGTAAATTATGAGAGAGTAAAGAAAACAGTGACAGGAAAAAAAAAAAAGGAAAAAAGAAAAAAAAATCTTGTTTTTCTTTATGGTTCTTTCTTTTGTTGTGAAGGCATGAATTGAATTGTTGTGCTTTGGCAGAGAGCTGCTGATCATTAGTGCAGCATCAAAGCTAAATGATGGCAGGAAACCCTAGCTGGTGGAGCATGCTTCCACCATCACAGCAGCCTTATGCTTTGCTTTCTTCATCTCCCACTCCGTCTTTCTTTTCTCCTCAATATTCACTTGGATCTTCTTCACTTCCTTTGAATTCTTTGCCTGATAACCAAGAACTTCCTAATCAGTCATGGAGCCAGTTGATTTTGTAACTCTCTCTATCTCTTTTTTTCAAGTTCAATTTATTATATGTTCGGCTTCAACATGCTCTACTTGATTCACATAGTTTTTCAAAACTTTGTTAAACTACATATCATTTCCCTTCAGAAACTGCATTTTTTTTTTCCTCAAAATTTTTTAAGTCTTTGACAAATTGTCCATACTTGCTTTTCATGTCCACTTTGATAAAGAAATTGAGCATTCCTTTCCTCTCTCTCTCTCTCTCTCTTCAAGTTCAATTTATTATTTTTCAGCTTCAACATGCTCTACTTGATTCACATAGTTTTTCTTTTCTTTCTCAATTCTAAAGTTTTTGACAAATTGCACATACCTACCTTTCACGTCTACTTTCATAAAGAACTTGTGCATCACCTACCTTTCTCTCTCTCTCTCTCTCTCTCTCTCTCTCTCTCTCTCTCTGGACTATTTAACCTTTATATTCAACTTACAAATGATTTGAATTTCAGGGGTGGTTTGTCAGGAGAAGAAGATAAGTTTGGTGGGCTTACTCATCAAATTCAGGCTAAAAAGGTAGGAAATTGGGAAGACCAAATCTTGACTCCAACCCCAAGTCCAAGGTTCCCAGCAGTTGCTGATGTAAAGCAGGAGGTTTCACCTTGCAGCAACTTCTACAGTTATGGTGGGGATGAAGAATTTCAGGCACCCAGCGGCAGGCCTTCTGCTGCTTGGTCTCAAGCAGTCATGCCAATTTCTTCCCCTGCTAGGTCTTGTGTTACAAGTTTAAGCCATAGCAATATATTGAACTTCTCCTATAATAACAATGCAAATGGAAGAAAACACCATCAAGATCAATTACCTGAGGTAAGAAAGAAAACAAAAGGCAACAATGATTCTTTTCTTTCTTTCTTTTTTTTTTTTTCCTTTTTATGCTTCGCTTTTCTCTTTTTCCCTTTTGAGAGCAAGGCTTCATCCGTCATGTTTCATACAATACTACATACATACACTTACGCATACCTTGTTGCATAAGTATGTATGTATGTATGTATGTATGAATTTCCATGGTCATAACTCGTAAGATATATATGTTCGTGTAGATAAATGTTAACTCATACATAATCTCCCAAGTTATTGCTTGTCTTGGTGAATTTTCTTCTTCCTCGTGATCTTTTTGTCCAGTGTAATGCTACAGCCACTGGTGGGGCATCTAAAAAGGCTAGGGTTCAACCCCCTTCAAGCCAACCATCTCTCAAGGTTCTCTCTCTCTCTCTATGAGTGCTAGTGGTGTGTGTGTGCCCGCGTGCCTGACTGCCTGTTTGTGTCTGTGGGTAGTCAATGTTTTTCTTGATTGTCCATTAGTTAGAGCATGTGTGGTTCTTCAGCTATGTTTCATCTTTTAAAATTCTAACAAAAAACCTAGTCATGTGATACAACATATGTTTTTTCTCCTGTACCAGCTGAGGAAGGAGAAGCTAGGCGACAGAATCACAGCCCTTCACCAGCTAGTTTCCCCATTTGGAAAGGTGAATTCAAGCACTGCTTTGAAGTATTGAAACCCTCCACTTAGTTCATCATCATCAACAAAATGAACCCATAAGGCAGTTAGTCTTTTTTTTTTTTTTCTTTCCTCTTCTAAAATAATCGTTCTGCTAATCAAAAGAAAAATATTAATTAAATATAAATTTTTGACATAAAATTAATATGAATTAAGAACGACTGCAATATGGTTGCACTGTTGTGGGTCTATGCAACCAATAATTTGTACTTTTTATAGACTCCTATGACTCACTTTAAAAATCTCGCGTCTATAATGTAGCATAGCTCTAATAAAAAAGCACTGTATGGATACTGTTTTCATTTTTTTCTCTTAGTCCTTTGGCTCTTTCCTTAGAACAATTTTAAAAATGATGAAAAGAATGACGATTTGGGGGGTGGTGATGAGTGGTGTTTTGCTGTCCTTTTGCAGACTGACACTGCTTCTGTCTTGTTAGAAGCTATTGGGTATATCAGATTCCTTCAGGGTCAAATTGAGGTGATGTTTCTTCCACATTTTATACCATTCTGCAGACTGCAAGCTACTCAGAACTCCGTGAGGAGCGTGCGGCTAAAGTTGCTCAATTATTCATATGGCTTTTTCTAATCATTTTTTAGTTATGAAAGTTATAAATAAATCTTATTCTCGTTTTCTTTTCTTTTTTTTTCCCCACCTTGTTTTCTTGTGTCTCCCCATCGAATGCAGGCTCTTAGCTCCCCTTATTTGGGCGCCACTGCATCATCAAACATGAGAAACCAACAGTCTGTAAGTACCCATATAAACCCTTTCTCATCTCCCAATGCAAGACCAAGATCCTCTCTCTCTCTGTCTCACACACACACACACACAGACTGAGCTTGCACATGTATAAATGGCTACACACAAACACACACACAGAGACTGAGCTTGCACACATATAAATGGCTAAGTGTGGCTACTTGTATTAAAAATGAAGTGCCCACCTGACAGAACAGAATTTTCTTGTTAGGTTCAAGGAGAAAGGAATTGTGTATTTCCTGAAGACCCAGGTCAGGTAATGCTTAATTGGATCCATAACCAGCATAAAAGCAATGATCTTTTTTTTTTTTTTTGTATATAGAAAAAGCATCTAATCAATTAACTATTATATTGTCCATAAAGGTTAGAAAGAACAAGGAACAAGGTTCTCAGCTTTATGCACCTTTATCTAAATGAAAGACTAGTAGGACCATGTATACTTTGGGACTACATTAAATTTTATATGGGAATCAAAGAACAAGAAGAGCTTTGGAAAGATGGAATTTATACTAATAATTCATTTTCTCCCCCCCCCCCCTTTTTTTTTTCTTTAGCTCTTGAATGACATCTGTCTCAAAAGAAAAGGAGCTCCTAACCAGGTACTCTTTTTGTGTGGTACTGGGTACAATACCTTTATAATTAAAGTGGTTTTTTCTCATTTGACTTGATTTTCAATAAATATTTTCTTTGGTTCTTGTATTTATTGCTTTACAATCATCAATATTATCCCCATCATCATTGTGCTACACTGTGTCACTTCCCTAGCTAATTCAGACAATTATTCGGAAGAGATTCACTGCATGAACAAACGTCATTAACTTCAAGCATTTTAGATGTAGCTCCACATTGCACCATTTTGATAGTTGAAACTGTAATAATAATATAGGGAGAGATTAAAAAGATAAAATTAATAATAATAATAATAATAATATAATTTGTAAATTTATATTTTAAATACGTCTAATTTGCTGCATCTATATAATTTTTATGTAATTTGAGTGGGAATATATGAATTTTTAGGATACACAAGATAAGCCAAAGGACTTGAGAAGTAAAGGGCTGTGCTTGGTTCCAGTGTCTTGCACTCAGCGTGTTGGAAACGGTAATGGTGCCGACTATTGGGCTCCGGCGGCAGCCATAGGCGGCGGCGGGTTTTAATCAAGCAGATCATATGCTAGCTTGGTGATTTTCTTTGAATGACATAACATCATGAGCAGCCATCCTGCTGTAACACAAAGGCTGATTGCTCATGATGCAATGCATTCCAAGTTCAGGAGTAACCCCCCCATATTAATCCTTGTGCCCCTCTAATTTGAGACATAATTTTTATGTTATTAATGTCTCCTTTAATCTCATGTTATTAAGCTTTGATGCCTATGAAGCTCAATTACTATATCTTCTCATCTAAGCAAATCCATATTTAGGGTTGGCATCTTCTTCACCACTATGTCTCTTTTTTTTTTTTTCCCCTTTCTTTCTTTTTGGGAGGTTTAACACATAGATACACCTGCAATTAATTTTGTGTTTTTTTTTTTTTTTTTGGATTTTAGAATTACACTTATTTAAATTTTAATGTTTTCAATTATTCCCTCGTCAAATGTCTTACTATACAATTTATAATCACAAAATTCAATATTACTATATTATTTTGGAAAGTATAAGTGAATATTCTCAATTCTTTTCAAATTTTGGGACAGTTTAATTCTCTTGGAGAAAATTGTTCCAGAAAAATTGAAAAGATTTATTCTAGGGGGAGAGGAGAGAAGAATAAATAAAAACAATGTTACTTGAGTTTTGTTAAAAAAAAAAAATTTGGAATATTTTTTGTGAGAAAAGGACCATAATATTGAGATATATGGACATCCAATGAAGTTAGCTAAAAGGCCTAAGAAAGCACAGAGGTTTCTAGTACTAAACTGAGAGTATAAGGAACATTTGTGGAACATAAAAAAATAATAATAATAATTACATGGCAGGTCCCATGTATTTAACCATTCTTTTCTCTCAAAACTAACTTCGTATTCTAATTTCTTCGTTCTTAAATTTGATATTGCCCCAAACGAGCAATTGAAAGATCAACTTGTTAAAAATTTTAAAGTAATTTTGGTATTTCTCTTGCTCGAGCCTTCTGCTGCCAGTATTTTTTTTTTTATCTTGGAGTTGCATGTACAAAATGTAAGATATTTATTACAAGATTACTGTACTAAAATTATAGAGATTTTTAATTTAACTTAGAAAAGTGAATAAATGTAGTAAATATTACCAATTATATGTTTCTTTTGCCACTTAGGGTCGTTAAAAATGACACTCTAATCAACGAAATTCTTACACAGTACCATTTAAAGAAAGATTAAAGATATACAATTTACATTGTGGAGTTTGGGAAAAAGTTAAATGTAAGAATTTTTATTTTTCTTTTCTCAAAAAAAAAAAAAAAAAAAGACTATATCTACAACTTAAAAGATTATAATTTTTGGATCACAATACAGTTTACTGATATGATAGGGCTCTCGCCCTTCCAACTTAAGATCTTTGCAAGTAATTATTTGAATGCCCCCTCAAATTACTTAATTGTATAAGTTTTCTTGGCAATGTCTTGTAGCAGTGGAGAACAGAGTGTTTGATAAGCCTGTTTCTCAAACCTCCTGATTTCAATATTTCCAGAACAATATGCAAGCTGATAATGTTCTTCAGTGCAAACAACTAAGAATTCAATTCTCTTTACTTCTCCATTCTCATCCATCAATTTTTGATAGCTTGTCAAATACAGAAACTCATATCTACTTAAAAATTTTAAATGGAATTAGGCCTTTGTACCTTACCAACCTAATACAATCAATTGGTAATTTCTTAATTAGCTCTTTTTTTTTCAAAGCATCACTTTTATGCTTGTTTGGAATGCCTTCACAGCCCTCAAATAATTGGGAGCAAAACAACAAATTAGAATGAAGAGTTAAAAAAGAGGAAAAAGGGGGACTATTGTGTCATAGAATCTCCTATTTATTATTGACCCACAATGTGATAACACAACGAGACTACATTTCTCGGATATTTCATGTGCTTCAAGTTATCAATATATATAACTGCCAAAAAAAAATTTTAAAATAATAAAAAAAAACAAATATATCTGTCTTGAACACCAATTGTGTGTGGACAACCACAGTGCAAACGTGCATCCAAACTTGAATCGGAGGATCATATCATTCGATCACTCGATCTGACGGTTTGAATACATATTCATGTGTATGATCAGATACATCAAATCAGAATCAATTCAATTGTTTTTTCTTTTCTTTTTTTCTTCTCAAAAGCATCAACCTTTTATTTTCTTGGCTAAAGGGTATCTTTCTGTGAGCTTTTATGATATAGCAATCCATAACTTGATCCTCCCCCTCCTTTGCTTTGGCCATGTTCCCAACCTGCAAAAAGCATGCCAGGCCACTCATGCATCATGTGGCTTTTGGCCTGACCCGAATGTGGCCTATATGGACCCCATTTCTCGGGTCTCTCGGGACCCCCTCCTTCCCCTTTTTGAGATTGCACGCAAGTGACCCGGGGTCACACACCCTCCCCTGCCTCAGAGGCTCCTTTACAGTCCACAAAGTGTCTCTACCATAATCATGCCCTTATGCATTGTAACACAGTCACGTCAACAACCGACAATTCTCCACTCTCACAGCATCCAACTTTCACAGCCAACCCTAAGTCAGCTTTCAAGACAAGCTTATGCAGAATTTTAAGTGAGGTTATATTGATCCGAACCTTAAACAAGCCGAACAACCCCATGTTTAAGATGGATTGTTTACTGAGCCAGCTTTGAAAGTAGGCTTGGGAAATGATCGTTTATCTTATTAAACAAGTTTAAACTAACTTTTATGGAGTAAAGTTACTGAACTTTTAACGAGGGTATCAATTCATTTATGTTCTTACAATGCAACTGTGCAAGTAAAATGTATCAATTCATTTACAGCATCAATTTTTATATCTGTAAAAAATATGACATTTTGTGTTACATTTATCTGTAATTGCTCTCTTGATTGTATTATATGCTAGCCTTTTATTTTTTATTTTTTATTTTTTTGGTCCCTTATCAACTAAGTTAGCAGGCATTTTTCATGTTATTAAAAAGCAATCAAACAAGAAATTGAAAATTAAAAAAAGGCCAAGGATTTTGTATGGGTATCCGCACGTTCCCATTTGTAGATGTTGTTGTCAATTGTTAGTCATTCGATTTACTAGCTGGGATGCAATCACATGTAAGAATGCAAGCACGAAATCAAAATCCTAAAAGCATTAACTCTTTTTCTTTTTTTTTTTTTTTTTTTTTTTTCCAACCATCGCTTTTATAACTTAGACCAAAGGTTTTTTTTATTGATATTCTAATTTTTTTTAAAAAACAAATTACTATCTAAACAATAGTGACTTTTAACAAATTTTCTGTACATCTAATCATAACAATTACTAAATACATAATCCAACAATACGTCTATCCAACAGTACCTCTGTGATACATGTCTTTACATTTTAGGGGTAGACCCTACCAGGGGATCTAAAAGAAACAACCCTCCCCTGTCCTTTGCAAACTCTCATATGCATTGTTTCAATGTTCCCAGACTTTATATGAGGATTTCACAAGTGTTGTTCCAAATTGATTGAATGGTCAAGCAACTCAAGTACTCGAATATTTTTTTGCTCTTTCTTTTCAAGAAAAGGACAACAAAAGGAAAGGTTCCTTTACCTTTTCCAGTTGCTACTTTTGTTTTCATCAAAAAGAAAAAAGAAAAAGTCCATATAATCTTGTCAGATTAGTGAAAAATACATACCTATACGGCTTGACAATTTCATCAACTTACGAGTTACTAGATCCTTTCAAATAATTAATAAAAAAATAATGTTTTACATGAATGTGAGTAAGAACAAATTCAGAATAATTTTTAGAGGAATAAATTTTTGAAGTTAGAAAAAAATAAACTAAAAAATTAATTTTTTAAATACATAACAAAATGACAATCCAACTTAAAAACCTTAGGCAAACCAAATGATAAATCAAGCATATTATATATAGCCTATGTATATATACTTTCGGATCAGTTGGAATTTATACCATATCCATTTGTTTTGGGTCAGACAGTGTATAGCTGCCTCTAGTTCCTCAGGTGTGCTTTCCCTTATAATAACCATTGTCCTTTTTCATTTTCCTTCCTCATCAGTTTTTTTTTTTTTTTTCTCTTCCTACCAATCAAAATTGAATTTTTTTTTTTTATCCTTCCAGTAATATTCTCTTGGATTCAGACACAAACACAAACTTAGCACGAAACACAGGCTCCCCTGAGGACAGGGGCAAATGGTGCACCCAAAGAGCAGACAAACAGCTGCCACTTCACTTCAAAAACTCAGAACGGTCATAGGAATATTCCTTAAACACACACACACACACACAACAGAAATCTAATGTGAGCCAATGTAGTCACACTTGAAAATACTACAAATATATAATTAAAAATTATGATAATATGACATAACATTAAAAAAAAAAAAAACATTTCTATAACAATTATGTTCCTTAATTCATTTTCACAAAGCAGATAACCTAAGTAAGACAATTTTGGAAAAGTTGAAGGACTAAAATAGATATGAAAATAATTATAACAAAACAAAAAAATTGGACTTTGGTCTGTTTTTCTTTAATAAACTGTGTGACCAGGGAATGTCTAACCAGTTCATTTAGAAGACACCGGAAAAAACTCAATTTTTGTGCTGGTTGTGTCTTTTCAGCTCTTGTTTTTGGCAACTTGGGCAACTATCAATGGCAGAGGCAGACAAATGGAAGCAAACTGCTCTCTTAGTCATTGACATGCAGGTCTCTCTCTTTCTGTATCTGGGTGTCTCCTAATTTCAATCTATATCCACATTTTTCATTGTATTGATGAGACTATTTCTGGGTTTTCTTCTCTTTTGAGGAATTACAGAAGGATTTTATACTTGAGGATTCAGTGATGACAGTAAGAGGAGGCAAAGCTATTGTCCCAAATGTTATTCAGTCTGTTGAGATTGCTAGGCAGAGGGGAATCTTTGTTGTCTGGGTAACCTTGCCAACTCTTTCTTCTTTAATTGTTTTGCTTAATTATGTTATTCCCACTTTGTATTATGTTGTTGTTATAAGTTTTCTGTTTGTTTCACGAGAAAGTTTATTTCTTGGGGGCTCTTGATTTTGGCTTGAAAATTTGAATAGGGTTGGTTATGACATTAAAAGGCTATTCCTTTGTTTCAGCTTTGCCTTTTGTTTTTCGTGATAATCAAGACCCCAACTTCACTTTTATCGTTACGAACATTTCTACGTATTTCCAAAAGGGAAGAAGAAAGGACTACACTTCAGGCAATCAAGAAACATGTCCAAACAATGAGTGCACCCGAAATAATAATGCTTGGATGGATCCCCAATCACTCTAGAAGGGACCGAATAAGAAATAACAATATAGTTGTAGGACCGATTGGAGATAGGCTAAAGAATAGATATTTGCATTAGTAGACCTACAAGGCTCCAAGAAGAGAGGGGGGGAGATGATCTAAGTTGAATTGAAAGAATCTTTGTTTGGGAAGGATTATAGAGCAATTAGATCCCATACCGAATCTAGTTCATAATAAAATGGAATGACAACAGAAAAATTTGTATAGTCGGCTCCAATTGAATTTGGAATTAAGACTTTGTTGCTGTCTGATCTTTATGCCTATGCTTGTTAGCCTATTTTAGTTTGTATGTGCTTTTTTACTCTCTTTAAACTTCATTAAACTGATAAATTGACAATTTTGTGGTGTTTATATAATTGGAAAATGAGTTCAAAATCTTGTCTATGCAATATTGACAAGCATAATGGATTGTATTTGTTCAGGTTGTTCGTGAACATGACCCACAAGGAAGAGATGTTGAGCTTTTTCGCAGGCACTTCTATTCTGCAGGAAAAGTAGGACCTACCTCCAAGGGAAGAATTGGGGCAGAACTAGTCGATGGCCTTGTGATCAAAGAAGGAGATTATAAGTTGGTCAAGACACGTTTTAGTGCATTCTTTGCCACCCACCTTCATCAATTCTTGCAGACAGAGGGAATTAAGAATTTAGTAATAGTTGGTAATGCAAATCCAGGAGCAAAGAATCTCTTTACTGCAGTAGTCCCAAGAGGGTCTGCAATTTTTAGTAGTTGTTACATGTTGAAAGTTTGTCATTATTAAACATTTAGGTGTTCAAACTCCAAATTGCATAAGGCAGACTGTCTTTGATGCAGTAGCACTCGATTACCCATCCGTTTCTGTCATTGTTGATGCCACAGCCGCTGCTACACCTGATGTACATCTCGGTATGTCTGCTTTCGTTTGCTTGAAACTTGTGCACCTCATTTGGTTTCATGTGTTCTACTCATAAGAATTGATGTATTTGATAATTTTTCTGTTGCCATTGTAAATGATCAAAAATACCTTTTTACGGTCAAGTAGAGGAAAAGGAAGGAAAGCTTGTTGGTTATGATAAGGCAGAGCATCAAGGCGCATATAAATTTCCCTAAGTAGATTCACATAGCTTTGATTCTCTTCCTGAGCTTGCAGTTGTTGATTCATCTTCATATATTAGCATTATCTCTGGTTTCCTTGAGGAGAATGTGAATAGGATTATTTCTGTGTCTAGGAGTGTTCAATTTTTTGTTATAGAACTCCATTTCATTTTTTAAGGTATGTATAGGGAAAACAGTACCACAAGTTGATGTTCTGTTTGGCCCTAAATGCTATGAACATAACTAATGCTCATCACTCAGCTCTGGATTTGGAAAACAAAAAGATGGAATTTCATGTTTCTTCTTTCACTCTTACAGGCCTGCTAAGGCTGGGAAAGTCAAAGCTAGGTAACCATTGTCTTTGTGTTGTTTTGCTTTCATTGTGCTTAGCACAGTGAGGAAACTGATGTAAGAGACTGTATATTACCAACTTCTTTTGTTCTCATGATGTTGATACTTCAGTTTTTTCTGCCATTTGCTGTCGCTAAGCTTTCCTTTGGGATTCTCGACTTTTTAGTGCCTAGAAAAGTGGCATTTGTGACTAACATGGCTCGTTACTCTTGTGTGTACCAGCCAACATTCTCGACATGAAGAACATTGGAGTTGCTACCCCAACATTGCGGGAATGGTGTGAGCATGGTGCTTAAGAGGTTCTGCTCTTTCTGAGGTTCCTTGTAACTTTTCTGATGCATGCAGTTGTTGTATGGTGTTCTGGGTGTAGCTATTGTACAGTTCCATGTGCTGTAACTATTCTGATTCATGCAGCTGCTGTATGATCTGGATGTACCTATGGTATAATAATTGGTTATGTTCCCAGTTGACCAGTGGGATAAACAAATAAAAACAGCCATTGACTCTCTTCTGACAATTGAACCATTGGTATAAAAACTTAAATCTTTGGCAGTTGGTCTCCTTCTTGTTATCTCAAAAAGGTGCTGAGACTTCCACAATGTGGAGTTTTGGGTTTTTATAGAAAGGTTGTTTCTTCGACTCTACCCTGTGACTTGGGACCTTGCAGTTATACTAAACCTCACCCTCCTTTTTGTCTACTTAAGGAACTAAAAAGTTCCCAAAGTTTCTCTTTTTATACAGGAACTTAGAATGCAAGACTTTTTCTTAGCCAAGCAATACAATTCATATAGCAAGGGAATGTATCCTGGTTGGGATATTTTCCTTGACATTAATTACCTATGGTAAATGTGCTACATTGGATTAGAAATGGCTTTTGCCATGGCCTTTTTAATAAAATATTTCAATAATTAATAACTAAATTTTTATATTAAAAATTTTAACATTAAACTTACTAAACTTAAATCAAAGGATTTTATATAATGTAAGAAATGAATCTTGATGATTGTATAATTTATTGTTTAATAAGTCTTCTAATAAATGAATAAAAAAAATCTTTGTTAATATTATACCTCCTCATAAAAAAATGTTATTAATTTTGAAATTATATCTAAATAAATAGAAGTGATAAAAAATAATCTAATTTAAATAATTTGATGAATTTAAATTTAAAATTTGAAGGACTTTAGAATTTGATATATTCAAAATCCAATAAATATAAAATTTGGTGAATCAAAAAATTGAAATTGAAGGACTTGAGACCCAAATGGCCTGTCCAATCTACCCATTTGTCACCTCTAAGATGAAGGGACAATGCTATGTGTGCTGGTGACTAAAATGCTTCCTGCATTTGGTTACATTTGTGTGTAGCCTCCACATTGTATATGTGTATACCAATTATGAAATATGCCACCATACAGAGAGCATTGTCATATTGTCTGTGTTTATTAACCAAATCTTTCACTGAAAAGACACCATCTTTTCAGAGACATGTTCCATAATAAATGAATTCAATATTATATTGTTATTAACATTTCAACCAAAAAAAAAAAAAATTGTGAATGCAACTAGGAATCTTCAGCAAGGAGTGCTTTGCAATGCATGTTCTTGAAGTTATATATATATATATATATATATTCATTCGAAGACAGAGAATATTTGATTCCCTACATAAAAACGCTACATACTCTTTTTTTTTTTTTAAACAATTCAAATAGGCTAAGATGGAATCTGAAGCTCTAACATTCCTTTACTTGGTTTTATCCTTTTGCATTAGCATCATGCGGATAATGGATATATCAGCTGATTTAAGCAATTGGAAGTAATTTTTTAATGTCAAAGCTTGGCTTTGTCAGTTAAGTACGCTCCAAAGTTTGTGAGTCCAGATTTGGAAATTAGGGTCTAAAAAGTTCATAAATTTCTTACTTTCAATTCCTTTTTTTTTTCTTTTTTTTTTGGGGGGGGGGGTGGGGGTGGGGTGTGGGGGTGTGGGGATATGTAGATTATAAATAGCTTATAATGGAATTAGTCTCTTCATTTCAATTTAAATAACTTATCTTTGTTCCAAATCAAAAAAAGTAAATTTAGTCTTTAGGATAAGATTATTCTTAGACCAGTTTTTGCCTCAACCAAGATTAGGTTTTTCTCTAGGCAATCTTAAGGGCGCACTCTACAAGGGAGGTTGTCACATTTAAGCACAACAAATAATCTAAATATTAATGGATGATTGCCCCATATGATTTGAATAAAACAAACTACTCATTAAGGCAAGAAAATTGTTTTGATTCTGATTCTGATTCTAATAATTATTGTTCTAAGTAACACTCACATTCCAAAGTTGTTATATACACAACAATGAAATTTTAATCGTAAATTTAATTAAAATTAATTATATGATTTCTTTTAATCATTTTGTTCTTACATGCAAACGACTAGTAACATATAAAACTAGAACCAAAATTTTGGTGAACAAGCAAAAGAAATGACAATTTGATAACCTTCTCTTTCTAAAATGTTCCATCTCACTCTCTAGAAAAAAAGGGACAATTTTGAAGAACTCTTTACCTGAGAGAAAAAAAAAATGCTAAATTTATTTTTCCATAAGTTGATTTATGGGAGGAATATCTATGGCTTGGTCTTGGTCCTGGCTTTCCTGCTGTTGAGCAACGATTCCATTCCAACCTGGATAAAAAAACAGTCACAGGATTTAATCATATATTGGCCTGTTTGCTCTGGACCCCAATCCTCCATCAGTCAATCGCTATCTATGATGTTGCAAAAGTAACTAGCTTAAAACATTTTGTGAAGTTAGGCATGGTCAATCATCATAATTGGCAGTCTTAGTGGATAGCTCACATGTTGTAGTCGTTGAAACCCATTATTATTTTCCCAAGAAAAATTGAGAAAAGTGCTAGTAAACAACCAAAGATATTTGAGAAGGGATAGGATCAGAAGTACCTAAAGCAGGATCAAGTCCTCTGTTTTTAAGTTCCCTGTACTCTTGACAAAGGGAACAACAAGGAAAAAAGATATGTGAAGCCACATCTGTATATGGACCTTCTTCTAAATCATATTTCTTTCTCAGCTTAGTTCTATACTCGGTGCTCATACACCACTGGGAGTAAGAGGCAAGCATCAACAATGAATAGGCAAAGGACCCCAAACGGCAACCTGCAGTACAAACCATAAATAGCTTATTGAGCTACTATTAGAGTTTGTTATAGGAGACTCTCCTACAATTTAAGTTTTCAGGTTGAATGATTTTTTGACAACGTATTAGCGTCTTTATTAGTAGGAAGTTTTGCGTGAAAATCACGTTGCCTTCAAGTAAAAAGGTTCTATGGTTTGTTCATGCTTTCAATTTAATGAGCTTGCATGCAAGGAAGCACGTTAGAATTTAATATGCGATCCATGTGTTAAGTCTTATCAATCAGCTTAAACTTTTCAATTGAACAGTTTCTTGACAGTAACATTGATCAAGGTTGCATGTGCTCACAAAGAATGTGGAGAACAATTTGTAGAATAAAAGCAGCTTTGATGAGGAGACTTACTAAACTTTCCTTCGCTTAATACTTCTGCTATTCGTCCAAAAGTCACACAAGGGAGAAATGCTGTCATTATTGCTGTCAAAATAAATGGAACGTCAATCAGATTGCTTACTTTGCAACCTTTGTGCATACTGCTAAAACATATGCATGGAAGTTCCTTCTTTTGTCGGAGGTCAAGATTCATGTAACAATCATCTTGCAACTTTCATGCAACCTTCTCGTCAATTCTGTAAAAGAATTCACATAATTACTCAGCTAATGATAGAATTACCATTTCTCTGGTCTTCGCCACAATTGAACAACCCTGTAGTCCAAGGACGTCCAAGCATCAAATTTTCATATTCAAAAGTGGTGGAAGAATCTTCAGATAATCTATCCTGAAGGTGTTCCTGAACTCGATTTTCTGTTGCTTCTGTAAACATTGCAGGCTGAACTGATTGCTGCACTGTTCCATCTAACCAAGACATTTCGAGGCCTCCAATTTGATCAACCGAAAGGTGAAACCCAGCTCCCATCTTTAATAACCAAGTCTACGTTTGTCCTTCATAGGTTTGTGTATCAACCATGACTTGGAAACCAAAGTCACTATTCAATATCTAATTTTCTGTCTGTTTTGAAACTTCTACACCAAGTTGTCTTTGACAGCATAAATGAAGCAAATAAACCGTGTAACAACTTTGAAAAACATTGTGAAAAACGAAGCAAAGAGGGATTATATATATATATATATATAATCCTCTGGAAGCTGCAGACATATTTCTAATTTAACATCTTATGACTTTCAAACATTAGACCAGGTCACGTCTCTAAATACTTCTAGAAACCATCCCGGCATATCTACCGGGATAATTGTGCTTCTTTTCATGTATTGTGGGCGGCACCTTTGCATTTTGCAATCCGTATCTCTCCCCCATGGCCTTAATGTATAAGTTATATGTGTATATGACTGTCCAAGAGTGAATTTAAGTCTAAAAACAACTCTAATGATCTTGATGACCTAGATAAACTGGGTCACCAGATACCACAAATTTACAACAGATTGACTCATGTCAAGTAACCAATTCCTTTATGTGTAATCACGAACTAGAAAACTTGGCTGCTAGTTACAGTACAAATCATATGGCTGTCAAACTTCTTTCTCATGTCCAATTCTACATGCCACTTTAACTAGGTAACTACAATGACAATCCTCTCAAACCAAGCACCCAAAATGCTTAGTTCCCATGACATGGTTCTGAACCAGGCAAGATGTCTGTAGGACACGAGATAAAAGACACATCATCTGGCAGGCCACCATCTCCACCAGAAGGAACGAGTTGCCCTTTCAGGGGGAGGAGGTACAAGGATGTCCAGCATAGTTTCCTTCTCTTTTGGCGTTAATGGAATGCCTCTGACAAGGTTCAAAGCCATGATGTACCCATTGTTCCTTCGTTTGTGCCTTCTATAAGCCCATATTCCTCCTCCAGCAACTGCAACTAGAACCTATTTGCAAACACTCCATATAAGTCAATTTTGAAAGCAAAATTTAGATGCACATAATTATGTAAAAACAATAGTGGTAAACTGACCGGCGATAGCCAAATTGCAGCTGTCTGCATATCAAACTTTGGGGCATAGAGCACAGTCTCTCCATACTCATCCTCAAGCTTTTTGAAAATCTCCTTGTCAGTTTTCCCAGTTTGAATCTCATCACGAATTAACTACATCACAAGTATTATGATCACAAAGAAGGTCTAAATCTCACAAAATACCAGTCCAACAAAACAGGTCAAAACATCAAAACCAGAAAAGCTGAGACATGAGAAAATTCAGATCAAGACCATTCATAGCCACCTGTTCTACCTGTTAATTAATAGTGGCCTAAACTCAATCCCAATACCTCAAAAGTTCCCAACCCACTTCCTTCTTTCTCTTTTCTTTAAAGGGAACCCAGAAAGGAAAAAAGAAAAAAAAAAAAAACAAACAATGAAAACAGAACAGAACAAAAAAATTAAACTTCAAGAACGATTGAAACCTGGACACCAACATAAATCATTTGGCCTAAAACAAACTACAGTTCATAGTGCGTGCGCGAACACACATGCACAAAATAAATAATAGAAATTAATAGAATATTTAAAATTTTAAATTAAATTATGATCTTATACCTTCCTGAGGAGGATGGCAATATCGGCTTGAGAATCTTCGATGGACTGGCTCCCACACTCCGTGCACCGGACATTGTGACTGATGTTCCTAGCCCGTGCCTCCACAATACGTGCCTTCTTCACCTCATCATCTGTGCTTTCCATCCCCAATAAATCCTACTGAAAAATAGAATAAAGAAACTTTAACAGCATGTTAATGTTCTAGTTGAGACATTTTATCAAACACCTGATGAACCTAAAAAGATAGCAAAAACTAGAAACACCCATCACAAATCAGAGCTCAATCTACAGAACCCAGAAGTTAAATCAACAGAATTTTAAATTCGAATAAGCAAACCAAAGCAATTAAGCCAACCACCCAAAATTCCTAATCCCTTGATAGAGATGGGAAGTCTAAGAAATATTCAATTTTCCCTCATTAATTTTCTGGACATCCAAACAACCAGAAGCTATACCCTTTTGTGTAGCAGTCGCGGTGGCGCCGGAGAGAACTAGAGCCAGAGATGAGAGAAAGCCTACCGGCGGGAAGCAGCGTATTGAATTGTTTTGCTCAAGAGCCCAACTGTTATCTTTCTCTTTGTACTTTTTGATTAATTAATTACGCACCACTATTTAGTTTTATTTATTTATTTCTGGAGTACCTATGAAGATTTTTTTAAAATTTTTTTTAATAATAATATTAATAAATAATTTTAAAAAATATTATATATAATTAATAAAATAATTTTTTATTTCAAAAATATTAATACATATAATAATATATATAATTATTTAATTAAAAATAATATTTTTTTAATTATAAATATTAATTTATATTTTTTATTTATTATATAATATAATTTTTTTATTAATATTATATATTTTTTTAATACTTATAATTTTTATATCATTTAAATTTAAAGTAATTATATATATATATATTATTATAAATAATTATAAATAAATATACATAAATAAATATATTATATATATTAATTATTATTATATATATTAAAAATTAATAAAATATAAATATAAATATATAAATATATAATATAAATATTTTAAATAAATTTAATATTTAATATAAATAATTTTATTATATTATTTTAAATTATAATTAATATTTTATTAAAATTTTAAAAAATATTTTATATGTATATATTATATTTAATAAAATATAAATAAAAGTATTAAATATAAATATTAAATTTTAAAAAATTTTTGTTGATTATATTATTTTTATTAAAAAAATTATTTATTAATATGTTTTAAAAAAAATTATTATATAAATGATGTATAAAAATTTTATAATTAATTTTATTAATATTTATATATATATTTAATATATTAAATAAAATTATTTAACACAATATTAAAATTATATATATAATTAAAATTAAAAAATTTTGTAAAAAATATATTTAATAATATAATATTTTAAAAAGATTTAAGTTTTAATTTATTTTTAATAACTTTGATAATTATGAATTTAATAATTAATTTATAATTTTTTAAATATTTTAATAAAATAAAAAATTTTAATATATTTAATTTATATTAAAATTTATTAAATATATTTAAAATTTACAAACAAAAAAATATTTATAATTAAAAAATAAAATTAAATCAATTATTTTTTAAAAAATAATTCTAAATTTCTTTTTACAAATTTTTTAAAAAATATTTTCATATTTATCTTTTTTTAAAAATTCTTAAAATTTAAAATTTTTAAATTTTTTATTAAAAAATTATAAAATTTATTTAATTTTTTAATTATAATTTAAATTTTTTTATTTAAATAAAATATAAATAAAAATATATATTTTAATAAATTTAATATTAATTATTAAATTATGTGATAGTTGAAGATTTTAGTCGTATACTTATAATACAACGGATTATATAACATTTTTATTTGAACATTTTAGTTTTGTATTTCAAGCCCTTTCTCGTTTCTTAACCCTTAAATGCTAAGTTTGCTTGAAAGGGGTGCAAGTACGAGGATAGGGAGGCTACGAAGTTGAAGGAGAGGGAGGATGCGGTGGTTGAACCATTTTGGTAGCAGAAGTCTCAGAGAAATTCTTCCGGAGCCAACAGGGGTGCATCAGGCGGCGCTATTTTCACCATTGTATTCCTTGCAGCCCTCAATACCTTGGACTCAATCGTGGGCACATTTATCTGAGACACACCTTCTGGACACGCCATTTCCTGTGGAGACATCACCTTTGTGCCCATCTCGATGAACATCTGACCCTACCTCCAAAACTCGGCGTCCTACAAGCCATTGCCTTGGGACATGCTCTGCTGCTACTATCCCGCCCCAATGAGTTATTGCGAAACCATTTGTCGTAGTCACATGTAAAAGTTCCGGAGGAAATGCTTGTGTAATATCATTTATTCCATCACCAAATCGCCTTTCAGGAAGGCAGCAATGAATTCGAGTTTTCCCACCAAATTGATGAAGATTTCTTTCTCCCATGTACTTCTCCAGCTTTCCAAACGCTGGAAGGCAATCCTTTTCATGGAAAGGGCTACCTCATGCTGGAAGTCTTCCATCTTTGACTTACATCCGCGAGCTCGAGGAAAGATTCAGGATCCCGTTCACTCGTTGGCCTCATGCAGGGGAGGTGCTCGTATGTCCCGAATGACAAGAATGCATAAAATCCAGAATAGTTACCGTGGCATTCAGAAGTTTTCAGCCTCGTACATTTTAAAAAAGCAGAAAAGGTAGCTGCTCCCCAAATCATGTTTTGATTGATACTCTGGATATTGCTCGTAGCTGAGACTAAGCCAACTGGAACTGTTAAATCAGACCCGCTAAAGAAACAAGATCCAACAAGACACACAATCAAGCGTCTGAACATCCATTCCGAGTCTTCCTCAGCCGGTTTCTCATTGAAGTATAGATCCTGAGGGCCCACAGTTTCTAGCTTAAGTTTTCCTTCAGATAGAAATCCATCGGTGTCTCCAAGGCCGAGAAGCTCGGCACACTCAGTAGGTGTAATAGCCGAGACGGCCAGAGACTAAAATATCAGAGACTGAAAGAGAAATGGGACATCTGTGTATTTGAGGGTTTTGTTTTCAAGACCAAACGAGTCATTAAAAATTTAATCGATTGAATTAATTTAATTAAAATTTCAATTAGATATTTCTTTATTGGAATTTAATAGAATAAAGATAACTATTGAGTAAAAAACTTGGGATCCAACTGGAAGTCAAACAAAGTTCAGGTAATAAATTATAATTTTTTCTTTTTATTTTAGAGTCGAAATCAATCTGATTGCTAAAAGGATTGGCCTTCCCAGTTTTTTAGCCTGTTTTCCCAATTTTGACCGATTTTAACTAAATTCGAGTTTAAAGTGTTAATCGAATCAATCATCCATTTAATCAATCTAACTCATCAGCTTGGTTCAATTTAAAACATTGATTGGAAGTCCAGAACACAGAGAGATGCCTCCTCTCTCTCTACCAAGCAATAGCGGTGTCAATCAGTTGGTTCAGGATAATACACAGAATGAATATATTATAATCTTATTAGCAACAAAAAGCTCACTAAATAATAATAATGATAATAATAATAATAATAAAATACATAATCCTCCTCCTGCAAGCGCCGGTGAGGGTATTTTTCTTACTCCAAATGATAACGAAGAAAGAGGACCACAAAAAAAAAAAACAGCAACATTCAACTCCCCCAATCAATATCTTTTCTGTTTCCCTGCAATTAATATCACATTTACCCCTGAATCAGCAACTTTTGTTATAGCCAATTTCCAGTTTTCAAGTTTTCCATTCCTTCTTGGTGCTAACACAAGCAGGAAAAATCTACTAGCTACGTCTCATATCCAGTAAAATAGAACACCATTGGACGGTGGTTTCTTTCAAGCTATCCTAATTTTGAGTTAACTCAAACACTAATTTAGCTCTGCAGTTAAGCACACTAGGCGCTATTCTGCCATTTCGGTATACATATACAGTAAGTGCAGCCAAATGTCCCTGCATTTTGTTCTCTGCAATCCCCTATTACAATTTTGTTTTTGAGGACCTTTGGCATCTGCCCAGTTCAGGCATGCAAGACATAGAATCAAAGATTTCAAGAGTCGTGAAATAACAACTAAACTGGGTTTTATTGGCTAGCTAAATTGGTCGCAATTCCAATGTAGTTGCAGCAAAACACCACCGACTATAATTAGCAATCTTCAGGTATAATGACATAATGAAATGGGGCCATTAGGATAACAGCAGGGGAGATTAAGATTGGAAATTTACCTCCTCCTGTGAAAGAGAACGCAGAACATGCCAGTTGCAAGGTAGAACTGTAAAATTTTACCACCTAGAAGCCAAAAGAACAATAACTTCCTAGTGTCCAGGGTATTCACATACCTACATACCAAAAAGAATTATAGAGATATGCATGGCATGTTTGAAATAAGATACACATGGAAATATTTTCAATTTAGAAAGGTTTTTTTGGCATAAATGATCCCCACTTTAGCTCGCTGATGAAGCAAGGAAGGCAAGAAAAGCCCCAAAACAGTTGATACAAATTACAAACCAGGGAATCCATAGCCCTAAATTTCACAACTACCATGAAATCAAGTCGCTTGGAGAACAAGACTGTCAAAGCTTCATGCCTCACTACTCATTTATAGCTCTACAGAAGAAAACAATTCCATGTCAAAATGGCTTACTAGAGAGAGATTTACCATTATTCTGGCGGCAGAAGAGCAATCTCAATCTCCTGTAGCGATTTTCCTTTTGTCTCCAGGACATTCCTCTTCACAAAAATGACTGCTAGCAGACAAAAGCTAGCAAAGATTGAATACAAGACTAAAGGTCCAATTTGCTCCAGCAAGCGCAAGAACAAGAGACCAACAAAGAAATTTATAACCTGTTACACACACCCAAAGTTTATGCAATATGGAAATCAGTAGTTCACAAGTTCGAGAAAATGTAATGACAGAAAGAATGATTTGTGTATGTGTGCCAGTTTAGTAGGTAAAATTCTAACAAACAGGAGCTGGTCCTTGAAATCAAAATGGCATATTTACTCCAAACCCAAAGTAGAATTCAAGAATATAGACTGTCTTCGGTTTTGACAAGTAATTCAACAATTTGTTTATGATAAACTGCATTGCAGTAAACCATAAATATTTTAAGATGACAGAACATCCATGAGGATGTCACATATATAATTTGATCTAAGGTGACGAGATTAAGTCCCATAGCTGTAAATTTTTGGACCACGATTGGAGGGAAAAATAAGGGCAAGCCTTAGTATACCAACAAGGTTACAATTGGAGGAAAAAATAATTTGCATTGGACAGAAAAAATATTTACCAAGCAAGGATTTATATGCCAGAAATAAATGAGAGGAAGACATCAGAAGATAATTACCCAATGTACAGCCATACAAACTGCCATTGCCTTTGCCCTAATTCGATTTGGAAATATTTCTGATAGAAGCAGACTAGGAACTGGACCAGCACCAAGAGAAAATGTCAGGACAAACCTGCATGATCAGCTTCACATTTCAAATAATGCAAAGAGGAAAGCAATCCTGGTAAAATTGAGAATAAAAGGTAGAGAATGGGGCTAACAAAAAGCAGAATGTACGTTAAAATATTGCACTCTCTCACTCACAGTACACACCTCTGCCTAGGCCAACATTAGTTTCCATTTTAGACAGTCAATTGCAATAAGTTCAATGATATAACTTTAATTAACCTATGTGACCGAACAGCATGTTGAAGGATTTATTTGTAAGTAATCGTGAGGCCGTTATGAACTTGGGTTTTTTATTTGGCTTATGTGTGCAAATACTGGCTCATCTTTCACTTACAAGATGGAGGATCAACTTACAATAGCATGCCCCCAACAGAAAAATATAATTCCACAGAACTTGACACAAATGAACTGGCTGAAATTGATTGAAGACCCATTGAAATGGCCTGCAGAATAGAATGCATGAAGCAAAGATCACTTAAAATGTCAAACATCATATACTGCAATCTGCAAGGTACTATATATGGGGCAACAACATAAAATTGCAGGTACTTGTTCATAACCCTACCACTATGGCTAGTAATCTACCAATATAAAAGAAGTCATAACCTAGGAATATAAAGGCAATAAAATATTTCCAGAGCAACTTTGTACTTACCATGCCAGCAAAACTTCCAAGGAGAAGCATTTTTCTTCCTAGTTTATCCATCAGAAGCATTGCAACAATTGACCCTAAACAAATGTAAAATATGCAATCAAAAGAAAGCCACCATAATTCACAGGCATATTTTATAAAAGAAATGCAATCCACACCGAATAAATTGCAAACTCCAACACATATGTTTGCAAAGTCTGAAGGTACACCAGCACTTTTAAAGACAGCTGAAGAGAAATAAAATACGGCATTTATCCCATAGCTGTTGCAAGGCAAATAGGGTGGATCCAATAAAAATCACTGCAAAAAGAAAAGTCAAAAGTAATTATTTGGATGCACAGGGATCTGTAAATGCAAAAGTGAATAAGAATACAGACCTTTAGAATGGCGACCATAGAGCAACTCTGACAGCCTAACATTTTCCACTTCATCTCCTCGATCTGACTTTGCCAATTCTGCCATTGCAGATTTGACATGAGATCCTCCTAAAAGTTTCTCAAATTCAACCTCAGCTTCAGCACCTCTTCCTCTCTGAAGAAGAGCCAGAAATGCAAAGCATTAGTATGGCAAATTAATTTATAAAGGACCTATGGTCAGACTTACAGCTCAGCAATAGAATAAAAATAGAAAGGTATGCCAGCTCTGGGTCATTTAATGGTTGCTCTGCCGAGGACCCTAGGAGGGATTACTTGGTGTAACAATAAAGTCTTAGGCAAGCAGCTACAGTGGTGCAGGTGAACACCCATTTTTTGTGAAAATCCTCTAATTTTTTTTTCCCCCAAGGGAGCACTAAATACCCTAAGTAACTTTTTTTTTTCTTTCCAATTTTGGCTCCAACACCATTGACAATAAAACCAAACCAAGAAACAAAAATTGTGGCAAGTTAGACCTGGAAGCAATCATTCCAAAAGGCCTAGCAACATGCATGGAAGAAAATACAAGGGTAATCTATAGAGATTCATAAGATTCCAAGGACACAATATAAAGTGTGATTCTTCAAGAAACTAATGATAAACAGCTGAAAGCAGATGACATATGAGTGCGGTGTACAAAGGGAGATAGGAAGGTGGATGACAGAATTGTGTTGCACCAAGGAAGACCAGTGAAAATGGCTCCTTATCCTGTAGCTCTCAGGTTTTCTTGTTGTGCTACTACACATACATATGAAGGGAAAGCAACAATGGAACCTGCAATGAGAGAATACTACAGCAGTAATAGTTTATTAGTTGAGTGTGATGTGCTTTATAGAATGGATTGGCAAGAAAAGATTCATGTAGCCAACCCTACTTATATTTGGAAATAAGGCTTTGTTGTTGTTGTTGTTGTCAGATCCATAGTAATCCCAGGTCTGCAAGTTCTTTTGTCTAAGTTTGCTAATTTTACAAATGTGTTTCCAAAGTAATGGTCCATAGCAGGATTTGGACTTCCTGCTCACAGTTTATCCAGAAAAAAGGAAAAAGAAAAAGAAAAAAAAATCTAAAGAATCCAACAAGAATATACATCTGAGAGTGCAGATGACCTTTAAAAGCCAAAGGGGACTCTCAGCAGAAAACTCCATAAACAGTGCAAGCATTGCAGCAGGAGCAGCAGACACCGCAAAACAAATGCGCCACCTAAGCATGTTTCTCAGTTAGTGTCAGGGTTAGTTGATAGACAATTAATCAACATAAACCAGTTTCAAATAGATGTAAAAACAACCTCAACCCATTCTTTTTTCCAACCAAATTTTCCTTTTTCTTGGTTTTTTTAACACAAATTTTTTCTTTTTTTTTTCCTTTCATTTCGATGCTTCTTACCAACCAACAGTATCCTTGGCTGGAAGTCCAACAAATAATGCCCCCATAAGTCCAAGGCATGTTGCAATTTGAGTCAAGCTCCCATAAGTGCCTCTTACATAAGCTGGTGAAACCTGCTTAGATGAGAGATTAAAATAGATTCACTACAGAAACAAGTACACAAGGTCAAGCAAATAATCTCTTATGGAAGAACAAAGTTACCATTTTTATACCTCAGCTACATATAAAGAAGCAACAGGTGGACCCAGGCCCATCCCAGTTCCAACAAATAACCTCCCTAGAAGCATACGCCATAGATCTTTTGCAGTTGCACTACAAAGATAGATTGAAGAATTCCATGAGCAAATAAGAACACTCTACTAACAGTAAATAGTGTAAAAAAGGGTGTTCCAGCATTTGAAGCTCCCACAGTGTGGGGTATGGGGAAGGGTCACTGTTTTTACAGAAAGGCCATTTCTGTGTATCAAACCTCCAAGTCAGAAGTTTGAGTCACAGAAACTGGGAGAAAGACAAGCGAGATGAGCCATATGTGCTGGGGAAACAAAAATATGAGGCACAACAAGAGAAACAAAGAATTAAACGAATTCAGTCCTTTGACAAACATTCACATTGGACAATATATTTCTACACGTCCTCCAAGCATCACAAGTAAACAGGCTATGATTCTGGACCCCAAACAAGTCAAACAGAGTGAAAAGGTTGTACACAAACAACTAACCAAAACTAATCTCCCATGTCACAGTGTATCAAGATGATATGTCATATATGAGAATGGTCAACTGCACAGAGGACCTTAGTCATAGTACAAATCAGCATACCAGTTTCCACATCTCTATACAAAACAAGGTCCTCAATGTGATATTCGAGAAATGACATATAATTTATGCAAATGAGATAAAAGATATAAAATGATATTCATTTACCTCATTGATGCACCAATTATCATTGGTAAAGCGGACAGTTGGAATGCCCTGCGACGTCCAACTCCATCTGCAATCCAACCACTGAGTATAGAGCCAATAAAGGCGCCTCCTAAACAGGTACTTACAACTAGACCTACATTGTTAAAATATTAACAAAAATTTCATTTATTGGAATAATCTTCCTAATTGAAAACAAGAAAAAAGATGAACAGTGTATCTCACAGAGTACCTTCAGCCATGGTATTCCCATTAAAGCCAAGGTCTAGAGAAATACTTTCCAGAGTCTCATTAACTACTCTGCATTCAACACAACAAATCAGTGAGAAACAACCACATCTGATTACTCTATATAATCAAGCTTGAGTTTTTGAGGCACATACCCAAGATGATAGCCGAACAAGAATGAAGAAATAGTTGCAACCAGAACATGGGGCAGGGAATGTCTCCAGGAAGGATTTGAAATATCCTTGCCCGTTCCATGCACTACATACCAGTTAATGTGAGAAAGAGAGGAAACTAATACTACATCCTACCTTGATATTGATTGATTACTAGAATTCTACTTTGATAACAATCAAATTTCTCATAATTGCAAGATTCTCTAACACTCCACCTCAAGATGAAGATGGATCAAAGAATATGTAATCTTGCTTGTAAAGAAAAGAGCCAACAAAAACCAAGCATATAGTTACTTGTGGTAGTGTCCAAACCTCACAAGGTGGTACTGAAGTAGTCCATATAATATTTGGTCATTGGGACTAAAAGGGTTAGAATGGATCCCAAAAGGAAAGACCAAATATATAAAGGAAATTAACTAGAACGACCAGAAAAGTGAGTCTGGCTTTATTGAACGACAAACAAGATGACCAAAACAAAAGGTAACCTGAAGCTGCGTGGTGACTATGACAAATATTTCATGACAGGCAATGACCCATCATGTTTGTCATTGGCGTGTGGGTCACCAAGGTTTCACAACTTGGTGATTACCGATAGAACTCAGATATAAGTAAAATATATGCACAAGTAGCCGACAAAAAATAATAGAAGCATACCTAGATCAGGACTCTGATACCATAACAAAATATAGAACAATCTGTATGAGAAAATAGATACAAAAGATATTGGTTCAACTGTGAAAACTTACAAGGGTGACATCTTTCACATTGAATTATGCCTCTTGCATGTTACTTGAATTCCAATATAAAGAGTGGACATTGCCTTACATACATAACAATTATATTGAAACAATACTAGGGCCCTACTTTGATATTAATTGATTGCAAGAATCTAACTTGGATTACTATCAAAATAGTATGATTCTCTAACAACAACAAAGCCAGTAGCATCATCCATAATTACAGTATCCCACAACCACAGAATCCCAATCAAATTGCAAGTCAGCTAAGCTTGGTTAGTAATGTCTCACACAAGAAGTTCCCACAAACGTAGAATCAACATGAAACACGCATGTATGGAAGCAAGCCAACAAAATTAAAGACATGCATACATGCATACATACATACCCGAGGTTTCTTCCTTATCAAAAGCATTTATAAAATCCCTCGACGACCCACGCTTGTACGTCGAGAATGCCAAGTCCACATGACGCCCTCTCATAGCAAACTTATAGAAGCCTTCTCCAAAGCTCAAAACAGAGCTCTTAGCAGCCAACTGCAAAAACCAAAACAGCAAAACAAACCTATCATGATCCATTAATCAAAAGTTTTCACATCCACCAATTCCTTTACAAATGTTACATCCTAAAACCAACAACAAACAAGCAGATCATCACTGTCAGCAATACAGAAACAATTATTAAAATGGAATTATTAGCGGAAAGAAAAAACACCCAGAAACAGGCTCGCATAAGCCTGTCTATACTCGATCTTTCTCCAGATTTTCATATAAAAAAAAAAAGGATGCAATAAAAAAATTTATTTGTATTTTATTATGCTATTATTCTCTTGTCCAATCAAATAAAATTTCAAATTTAACTTATCGGTGTGCATACCATTTGTTATACATTGCACATTTTAGTCCCGAATCCTTTTTTTTTTAACAAAAGTAAAAAATAAAAAGTTTTAAAAAAAGCAGAATTAAATAAGAAACTTGATCAAATGAGCCGATCAAACGATGCCGTTTCAAAGGTCAGAAGCTGGAAAAACAAAAATTAATTAGAACAAACTCACCATGTTGCTTCAAATCAAGAATCACCAACAGAGAGAAACCAATAAACGAAATCGTAGCTGCATTTCTCCTCAACCAATCAAGAACCAATTTATATATTAATTACCGGTCTGTAAACAGAGAGAGAGAGAGTACCTAAGGATAGAAACGGAAAGCGAAGTGACAGAGAGCGAAAAGGAGAGGAAGGCAGAAACGTGGAAATCGAGTGGAGGAAGCGAATTGAAGACTGAAGAAGAAAGGTGATTAGTTCGTTTTTTGACAGCTGAGTTCCGGTGGTGGTGATGGCGGCGGTCGAGGCTAAAATGCGCGAAGTGTGCGTACGTAACGGTCACTCATTGGAACTTATCTCATCATTTTGTTTTTTTTTTTTTAATTGGAAGTAAATTACCAAGGAGATCTGAGAGCGACGATCTCGAATCGAAACCAACTCTTTTCTCCTTTTTTTTTTCTTTTGTTTTTTTGGGTTTATGCGTGTGAACGTGTGCGTGTGCGTGTGCGTGTGCGTGAAGAACGAAGAATAGATATGGTGTCCTGAAGAATGTGAGCTAACGTGTGCTGCGAGTGTGAGAGTTCGTTCTGGACTCTGTCCTTACTGGAGAGAGACGGAGACGGAGACGGAGACGGAAACGTTAACACCTGTAAAATGTTGGTGGTTGATGTGACTTAGATCTATTGTGGTTGGTGTGGTTGTCCAGTTTATACCTGCCATGGGGAATCTGCATTTTTTAACCGCCCATTAGGGAGAATACTAAATCGTAAACTAATAAATCCAACATCTTAAAAATGAATGTTATAAAAGTTATAAAATATGGTAAATTAGTATATTTTTAAAATTTAATTATTATATTTTTAAATTTAATTAATTAAATATTTTATAATTATTAATTTAATTATTATTTTATAATTATTAAATTATTTATTATTTATTATTATAATACTAATTATTTATTATTATTAAAATTTATATTTAATATTATTATATTAATAAATTATTAAATTATAATTAATATAAATTATTTTTTTCTTATTTTTAAAAATAATAAATGATAAATAAAATTTAGAATGATGAATAAATTATTGTTAAATTAATTAAAAATTATATTATTTTATCATTTAAAATATAAAAAATTGATTATTATAATTTATTGTATTAAAATAATTTATGTATTAAGAAAAAAATCATTCTTAACAATATTTATACATAATATTTTTAAATTAATTTATTTTTATTATAATATTATATTCTTTTATTCATATTTAATAAAGATAATAAAATGAATTATGGATATAAAAATTACCTACTCTTTGATAACTAATTATATATTTTTATTAAATGTAAAATCACGTATATTTCGTTAGAATTGATAATATTCCCCATTTGGGAATACACATTCAGGTATTTAGATGTGACCACACGAACACATCTTTGCCTGAAAGTGGAAAAAACTTTGTGCGTTCAAGGATTTAGGATCTGTAATGTAGCCAAGCCAATTGGATTCAAATCCCAGATTGATATCCTCACATCATTCGGGTGAATGAAGGCCCAGCATCGATGTACCAAATATGACCGAAGCAGATAACAATGGAAGTTTAATGGATAGGAATATTGACATTAAATATCAACAATCAACCTTAAGTCACGTAAGTGAATGAAACCCTTCATTCACGCCCTTTTATCATAAACCCTGAAAAAAGGGATACAACAGTTCAACAAAAATCCCATCCCCAGAGAGATAGCCGGACAAATGTATTGAACAAAATTCCAAACTTACTGATCACCATATTCAGCTCGGAAAAAACGAGTTGTCACATTCAGATTTCTGCTATACAACATTATCATCGGAATCACATTGCAGCCTGAGTGTGCAAAAATAGGATGTGTGTGATTAATTCCTGCCAAGATTTTTGCACAGGTCACTAGCTCCAGATGACAAGAATAGGGGATGAGGATGGCTCAAGAATCATATATAGTATCAAAATTTAAGTATAAATTATACCGGTCAACTTCACAGTTGGTAGGTGAATACCATTATGTTTACCTATCCAGCATTACCCATTGATGAGCTCATTATTTGGATCTGTCATCAAGTATGAGCAAATCAAAAACACCAAAAAGTAGAAGGTATATGGCGAGAAAGAAAGTTCACACATCTATCTTGGGGAATTGTTGAAGGAAGTGAGAAAGAATTGATGGGAGTAACATGACTTGTAGTATGTACTCCATTGAAGAAAATAACATCTCAAGAAAATTCTAAATCAAAAAAATGTAAAAATTTTGCAGTTGCCGAAATCATAGACCTAAGTACAGCACCTGGCTTGAACATGTTTCATATTTGTCACCAAGAAAACCAAATCCAGGGCTTAACCCGATTATTACTATTCAGTTTGCAGGCTGAGAAGGATCAATTTTATCCCACTACGTCCTTAGCCATGCTGGGCAGGGACTTTTGTACTTCTAGAGAAACAGTAGTCTAGTTCAGTACATGCTCAACATAATGGGATGTAATCACCCAACGGCTTTAACATACACTCCGTCATTTTAAAACAATTTAGGTTGGCAAATTTGTTTTGATTGAACCAATGGGTACCAAAATGGAAAAGCATATGTACCTCCTCATCACACCCATTAACTCTAATACAGCTGAGTGCCGCGTCTCATTGCTTCTAGCTCTGCCCATATGCCAGGCAACAAGGCAGACTCTGCATGCAACTTTTCACACTGCAACACATAAACATTCATCAAGTGGAAAATGAAAAACAGGAAATAACTTGTGGGTAATTTTAGCTGACCCTAGAGTGCATGTGGAGACTAACCTGTGCAGTCATTTTTACCAATTCTTCTGCAAGAGAGTCACATATAGATTCCATGGATTCCTGAAGCACATAATATACACAAACAATGGAATCACAACTGTTCATGGATAACTTATAATGAAAAATATTTTGTAAGATAAGAAAACCAAAATTACTCATATGTAAAAGAGCTGCCCATGGTCAAGTCAACAGTGCACAACACATCAAACAGCATCAAGATATATGGTGGTAATATTTTAACCTTAATAGATTTAAAGGGTAAGACATACCAAGCCACAGTAGTGCTAAAATCTTTGCAAAAAAAATTAATTTCCCAAAAAAAAAAAAAAAACTGGATTTCTTATCCACTATAAATGCATTTGGAAAATCACATGTCACCAGGTAAGTTCAAAGACAAGAGTCTGCTGAAAATTCCTTTTGCACTAAATTAAAGGCACGTCAGGTACATATGGGAATTCAAATTAAGGGCATTATGTAAAAGAATAGCTCATTCTCAATGTCTCCATGTGGTTAAAAGAGAAAAAACAAACATTTTTTTTCACTCCTCACTTCTAGAACATTCTGGAAGTTAACCTCAACTATTTACTAGACATGTCTTTAATTTACTCATTTTATTTGTTCTGAAAGATTGAAAAAATTAAATGTTTCAAATATTTATCAGCAATTGGAAATAGACAAAGGTCACAGGAAACAAACAGAGTCTCTTTTTGGAATATAAAGAGTGGCTGTAAACATCCTGCATCGCAAAATTATGGTATAGAGGATAAATCACATGCTAACTTAACTAATGTCTTTGGATCTTGCTTCTAGTTTACATGACTAAAGCCAAACACATCAAGAACTGCTCAATCTCCATTTATTGGACAAAAGAAAAAGGCACATGCTGATTAGTCCATTGCTTAAGAAAGGAAGAAACAGAATGGAAGGAAATGAAAAGCATACCTTTCTTTCAAGAGTTGCAACCCTTTGATGGTATTCCTCTCTCAAAGACTCAACTTCAGCATCAGGAGATTTTCTCTGCTGCACGACATTCAACCATGAATGGTTTACTAAAGAGGAAAAAAAAATGAGACGATGACAATAAAATGTTTACTGTTATAAATGCAAAATTAAGCTTCTTATTAGCAGAAAAGGAGCCAGGAAACAATGGCACATGGAAGGCAGGTGAGTCACCGGTTGTACAAATTTTGACAAACTAAAAAAGTTTCTACAAGAAAGATGAGAAGGAAAAAATAAATTGGAAGGAGTAGTAAGAGAGCAAAGAAAACCTTTGCTGCTAACTAACACATATTTTCCTATTGATTATCCATGTTTAGAGTTCGACCTTCACCTATATAGTATATTTTACAACTACAACTCTTTACTAATGATTTTATCTAATAGAAATGAATAATACAAATACAGATTCTTTTATGCATCGCATCAAGGGGCTCATATATCATATATATAAGCAAGTCAGTGACATGTTGCACAGGGCACAAAGTAACCAGAGGAGAAAAGAAAATTCCTCAGACCTTCAAATCCTCAATCACAGCTTTCAGGTGCTCATTTTCGTTCATCATTTTTGCAATCTCATCTGCTTTTGCCTGGAATTTTTTTTTAAATAAAAAAAATAAAAGAAAAGCTAACTTTGAACCAGTTCAGGATCTACCAATGAAATGTCAATAACCAGACATAAAATATCTCTGTATGCTTCCTAGGGGAAAGCGAAAATTGAAAAATGATAGGATTCCAAAACACCCTCAATTCAAGATCATCAGAAGATCGAGTTGTAAATCACTGTGGAATCTCAAAACATAAGCAGTTTTATTGTCTCAAGGATGGATTTCACTGCTGTACAATGTCAAATTCTAGCATTATTTTGTTGTATTCTAACTCCACAAACAACAACAAAACCTTAATCCCAAATTTAATTGGGGTTGGCTACATAAACAAATTCCATTTCCATAAACAATGTATTCAGATTTGTTATCAAATTGAACAACTCAGCATCAACAAAATTTAGCTTTTCCAAAAAGAAGAATATAGCATATGCTGCCATATTTTGGTGATGGTGGTAACAAAAATCTTCTGCAGGAAGCAGGTGAGGAGGGTGCACTGCTGGATTGAAATCATTTTATTTCACTGAAATAAAGTAGGTTGTTCACTACTTGAAAAAACTAGATTTGGAGCACAAGAGGAAGAAATGTTAACGTAAAGTTAATTAAAAAACCTGAGCCTGCCTGGCGGCACCTTGCAATGCAGTTTCCATCATTTTCATCTCCAGCTTCAGCTTGTTTAACTCAAGCACACAGTCAATAGCATTAGAAGCACTAGATCCTGAATTTAAGTATTGCCCGTTAGCATCGGTCTCTCGGTCAAGGATTTGCTCACCATGTTCCACTGTCATAGTGCTCGCATCATTTTCATGAGAAACAAAGGAAGAAACCATCTCTAGAACCTCATCTGAAGGAGCTGCAACAGGAAAAGAAAAGTCGTGATCCATCTTATGCTCTTTGGCACTGACAGGCAATGAACCAGAAGGATCTGTCACAGCTTCAGCTTGGGTATCACTGGATGCCTCAGTGCAGGCATAGTTACTTGATGGCTCGACTTGGTCATTATTTGATACTTTAGTATGAACCGGAGAGCTTTCTTCCAGAATCTTCTTTGGTTGTGTTGTATGTTCCTCCTTGCTATCATGCCTGTCAACCTCACCAAGGGACTCATCATGCACAATAGCACCATCCTCAACCTGGGACTCATTATGCAGAATAGTACCATCCTCAACTTACGCACTTCATTAGCTACTGCATTTGGTTCCTCTGGCTCTATATTGTCAGTAGGCCCCACTTCTGATATTCTTTCTCCTGCACATTGTTGACCAATTCCAATGTTTTAACAACATGGACAACAGATTTGGGAGGTTCAACAAGTGCAGGTTTTGATTCAATTTCTGATTCATATTCCACAGGATCTGGAATCTTGGCCTCTTTTTTTCTCTGTACCACTGGATGCTCATCATCTTTGTCCTCCTTCACATCCTCACCTTTTTCTTCAACTCTCATCTTATCTTCGAACAAACTGCGTTCTGCACCAGAATTCTCCTGCTCTTTCTCCTCAACCTCATCCAACTTCTGCAGAGACCCGACTTTCCAAGAAGAATCCACCTTACGTTCCCCACTTTTCTGCCCTGTAAATGTCATAACACGTCATAATCATGAACCTAGCAGCCAAAATAGAACGCTTGTTCTCTCAATGCAGTAACAAACTCTCGAAAGCCACATCTTAAAACTCACACCAAAAAAGAGAAAAAAAAAAAAAAAAGAAGCAAGAAATCAGGTAGTTCACTAAAAACACCTCTAATCATTCTTGCACAAGCTAATTGTTTTGGCTGAATCTATTAACTACTTTCAACAGCATTCATCAATTGATCAGCATTATGCAATAATAAACAAAAACAAAGAATTTCCCAATTCAAACAACTGCACAATGCAGAAAAAAAAGATTTCCAGTGCACAGCTACTATAATATCCAAAAATCAAATAAAGAAAAAAAACAAAGAACGAAAAAAAAAGAACTGAAAAAAAAAAAAAAAAAGAAAAACGGGCTTACCATCGGTGGCAGTGGTGCTGGAATCAGACTCAGACTCTCTTCAAGGCCAAAAGCGCCGTCGAGATTCTTCTCAAGATTTTTGACGCTCTCGCTGATCTTATTGATCGCTCCGGCTATATCCTGTAAGCTTCCCAGCGAGACCTTCCCGCTCAACCACGCCATCTCCTACGTAAAAACCCCCCCAAAAAAAAGAAAAGACAACCAAATAACGCCACGGATCAAAGCATTTCAACCGCGGGAAATTACTCGAATCTTGGCGATTGGAGAGAGAAACTCGAGAATTGAATTCACATTTTCCTTTTTCTTTCTTTGCAGGTTGTATAGATTCAAATCATTGCTCTTTTGATCCGACTCCACTTAGTTTCTTTTGGATCACAGATCTCATAATCTGGTATCACGCAACGGAAAGCACATCTTTCGCGTGCTTTTCATTACATTGCCATTACCGTTATGTACTGAAATTCTACACTATCTGTTTATTTTAGAATAGTCAGTATATTTAACATATTTAAATTTAATTTTTGTAAAATGTTAATATAATTTATATAGAAGTTTATGTTACTAAAATTTTTATTCAAAACGCAAAAATTAAGTTCTTTTTGGTTGATAAAAAATGAGAACCCCAAACTCATCTAGACCGTTCCTTTGAACAAATAAAATTCAAAACACACCGCCAAGCTTGCGAGAGTCTGGCACCACTGTTTATAATTGAAAATTTGTGGAAATCGAGACCGTTAAGCTTCTGTTTGGTTGCCGAGAAAATTAGGAAAAAAATAATCGTTTAAGAAAAAAAGATTTTCATTTAGGAACCGGGAGTTCTGAATTTCAAGACTGGTTTATTTTCCTTCTTTTATTTTGTTTTTCGTTTCCTATACTTTCTCAGCAAACAAACAGACGGTTAGACGGACTGAGTGTTTCAAATCTGCTTTGCTTTTTTGTTCACTCACTTGTCCTTCTCTTTGTTTTTCGAATTCGCAGCGCGTTGACAGATCGAGAGATGAACATGGAGATTTCCCGCCAAAAAAAGGTCTGAGTGAGCGCAGATTCTATGGCACCTGTTTTCTCGCCAGAAGTGGTAGGATCGGTTGAAGGAACGACGAGTACGGTTACGGAGGGGTCAAATCCGGCTAGAGGGTTAGTTTTCACAGATATTGGCTTGGCACCGCATGTCGCCTCACCGGCGCCGGTTTTCTACTCGCCGTCGAAGCCGCATTCGCCTCCGCTTTCTCCACTTTCCCTTGTGTAATCTCTCCGGCTCTCTGTGTGATTTCTGTTTCATGTCTGCTTCGGAATCAGAAAATAGAATGAAATGCTGCGAAGAAATTACTGTGATTTTAAAATCTCATTTAATTTTCATTTTCAGCACTTTATGTGCAATTCAATTAAATGTCTCGGTGGACGGGAATGCTGAGTTTTGTTTTCTGCAATTTTCTGTTTGAAGACCTGAATTTTGAATTCTCCATGTTTGTTACCGAAGGAGATAGCAAAGAATTAGGTCCTCAAGTGGCTAGGAATATCCTGGAAAACAAGGCCTGAACGTCAGAGGCTTGTTTTCTATTTTGTTCTCTTTCAATCTTAGTTTGGAGAAATTTGATTGTTTCCATATAATTTCAAGATTATGTTCAATCCTAGGCAATGCATTTAAATCTTCAATAGCTCACTCTGTATATAAGTGGATCATAATCTGTAGACTTGTTTTCAACTGCTCCGATTAAAGCTGAGCATTTTACTTGATCGACCAGTAGTCTAGTGCCCTCGAATGAGGACATTAGATGGCATCATATTAATTTGTTCCCTGTTGTTATGCTTTATTCAATGGTCAAGGATATTGCAATTCAAAAGCTTCCTTGAGAGAACCAAAAAGTAGTAACAAAATCTGGCTGACAAAAATACTGAACTTCGCACTTTTTCTTGTCTGAAAGCAGGAAATCAGAATCTCCAAGATCACTGCTACAGGCCAGCAAGATAACTTGCAGTGATAATCCCAAGGACCACAAACTTTGCCAGTGCAAGCATTCAAGATGCTTGAATTTGTGAGTATGCAACTTGCTTGTATGCATTTGTAGCTTGTATAGATTATTGCGGTTATACCTCCTTCATCCTTCTTTGTAATCCCATCTTTCATAACCAAGTCCAAAAGCTATTGCTTTCTTATCAACTTATACTCCAAAGAGTTCACTTTATTGAATGATTGGGAATGACTGTGTATTGAATGCAGAATGGAATAAAGTGCATTTCTTAGATTCAACTATTTCAAAAGTCTTATCCCAAATTGACAGGTACTGCAGGTGTTTCAGTTTAGGTGTATACTGTGATGGATGCGGTTGTGTTAAGTGCCATAATAATGTTGAGAATGAGATCATCAGGGCTGAAGGCATTAAGAGAGTGCTAGGTCATAACCCACATGCTTTCAGGCCAAGGATATCTTATAGTCCAATTGCACAAGTTGATGGGGTATGTACTTGAAAAGACAATATTTCAAATCTAAAAGGACTATTTTCTTGGTTAATCGAATATGTTCCTTGTGTATCACTACTATATTAGATAATTAATGAAAATAATTACTCTTTTTTTGCATTCCTTTCTGGTTCCTGTTTGACCTTTGGCCTGTCCTAAGAAATGTCAATTGAATAAAGACAACATTTCAAGGATGCTGTGTTTGATTCTAAAAACTATATGATATAGACAAGTTGAAAATCTTCTCCTTTTCTTTTCAGTGCCTTGATCAAGTTGCTATGAGATTGTAAAACTGGTTCATGTTTTATGCCTTTTTAATGTTAACTGCATTTAGAATGCTTGCAAACAAGTTTAGGATGCAGTGAAGGATGTCCAATTGATGGGAAAGCATAATAGGGGCTGCCATTGCAAAAAAACTCACTGCATCAAGAAGTACTGTGAGTGCTTTCAAGCTAACATCCTCTGCTCTGAGAATTGCAAATGCATCAAATGCAATAATGTAGAAGGATGTGAACAAAGGATAGCTGTTTCTCTGGTGGAGTGTGATGACACCAATACCTGCATTCAGCAAAAGAATGCCACCAAATCCACTCTTGAACACCCCAATCTTAGCTTCCCACAAGAATCCAGAAAGAGAAACCTCCAGAAATTACATTCTCCAGAGATTAAGTGTCTGGAAATTCAGGAGCTCACACAAAATCAACAGGTATGTAATCCTTCAATGCTTAACATAAATATTTGGATCTATAATTGTTAGCTGTGTTGTCTATTGAAAAATTGAAGATATTGATTCAATATTGATGTATTGAAAATTCATTCTGTTAGTAATCATTAGCCATAGGCATTTCATCTTGTAGAACATTGTGCTTAATTCTTTCACAACTTGAGTAGGCTAGCCTTTCACATTCCTATTATTCTTCAAAGGATTATCTTGATTGTGTGGTGTAATTCCTTGCTCATCCTTTTCCATCTTCATTAAATTGTTTGCATCTTGAATTAGCAAAACTATGACCTACAGATGCATTCTACCATCTTTGCATCCCACATAGAGGGCTAATTTTTTTCCTATTCCTGTTTTTAATGTTTAGCAGGAAAAATCAACTAGGGCAGCTGGTTTTCTTCATGCCTTGAGCATTCATCCTACTTGTGGCCTTGGTAGTTCTACAGCATTGAAATCCCCAAAGTTCACCAACAGGTTGACATCATTGTAAGGATTCTTTGTTTTTCCAGGCTGTCAAATATATTGTGTGTTGTCCTTTGTCTGTATAAACTGATTTGTGTTACTGATCATGTCACAAGGTCAATACCAGCAGACACCATTTTTCCACTGGATACAAGACAGATTTGCGCACTATTGGTTGAAGTATCTGAAGCTACAAAAACTTTTGCTGGTATAGTGTGATAAGGAAAGGATATGATTACATTTTCAGGTTAATAAGCAAGAAAACAAACAACTATGAGCATCAGGTCGCTCCTCATTCTTTATCATATTCTGAAATCAACTATCCATTGTTTGTGAAATTTGCTGTTGGCTGTTTTATAGTTTGACATGAATTAGAAGACTGGCTTGTTTAACAGTTACAGCTGAAAAAACTGATGTTTTGATTATGCAAACCTCTGATTTCAGACTCTTCTGCTTTTTTAACATATCCAATTGAACCAAGTGCTGAGCCAAAACTGTAGAACATGACATTCTAATCTTGGTTGTGTTTAATATTTCCCATGTCTATAATTTATCTTTCACAAAGGTTCTAGTTTACTTGTTCCCTTTATGTACCATTCTTACATGCCCAAACAGGTATTTTAGGCTGTAGGTACTTCAGGAGTTTGCTTTTAATAGAATTTTGTATTTCAAGTGTAACCGTCTGCTGATGTTTCAGAGACAAATGGCACAGCAGAGATGCAGGGAGCAAGCAAAAGCAAGACGAGTGCTTCTGGCTCAGGCACAGGAAATTTTGAGAAAGAACAGAAATCGGTGTGTAGTGGCCATTTGGGAGGAAAACTTAATTGGATTAATTGTTACAGCTGGTTGCAGAAATAATGACACCGATGATGCTTATTTGCAGAAAGGAATGGTATTTTCACCTGGAAAAGGTGAATTAAGCTGTGATGAGAAACAGAAATCATTCATGGGAGCTGCCCCTACGTTCCAAAATCTGTATCACCACTACAATGAGAATTTCTACCCAGAGCAGGAAAGGCAGATTCTGACATGTTTTCGGGATTGTCTTGGAAAACTCATTACTTCCGGAACAATAAAAGGTAGATACTGCTTCTCCTGATCCATTCCTAGTTCATGTCTGTCACCCATTACAGAATATACATTTTACTTTTTAAAGCAATAGGAAGTCAAAAGTTTTCAATCAATGGAAATATGTCCATCAATGATTTGCAGTTTTTGAGAAATTGGTGAGAACTTGAAAACCATTTCTTCAAGCTCTTAGTGGACACAAAAACCATTGAGAAATTGGTGAGAACATCAAGAATGCACTTGCTCGGAGAATAATTATAATTAAAGAGCAAGGGAGGAATCAAAAAGACTATTACAATGAAAGAGTGCTGGCCTTTTTTATGAGGAATCCCTCTCAGACAAATCCCAGTTGCTGGCATGACCCCACTGCTGCGACACCCACCTGAAACATAGAATACAAGAGCGTCTGTATCTTTATATGGTTATCTGAATTTACAGCAGAAATCATTCTGTTATGACCTTTCTCCTCCTAAGCAGTCTGATTGCATTTCTTAGTGACAGTCCTTGAAATTAAAATTTGGGGATGGTCTTGTATATCTACCAAGGCATAGGATGCATTTCCAGGAATGTTGCCGTGTCATTTTGGTTGCAACTTTTGTGCTTACCCAACACTTTTCTAAACCAAGCTAGTTCTTCTCTCATTTAATTTGAACATACGAAATGATGGTAATTTTCCCCTCTGGTTTTGCACTGCTGAGATAAATTGCTTTGATCAGCCAGAATGATGTCAGAGAGTCTAGCACCCAAGACTGAAATCCGACCCAAACATGGAATTGTAATGCCATCCTGAAAGCTCAGCATGGAGATAATGCTGAAGCATCGCCTACGTCAAGTAAGGTTGGTGTTACCGTTGCCATTGGAAGTGGTATTTCTCTTGCACATAATCAAATTCTGACTAAACTTTACCGTATCCATTCTTACATTCATCTTGTTCAACATACAATCTTAATGAAATGAAGCCCAACATTCAGAAGACCTGCGCATGTTCTTTGGAAATGAATGGATTCTTTTTCCTTTTGTTGGGATTTAAAGTTTAGTCACATTCAATTGAATTCCTTTGTTTGACATCAAGATTTCCTTTGTCAATTTCCTTTGTTTGGCATCAAAATTTTTAAAGTACAATAATTTAATTGAATTATCACATTTTAAAAATAATGTTAAATGTGATAAAATTAGTAATTATTTTCCAAAAGATTTTGAGAATTTGATGAAATTCAATTTGATTTTTTTTCACTTTAAAATGTCTATAGAAAAAAAAAAAAAAGATCGATTCAATTCTTCTAATGTACTAAACAAGAGGTCAAATCATTATTCAATCACTAGATGAATTTAATCGAATTCTATTCTTATAATTGAATTAAATTCTACAAAAAAAATTTCTAATAAGGTGACTGATAGTAAAAGTTTGAACGTAGAATCCAAAAATACGCCATATGTTGCACGTTTGCGTCGATAACGATAATGAAAGAAATTGACCAACAAAAAAAATAATAATAATAATAAAATAAATTGTTTATAAAAAAGGAAAAAGATATGATATTCCATTTTTATCCGTTTATTTATTTATTTATTTCTCAACGGTCAACCATCGCGTCGGGTGTTTAATCGGTAGCTGTCTATCAAAATAATTTTTTTTCTTTTTTTTTTTTAAATAAAAAGAAAAGAAAACAAAGACAGTAAGAATGAGGTTGGAACTCGGAATACTGGTCAAAGACGGAAAAATCCCAAAACCGCGTCAACAACAAAACAACCGACCTTCCCCATTGGAATTAATCCTGGCCGTCGATCTCCACCCAACAGCCAAATCATAGCTGTCTATCTTATCCTACCATCTTTATAAATACCCCGCCCACAGCGTGTATTGTGCGTTGATTGTTTGCCTTTTGTTTGGTGAAATCTTCAGATCGCACCAGGTTTTAGCAGTCTTTTTTGTTGTTCTTTATTTATTTCTCTCTTATACAAATTAATTAGGAAAATTTCGTTTCTTTTCAGAGCTTCAAAATTTTGATTTTTTTTTCTTTTGTGTTTAATCTGATGCTTCTGTTTCGATAAATTTCTTTCGATTCTTATTTTTGATTGGTTTGGTTTGAACAATTGCAATTTATTTAATTGTGAGGGTGATCGGAGGATGATCTGAGTCAAGAATCTAATAAGTTGAGTTTATTTTAAGATCAAACGGAACATCAAGAAAAGATTCATGTGGTAGAGACAATTTTAGCGATCTCTTTTTATCTTTTTGCCTGTATGGCTTTTGTTTAGCAATCAACGATCTGTGTTATCTTTTAAGGTATTAGTATGTGTATTTACAAGAATTTTTTGTTAAAAAAAAGTCTTTTATGGTTTTTTTTAATTATTATTATTTCCTTGGATTGATCTTGTTAATTGTTTTCTTGTTTGTTTGTTTGTTTTACATAAAGTTCAGGCTTTCGGGGTTGCCTTCCTTTTTTTGAGGATTGGGTTATGTTCTGAATTCTAAATTAAAGCTACAATCTGAGACTTAATTTGTTTTTTTATTTTTGTTCTCTTTTTCAGGGTAGTACTTGCCTGTGTTTGTGATTTATATATATATATATATATATATATATTTATTTATTTATTTATTTATTTATGGAAAAAATTTTGTGAGGGAGTATTTCAAGCAATATCTATTGTTTGATTTTCTTTTTTCTCAATTATGTTTGCTGATTCTTTGCTTTGAGGTGAAGTTATTGACAAATTTGACATTTTGTATGTCCAGGGTTGATATAGTGTCTAATGGGATATATGGACCAAGATTTATTGGGGAGTAATCAAAGAAGTATCTTTCCTTTCCCACGCTTACAATGTCAACTATACCTATTATCATCTGGGGTTCTTAAGCAATTGTCTTATTGTTCTTATGTCGGCAGTAGGCTTGTCTTATGACTTTCCAGCACATGATATCTACTTTAACCTGACAGATGGTAGCTAAACACGAGAGGGAGAATGTCTGATTGGTTTGTTGTTTTTGTTAACTTCCCTTTGTCATGTTATTCGGATGTGATATTGATTAGAAGTTGCCGTTCTCTGAGGATCTAACAAGAATATGAGACTTGGCTAACCCACGTGGTGCTCTTTCTTTTGGCTGTGGGGGTGTGGAGACTGAGGATTGGCCCAATGTCAATTCAAGCCAAGACAAGCTATGGCTTGAAAATATTTAATCACAGGGTAAAATTGACTGGTCAAATGTGCTTCTAGTAAAGTTGTTGCAAGCTTAAGCAATAGTTCAATTTTGTTTACTCAACAATGGCTACTGGATCTACATTTTGCTTGGTGGTTCTTGCACTGTCTGAAAAATTTTGCTTCAGATTCTGTTTCTGCTCTGGATACTTGACAAGGACTATTTTCATGATGAAGCACTTTATTCTTTATCCAATTAGCATGCAGCTTGAACTTGTAAGGAAGGTAAAGAAAATTCTTTCAACCTTTAGATCTTGGCTTCTTCAACTGTCTGAGAACTGAGATTTGCCGGATCACTCTTTATAGCTGTATAATACTTTTTACTCCCTTTGCATCAATCGATGGGTTTGAATTATTTTGTCTTTTGGATAAAGAGCTGATGTCCTTCCTCTTTTATTGGTGTGCATCAACATTCAAAAGTTGGAATCTTTGTGTTCAACGTGCTGGATCTGTGATGATTCTCTTGACATGGTGCTCAAAAATCTGTTTCTGGGATTATGGCATAGTTTTATTGGATTATGGTGGCTTTCCTTTTGCTGTAAAATTTCTTTCTTGAATTGTTTTTTAATTAATATTTTCTTGATTTTTTTAAAGTTATTTTCTTCTTTGTTTGCTTGCTGGATAGGGTTTTTGAAACTGATGATTTCTTTGGTGTTGCTTTCCTGTTTTTGAGGAATTGATTACCTCCTGAATTCTAGACTAAAGCTACAATCTGAGACTTGATTGAATGTTTTTTCAGGGTATTCCTTTTTAGTGTGTGTGAGATATACTGAAAAAACTTTGCGAGGGATTTTTTAATGCAATATTCTTTTCTCAATTATGTTTGTGGCTTCCTTGCTTTGTGTCTGAAGTTACTGACAGTTTTAATTGTCAGTATCTTGAGGTTTGCTTTAGTGTCTAATTAAATAATATGGACCAAAATCAATTAGCAAGTAATCAAAGATGCATCTTTTGTCTGCAAAGTCTTACAATGTCAACTGTACTTCCTTTCATCTGGGATTCTTATACAATCATATCGTTCTTCTTATGTAGGCTTGTGTTAGTACTTCTCCAGCTAATGATATCTACTGTTCAGATGGTATATTTGTGTCATGCTCTTTGGATGTGGCATTGCTTAGAAGCTGCTGTTCTTTGAGGATCCAGCAACAATATGTGGCTTGGCTAGCCCATTGGCACTTTTTTCGCTTGGGGCTTGACAGTGTATGGACTGTTGATTGGACTGATGTTCATTCAAGCCAAAACAAACAATGATTTGTCAGTATTAATCGAAAATCAGGGGTTAAACTGGTAAAATGTTCTTTGGTAAAGGTTTTGCAAGCTAGCAAGATTTCGATTTTGTTATTTGACAATGGAGTGTCGTTCTCCATTTGCCCTATGTTTCTGCTGTGTCTGAAAATATTTGCTTCTGATTCTCTTTCTGCTGTGGAAACTTGACACATTGAAGTATTCTACACTTTATGTAGCTAGCATGCAGCTTGAAATTATTGGGAAGATTACGAAAATTCTCCTAACCATTAGATTTTGGCTCCTTCAACTGTTTGAGAACTGCAAGCAGCTGTATTGTATCGTATCTTCCCTTGTATCAATCATCTGGTTGAAATTATCTGGGGTCTTTTGGATAAGAGCTGATGGAAGAGATTTTTACTTCTTTACCAGTGTGCACCAAAATTCAAGAACTTGAATCTTTGTGTTGAATGTGATGGATTTGTGATGATTCTCTTGACATGGTGCTTGATTTTTGGTGATCACTTTTGAGATTGAAATCATAAGATTTGCTTTCTGTTTTTCAGCCTTGATTTTTCTTATGATTGGAAAATACATTGTGGCTATTGTTCATCTTTTGCATCCCAGATTCATGTAGTGCAATGTCTATCGTGAGAGATATGGTGAAACATCAAGGGTGCTTCATGCAATGCCTTTTGTTTGATCTTTCTTTATTACCTTGTTAGCTTCTCTGCTTTGAGGTTGAAGTTATTAAAGGACCAAGATTAATGAGTAAGTGATCAAAAAGTTTTCTTTTGTCTCTTGCTTCTTGCTATGTTAAGTGTACTTCCTTTCATTTATGGTTAAGCTATTCCTGTTTGTTTTATGTAGGCTTGCATCATCAATTTTTCAGCAGATGATATCTACCTAATACTGACAGATGTTTGAAAGACTCATTGGATAATTCCCATTTGTTTTGTTATTTATCCTTTGTCATCTTGTTTGGATTTAATATTTGCTTAGAAATAGTAGTCCTCTGAGCATTCAGCAGGAATATGTGATATGGCTGACAGATGTGGTGCCTTTTGGCTTGGAGTGGGTGCGGAAACTGAGGATTGAGCTAACGTTCATTCAAGCAAAGTAAAGCAGTGCTTTTAGCAGGATTTAAATGGATAATCAGGTTGAATTAGTAATGTGTCCTCTAGTCAAAGGATTTTCAAGCTTAAGCAAGATTCCAAATTTGGTTTATGACAACAGGTTTGCTGGATCTGCATCTTGCCTTTCTTGCACTGTGACAGTATTTGCATCAGATTCTCTTCATGCTGTGGACACCTGGAAAAATCTATCTACATATTGGAAACTTTATGCTATATCCAAGTGGCATGCAGCTTGAGATTATTGGATGATTATGAAAGTTCTCTTAATTCTATTGGCTTCTTCAACAGTTCAACTGTCTTAGATTTGAGATTTGTTGGATTCCCTTTATGAGGCAATTATATTTTGCAATCCCTTTTTATTAGGCAATGGGTCTGAATATTTTGGGTCTGTTGGATAAGAGCTGATGGAGGGGATTTTTCATTCCTTACTGGTGGGCATCAACATTCAAGCATTTGAATCTTGGTGTCCAATGTGATGGATTTTTGATGTTTCTCTTGATCTTTTGTGATCTGTTTTGGTATAAGGATTGGAATTAGAAGATTTACCTATCGATATTTGGCCTTGATTTTTCTTATAGAGGGAAAAGACATTGTGGCCATTGCTCATCATTTGCTTTTGGGATATGTCTAGCTTCTGCAAAAGTGAAAAACATGGCGTGGTATTCAAAATTTGATGATGCTTTTAGCTATGGTAATGACTAAGAGAACCACTGACCTTGTTTTTCTGTTGCTTTCATGTTTTTGATCAGCAAGTTATATTCTTGGTTAATTTAGAATCTGAGCCTTATTTGCTTTGTTTCCAGGTCATTTCCAGCATTTCTGAAATATACACATAAACATTGTGGAACTATTTTCATATACCTTCAGAGGCTGCTTAATTCAATGCCCAAAATATTGGACCTTTCTCTTCACTATTCATTTGTGGCTGATTTTCTTTTGAAGTTGAAGTTATTGACTGATTTTCAATTTAATGTGTTTCCAGCCTCCTGTAGTGCCCTCTGAAGTAATTATATGGATTAAGAGTAATCCGTGGGTAATTAAAGTAGTCTCCCTGGTATACTGACTCATGCTATTTCAAGCTCCTTTTCATTCAGAGGTGTTAAGCAATATATTGTCATTCTGATGTAGGCTTGCTTTATGCCATTCTGGTGCATGACACTGCTGAAAGCTGCCATATGTGGCAGAAGGCATTAGATAATTGTTATCTGGTTTGATATTTTCTCTCTGTCTTGTTTTGGACTTTGTTTTGCTAAGAAGTTGGCAGTTCATTTGGGGTCGATCACAGGAGGTGACTTATATTATTGATGTGTTTTATTGGTAGGGGGAGTGTCCTACTTTAGAGGGAAAACCTTCATAGGCATGGGTGGACAGAGTGGAAGACGGTTGAGCAATATTCTGCTGTCCTTTTGTATGCTTCTCTAATAACTTTCTTGATGCCTGTGTCCAATGCATGTTGACTGATGGTAGCTTTCTTGTTTGGGTGGTGGGCTGGGAGACCAAGGATCAGTCTAGTGTTTCATTCAAGCCAAGACAAGCACTGTTTGGTGGGATTCTAAATGGATATTCAAGTGCTAAATGTGCTGAACTGTTCCTCGGATGAAGCTTTTACATACTTAGGGCAAGCCTTCAGTTTCTGTTTATCACAATCGGTGTGCTGCAGTTGCATTTTTCCTCCTTGTACAGTGCACTGTGTTTTTGCTTCAGATTTTCTTATTGTTGTTGCGCTTGACAGAACCTATCGACATATTGAAGAGCTCTATTTTTTATGCAACTGAAGCAGCTAAAATTATAGGCATATAATGAAAGTTTCCTTCAACTTTTGGATGTTAGCTCATTAACGCTATCTGAGAACTAAGATTTGAATTTGTGTTCAATGTGGTGGATCTGTAATGCTTCTCTTGACATGAGGCTTGATCTTCATTGAGAACTTTTGGTGTCTACTCTCGGTCACTTTGCCTTGATTTTTCTCACGAAGTGCATACAAAATTGTGGCTGATTGTCCACCGTTTGCATCCATGGATTTTTTTAGGCTTCAAGTTTGTGGCCGCATAACCCAATCAAAGAAGCATGGTTTGTCATTTTAGTTTGTGTTGCCTCCATATGTTTAAGAAATGAGGTACTTTCTGGGGTAAAATGTGATCATGAGCCATAGTTGCATTTTTTTTCAGGGGTTGGAATAAAATGGGTAAGATTTCATCATCAAGTTGTATATGGACAGTATCTTCGGGGCTACTCAGAGCATTGGTTACCATTTGAACTTTCTTTTTGGTACATTAAATTTGTGGTTGCTTTTCCTTGAAGTTGGCATTAAGAACTGATTTTCAATTTTATTTACTTCAAGGTTCCCTGTACCGGATTAGACATATCGACTAAGAGCAATCCAGGAATGATTAAAGCAGTATCTCTTCTCTCAATTGTTGCTTTCTAAAGATGATTTTCATTTTGAGCTGTTAAGCAAGCACTGTCTTGTTGTTTCCATATAGCCTTGGTAGCCTTTTCAGCATGGTGGAACCCATTCGCTGTCTATTTGATCTTTTCCCATTAACTGCTGTTTTGGATTTTATGCTGCTTATCAGTTGCAGTCTTTGGAGGTCCAATCACAAAAGTCACTTGGATGATCATTGTGTAGGGTTTCCTCATAACTTTCCAAGCAAGTGAATAACTAGTGTATGCTGACTGATGGGGACTTTCTTTTTGGGGCGTGGGTGTGGGAGACTAATGATTGGTCAGTGTTCATTCAAGTGAAGATGAGCAACGATCGGTGGATACTGAATTGACAATCAAGGGTGAAATTAGCCAAATGTCCTTTTGGTAAAGTTTCTGCAGAGTTATAACAGGCTTTCAATTTTGGTTTTTGACAATGGGTGCACTGGACTTGCATTTTGTCTTGAATTTCTTATATATTGCAGAAAAGGATTTTGTTAGAAGCTCTTACTGTGATGCACCCTTGACAGGAACTATGCACATGCTGAAGCTTTCAATGCTTTTATGCAACTAGCAAGCAACTGAAATTTCACGGGATCTTGTGAAAATTCTCTAATGGCTAGATTTTGACGTCTTCAACTCTTTTTCTTGGATCTCTCTTTACATCTTTAGTGTAAGATTATACAGCTAATGCATAGATTAATGATTCAAATTATTTTAGATCCTTCTAGATGACTGCAAGTGATTTTCCTCTTTTCTTGGTATGTGTTAACAATGAAGCATTTTAATCTTTGCATTCAATGCAATGTCTGTGACAATTCTCTTGAGATGGTGCTGGATTTTCTGTGATAACCTTTGGTTTCAGGATTGGCTTTGAAATATTCTTGCTTATTTGGCCTTGATTTTTCTTGTGACCGACAGAGAATTGTGGGCATTGTTCTCTGCTTGCATCCAGGTTTTTTTTTTTTTTTTAAATCATTGTGTGTGCTCTCAGAGAACCCAAGTGGAAAAGCATGACCTGGTTTTTGAAATTATGATGTCATCAGGAATGACAACTATGACATTCTCTAACATTTTCTTTCTATTTCTCCCCATGTCTCTGATGTATAAGTTTTGTTCTGGGGCAAAAGTAGAATCTAATCTGTAGCATTTTTTTTATTTTCCATTCCAATGTTTCAGAAAAACATGTAAAAGTTCTTCATGAAGTCATATTTGGATTAAAATCGGTAGGGGGCACTTAATGCAATTCCTGCTATTTGTTCTTTATTTTTTCTCCATTATGCATGTGACTGCTTTGCTTTGAAGTTGAAGTTATCAACTTGTTTTCAATTTTTGTACTTCCAGGGTCCTCACAGTGTCTTATGAAATATGTGAACTAAGAGTATTCAGGGAGTAATCAAAGCAGTATCTCTTGTCTCTGGACTCCTGGCTATATGTTTAGCTGCTTTTCATTTAAGACTTAAACTGTCTTCTTGTTTCTATGTAGGCTTTCTTTATGACATTCCGGCATATGATTTTAATGTAAGCTGACATATCATGGCTGAAACCATTTTGTCATCTGGTTTGATCTTTTCCTTTGTCTTCTGTTTTGGATTTTACTTTGCTTAGAAGCCTGCAGTTTTTGGAGGGACCAATCACAATAGAGTTAGATATTGAATGAGTTGGGGTGTCTTTACTTACAAGTGTCTGCCTATTCTAGCCGATGAGTTTTCAGGGAGTAATCAAAGCTGTATCTCTTGTCTCTTGACTCTTGGCTATATGTTCAGCTACTTTTCATTTGAGACTTAAGCTTTCTCTTCTTGTTTCTATGTAGGCTTGCTTTATAACATTCCAGCGAATGATTTTAATGTAAGGTGACATATCATGATAGAAACCATTTTGTCATCTGGTTTGATTTTTTCCTTTGTTTTCTGTTTTGGATTTTATTTTGCTTAGACGCCTGCAGTTTTTCGAGGGACCAATCACAATAGATTTAGATAGCCGATGAGTTGGGGCATCTTTACTTATGAATGTCTGCTTATTCTAGCCGATGAGTATTCAGGGAGTAATCAAAGCAGTATCTCTTGTCTCTTGACCCTTGGCTATATGTTTTTTCATTTAAGACTTAAGCTTTGTCTTCTTGTTTCTATGTAGGCTTGCTTTATGCCATTCCAGCATATGATTTTAATGTAAGCTGACATATCATGGCAGAGACCATTTTGTCATCTGGTTTGATCTTTTCCTTTGCCTTCTATTTTGGATTTGATTTTGCTTAGAAGCCTGTAGTTTTTTGGGGGACCAATCACAATAGTGTTAGATGGCTGATGAGTTGGGGCGTCTTTACGTATGTGTGTCTGCTTATTCTAGCCTTTATGCCATGTTGAAGGTATGTAATTTGCCATATTTTATTTAATTTTTGCCTTTTCCTGTGTGTAGTTTTGTACCTCTTGTTTATGATGTAGTTGACTTTGGTTTCCACCTTATTGGATGAATCCATGGGAATTTTCTAATTAGATTAGCAATTTGGATATGTCATATGAAATTCATGTGTATGGTTTTATTTTTTTAATCTCATGGAACTAGAAAGGGTGTGACTTGCTTTTGCATTTGTGTTGTTTCACTTTGATCATAAATTGCTGAGCTTCATGGATCAACTTTTCTTGAGCCCTATGTCTTTTTTTTCTAAGACCCATGCGTGTCTGTTGTGCCAATAAATTGACTTTAGCTAGTTAAATTGGAAAATTTTGTGGAGGCTGATGGTTCATTTGTAATCAATGCATTTTGCATTAAGACACTGTCATATCATTAGATACCACAGAGAGTGCTTAAAATTTTTTTAGTTGTTGCGAGTTATGTAGCAATTTACTTATAAATAAATAATTTAGTTGTTTGAGCATTTGTTCAATGGAATTGAAAAATACAGAGATATTGAGCTGTCTGGGGGGCTTTTGTATAGGTGACTGATCATGTAGTCGTGATGAAGATAATTAGCCTTTTGGTGGAAACTGAAAAATATCTGTAGGTTTGTTTTAAGGCATTTGGTTCTGGTTGATTTTGTTCCTTTGGAATGTGGGCAGTTTTTCCCCCCCTTTTTTGCCAATTAGGATCTGTATATGCTGTTATTTGGCAGAATGTCAAAATCTTGGTGTGCTCACTGTTACAGTTATGCATCTGTAACGTGCCTATCATGTTTTGTTGTGTGTGTGTGTGTGTGTGTGTGTGTGTTCTTGGTAGATGTATTTTTTGTGTATGACTGACTGCTCTATGTGAACCTGTCCAATGTGTTGTGTGTTTGTGTGTGTAACTCCGCCTGTGTGGTGTGCTGCACACAATACACAGCCGGTCCCAAGCCCGGATAAAAGGAGGAGGGACACAAGTGCAGTGCAGTCCATTTTAAACTCGATTCCATGAAATACAGTTCTTTCTATCTCTCTTTAACTGTGACAAATATGGACGGTCTCTTCACACTCATCTTCAATTCTTTCAGGATATGGATGTTATTCTGTTTTCCTATGGGATTCATAATTTTGTTCCCATGGTTGATTTAATGCAACTTTTTGGGATATCGATTATTGGCATTGAATCTTGACACCCTCTGGAATTTTGGGTTGCCAAAATTGTAACTTCACGGTGAAGCAAGTGGGAACTGGGTTTGGAGAAAATGAGAAGCCATGAAAGCAGAAGGAAAACAAGAACAACCAATAAACAAAAAGAACAAATAAATCACCACCAATGTGAAAGTTATAGCAGTATAAGACATTTTTCTTTTTTTTATTATTTGTATCTTTTGTAGTCTACATTTAGAAATGGTATATAGCCTAATGACTAAGTTGAAAATTTTGAGCCTGTTGCAATATATACATAAGTTTTAAATTCAAATACAAATTTATCAATTTTAGTATATTTTTATATATATATATTAATTTTGAATTTATATATTATAAAATTTTTAAATATTTAATAAAAAATATTAAAATAATAAAATTTTAATTATTATTTAATAATAATTAATTAAATTAATTTATTTTATTTTTATAATTAGTAAATAACTTAAATAAAATTAAAATTAATTTAATAATTAATCATGAATATTTTTTTATTAATTTAATTTTTAAAATTTAAACTTATATTTAAAAGATTTAAATAAAATTAAATTTAAATTTAAATAATTTATTAAAAAATAAAATAAATTTTATTATTTATATATTAATTTTAACTAAATTTATAATAAAAAATTTAATTAATAATAATATTATATAATTAATTAAAAATATTAACTTAAATAATTATTCTAAGAAAAATTAATATTTAAAATTAAATAATTTTATTAAAATAAAAAATAATTATATAAATTAAATATACTTAATTTTATAATTTTAAAAAATAATTAAATATATTTTAAAATATTAATACTCTTCAGCTGAATATTTACTAAGAATATTTTAAAATTATACAAACGACTTCTTATTCTATATTTGAAGAATTACTAATTTTCTCTAAGTTTCAACAACATTAATATATATAATTTTTGCTTCATGCATAGGCCTTTGCTTGATCGTGGTTACGTTAAAAAAATATATATGTGCTTGAGAAGCCTCAGCAGACCAACAGAAGCTCAGCTTAACCATCGGCATAACTGCTACACGTATAATCTTCTCTTACTGTTATATAACTAAAACAACCATCTTCTCTTATAATTGGTCAGGCAAATTTCAGCACGAACTTGCACTGCAATCATTGTCTACAGCTAACAACACACGAATTACTTGGGGACGGTTTTCCAAACCTAAACTGTGCTAAACATAACCATACCTTTTCCTTGATACAATTTTTCAGTTGTTGCAAGCATGGCCATATGTGCCTAACAGATAGCTTAAGATGTCTTGACTATCAATTAATCATCATTTCCCAGGGTTGCTGTGATAACCACAAAGCAGAAACATTTGACATTAATCATGCTAGCAGAAAGTTTTGTAAGTCAACTTCCAGTTTGAGATGTATACAGGAAATCAAACAGAATATGCGAAGTTCATAAAACATGACCAGTAATAATAGGAATGAGCATATGGCGTGGGAAGATAAACATTAAACCTTAATCAATCATGCTAGGTAGTTCGGAATGCCATTGTAGGCTAAAAGTGATGGTTCCTGATGGAGGAGTTGGCTGTGAATCCATGAGGGCATCTAAGCTGAAGGGCCCTTTGGCATCTTCCCCCCTTTTGAAATTTTTAATTTTTATCCCTTTCAAGTAATGCCGCCAACACTTGATGCGATCAGAGGTGCAACAGTTGACATGCCTCTTCATGAGCTCATCAAAGAACCACTGAAATTTGAGGAAAAGATGGTGTTATGCCCAATATGAGAGCAATTGTAAGCCTAAAAGTCCAATACTCGTTATCGATACGGATTTAATATATCAATAAAACAAACAATTATAGCATACCATTAATTTACCACTCAAAACAGATGAAGTGTACATAATTAGGCCACAAGTCAATCATACCTTATAAAAATGGACCTCATCAAGAGGATTTACAAGCACAGACAAATTCTTTGGGTAACAGACCCAGAGAAAATAATCCAAAAAGGCTTGATAATTTGACACTGGTGACACAACCAACAGGAACACGTTCTCAACTTCACAGGGGAGAGAAGGTGAGTCTTCCCTTAATCCATGAAGATCAGGTAGATCCTACATAACCAGCAATGGATGTAGGGAAAACAAGAGTCATAACAAATTCTTTAACAAACAACATGAAAATTTACATTATTAATCTGATGTGGCTGGCAGACATACCTTGCTGCTAATGATAGACAAGCCCAATTTTGCAAGCTGATTGGTGGTTCTAAGAAATTTTTTTACCTTAAGGTACCAGAGTGTGTCAGAAGCATCGTGACAGACAAAATCAACAAACCACTTACATGGGGCATTTATTGAGTATGTTTGAGGAACTTTACAACTCCTGTAACTGAACTGGAGTAGATTTGGAGTATCAATTTCAACATCCTCCAATTGAGTGTTATACAAAAGGGTCAATGACTTGAGTTGTTTGCTTGAAATATTAACCTTTCCTAGGTAAGCACAGTGATGGACAACCAAATGCTCGAGCAGGGAAAACAATGAGATAAGGCTGTGAAACTCCTGGTCAGCAATCTTAACACATAACAAATGTAAAGATCTCAAATTTTTGCATTCTACCATATCGATCATGCACAGTTCGGTGCCTATACCAGTGTGTAGAATAAAAGTTTGAAGACTTGGAGCTACAATTTTGATGCTTTCAAGATCTTTTACAACCAAGCAGATATCCTTGAGTTTGATGAGTTTAGAAAGATCAAAGCATTTCAAACCCCAACAGTTAAGCAGAGACAAGTTCTCGAGCAAAGGGCATTCCTTAGTAAGCTTCTGGATCATCTCCTCATTTACATGGACATGGTCAAGCGACAAATTCTCAAGAAGCTGCAACTGTATGTTATACCTAGCAAAGGGGTGCATCCAACTACAACCACATATGTCCAAATTGCTAATGCATTTAGCAGAAAGAACTGTTTCAGGCACAGTGTAATTTCCATCTTCATCTGTTTTGACATGGAGAATGAACTCTCTGACCCCACATCCTATGGCCAATTCTATCCATCTGTCCACTGTAGAACACAATTCAGAACCAATGAGGCTAATGGAAAGCCTAAACTTCTTCAGACGAAAGTTTAACTTACTAAAACGCTGCAAGGAATCATCAACAAACTTTGTGAAGTTTCCTATGGATTCAGAAAATTGTTCCTGTTGTGTATGTGAAAAATGTTTGGGACATATAGAGGCCAAATCTTGTCCCACAAAGTACGATTGATCAAACTCCAAAATAGGGTGTGATTCCCACAAGCGGTACCATGTCTTGGACAATACACTAGTTTGAACTACCTCCCTTGATGAGAGGTGAGACATGATGTTATGGATTACAAATGGGGGTAACCCTGAGATCCTATCAATAGCTTTTGTCTCCTCATCCATTGGGTCAATACTTCCAATCTGTAAGTTGATGAAGTTAGACATGGAAATGGTGAAAAATGATGATTTAGTTGCAAGCATAGTAAGCTATTTTTCTCTGTTCTAACAAAAGAAAAAAATGGCAACAAGGTGCCCACTTTGAACCAGAAACAGAAACAAGCACAAAATTCTGTAACCCACAAGATAAAAAGTGATGATAAGTTACAAGCATGCTAAGCCATTTTGCCCTGTTTTGATAAAAGAAATGGCCAAAAAAGGTGTCCACTTTTGAACCAGAAACAGAAAAAAGAAAAATTCAACCTTTTCAAACAAACAAACCAAATAACACCTTCCCCTCCTCTAGTCACGTGAATTATTGAAACTAAACACTTTATTAATCCATTTCAAGAAAACCCTCTAGCTAACAATATTCATTAACAACTCAAAAATTTGCTCACACAAGAACACAGAGGCAGATGTATAGAAAAAGACTGTTCCTTTTCTGATCAGTTGATGATTTACTTACAACCCACCTAGCAAGTGATGACTTTGACTGAATGGAATGGACTTTGGTTGCTTAGTCGATTTGGCTCATGGGTTATCATATTGTAGCGATCTTAAGAATTTTACCTGGTTTTTGGGTGGCGATGAAGACGGCGGTGGTGACAGTGGTTGAGTGGAATTGGAGCAGAGGTGGTGGTGGTGATGGGTCGTCTCATGGTCTAGCAGCTTGTGCCATGACTATTTGACCCACCGAACAACTGTGGCCTTAGGTGAGTATGATTGGATGACAAATCGTTTTTGGTTGGTTAATGGTTTGGTTGGTGGTTTCTTCAATTATCAAAGACAATGACCTAAATAAAAAATATAACAAACACAAATCGTTATTATGTTGAAAAATGTAATTATCTTTCTAGCACAGAATAAATAAATAAATAATTAATTAATTTAAAAAAGAAAAAAATTCATTGTCCTTATTTGGTTCAATTTTTTCTTACCGGATTCGTCGCCACTAAAAAATATATATAAATAATTATTTTATATATTTTACAAAAGTTTATATTTTAAAATTTATTATTTTTTTATAATATTATATAATTTTATATAATTATTTAAATATCTATTTTACGTATAATTATATAATTAATTTTTTATAATATTTATTAATATTTTTTATTTTAATTATTACATATATTAAAATTAAATTAATTTTTTTAAAATATAAAATTTTAATTTTTGAATAAATATTTATAATATAAATTTTAATTAAATTATCAAGTTTTACGAAATTTATAAAAAAAAAATTTTAATTGAGGGAAAAAAAAATTAATGAGTTTTTTATTTATAAAAAAATAAATAATTAAATGAAAGTAAAGAATTATTTTAACAAAAGGCGTGGACCTTTAAATTGAAACTTGGAAGAGAAAAGAATTTACAAAAGCAATTTTAAAAGATTAGAGGATAAAAGTATCGAGTAGAATAATTTTGTAAAATAGAGGGACATTACAAAAAATTTTTTAAAAAATATAGGAGATCAATTGAAAAAACTTAAACAAAATATATATACAATTGAGGGGGCCCTTCCCCACTCTACATCAGTCCCTACCATATGAAAGAAATAATCAGCAAAAGTATTTTCATGAGTATAAATTTTGTTGATCCGAACGTGCAAAGTCAAATTTTGCGGGCAACTCATCTAATCCTATAATATCAAAATAATAATAATTAAATTTATAAATATATATTACTATAAATAGAATTAAAATCACAAAACTATTCTAATAAAAATAATTATATAGATATTAAACTTTTTAATTTTAGTATATCATTATAAATATATAACATAAAATTTCAAAATAAATTTATTAATTTTTTTATCAATAAAATTATATACAAATTATTTATAATTTATTTTAAAATAATAAAATTTAAATAATTTTTAATTTTTAATTTTAATATTAAAAAATTTAAATATTAATATAAATTTTAAATTTTTCATGACAAATATCTATAAAAAAAAACTTAAATTATAAAATTAATATGAAAAAAATTTATCAAATCACCAACCAAATGCACGTGAAATCACACTCCAAAGCCACTAAAAGTTGGGTATGTCTATAGTATGTAATAGCTTAAAGTCGCATCTAATCAATCAGCGAGGCCTGACTTTTTCCAAAACCCATTTTGTGAAACACAAGCCATTTGAGTGACATTCTTTACACAAGCACAAACGTGCAAATAGCCTCAAGTTCATGCCACGAAACTTGATAGAATTAACCTTCACTGTCGCCATCCTTCGGTGGAACAATATGAGAGGTTCCCAGATCATTGTCAGTGCTTCTCATGTCATTCCGAGCCGCAAAGAGTCAGAGGGGAATTATATTTTATAGGGATGACATTAGTGTATTTCAATTCGATCAGGTCTTGCCTCGTGAACTTGAGACCAGTGTGCCTTCTTTGCAACCTGATTGTCAACCACCTGTAACATTTGTGGTGGTTCAGAAAACCATCCTGAAGTTTGCTTTCACATCCTAGTTTGCAAAGAGCTGCATTAGAAACAATGTCTCTGCCAATAACCATCGTTGACTCGAAATCTGTTGAGAGGAGTTGGCATATGTTGCCTGGTAGCCTTGTTGACTCCCAGATCAAGATCTGCTACCCAACTGAATTTGACTTTCATCTGTGTAGCCATGTTGGAATCCGGGATGCAAGCGACGCAGAGTGTGGTCTTTCCAGAACTTGGAGGACCTAAAATCGCGCAGAGTGATTCTGCAGTATACACATACCAAGAATATGACAACATGAATGCATATTACACATCTAGAAGGCTAGGAAAGGGAGCTTAAACAATCAAAACTCAGATCGCACCTTGATGGTTTGGTTATTCCACTAACTTCCTTAAGCACGGTCACGCGTTTCTTCCAATTTGGAAGTATGTGAAGAGCATTAAAGAGACCGTTTTGGATAAAAGACCAAATGAATTTTAGGGTATCATAATCAAACTAACCAGAAGCATCATATGGCAATAATAGCTAATTTCATGAATTGTATTACAAGAATTTGCTTCTACAATGACATCGATGGTGAAGTTAATCAACGTAGGCAAAGCCCTGCTCCCTTCACGGGCTTCTGCTTCAATATTTAAATGTTCATATCGGACTTCAATTGTTGGAAGGTCGATTCCCACCCTAGAAATGAAAAGAAAACAACAAGAAAACTATTATAGAAGTATGAAGAGCAATGCATATGACCTTCCGAAGCCAAAACCAAACGTAAGCTTGTGTCCATCAATGAGGAGAAATTGTAAATCTGTTCTTTCCTACCCTGGCTAAAAACCCTGTCAGTGACTTCTCCGACGTACCAAAAAAATGCCTTTTTCTCTCTACTTCACAAAATTATTTACAAAAGAAATTTCAGTACTGTTTTAAAAACAGCAAGATGGGAATTTGTATAAATAAGAAGTTAGTTAAGGGGTTTGGTCATTTTCCCTCACTAGAGTTTTGGGAGTTTTGACCAGATTTTGGTTCGGAACTATTGCTTAATATAATGGCTGTAGAACCTTTGTTTTTTCTTTTTTATTTTTTTTTAGGGAATATACAGAAGACTTTCGCAGATGTGGAATTTGGGGTTGTGGGTGTATGTGGGCAAAAATCTCTACAACTATCACTGACAAAGGAAGAAGATGGGTCTAGACTGGAGATGGCCATGAAAAGCTTGTTTGCTTGTGATGGCTTGACCTCAATCAAGCCAATAGACAAAGAAGGAAACTAGTAAGACACCGTATAAAAATGAGGATATTGCCCATCTAATTTTATGCCATGTCTCAATCCATTCCTTTATCAAATACGTTGACTCCAATTAGTGGATCTAAATTTAACACAGTAATAGTTGATCAAACAGAACTTAAATAGATTTTATGACAACATAGAACGGTTTGCACTCATAGTTTCAGACTTCCATTCTTGGAAGGAACTCTTCAAGTACATGTTATGTTCATTTTTTTTGCCAAGCATGTTGTCTGATTCCTCAGTGATTTTATTTTCTTCTGACACCCAAATTTTTCGAGAGATAGGTAGATTTTTGCTCTCAATCTCTCGTCACCAAACCCCTTTAAGAGCTTGAAGTAGTCATCGGCCTAAAATCCCATTTATTATTTAGCACTTGTACAATTCCTAACACACCATTTTCATCCCAGAGTCAGAATATGGAAGAACGACAAGTCGATCTGTTTTTTTTTTTTTTTTTCCCTCTAGATGATTAAATAATTTCACTTACTTTCATATCTTGAGAAAATTAATTGGAAGTCTCTGATTTTAAGGTTTATCAATTTAATAATTTACTGAAAATTTTCAATAATTTTAGGGGCAATTTGTTGAAAAATACCTTAAAAATTGAGAATTATTGATTGCACTAAAAATCTTTAATTTTTAAAAAATTATAATAAATTGTTCTTTAAAACACACTTAGTAGTTAAAAATTTATATATCTATTTTAAAAGTATCAAATTTTAATTTTATAAAGAGAAATATAAAATTTACAAGAATGTAGACAATTATTTTCAATGTGCAACTTATGATTTAATTGACTTTTTAATGCACACAAAAAAATTAAAATTATAAAAAAATGTATTTCTATGCCAAACTATTTCTAATTTATGATCTTTAAGATAATTTGTCACGAATTTTGGCGCAAAATCATTGAAAATTTTTATGGGGGTTGAACCCACTACAAAAGCTGTAACCTCCAACATCTTTGAAGAAAATGATGATTTCATCTATTACAAGATTATAAAGTTTCACACAATAATCATTCTTTTTATATTCATGAAATTTATTATGATTTTTTTAACATAAAATTGAATTTCCAAACAATCTATGAATCTCACTTTCTGAGGGAGAGGCCAAGCAATTCAAAACTCAGACTTGGAGCCTTGAGCCTTAATTGCTTTCATTAACAGAACTTCAACTTCAGTAAAAGAGCTGCAATATGGCAAGTATATGGGCCAATTAATTCATCAAAGGTGAATGGGCCAATTGAATAAATGTTAAAATATATGGACTTATAAGGATGCTTTTGTGTGTGCACGAGAGAGTTGTGGGCTTGACTCGGACATTGGGTTTCAAGTTCAGGGTTTTTTGCTTTTTTTTTTTTTTTTATTGAGTGTTTTAGGTTCCAGGTTTATTGGATATCAGATAAATCTAGTCTTAGATTATTCATTTATTTGAATTTAGCTAAATTTAAGTTATAAGTGGTTGGCTTTTTCAGTTAATACACCAGTTTCAGATGAACAGATTATTTGTCAACTTTTGCTAATTCTGAATTAAACCTTCCAAAAACCTCACACACAAAACTCCTCCGTGCGTTGCACAATCCTTTCGGACGTCTCTTGAATTTATCTGGGGCCTTGCTTTTTGACCTTTCCACAGCTGTGTTCATGGAATAGAGCCCCGCTTTGAGCTTTGAGTTGCATTGCCTGAATTGGTTTCACTATCTGGGGTACCACATTCAGTTACTAATTGTCATGACTGCTCTTGGATTTCTTTGATTCTCTGTATGGTTTTCTTTTGAACATTTCTTGCTTCTGCCTACAAAGACAACAAGAATCTTCCTTTAGGAAGGATAAACAGCTCCATTGCAAAATAAGTTACCTTGTCTCACTCATTTTAAGAGGATGCTGAAGCTCATTTCTATATTCTCCAATATATTAGGATGGTCTTTCCCTCTTTTTTATTAGGTGAATATTTTACCATGGTCATATTCTACATTAGGTTTTCTATTTCGAAGTTACTTATGTGTCCCTGCGTATTTCTTTCATGACTATGCATAACACTTGTAGTTACTTCTTTCCTTGAAATTGAGAAGGCATTCTACTAGTAGAAGAGAGGTTAATTTCCTATTAAACTGAGGAAAACTTTTAGTTAAATACCGTCAAAAAACTTTTAGTTACATCCAAGGGCAGAGAAACAAGCCTAAAATTTTTGGTGTTTTGTCCCCATTTGCTTTCTCTTATTAGTGTTCATTCAGTGATCTTGCATCTTAGCTCTCTAAGGTGGAAATTCTCTTGAAAAGTCATTAATTCCTGAAGTCATCTTTGATGAAGGTAATTCAATATGTACTCAGCATCTTGAGGAATTACCGGTAATGTAGACGCTGAAATAAGTTTCTGGGGTTTGTTAAATCTGAATGCAAATGTAGATTGAGTCTAATCATGTGGGAATATTTTCCACATAAACTTGATGCGAGTGCAATGGTTTGACTTGAACTTAATTTTGTACTTTACTGGCCACGGCCTTCTTTTTTCATTTTTTTTTTCCTCTTCTTTGCTTATGAATTAAAACTAAGTTGATCTATAATACTATTCTTAGATGTTGTGACGCTTTGTTCACTTTGATGTGGGAGTTTCTCCCACATGGAAAACAAAACAGGAAAACTAGCAACATATAAACTCATAACTTAAGATTCTAATTTTTGAGTAAAAAAATGGTGTCAAAATGTTCAATAAATATTGCTTTGCTATTTTATCTCATGACTGTTGCAAGACCATGTATTCCGCATCCGGAAAATTACAACAAGCTTCTTGCTTCTTTGTTTGAAATGTCAGAGTTGCTTCTTCATTAAAAATTAGGAGACATGTGATGTAATGCATTGAGTCTATTGTGGTATTTGTAGACATCTATGCAATAAAACAAGGGGCTCTTTCCCTGATATTCCGTGTCTAAAATTTGTTGAATGTTTTTATGCGGGATTGGTTTAACGCTTCCAACTTGCAATCTACTGATTGGTTGATTAACAATTGCCACCTTCTCTGTGGGAAACCACAGATTGACATACTTTATTTGCATTTATCTGGCTACATTTTCTACGAGAATATTTCTTTTTCCTTAAGATATATCTAGTTAGGCACGCATGACGTGGATAAGATCATGGGATGACTGGTCGCCACAAGTATTTGCAAACGTGTTTTCTGCATTACTCCAACTTGCATTACTTCATTAAAGGTGGCAAGTACCTCTGGGGCCGGCATGCATCTGTTAGTTGTGGACTGGTAGTTATTTTAACTCGTTATTGTTGTAGAGACGAACTACTCCATGGATATACATGCAGTTTGGTGTTGAATGAATGCTTGCTTACGTTTAACTTGGAACAGACCTAATATAGGAAGTAGTATGGTTTAATTTGCAAACAATTCTACATGCTGTAGCCTTGTCAGTTTTAGTTGCTGACAAGTTGTGTTGCAGTGACAATGTGTTACTGTTTACTGGCTCAGTCATTTGAGTGCATTTTCCTTGCTACCATTCTTTCCATATCCTGATCCTGATGCTTACAATCATTCAGGTCGCATCTTTTGCTCTACTGTATCAAGCAGGAAAAAAGTGGGAGTGGGGGGTTTCTCGATTTGTTCAATTACGAAGAAGGGACAAGCAGGGAGAAAGAGTTGAGAGCTCATTTGAGACTTGCATGGCTTAAAATTTATCCCATAGGCATTCATGAATGACACGGATGGTTTCCGAGAAACCTACTCCATAAAATCTTGATGTCATTTATTGCATTTTGTTCATTATTCCATGACGTGATTTGATAGCTTTTCACCTTGGCTTCCAAAGCCACCATGTGCTCTACTATTCAACGTCTAACAGTCTCTCTCAAGACTTTGACAGATAGAAACTTGAAGCCATCCTTTCCAATGCAGGATCATGCAAATTCCTGTTGATCGCAGCTAAACCAATCTGACATGCCCTCCTCATTTGACATCAATTCCAATATGACAACTTTAATAGGACAGTCTCCGATGTTGGATGGGCCCACTTATGAGTACAACAATTCAATTACCGAGAGCGTGGCGTGTCGTGTTACAATTTATAATGTTAAATTGTAGATTGGAAATTTGAAATTAATTTGTATTTAATTCCTCAAACAGCTTTATTGGGGAGTTTTGGTTTATGGTGTTCTAAAAACTGCTCAAGCCTTCTTGGTGCCAGATAGTTTTGAAGATCTAACAATAGTTACACGATAGTTGCAGCTTAAGCTAAGTTGCTTGCATTACCAGTGATTGAGAAATCGAGCCAAAGATAATTGGCTACATACAACTCATGTAAACCCTCAACAAGCGTTGAGGAGTTCGCATTTATGTATTATGTTATAAAACGGTATAAGTCTTCTTAAGAATTAAAAGAGTTCATCTTTGTCCCATTACATGGGTCCCCATCACCATCAAAAGCTTGAAATGTGTACACGGTTTTTGTCTTTTTTTTTTCAATGGTCATCTGTCCTTATGCTTGTAATCATGTTTGTGTAGCTTTTAAACTTGTAGCATGTACTGTTTCGTGCACTCTGTAATGAGATAGGAATCTCCCTAATTGAACAACGAACATAGAAATGTTGAGTTTTTGTGTTTTGCAGTAAAGTTGAGCTGGAGATGGGACAAATTGCACGTTTGATCACTGGAGACATGTGAGAAGATGTCAACAAAAATGGGGGAATTCAGAAAAGCAATCAAAAGAAAATTTTGGGTTATTAATTGGGTTCATGTTGCATTCTCAAAATTTGAATATCCTTCTCTATTTGAATCCTCTAAAATAACTTGACATAATGATAAATTCAGTTATAAATTTGAATTATAGAATTATTTTATATAATATAAAATAAAATTTTGTACATTTAACTACACAATACCAAAAAAATTATGCACTAAAAATGCCTTTTTTTTTTCTCTATTTGAATTATGAAAGCAATAATTATTATTTTCGTTGTTGGTTGGTTAAGGTGGAACCATGTTCGATCTTCCAGCAAGGCATCAATGACACATTACTTCACTTTATAAACTTCCTCTTACAACCATTTTCATGAAAGTAGCTGTTTCCTTTTAATGGCTGGATCTCTCTTTTCTTCCTTTTAATTTGTGAACTTTTTCACTTTCCTTCGTACCATTCTAAGCTCCACATCATTTAATTTTACTACTTTCCCACCTTGAACATCCCAGATTATTTTACTACTCTTCTTTTAATTCCTCAAAATTGTTTGTATTTCACCAAGACTCATTCCACAACAAGGAGGACAAATCCAAGTGTAACAAAATACTTTAAAAAGATTTAATTGTAAAGAAAACGATTCTTTGTTCTTGCTTGTAAAATTCCTACCTGGTGCTTGGGCTTTTCATGAACAGTGTGTGTTGAGAGGGGAAAGAAATAGATGAAGTGAAAAAGAGAGATCCAACGGGGGGACTTCAATTCAATCAGTAACAATATTCTAATATGTTTGTTAGATGTCATGTGATTGCTTCACATTATCTACCATTCCCAACTAACAGCACAAGTTTGTAGATTGAAAATGAGCAAAGCACAAGCAAACTGATAAAAAAAATCATTCTTTAGCTTCAATTGTAGATCATCACAATCATAACTTATATGGCACCAAAACTTTAATTATGCTAAGCTGATGGCTAATAATGACAGCCATGAATATTTCCACCCCCCCCCCCTCCCATGTCTTCAAAGACTATTAATATGGGCATCAACAACAAGTAAGCATGTAAAATGGATTGGAGGGTCCGCAGGTCGTGCCTCGACACAACTTAAAATGAACAGTAGTGGTCGTGCCAGGGCCTAGCCTGAGCTCTAGAAATGTATGCCCAAACGCCTTCCACAAAGCTCCGGATGGTCTAGCCTGGCACGAGGTGATCGAGAGAGTTGACTTAAACGTAAAAAAGTGGATCGTGCGAATATACAGTAAAAGCCAATAAAATAAATAAATAAATAAATAATGTGATATGACTTATTATATATATATATTATATAATTATTTAAATAAAGGTTGAAAAAATAATTGTACGATATGACTTATTTTATATTTATTACAATAATTGGAGTAAAAGTCCACAAGGATAATAGATGATAGAAAAGGTAACGACAACAAGAGAAACATCAAAGATTAATTTTAATAACAAGGTAAAAACCAAAAAGAAGCTAAGGTGTGAGTGCTTAATTGTTCTAACAATATGTTGTCGAGCACGAAACATTCGTTTAATAAAAAAATAAAAATAAAAAGAAAAAGGAAAAATAAGGATGCCATTAGGGTTCAAAGCTCAGTTCAACCCTTTCCAATTTATCGCTAGTTACCACCTTTTTTTTATTCTTGCACTTGTTCAAAGAATTGAACTAAACTTAATTTATTTCATAATTATCTTGGTATAAAATATTTATTTTTCTTTTTTCAATATTTTCTTTGAGTATGTAATTGCTCGATTAAATAGGTCCATTCACTCAAAGTCAAAGTTTACCAACTGAGCTTTTATCATCCACACGCATTCAATTATGACAGTCATGATTGCATTATTGAAAGACTAAAATTATTAATGATCCTAATAATATAATACATGAATCTGATTGCATTTATTTAACTTTAATATTGCAAAATATGTGCATTTATATTTCAAAGTGAACATGGTGTTTGATATCTGACCTACCTCCGAGGTCATGGTTGACAAGTGGGCTGGTTCGATCCGCCCAAGTTATTAAGTTTCATGAAGTCCCCCATACACCAACCTCCGGTGAAACATAATTATAAGACGTCAGTTAGCAATAAATGTTTAGAATTAAATATAAACTCAATCGACAATTGATTAAAGTCTATAAAGATAAAATTAAAAATAAATTCCTTTAAAATTTGACAAAATCTGATACGGTTTTACCAGTGAAATTTATGACGAAACACCTAAGAACTTTGTTTAAGATCTTTTGCATGCTAATACTGCCAAAGTTGACCGATTCATGTTAGAGATGGGTAATTTTTGAACTCTTTTTTTCTTTTTTTCTTTTTTTCTTTTTTTGGAGTCTTGGAGGCAAATCATTAATTGCATTCACTTCTTCCAACCCTTTAAATGATAAGAAGACACAGAGAAATAAAATGATGATGGACAATAACAAAAGGAAATGTACACAAAGAGCCACACTTTTCACAGATTACAATGGAAGCCGGCATTGACTAATGACAACATGACTACATATACATTAAACTGTTGACCTTAGCTAACGCTAAGCTCATAAGTCGTCTGGTTCATGGTTCACCCAATCCAATGGAGAGCCAAATTCTCTACAAAAAACTTTTAAATAATATATGAGTTATACTCTTATAAAATGATAGTTAAACAAAATATAAATTAAAAGTTTCTAACATTTGTTTTTTCTAATTTATTTTATTATACTTTTTTTGTCTAACATGTTTTGATGTGTTGGCTACGCGTAAAAAAAATATGTTCGACAAATGTCATATTAAATACAAATCTACATTCTGTTAAAAAAAAAAAAAAACCTCATATTTTATAAATGATCATCAAGCAAAGGCAATTGCACTATGAACTATAATTTATTTGAATCAAAGATAGTTTACAAAAACAAACAATTTGATTACTCCTACGATCAAAAGGAAAGGTCGAGTTTATTACAACCATAAGATCCCGAACAGTCCCCTAGCTAGAGCCACACAAAGAAATTAAGCTCAAAGCCGGCAAATATAAACTGAAACAGACGTCTCCAAGGAGACACTTGATTACCGAAACACTCAAACATTAAGCGTAGATGTCTCGAGTTTTATACTAAGAAAAATATATAAAATTTATAAAAATGAAGAGAATTAATTTTATTGCAACTTACGGCCCCATATTCATGAAACCCAAAAAAAAAAAAAAAAAAAAAAAAGGGGACATGGCGTTGGAGAATGTGGATTTCAACTGCTTTATAAGTTAGTTGGATCTTCACATTTTCAACTTAATAGAATCTAACGTTCAACTCCTACCAGCCTCTTTTTCCCTCTCTCTCGTTCTCTCTCTCTCTCTCTAACGTAAACCTTTTTAGAGTTCATTTTGTTTTATATCCTTAAAATCCGCAAGGCCCCACCTCTATCTCTCTCTCTCTAAGGTCTAAACTACCATTGTTGGCATTGCACCTTAAAGCACCCCCATTTCATGATCTCCTATCAACCAAAGGGAGATCAGCAACCTCCAGAGGTTTACAGTGCTATCCATGGGAGTGGACATGTCTAATAATCCAACATCAACCTCTCTTACCAAGGACTTCTTTGCCTCTCCTGCTCTCTCTCTTAGTCTAGTAATTTCCCTCTAACCCTACTATAGTTTTTTTTCACTCAGTTTAATTTCTCATTCATTTACATGCAGAAAGCCATTCATTAACATTTATTTATGTAGTTATTATTCATAACCTGGGTTTTCTTTACTTGCTTTGGTTCTTTTGGATGTTATATATTTAAAACCCACCAATATTTTTGAATTTTTTCTATTCAGTTTATGTTCTCATAATTTGTTCTTCTTTTTATGGTGTTTCTATTCAATTTTCCATTAATTTTTTTTTTACTCTCCCTCTCTCTCTTGTTTCTTTTCCTCATTGTTTTGTATTTTCTTTTGTTGTTTAAGGCCGGAATATTCAGAACCGCAAATGTGGCGGTCGGAGAGGCTGCAAGTGGGGAGGCGGAGGAAGGAGGAGGAGGAAGAGAAGAAACAGTGGAGATTAGTAGCGAGAACTCGGGGCTCATGAGATCAAGATCAGACGATGATTTTGAAGGCGAAGGAGAGCATGACGACGAAGACGACGACGGTGGTGGCGGTGACAAGAATAAAAAGAAGAAAAGAAAGAAATATCATAGACATACAGCTGAGCAAATCAGAGAAATGGAAACGTATGTATATGCAAATTTCTCGTTGTCTTTGTAAACCAACATAAAAAAAAAAAAAAAAAAAAGATTTATGTAATCTATCTTAATTAAATTTAAGATTAAGACTTAATCAAGTTGTATGTGCATATGCCACGTGCATGGACACATAGCTACACATAAGCATGCATTTACATGTCTTGTATATAAATGCATGTAGTATAAATGTACATATAGAGCATAGACATGGTTGCTAGTTGGTCTTCTAGTTATTTCAGCTTTTACTTTTACAAAGAAAATGATTTCATTGAACTCGCTAAATTGCATTCCCAATTTCTTGTTTGCAGCATGCAAATAGTTGAAATATTTTAGTATTGCATATGTTAAAGTGAAAAAAAAAAAAATGAAGTTTAACAAAGGTGAAGGCCACATGTTTAATGCATAACAGAGCCGAATAATGAGAAGAAATTCATTTAGCCAACCCCATTAAATTTAAATTTCAGATTAAGGTTTTGTTGTTGCTGATGTTGTTGTTTTAGCAACATGCTAAAGATGTCTCGGAATTTACTGGTGAAGTTTGCTTTCTGCATTCTTTCTCCTGTCAAATGAACATAAAGCATTATTTATCTGGTTTTTCTGTATTAATTAAATCTATTATCCCTGGATATAAAATGGATGTTAAATTTTATGTGCTTGAAGGCTATTCAAGGAGTCCCCTCATCCAGACGAGAAGCAAAGGCAACAACTAAGCAAGCAACTAGGCCTTGCTCCTAGGCAAGTCAAGTTTTGGTTCCAAAATAGACGTACTCAAATCAAGGTACAGATACCATGATCCTCCATTAATTTTGCTGCCTTTCAGTGTTTCTTGGTATATTTCTAGCATTTGAAGATGAAGTTCATGGCTATGTATTGCAGGCTATACAGGAGCGGCACGAAAACTCTTTATTGAAGGGAGAAATTGATAAACTCAAGGAGGAAAATAAGGCCTTGAGGGAGACCATTAGCAGATCTTGCTGCCCCAATTGTGGGGTTGCTACAACTAGCAGAAACTCTTCCTTGACAACTGGGGAACACCAATTACGCATCGAAAATTCCAAGCTCAAAGCAGAGGTGATTAGAATGAAAATTATGAAAATTGGAATATTTCCTTAATGTAGATCATGTACTTATTGGTATAATCTGCTATGATCATGATACTCAGGTAGAACGACTTCGAGCCGCGTTAGAAAAGCATCCTCCAGGGGCAACAACCTCATGCTCAGCTGGAAACGAAGAGGAGAACAGAAGTTCATTAGACTTTTACACTGGTATTTTTGGACTTGAGAAATCAAGGATTACGGAGATTGTCGATCAAGCACTGGAAGAGCTCAAGAAAATGGCCACCGCTGGGGAACCACTTTGGATTAGAAGTGTGGAGACCGGTCGGGAAATTCTTAATTATGATGAATACATTAAAGTGTTCGGTGTTGAAAATTCAAGCAATGAAAGGCCTAAGAGATCTATTGAAGTCTCGAGAGAAACTGGAGTTGTTTTCGTGGACCTACCCCGGCTAGTTCAAAGTTTCATGGATGTGGTGAGCCTTCAAATTTTCTTTTATGCGGTCTAGTGATATTGAGCTAATATTACCAACAATAATACAATCCGGATCGGCTTCTTGCAGAATCAATGGAAGGAAATGTTTCCATGTTTGATCTCAAAGGCAGCCACGGTTTATGTTATCTGCAATGGTGAAGGCCCCAGTAGAAATGGTGCTGTCCAACTGGTAAGGAGTTATGCATGACCAATTGTCAGTTATCCTGCAATTACAAGTTCTGAGCCACAAATTAAATGGGAATCTTTTCGTTCATATAGGAAAGCCAGATCAAGCTCCAAAAGAACATAAATATCATGAAACTGCAACGGAAAAATTAATCAATATCGCTGTTTTGGGATATCTGTAAATTGCGTCTGAAGCTGCATTGCATCTTACTGTCTTGTTGTCCAGCCTATCCTTTGAAAGTGCATTTTACAGGAAAATTGCTAGTAAATGTGTTCCACATTGAAATAAGCGTTACTGGCCTGATAAAAATTCTCATGTCTAACACAAAAGTTGAAGCTATCAAGTAGTAGAACTTAAAACAATATGTTAATTTTGCTAAGATTGCATTTAACCGAAACTAGATTAATGACAAATAGTGATTTTGCCCCTCTTTTGCGGTGGTCGCAGATGTTTGCAGAGATGCAAATGATGACACCCCTGGTGCCAACCAGAGAAGTGTACTTTGTTCGCTGCTGCAAGCAACTTAGTGCAGAGCAATGGGCAATTGTTGATGTTTCCATCAACAAAGTTGAAGAAAACATTGATGCTTCGCTCATCAAGTGCAGAAAACGCCCATCTGGATGCATTATTGAGGACAAGTCTAATGGCCATTGCAAGGTATACCTAGATGCATTGTGTATGCATGTTTTCTGCACTTTGAAGCTATTTGCATTCAAACTTTACACTCTGCTAAAAAAGGCTGAAAGAAAATTAGTACAATAATGATTTGAAACATGTTTTGTGATTAATTGTGCTTAATATGCATGGAAAATAACTAAGGATGGGATCAAAATGCACAGAAGCTAAATCATTAAGAGACATCCATGTCCGATAAGTGACATAAGCTTGATTTCAGGTTACCTGGGTAGAGCATTTGGAATGCAGGAAAAGCACAGTTCATACAATGTACCGAACTGTCATTAACAGTGGCCTAGCCTTTGGTGCCAAGCATTGGATTGCAACATTGCAGCTCCAATGTGAACGGATTGTTTTCTTCATGGCAACCAATGTTCCAACTAAAGATTCAAGTGGTATGCCTATAATTAGTTTCCCCCAAAAAGTTTCGTAATTATGACTGGGAGACTGCAAATCATGAACATTCATGTGTCACAATTGCAGTAAATGGCCAGGACACATTGAATTTCTTGTTATCAAAGAGAATTGTTGGCTACTTATAACATAGCAATCTAATTTTTACCATTGTTCAATAAAATAGGAGTGGCAACACTAGCTGGAAGGAAAAGCATTCTGAAGATGGCACAAAGAATGACGTCGGGCTTTTGCCGTGCAATAGGGGCATCAAGCTACAACACATGGAATAAAGTGTCTAGCAAAACAGGAGAGGATATAAGGGTTTCCTCCAGGAAGAACTTGAATGACCCTGCTGAACCCCTTGGGGTGATCTTGTGTGCAGTTTCTTCAGTATGGTTACCGGTCTCTCCTCATATCCTATTTGATTTCCTTAGAGATGAAGCACGGAGAAATGAGGTATGATTATTTGCCTAAGCTATACCTGAATTCTCCTCATTATTGCTAAGGAAAAGACCATCTGACTCTATGTTCTGCATGGACTTGTAGTGGGATATTATGTCAAATGGTGGTCCTGTACAATCCATTGCCAATTTGGCCAAAGGACAAGATAGAGGCAATGCAGTTAATATTCAGGTGACTTGTTCCTCTATCACAAAGAAGTGAATTTGGAAATGTGACCTCTTTTAAGTATCTCCAATATTGAACAAAATTGTTTAAATGCAGACAATGAAATTAAAAGAGAATAGTATGTGGGTACTTCAAGATAGCTGCACCAATGCCTATGAATCCATGGTAGTCTATGCTCCCGTGGACATTACAGGAATGCAATCTGCCATCACAGGATGCGATTCAAGCAACATAGCAATTCTACCTTCAGGATTCTCAATTCTTCCGGATGGACTTGAATCAAGGCCTCTAGTGATCACTTCCAAGCAAGAGGAGAAAGGAACAGAAGGAGGGTCGTTGCTAACAACAGCAGTCCAAATCTTAACTAGTACCTCTCCTGCAGCCAAACTAACTGTGGAATCTGTGGACTCTGTTAACACGTTTCTGTCATGTACACTGCAAAATATTAAGTCAAGCCTACAATGTGAAGATAGTTAATTTCCTTAGCTTTACTAGTTGGTTAGACATTGGCAAAATTCATAAGTTTCCTGTACTAACTTTTTGTTTTAGGGGCTTTTTCAGACTTTAGATTTTATAGCAGGGGATGATAGTATGTGGGATTGCTTCCAAGACCACTCTTACTAAGACCCAAGAAAAAAAAAAAGAAAGTGTGGGTTTGCTTCATTTGTTTCTAGTTGGAAAGAGGGCTTGGTGCTTAAGACAGTCTCCAATTGGGAATTTGGAAGGAATGAAAGGGTGAATTATTTTTTAGTGATAACATAGATGTTTCAATTTGTATTTGATGGAACTTTTGACCATCCTAAATGGTTCAAGAAAGAGTAAAATGTCAAAAAAAAAAAAAACAAAGATGGTCATTCAAATTAGTGATTTGTTTGTATGAGTTATTTAATTACAGTTCTGTCCTGAAAACAATGATATAAAATGTGATAACTTATTATTCATTGAGCTAAGTAATGACAACAGTACCTTCCATTGATCGCCAGGATTAAAAGTCTGCTCTACCACTAGGGCACGCAAGAAGTGGTCCTATGATTATACAATTTGGCATTTCGAGATTGCCAAATGTTCATCCATTAGCAAAGGTTTTATATTGTGGGTTAGGAGAGATAATTGCAATTGCCATCAATGTCCATAATGATGGCTGCAGAGTATAGTTTATAACTGCAGGCTACACTTAAGTATGGTTTAAAAGAGGACTGAAATCTCCTGATTACTGTTTTAAGTATGACTCAATCTGAAGTAGTTCTCCTCTTGGAAGGAAGATAGTTTACATGCATTCCTTCTCTTTCCATTAAAAGGAAAAACAGAAAGTCAGTATTGCCTGGTGCACATATGCATACATAGACAGGTAATTGATGTATGCTGGGTCACAAAGATGGATAGCTTACATGCATTCCTTCTCTTTCCATGAACAAGAAAAACACATCATTACTGCCTGGTGCATATATGCACAAATATATAGAGAATTGAGGTACAAAGCATTCATATATGCTTTGCATTCTAATTTGATATTTTCCTCCTACCAGACAGCATTAGCCAAATATGTGATCAAGGCAATGCAGTAGCTATAGCAGATCACAATGCACAGGATTACTATCCTGTGATATTAAGTGGAACAAGCAGTGAAAATATTTTTCTTTCATCCACATATAATTGCACTTTGATTTTCAGGCAATAGGCTGGCCAATGAGCTGGCAGACTTTCCTATTAACCCCTAAGTTTCAACACATGCAATCTGCAGATGCAGATATGTAAGCCTAAGAATGACTGTACACCCAACACCAACTCAAGTTACAAATTTTGCCAGCAATGGAAAATTCTGAGTCTCATATGCTTCCATAAATCTATGCAATGTTGAACGTGTAAAGTTGATCTCCTTGACTTGATACTCAATTTTTATAGACCTGGCCTTGATCAGCACAGCAAATACAGACATTCAACCCAAAGCATTGACCTATCATTGGAATCCAAATAAAACCACCAAAAATCTCAATTAAAACACAAAATTAAGACTCCCAAAAAAAATTCATACTTTCCTAGGCACCTCCAGGCCTTGTAGGGTAAATTTCAGTCAATGCTGTTTAGATTTTTTCATCTTCTTTTCCTCTTTCTTCTTGCCTACAACTAACACGGCTATGAATCACTGTCCCAGGAATGCCTAAACCAAACAAAACTTAACAGAATATCAACCAAAATTAAACCCATAAAAGAATTACCATAAACAAAGTTGATTAATATGCCTAGCAAATAAAACCAAATCTTTACGTCAGAAAAAAAAAAAAAAAAAAAAAAACAACAACAACAACAGACCAACATACATTCCAACTTGCACTAACTGAGAAGCAATTTATCAATTCTGAGCCAATTAAAAACCAATGGATAAACCCATTCAAACTGCCACTCCGGCAGGATAACTTCATGTAATCTGGATCCCATTTCAAAGACCAAAGTTCACCTTTCATTATGCAATACTATAAACAATGTCCATAAATCATCTTAACAAAGGCTCCAGAATGTTATTAAACTACAATTACAAATGCAGAAATACTGAAGCACTAGGTATATAGCCTAGTGGTCACCAAGTATAAAACTTGAGGTGAGATGAGTTGGAATCTCAGTCCTCACTTATAGTTAAATCCCTTCCCTCAATCCAACCAGACCCAAAAAAGAAATGTAGAAATACACAATCACACCCAATATATCTATCTCGGTTCATTGTCACAACCCCATGACTTTCATTGTAACAATAATACCAAACTCCAAAACGTACCATTTCAAGCCTTTATGGAATTCCAAATTGCCTTCTAAATATCACAAAATTGAAAACACATGCATTCCAGAGTCTCTTACACAAAAAAACAGAAAAGGAAATCCAATGGTCCCCCAGAAACCAACTCACTCAAATATCAAACAACTAACCAGGTTAAGTTTCGGGGGGGGGGGGGGGGTGAAATGGTTTCAAGAGTTAATTAACACTGAAATTGAAACATCTTATATTAAAAGATACCATTCATAGCCAGTGAATTACATCATCATGGTCTTAAAAAGACCAAATTACATTCCATTAAAAATTAAGCACAACTAAGCATCACAACAGACCTCAGATTAAGCCTGCAGTTCCTGTTGAGACTCTAATGGAATCCCAAGATCCTGAGAAACCACCCCACCACCTTCACCCTCTTTCTTATCCTCCTTCTTCCTCCTTACAGTAATGGGCACAGCCAGGAAAGTTTTGCTCTTGCTGATGGGTCTGCATTTCTGAAGCTGGACAACGTCACCAACTTTGAACTGGTTGTCAGAGTCATGAGCTTGGTACTTCTTCTTCTTCCTGATCCTCCTCTTGTACTTTGGATGTGGGACCAGTCTGGTCACCTCCACAGCCACCGTCTTGTCATTGGTTGAACAAACCACTTTGCCTTGCATTGACTTCATGGCTCTAATTGGAGGAAGAAAAGATGGGAACTTTGGGTTCTGGAGAGAGAGAGGGGAATTGGGTTTTGAGAGGTGAGTGTGTGGAGTTGATCCATGGAGGAACGAAGTGGAGAGACTGAGGGACTTGAGTGATGATGTTAGAGAAAGTGTGAGTAGTGCCATTGGCTTTCTGATGGTGCGGGGCTTGGGGATAACAGAGAAAAAGTAAGGGTTTTGTTTTGTTGATTTGTACCTCGAGAGAATTGGGTAATGTCTCCAAGGGATAGGCTTAAAATTTTTCCCTCAATTTGGTAAAGTTTTATCCCAAATCACTGAAATATATGGTACTGCATTGGTATACGGTATTTTCTTTTTTTTTTTCTCTATTAATGCTACTTTTTAATTTTATTCCCACTTAAAGTTGACTTTGAAGGGCTCCAAATAGAACTAGTGATATGCTTTTTTTTAAAAAAAAATCAGTTTGAAAGCCTCTGGGATCAAAACTTGGACCTAAAGGAGGCTAAAAGAAATGTGAGGGGGCCTATGGGCCTTCTCACAAGCTTTTCTCAGCCTCATTCGAATAACCTGTTTACAACTTAACTAGGCTTAGTTTACATTTACCAAAAAAAATAAAAAAAAATTCGAGCAATCGTATTACCGAAAGCTAATATATTCGAAAAATCAATGAACTTGAAATCTCATATTATATGTATTTGAAATTTGATGAAATGAAAAACCAATATATCCAAAATAATATCCAGAAGGCAAATGGTACAAGACCTGAAATAAAATCATCCTGTCCGTCACCTTTATTTATTCGCAAGTGCTGATCTTCTTGAACTAATTTTCTTCCGAGGATCATATGGGCTTGTTGGAAGATGAAAACATGGATAGGCTTATCCATCCCCAATCCACATGGCAGTATATGAATGATTCTCCAAATCTCTCTCAAGAAAACCCATTTTGCCACGTGTCCTGTTGAGATCCATGCAAAAGATCAAAAACCCAACTCTTCCCTTCTACTGCCCTTGCCAACTGAAACAGAAATCTGTTAGGAGCCAAACCAGAGCGCATATGGCATCTCTAGCAACCCTTGCTGCTGTGCAACCTGCTGCCAACATCAAGGGCCTTGGTGGCAGCTCCCTCAATGGAACAAAACTCCATGTCAAGCCATCTGGCCAGAGCATGAGACTCAAGAACTTCAGGCACCAAATTTTACATTTGATACTTTTCCTTCTGACCTTATTCCATATAACTTTGGCCCATGATTTTTTTTTTTTTTTATCATTGCATGTTATATCTGTGTTTTGGATATAGGAGTGGTGCTGTGGTTGCAAAGTATGGTGATAAGAGTGTGTACTTTGATTTGGAAGATTTGGGCAACACCACTGGGCAGTGGGACTTGTATGGATCAGATGCACCTTCTCCATACAATCCCCTTCAGGTTTGTGACTATATATCTCATCTTATTGACTCCATTTAGCAAGTCAAAAAAATATGTTGCTTATCAAATTGATTTCTCATTCTAGGAGTACCTGTCTTCTTTTGGAGTTCAGATGGTTGTAAATGGCATAATTTGGCATGGTTGTTTTGTGACTGTTAAGAAGAGCTTAAGACAGATTCTTATTTGGTAACACATTATTCTGTAAGGTTAGACTGTTAAGACAGTAAAGGCCAATACAGTCCACATTGGGAAGGAAAAGAAACCAAGTGCCTAGAACTTGATGTCTTGTCATGAAGGCCATGCTATTGAAAAGTCTTCTGGCATCAATTATTCAGAGGCTGAAAGACAATTGGTTGGCCAGGGCTTTATTTTTTTTTCCTTTTTTTTTTTGTTTAGTTAAGATATGAGGTGTCAATGTATATTTAAAGTAGCCTTAATGGATGCAAGCAAATCATCCAGATACTAACCTAATGCATTGTCATTTGGTTCTCAATTCGACTGGTTGCAACATTGCTTGTATTGTTCTGTTCCAAGCCAGCCATTGGCTCAGTCACTAAAAATATCATCAGCAATTTTGTCAATTTTGTCATGTTTTTCAACATTCTCCACTTTAGTTGATTATAGGTATGTGGAATTAATGTAGTTGAATATAAAAAAAATAAAAAAATGTCTCAGTGCACGAGACTTTCCACACAGTGGGATCTGAAAAAGGGTCAGATGCACACGTTACTACTATCTTTTACACAAAAAAAGACTATTTAGCTATATAATAGAGTTGATTTACAATGCTTACTGATCTTTAGATCCTTATACATGACCATAGTGACTCACATTCTGCATGTCCATGGAACTGCAGAGCAAGTTCTTTGAGACATTTGCAGCTCCATTCACCAAGAGAGGATTGTTGCTTAAGTTCTTGATCTTGGGGGGTGGCTCAGCCCTAGCTTATTTCAGTGCTACGGCTCCCAATGACATTCTGCCAATTAAGAAGGGCCCGCAACTTCCACCAAAGCTTGGACCACGCGGCAAGATATAATTGAGCTGTCAATCATTGTCTTGTTTTAATTTTATGTATTCTCTTTTCAATTTGAAGTTTGTAAGTTTGCTTAAGCCTCCTTAGGCACCCTCTTTATTAATACAGAATATATTCAATCTAAAGTATTGTTTTGGAAATTGCATTGAATTTCTGATGCTTTCTACTTGAGTATGATTCTTGTTATTTTGTGCCTTCTGTTATCACTATAAAAAATTTCTCAAGTACATTGCAGAAAATTCTTGAGCTGTTTAGGAAAGACAAGAATAAAGGGACTAATGTCAACAAAAATTACGTTCCAGTGTTTATGAAACTACGCATCCATTTTGCTTACAAAGGAAAGAAATGAATGAGATGCTTCAAATCCGGTAGCTTTTACACTTACACTCATTCTTACATATTTACAAAATGGAGGACAGAATGAAGATAAGTATTTCACAACTCCACAGACCCCCATCCCCTTAGGGGCCTAAAAGTTTGCTTTTTTGAAGTCAGGATTTCTCATTTTTATGGATTTATGTGTTCAGATCTGTGTTTCTTCTTCTCTTTCTCCCCTAAGAATACTGTCAATGGCGTGCTGTCGGGCTTCTTGAACCTCCTAAGGTGGCAAGGTAGGAAGTTTTCTTGTTGGTCACTATATTACCAGGTTTCTTCAGAAAGTTTCCATCATCTTTGAGTATGTCATCTCCACCAAGATCCTTTTTGGTCTCACTATCATTTTGTTCCAAACTCCAACCCATAAAATCCAACAATGTCATCGGGTTCCTCTCCATGGTGTCTTCACCAGGTGATATCATTGGTGTCTCTTTTAAGGGATTCCTTTTTTGTCCTGCATATGATGGATTTCTTGTGACATAATCAGCATATAGTATGTCTTCGATTCGAGACATAACTGTGAATGCCAAGCTCTCCAAAATCCTTGAATAGCTTTCCAGAACAGCCTGCCCTACATCCTGTTAGGCCAATTAAGAAAGAACCTTTGTTTTAGCATCAGAAGCATGAGCAGAATAGCAGCCTAGTGTTTCTTATATTCGGTTTTGTAAACTTAAACATGGAAAAATGGATGTGGGACTTCCTTTACAGATTGAGTAATTGTTATATTTGGTTTTGTTCTGGTTAAGGTGATCATTCAGCCCCAACTGTGATCTCAAATTAAACATAAGTAGATAAATAAGTAAAGATCAAAGCCAATTGTTCTTACTCGGTTATACTGAATTTTACTAATGTCTAGTGCAGATTGAGGAATTCCAGGGAACCGATGTTTGAGGATAAGCAGGATTGTTTCTGCTCTCTCTTCAAAGAGCTCTCTTTTCTCCAAACTGACAGCAGAACCCCAGGCTGATTTACCATCTTTTTGGTTCATTTTTCTCTTCCAGATCACTATAGAAGCCTCAATTCTGTTCTTAAGGTCCAGGATTTTGTGCTCTGATGATAAGTCCATGGTGGAAAGAAATTGGTCTGGATCAAAGAAGTCAACTGTAATACTCTTATAAATTGAGTCTCCAAGGCTTTCTCTCCCATTCTGCCGAAGTACCAGAAGAAAATGTGGTCAGAAAATTGGCTAAAACCCTTGAAATCTTTCAGGCCAAAAATTTGCAGGAATTATTGAATTTCTTCTTTACCTTTGGAAGGGATTCAATGTAGTTCTCAGGAACCTCCATTTCTGATAAAACTTGAGCATTTATTGCCATAGCTGCTTTTAGAACTTGGTTGACACAATCTTTTTGGTATTGCAAGAATTTTCTTGTCATATCTGATAGACCATTTGAAGGAACTTTGGCAGTAGGGAGCCACCATTTATCATCTTTTCTTTTGCTTCCTTTTTCTGAATCTGGAGCATCTTTTGACAAGTATGAGAACTCGCTCTGGTCTTTGAAGTTGTCCAGGCAGTCCTGCATAAGTGCAGTAATGGATACATTAGCAATCAACACTAACAGATATTCATATCTATATATGCTCTAATTGACAAGAAGGAAAAGATGTCTCTGCTTACAATAAGCATTGCATCAAGCTTGCGCAACGCGGGGATGTTCATATGAAGATCAGTCCGTTGACATGTTGTCATGATCTATTACATCCAAAAAAAAAAAATAGAAAACACTAACTTTCAGCAAGAGACTGGAACAGAAACAGAAACTTATTCTGATAAAGTCTTAGAGGGGAGTTCACCTCCATATTGGATCCATCTGCGGTTTTCTGTTGGGAAGGAGCAAATTCAACAATGTAATCTGTTACTGACAAGAGCCAATCAACCTCTTTTCTCCACCTTGCTTTCCTCTCTGCCGACATAGGCTCTAACCGCAATATTTCACCAAATACAGAAGCTGCATGTGGAAGGTGAAGCTTAATGACAGAACTCATCGTTGAAGGGACTGAATATTATCAGAATCATCGTAGTTTCATCCTTGCGCATCATAGAATCATGGTATCAATGTACAGGAGGACATCAACATACCAGCAAGGTTTGTGATGGCATTTGACAATGCCAGAGCCGACGACACGCCTTTCCCTCCACCTGACATATCTTCCCCCAAAAGCAGTTTGGCGAACCTTTCCTTCATCTGTTCCATATCTGAACCAAACCAAACAAGAAAATGAAACATCCCTGTTAAGACAAAACAAAAATTTGCTAGATGCTAGACCACCTGCGCTTAATCATATGATAATGTGAATGAAATGCATGATCTGCAAGGTAGCTTTCTGTCAATGTAAACGTCAGTTTCGATGCACTACATTCATCTGCTAAAACATTGGCAATTTAGCATATAATAGATATGCTGTTTTTTTATATATCACCTATCAAATGTAAGATTCAACCACAAAATAGAATCAATGCTAAGTTTGATGCAACCATCTGGGAAAAAAAACATATTGAACCTTGAACACAGACTTGCCTGCATTTTTATTATCGTTGACCGGAGAAGCAGCTCCAACTTCATCTTTGCTTAATCTAGATCTAGGGGCATTGTCATTCTGATTGAGTACGGTACCGATTTGATGTTTCTCCGATGGTTGATCATTCGATGCTCTTGACTCATGGCTTCTAAATATTACCCTGTCATCCGCGGAAGACCAGTTGAGTCTAAAACTATCATCAATGCTTGCAGACTTCACGCGCCGGCCTCCTGCATTCTCATGAATGCCTCTGAAATGAAACAATCTAGACCTATAACTTTCTTGTTCTCGTTCAGGAGCACCAACCATTTTCTATGTTGCCCCAAGAAATAGTTGCCTGCACAATGAAAGCAAGAAACTATAGAAGCCAAGAGCAAGAAAAAACATTAGCTATTTGTCTCCACCACCTTATTGAAGGTAAGATGGATGGTGGTGGAGGGGGAGATAGAGGAAGGTAAAAGAGCCAAACTTCCAAGATGGTTTTTAGAGAAATGGTGTGTTGTTGCAAAAGTTGTGGAGGTTATTGTCCTGATGGGCTTTGGATTTGGTTTTGCCATTTGTGTCTAATGCAATGCAACGCAATGCAATGTTGTTTGATGAACGTAGGGTGCATGTCTTGAGCTGTGAGGTGTACTAAGAGCAATATTTATGAACAGATTTGACAAAGTTTCTTGACATATTGAATAAATTTTTTGCATTATTGGGTTGTTTTTCTTTTTTTTCATTTCGTTTTTTTCCTCTTTTGTTGTGAGAATTGGATGGCTGTTTTTTTTTTCCCCTTGAAATGTCAAATCTTGCATGGAACTCGGGAAAGGCCAACAGCCGTGCCAACCATCATCTCTCTCTCTCTCCTCTTCCTAATTTGAATCTGGACATAGCAAAACCAAACCTGGATTCTGTGAGCGTTGCTGACAATAACGGATTCAGTATCATTTTGTTTAGGCAATTTTTTTGATCCTTGAATCTATTTGGCCAATGGGGTCATTGACCATACGTTTAAGTTTTAACTTTTGCCTTTTAGCCAATGTGCCGTTGATCATATATTTAAGTTTCACCTTCTACATATAGAAAAAAAAGTCATAAAAATGTTCGACCATTAACCTATTCCATGAGTTGTAATTTCATCTTAAAATTTGTCCTGTGTAAAGGTCAAGCAGCAGCTATAAATCAGTTGAGATTTTTTTTTTTTTTGGCACATAGAAGAATGGAGGGTCCCAAAATTTCAATGTTGATATTGAAATTCTTTCCGATGTATGTATGTATGTGTGTATGCATGTATGTATACCTGGAAAGCCATTGTAGACCTTGTTGCCAACTTAGAAGCTCACTTTCTGAACAAGTCATTGTTGAATCCTGTGGTTTGATTGTGGCATGAAGATGTGTGGACACAAGATTGATTGCAGACTGTCGCCCTTCTGTCACATAGATTTGCTTCCGATGTCATTGATTCCTGGACTTTGGCAAATGTTCATTGGAACAAAAACCACTAAAAAAAAAAGTCTCTTGCCTTTGGCATCCTAATCTAATACTGTTTTTATAATTCAAAATCACGACGTTCAAATCGTAATAATATAACGTTATTGTTACACTAAAATTGCCTCTGAAAGTTTACTAGAAATTGAGGCCACTCCCAAATATGATATTTGCAGAACACCCTTTTGTCCTTTTTTAAATCTCATGTCTCCGACTGCTTCATTTGCCTCATTTTTTGTCGTTTACCGCTAAAGAAACTTCACCATATTTGGACTTAATTTTAATCCCGATGATGCATAATATTTACCTAGAATAGCAGCAACACTACAAATAGCTCTCTTAGATCCATCAATAAATACCATTGGATCATCAACAAGGCCTGGATGAGTAAGCTCTAGAGACTGAAAATCTAAGATGGTCGGGCAATTCTCCTCACCCATGAGCTTGCATCAACTCAAATTATTGAGCTATTGCCTGTTCTAAATGCATACCCTTTTGTTAATTCTGAGTCAAAATTCACAAAGCCAGCTTGATTGGTAAACGACTGGTTTTGGAGTTGGAGTTGGAAATTGGCTAGCAAACATTAGAGTTTTTCTTTTATTTTTTGGGATGTAAATATCACATTCATGTTTCAGATGAAATCTGGATGTTTCTGTCACTTTCTGAAAAGGAAAAACAGGATGATAGCGTAGGGGTAAAAAGGCCAGAACAAATTCTTGATCATTTGCCATTAAGGGGGCTAATAAAGTAAATAAAATAAAATAAAATATTGTTAAACTTTTATGATCCCATATTTATCTTTTAATCAATAAAAAAATAAAAACCCCATGGATACTGCTTGAGAGACAGCGGTAAATTGATTTCTAGGCAATATTTTTTTTTTTTTTTCATAAATGGGCTTCAGGTACTTTATTATCTAACAATGGAGAAAATGCAGTTTTATTGATCAAAGAAAATAACAGTTTACCTAAAATAAATAAGTTCATTTTAGCCAGCAATTTTATGCAACCACAGGAAATCTATAAAAGATAACTTTCCCTTTTCTTTGGTGCTGTAAGGTACAATGAGGATACATTGTACATGAGAAGGCAAGACATTATGAATAACTAGCCAGACTGATTGATGTTACATTTACGCAGAAATGGATAATTACAAGCGCCCTTGAAAGTATTACAATACTATGCTGATTTATCACACAGGAAAATCCAAGAACGACCCCATGTGGCACATGGATGTGCCTATTTTGTGCTCTTTCTTTGCTTCTATCTCTCTCTTAAAAAAAAGTACGAACTTTTTCCTCAAATTCTTGCCTCTTTCTCCCTGGAACTTTCTTGACAAGCAGAGATAATCCTCAGCCTCTCATGTAGAGGATGCAGGAGACGAAGCTCCCTTGAAGATGAGGAAATTGAGAGTGGCCAATGTGAAGTAGATAAAAGTTCCCTTGGAATGAGTGAAGAAACACCCAAAATTTGATCCTACCACACATTGCCATCCACCTCCATATCTCTTGTCAAAATCCTGCCAGTTTACCACAGAAAAAATCAGACAAAATAAATAAATAACCAAAGGAAACATTCCACATAAACTGGAAATTTTTACCACATACCTGTCTTAAAACCAAAGGAAATATCTGTGTTTCTACAACGACAAAATATTTTCGGGGATTAAGGAAAAGGAATAAATAAGGCAAAAGTGCCATATTCCTCTGTGTGTTTGTGTGTGTGTGTGTGTGTGTTTGTGAAAGAGTGTACCTTTTTGATGTGGGCAGCAATGGATCTGCAGTCAAAGACATCATAGAGATCCAAGGCCTCAGAAGCACAAGCCATGGCTTGGCTTTGCATCTTCACTGGCATGTCTGTATCCTCAATCAATGCCTTCCCTTCCAACATCCTCTCTCTCTGTCTCTCTTTCTCTATCTCTATCTTTCACTCTCACTCTCTCTCTCTACGTGTACTTATAGTCGTGTGTCCAGCGAAGCCCTTATCTAAAAGGCCACCGCCATGAACAAAAAGATTCACGAAAGTCTGATTCTCAGGTCCAACAACCAATGTGGAAGAAACACAAGGACTTCTAAGGACAACGCACAGGGCGGCGGCACACGGTTTAACTTTTTTGTCTTTATCTTTAATAGTAAAAGAAATCATTCGCCGTCAAATTAAAGGGTCTTTTAAGTTGGAAATTTTACCAAAACGGTGAATGAAATTAAATATTTGTACTCAAAATTTACATTTTTTTGAATAGAATGTAATTTTATCTGAGAAAATTACAACATATTATTTATATATTTTCCTTTTATGTAAAAAAATAAAAAAGGAAAAAAAAACATTTTTATCGCTATCTAAAGCTTTCAAGATGCTCGTATATGAAGAAAATAATACAAGCATATTGTTACAGAGATGCTATATTGTATTAAGTATCTTGTGATAGTGTATTAAAAAAATTTAAAATATATAATTAACAAATTATAATTATATAATTCATATATTTAATTTTTAAAATGTTTAATTTATTATAATTATATAAATTTTTTAAATATATATATATAATCATTAATTATAAATTTTTATGCAGATAAAATATATAAAATATTAATTTTTATAAATAAATATATATATTATAATTAAAAATATATATTTTAAATAATCATATATTTATAAATTTATATTTTTATTATATATATTTCATACAATCTGTTAGGGCAAAAGGGTCGTACTAAATCTTTTTACATTTTCTTGACTGTTACATACGTCATAGTCATGCAAGGGATAAAGCTTTCAAAAAGATAACGGTGGTGAGGCTGAAAAAAGAGTCAGCTTACTTGGATTTTACTAATCATTGGTGGCTTTGATTAGGCACATCCGGATGCACACCCTTTACGCAATCGATAATTTCATGTTTTGGGACCCAAAAATAAAAATAAATAATATTTACACGTACGAACAAATTGTATTTATCGAATATTAACAAAATGCTAAGATATAACCAGAGAATTTCAAAAACACTTTCAAAAATTTTAAGATTTGAGTCTCGTTATCTTGTTAATTCGGTGTGTGTCTCCTAATGTTTATGGTGATAATATGTGTTTTTTTTTTTTAAAATTCCTAAGCTGTTTGATAACCTCCTTTGTGCACCAACAAAAAGAATACTAACAAAAAAAAAAAATTATTAATAGAATTATCAAAATTATATTATTTTCTAACATTAAACACTATAAAGTAAATTGGGGGACAGATTTAAATGGAGAAGGTTTTATTAGCTCACTAGACTTTAGCAAATGTGCCATAGCAATTTTTTTTTTTTTTCATTTTTCTCGTGGAATGAAAATGTGGGGTATTATCTCATAATTTTATTAAAAAAATTACGTTAATTACACTATATAAAGTGTTAAACTGTTATATGAAATTTCTAAAAAAATAAATTTTATAGTACTTAACAATCATCAATTATTTTTAAATTTATGTTGTAATAGATCTTATTAAGTTATATTTACACATAAAATAAATAACTTCTAAAATTTAAAATTAAAATTGTTTGAAATTTAAAACAAATAAATATTGTACACTTCTTTGATCATAGCGATGTGTGCTCGTCATGGATGCCAAATAAAAACATTCTTAACAACGTGAATGATTAAATAACCCAATTCAGTCAACCAATTTGATTAAGACAAAATAATAATAATAATAATAATAATAAAACAAACTTTTCTCTCTATTTTTGCCTTTCTCAAGATAAAGAACAGACATGCCCCTAATGTTTGGCAGACGTAACTTTCAACAATAGTGTACAATCCACGGAAAATTTATTTCCTTCACGCTTCAATATCTCTGGAAATTATTATTTTTATTTTATTTTTATTTTTTTGAGCTAAAATATGAAAAAGAATCCCCCCGATGTGAGAGCTTATTGTCAATTCTATTTTTTTATGATGGGTGGAAAAGCAAGGTTCAAATTTAATATCGTTTATGTCTTCAATATAAAGAAGACCATAAGACTCCTGATACTATAAGAATACAGAGATGATGACTTATCTCAACCACGTCCCCCCCCCCCCTTTTTTTAGGTTAAAAACAATTATCAAGATATAGAAAACCTTGTAACATCCCAAGTACAACCATAAGAGACAAGATAGACCCTAGATAAGCCCTTTTGCAAATGGCTGTCCACCTGTTTCTTTTTTTTTTTTTTTACTTATTTATAATTGCTCAGTTTTTTAGTATATATATATATATATATTGAAAATTTTGGACTATTAAATTTTTTCCATTAATTTTTATTTTAATTAAATTTGACTTAATTTTTTTTTTTTGTTCTTTTCAAATGTTTGACACTAAATTAATTTAATTGCTGAAAAAGTAACTAAAGTTTAAAAATTTCTGTATTTTATACGTACAAGGTGAAGGACAATGTGTTAGGCCTGGAACGTTGGTGATGGATGATGCCCAACTGAATTGTTTAATATTTTTAATAACGCGCTATCCAATAAGGAAAAAAATCAAAACTAAAAAGTTTTAAAATATAGAGCACATTGCACTGGAATGGAGATTTGAACCCAGAATTTATCTAGTTGGAGAATTATAGCCATTGTGCTACAGCAGATTGGTTGAAAGCTGATCACAACTATATTTATAGATAGCATCTGTGGCTCTACTTTTCCACTGTTTGGGAGGAAGAAAAAGGAGAGGGGGAAAGGAAAAGTGGGTGAAAAGTTAATATTCTTGTGTTTCGGTGAGGAAGAATTCATTCTCAGGTGGAAGAAAGGAAATTATGGATATTTCCACGCTGACCCTTTTTTTTTTTTTTTTAAATAGAATTATCGCATGTGTGAGTAGAGGGCAAAGGTCATTTGTTGTTTTCTTCTTTCTACTTTACCCATAATGACGACCTATCGCTATGAGCACTGTTAAGTTCAGGTATGTCTCCGCAAGTCTAATCTTAATATTAATAAGTTTAAAACCTTATTATTATATATTTTAATAAACTTATTTTTGACAAAAAAAAATATTAATAAGTACGAGAACTCATACTTAGACTAATGCGTAAAAAGATACACTAAAATACTAAACAATTTTCATCTCAATGATCTTCACCCACCTTTTATGAATTCTTTTAATATTGAAAGGGAAATAACCATTTTATTCTTGGCTTTTACATAAAAGCCATATTCCCTCTAATAACTTTGCCAAACCCCTATTGCAAAGAATCACATTGCTGCGCCTCTCTTTATCTTTTGCAAAAGTCCATTGGCGCCTCTGTCATCACCATCACCTCGAGCCAGAGATATGGCATCGTTGGCTAATGGCAGTGGGGTTTTTTGGGGTGGCTTTGCTTACTGAGAATGACGTTGTTGTCAAGGCATTTGCCTACTGGGATTGACGTTATTTAACATTGCCATGAGTTACACTCTTATGCAAGCAGGGCCTTTGTTGAGTACAAGAAGCAAAGTTTCTGTAAACTATAACGAAAATCAACTTTGTTCTTGATGATGATAACTCGTATTTTCCCGTGGCACTTGTCGTCGAAGAGGGATGTCAATAGCTTAGGCTTTGTGCTACTGAAAACATTACTTTGTTTTTTTGTTTTTTTTTTTTATAAAATTTTAACTTATCTACCTCAAGAAAAAAATAATTATAAATATTTAATTTTTAAAAGATTAAGTTAAATTAATATAAAATCACTTATTTTTAGTATGAATATAAAATAAATATAAATATTATTTAAATTTTATTTTTAAATAAATAAATTTATTTATTGATATGAGAAGTAAAATTAGTAATTTTACACATTATTTCCTTTCTTCTTATCTTTTACACATTTTCAAATTAAAAAAAAAAATTATTATTTTTACTCACATATACACTCCCAAACACGTGGAGGATGAAAAAATTTTCCCATTTCCAACAAACATTCATCTTATTTTCTTTCTCTCATTTTCCTAAACAAGAAAATAAGAATCCAACTATCCTATAACTAAATAATGCAATTAGTAGCTTCCATGGATCTACTCTTGACCAATCTTAAAATAGAAAAGTTGGAGAAGCAAATACACATAAAATGGGGATTGGGCAGACAAGCACAGTTATGAGAGTTTATTAGCTCACAAGGCTTTGGCAAATGTCCTAATTTCGTTAAATTACATTAACACATAAAACAAACCCAACTTTCAAACTTGAAATTGGAAAGGTTCCAAATTCATAGTTGCTTTCCTCCACGTTACAATATCATAAATTTTTTTTTTTTAAGCTAAGATGTCTAGAAAATATTTAAGAGTTAATTATAATTGCAACATCCTAAATACTAATTATAAAAGACAAATCGAATTCTAATATATATATATTTCTATGTTAAACAAGAAGTTGTCATTGACAATAAATAAATCCTTTTGTAGTAAATAAAATTATCACCCACGTTACAGCATCATTAACATATTAATTTACCAATTTTTATGTGTTTTTATGTACAAAACTAAGATTTAAACCTTAATTTTTGAATTACTTATATTTTTAATATAATATATATAATTTTAGATTATACAAATTTATTTCAATTAAATCTTGTTTAAATTTTTCATTCTCTCCAAATATTTGATATTAAATTAACTTAAATAGATGAAAAAGTGAATTAAATTAAAAAATATTCTTTTTTTTTAGTAAATACTGATAAGTCAAGTATAATACAAATTGTTTGGTTTAAACACTTTGTTTTTGTTTAGAAGGTGAAGAACAATGTGGCAGGGCTGGACACTGATGATGGATAATGCCCAACTGAATTGTTTAATATTTTTAACTTTATTCCATTGCACATCTTTATAAATGCCGTATCTAAAAAAGAAAAATGAAATTGTAAAAATATAAAACGCTATTCCGTTGATGATGGATGATGCCCAACTGAATTGTTTAATATTTTTAACTTTATTCCATTGTACACATCTTTATAAATGCCGTATCAAAAAAAAAAGAAAAATGAGACTTGTGCCTGGATAGTTTGGAGTAAGACAAAAAGTAAAATGTAAATCTTTTTCCGCTGCCGGGAATTGAACCCGGATTAATTTAGAGGAGAAATCTTAGCCTATATGCTACAGCGGATTTATTGTAGACGAGTCACAACCATGTTTATATATAGAAGTCATGGCTCTCCTCGGTCCCCCTCAGCCCAATTTTTTCTTTTTAATTTTTTTTTGACCCAAAAAAAACATTATACTTATATTAATTATCACATTTATACGTCAAAATTAAAGGTCATTTTTTACTGTTCAATTTTTCTTATAAAAAAAACTTATCATACAAGTACATGTTATTTTTATATAAATATATTACGTCTATTTTTTATTAAAAAATTTAAAATTCACCTATTTTAAATTATTAAATTTATATTTTTCAAAACAAATTATTAGAATTTAGATGAATATTAAAAAAAAAAAGCACACACACACACACACACACAATAAAACATTAACTAAATTATTACCTCATTAGTCCTAATTTTTTTTTTCACATTCATTTAATATTGAAACCAAAATAACCATTCTATTCTTTACTTTTATATAAAAGTCATATTCCTTCTAAGAACTTTGCCAAAACCCTGTTGCAAACAATCACATTACCGCGCCGCTTTGCAAAGTCCATTGGCGCCTCTGTCATCACCATCTCCTCGAGCCAGAGATATGGCATCATTGGCTAATTGCAGTGTGGTTTTTTGGGGTGGCTTTGCTTACTGAGAATGACGCTGCATTGCCTACTGAGAATGACATTATTTGACATTGCCATGAGTTACATTCATATGCAAGCGGGCCTTTTGTCGAGGAAAAGAAGCAAAGTTTCTGTAAACCATATGGGAAATAAACTTTGTTCTTGATGATGATAACTCGTATTTTCGCGTGGCACTTGACATCAAAGAGTGAAACTATATGAGAAATAAACTTCGGTTTTGTGCTACTGAAAATTTTACTTTTATCTTTTTTTTTGGAATAAAATTTTAATTCACTTATTTTAAAAAGGGTTCATAATTAAAAGTACTCAATTTTCAAGAGATTGGTATTTTTAATATGATTATAGTATAAAAATAAATATTTTATTTAGTTTTATTTAATTTTTATGTATAAAATCAAAAATTGAACCTAATTTTTGTGTTTTTCTTTTTCTTTTTATTTTTAAATGGAAATCTATTTGTTTTCTTTTATTATTATTATTATTATTATTATTATTATCTTTTATTTTTGTAATTATTTATAATTACTCACATTTTTAATATAATATATACATAATTTTAGATTATACAAATTTATTTTAATTAGTATTATTTAAATTTTTCATTCTCTAGAAAATATTTAATATTAAATTAACTTAAGTCGATGAAAAAGTGTATTAAATTAAATTTTTTTTTTAGTAAATACTGATATGTCAAGTGTAATACAAATTGTTTGGTTTAAACACATCGTTTTTGTTTAGAAGGTGAAGAACAACGTGTCAGGGCTGGATATTGGTGATCGATGATGCCCAACTGAATTGTTTAATATTTTTAACTTTATTCCATTGCACACATTTTTATAAATAACGTATCAAAAAAAAGAAAAAAGAAATTGTAAAAATAGAAAGCACTGTTCCGCTGCCAAGACTTCTACCTGTATTAGTTTGGTGTGAGAATGTTAGCGTTTGTGCTGCAGCGGATTAATTGAGAACCTATTTGGAAGGAAGGAAAAATGAAAATGAGAGAGGTAAAAGGTAAAAAGAAAAAATAATAATAAATAGTAAAAGAATTTCCGCTGCCGGGACTTGAACCCGGATTAATTTAGAGAGGAAATTTTAGCCGTTGTGCTACAGCGGACTTGCTGTAAGTTCCTAACCGCCCTCTTTATCTATATCAAATAATAATTCTCCTCAGTCCACCTTAGCCCCGCTTTTTTTTTTTTAATTATTTTTTTATAAGAATAATATATTATACTTATACTAATCATCACACTTATACGTTAAAATTAAACGTAATTTGTTATTATTTAATTTTTCTTATAAAAAAATTTATCTTTAAAGTACTATTACTTCTATATAAAAATATTACATTTAAATTTTTATTAACAAATTTAAAATTATATTTATACATATTTAAAATTATTAAAATAAAAATTTAAATTTAGATAAATATAAATAAAAACATAATAAAACACTAATTAAATTATTATTTCATTAGGCTTAACCTCTTTTTTTTCTACATTTTTTTTAATATAGAAACCAAAATAACCATTTTATTCTTCTTCATATTCCTTCTAATAACTTTATCAAAACCCTATTGCAAACAATCACATTACTGCGCCTCTCTTATCTTTTGCAAAGTCCATTGGTGCCTCTGTCGTCACCATCTCCTCGAGCCAGAGATATGGCATCTTTTGCTAATTGCATTGTGGTTTTTTTTGGGTGGCTTTGCTTACTGAGAATGACGCTGCATTGCCTGCTGAGATTTGACATTATTTGACATTGCCATGAGTTGCATTCTTATGCAAGCAGGCCCTTTGTCGAGTAAAAGAAGCAAAGTTTCTGTAAACCATATGGGAAGTAAACTTTGTTCTTGATGATGATAGCTCGTATTTTCCCGTGGCACTTGACATCAAAGAGCGAAACTATATGAGAAATATACTGTGGTGTTGTGTTACTGAAAATATTACTTTGTCTTTTTTTTTTTTGGATAAAATTTTAATTTAAAAATATTCAATTTTTAAAAAATTAAATTAAATTAACATTCTGGAGAAAGCAGAAATGGTCATGAGAGAGGAAAAGTGGGTGGAAGAAAAAGGAATTCTCCGGTGGGAGGGAGGAAATTAGAAATATTTTTCAACCTAACCCACCTTTTTGTACTCCAATTATTTATTTTTTTTTTTGTTGGTCGGAGAAGATGAGTATACAAATTTATTCAATTAATTTTTATTTTAATTAAATTCAATCAAACAATTTTTGTGCTTTGTACGTAGCTTGAGAAACAAACCCGGATTAATTCATTGTGAGAATTCAAGCCTTTGTGCTACAGCGGACATGTTGCAAGCCAATAACAACTATATTTATATATTTAAGTCACCGCTCTACTCGGTCCACCTTTTCTTTGGATGGAAATTACTGATATTTCCATCCGGACCCAACTTTTTTTTTTTTTTTTACTTTTTTTTTATTTTTTATTTGGTTAAAGAAAACAAATACAGTGCAATTATATTAATCTTCACATTTATAGGTGAAAATTAAAAGTCATCTGCTACTATTTTCATTTAATTTTTTCTATAAAAACATTTATTATAGGAATACTATTAAATCTATATAAATTTGTTATGTTTAATATCAGTATTAATGAATTTAAAATTCTATCTATATGTATTTTAAATTTCTAAATTTATTTTTTTTCCAAGAAAAAAGCATCACAACGAAAATTCAAACATAATTAACACTTTTGTTTTTGTTTAGGAGGTGAAGAACAATGTGCGGGGCCTCCTTTGTGCTACAGCAGATTTTATGAAAATATTTCTACATTACCATTTTTATATATAGCATTCATGGCTCTACGTTTAATGCCTTGTTTTAGAGGAAGGAAAAATGATAACGAGAGAGGTCAAATGGGTGAAAGTTGAACTTCTTGTATTTGATAGAGAGTCTAGTTGTTTTATCATCAAATCACACAATTAATTAATGACATTCATAGTACTACTCTTGATTAATCATAAAATATAAAAACAAGAAAAATCGAAATTAAAATTCTCAATTCTAGTTTTGAATGTACATGTCCTGAATTTGATAAAAATTTTTATTTTCTTAGTATTTTTTTATATGTTGTTTTGTTTTAATAAATTATTGCAAACTAAAATAAAAAAAAAAAATGCACATAAGATTTGGATGGGGAAGACGAGTGAGTAAATGGGTAACAGCTTATTTGCTAACTAGCCTTTAGCAAATGTGTTATGACAGATTTTGTTAAATTGGATAATATATAAAACAAACCAACTTCTAAATTTTAAATTGAAAAAATTTGAAATTGATAATTATTTTTTTTACATTATAATAGTAAGATAAATTTTTTTAAGTTAAAATATCAAGAAAATATTTAAAACATTTAATAAAATTAAATATATATGGTTTTTAAACTTTATTTTTATAATAAAATATAATTTTCATACAATAAAATTATAAAATATTATTTATATTTTTTATTGTATATAAATAAAAAAAAAAATTTTATATTATTTAAAAATTTTAAAATATCTATATAAAAAAATAATAGAAACATATTGTTATAAATATATTATATTTTATGATATATTTTGTGATGATATATACATATTAAAAATTTATAATTAATAAATAATAATTACATGATATATAAATATATATTTATTAAGTGTTTAATTTATTGTAATTATATAAATTTTTAAAAAATAAATATTTATATAATTAATGATAAATTTTTATATAAATAAAATAAAATATATATAATAATTATTTTATTAAATTATAATTATATATTTATAAATTTATATATTTTTTAATATATATATATATATATCTTTCTCATATCTCTCTATAATATTGATGAAAAATCAGATGATCTCGCAAGGCAAAGGATCGTACTTTTTCTTGACACTGTTACGTATGTGATTGTCACCTGAGAATAAAGCTTTCGAAAGGATAATGACAGTGAGATGCTCAAAAATGAGTCAGCTTACTTGGATTTTACTAATAATTAGTAGCTAAGTTTTCGGCTTTATTTTGGAGACAGGAAAAATGGTCATGAGAGAGGAAAAGTGGGGGAAATGTTCAAATTCTTGTGTCTGGAAGAAAGAGGAATTCTCGGGTGGGAGGAAGGAAATTAGAGATATTTTTTCAATCTAACCCACCTTTTTGTACTCCATTTATTTATTCAATTAATTCTTATTTTAATTAAATTCCACTTAAATTTTTCATTTTCTACGAACTCAATTAAAAAGTTTCTGTGCTTTGTACGTAGCTTGAGAAATAAACACACTGTAATGTCAATTTCGGTTTTGTTTAGGAGGTGAAGAACAAATGTGTTGGGCCTGGAACATTGATGAGGCCCAACTGAATTGTTTAATAGTTTCGGCTTCGTTCCATTGTCTCATTTTCGGTAACGCAGCATTCAATAAAGAATGGAAAATAATAAAATAAAAATGAAAATTTAAAATTAATTCCGCTGCCAGGATTCGAACCCGGATTAATTCAAGAAGAGAGAATTTTAGCCTTTGTGCTACAGCGGATTTTTGGAACGATTCTCACAACCGTATATATACAGAGAAGTCACGGCTGGTTGCATTTAATGCTTTATTTGGGAGGAATGAAATTACGGATATTATCAATTAAGTTAGAATGATAACAAGTTTCCAAAGACTATTTTGTGATTGTAATATTTAAAATATGAATAATTTTCCATATTTAGAAAGCTGTTATCTTTAACCATAAATTGCCTCTTTTGCAAATGTTAGTCCAGTTCTATTTTCCTTTTTTTTCTGAAAAAAAAAAAAGAATTGGTATCCAACTGGAAAAATGAACACTGATATTTCAAGTATGGTACAATTGTAAATACCGTCTTGTTTAAAAGGTGGAGGAGGCCATGGGATTCGTTTGTCAAAAGAGATCAATCAAGAAACTAGAGGGATGACTTGGCAATAAACATTGATCACGATGCACAACTAAATTGTTTAATATATTCACTTTAGTTCATCATCTTATTCCAAAAATAAATCACCGAGAGCGAATTTCCTGCCCCCTGGTCATTGATTCTACCAGCTCCATAGCTATTTATTAAGTTCAAGCGACGTCCGTGCGCATATGATCGATGTTCTTCTGGTGAACTCCATGTGAGTTTGAGATGCCCTTTGGACATGGCAGGTAAAGGACAGCAGTTTGAGGTGCCAAAGACCACTCGACGCAAATGAAGAGGAAATCCATGGTATCTCAAGTTATGGAGATGTTTGATGTTATCTGTGCAATGGATGCATATTTGTATCACTGTATGTATAATGTCACAGAAAATACCTGCAAGAGTTTTGGATTCAATAGATACTGTCCTCTTTAAGTCAAGTCTGAAGGTTATATCTAATCTTGGCTCTAAATTCCAAGGAATTTTAGTTTATTTTTAAGTAAATTTTTTCAGTTTCAAAAAAAATATATCCTTTAAAATGATAATTAAGTTAATTCTTCGTACTATTTTTTTAAAATAATTTTTAATTTTGTTTAAATTTAATAATATTTAAATAAATTTTCATCTTCAAAGAGTTTAAACAAAAAGAATGACACAACTTTTGGTCTCTAATTATACCGAACGATTTACGCCCCATAATCCTGACTTTTCTATATATTTCTGGGGTTCTTGGTGCCAGAGACCAGAGGAATGAACCTCAATGCCACTTGATACAGGACATGGGAAACGGGTCCAATGTGTATATGCCCTTAAAACATGTGAAGGCAACTGAAACCTAACGGGTTTGTCACCGACTTGTTCTTTTGTCATGTTTTCAAATCATTTGACACACATATTCGACGACAACAAAAATCATTAAAACGTGGCTCCGAAACCATTTTTTCCCTTGTGATTTGGTGAATCAAGGTTTACTATTAATTAGAAAAAAAAAAACTAAAAAATATACTAATACAAGCAACGGTATATAAAAAATGATATCTTGAATGATTAAATTAAACAAGTACACATATTTTATTGATCAAAAATTCGCATTCAATAATCAATTGATTCCTAAAAGAAAAAATTGTTTTTATATATTTTTTAAATTAATAAAATATATTATGTTCCCAAATCATCCCCACCAATCAAGGAAGATCTAGAGATTTTTAAACCCTTCCAAATCAAAGGCAGAAACCCTCAAAATTCGTAATTATATTAGCCATACTTGACTCAAGTCTCTCAATTGCCTACATTTGGTTCCAGTTTATCCTCCAAGACGTCTGAACTATCAAGATCACAATGTCTTGCGGAAAACCCAGATCAAGTTTCATTCTTTTCACCCTCACTATCCTCCTTTTACTCACTTTCACCATCTCAACCAAAGCCACAGAAGAAGATGCAGAGATTGATGGTCACAATCAAGAGTCAAGGATTGATGTAGACAACAACGATGATGATGAATTGGAAGAATTGTTAGCAATAGATGAGCAAGAAGAACAAGAAGGAGAGGAGCCCCAACGACAAGGGGATCAACAGAAGGAGGCAGAGGTGCTGTCTAAGGCGCAAAGGATAGTTCTTGAGTTGAATACTGATAGTTCCAGGAGGGTCATAGAGGAAAACGAGTTTGTCTTGGTTCTTGGGTATGCACCTTGGTGCGCAAGAAGTGCTGAGCTTATGCCGCAGTTTGCTGTAGCTGCAAATAAGCTGAAGGAATTGGGGAGCTCTTTAGTTATGGCTAAACTTGATGGTGAAAGGTACCCAAAGGCGGCTTCAATGATTGGGATCAAGGGGTTCCCTACATTGGTTCTGTTTGTCAATGGGAGCTCTCAGGCTTCCACTGGTGGATTTTCTTGGTAATTCAGTTTTTCTTTTTCCTAAGTTGTTTTGTCTACATGTGTGAACTTATAATTGACTAATTTTATCCGCTGTGCTTCAAAATTAGGACTCTTTACATGAATGATTTATCACCATAATTGTTGAATTTATATATGCTGTGGCCATGGATTCCCCTACGTTGAGATTCATTGGACTGGACATTATTTAATAGAGTGTTATTAGTGTCTGCAGCACATGTCCATTTTATCTTAAATAACTCTCTTATTTTCTTGGAAAAGATCACATCTTTCTGGTTTATAACTTGAACTTGTGATGATAAGGGTGCTATGATCTTTGTTGATTTTGTTTGTTGGGGTTGATTTGTGATCAGGGAGGATATAGTGATCTGGGCAAGGAAAAGGACTGGTGTACCTGTAATTAGAATAAGCTCTGCCACTGTGGCAAAAGAATTCCATAGGATGCACCAAATATTTGTTCTGGGCCTATTCGAGAAATTTGAGGTACGTATACAAGAACTACCTTTTTGGTTTTTTTTATCAGGATAATACATTAGTATTGTTAATGTATTACTTCTTAGTCTGGGAGGAGGGAAACATGTGGTTCCATTAGCCACAATTGGGTGGACACCGCAGAAGAGGGTGGAAAAGCACTCCGAATTCGCATATTTTATGGGATTTGAGAGGAGGCTAAAGTTTGATACCTTGACCTCCTCCCCTACCATAATGAACTCCCTTAGATATTTTCCTGTGGTACTAAATGATATCCAGATAATCTAGTTTCAGAATCCAGGCTTAGAATTATTGCACAAAACCTGCTTTAATTTCAGTGCCCCTTTGGTTTAAACAATTTTTGTGTGTGTGGAAAGAGGGGAAGGGCTGGTAGATTGTGCCTTGAGAAATGACTGTCCTAAAAACTGCTTGATTGTAAATAATACAAAGACTCTTGGTGTTAGGTCCTTCCTAAAGTCACTCTGCATGGTCCTTGAAGATATTTAACCGTGCGCATGAAAATTTTCTCAGGGACCTGCTTATGAAGAATTTGTGAAGGTGGCAACTTCTGACAATGAACTCCAATTTGTCGAGTTGAATGACATTGCTGTTGCTAAGACTCTGTTCCCAGATATCAAAGTTACTAACCATTTTATTGGAATCGTTAAAAGTGAGCCCGAAAGGTACACTGCATATGGTGAGTTAGCGTACTAGCTTTTGCTTGGGAGGCTTTGCACCCAAATTGGTAGACAAGCTCATGCTTCTAATTATATTTGCTACCTTAACATATCAATATATAGAATAGAGTTTCTGTTTGTGATTGACTTCACAATATAGGCTTCCTGGCCATTTTACTCTTGGATGATTCCATTTTTCTGAAATGAAGGCCTCTCAGCCTGAATTTGCTGACACAGTGAAGCTTGAATTTACTTTCTTTGCAGAAGGAAGCTATGAGAAGGAAAAAATTTTAGATTTTCTGGACCATAACAAGTTTCCACTGGTGACCAAACTAACTGAACTAAATTCTGCCAGAGTTTACACCAGTCCTGTGAAACTTCAGGTACCTCTTGCCTTTAACCAGCCTATTTCTTTTTCATGGCTGGAAGAAGCTATAGAAATCCATCATGTGAGATGCTCCTAATTACTTTGTAGTGGTTCAAAGCATCTTCATTACTTAAAAGGTGATCAACTTTACATCCAAGAGAAAGTCACTTTTTAAGCATTATAAATGTCTTAAAGAGGCTGAAACTTGGGTTTATTGTACTTTGATGTAGTGATGGCACAGTAAGTCTGTCTGCCAGCTAGTTTGGTACTACTTACTGCAAAATGATTAAGATCTCCTCAACTTAGGGCAGAAACATGTAGCTCTTTCCCATATGAATAATCATCTTCACTTGTAGCATAATTGGTCTTTTTCTAGTCAGCTTTGATCTTAAGTTCTCTTATGTAGCACTAGTTGGCATGTTGGAAATCCCAATGTTGTCTCTTTTGACATTCTGGTCTTCCATTTATCAGTTTGCCTGTCCAGCTTGTACCATTTGAAGTTATGGTAAATTATCAGTTTCGTTTTTGTCATTATTGTCCAGGTTATGATCTTCGCAGAGGACAGTGAATTGAAAAATCTTACCGAGCCTCTTCAAGAAGTTGCAAGGAAGTTCAAATCAAAGGTGGGTGGTTCAACTAAGTTGGGAAGAAGTGTTCACCAATCCTTAATCTGATTTTTGAAGTTTTCCTCCTGGTGCAGATAATGTTCATAACTGTTGACATTGCAGATGAGAACTTAGCAAAGCCCTTCTTAACTTTGTTTGGGCTTGAAGATTCAGAGAATACCGTGGTCAGTTTACATTTAGCAATTATTTGTTTGCTTGAAACTTTAGCTGTCTTGTTATTTGTTTTTCACTGGTGCTAGTTTTTCTTGCCTTATAGGTTGCTGCCTTTGATAACAGAATCAGCGCAAAGTATTTGCTAGAATCAGATCCAACAGCGAGCAGCATAGAAGTAATTTTTTACTTCATTGGCATTTTTTTCATTACTTTGGAACATATCAAGCTTGGTTCATATTTGACAGATCTTCTTTTATAGGAATTTTGCTTAAGGCTTCTGCATGATAATCTGCCACCTTACTACAAATCACAACCAATACCCAATAATGTGAGTTTCACATCTCTCTCTCTCTCTCTCGCTGTCTTTTGACTTTTTCCTACAGGAACAGGAGGGCATGAGGAATGAATCTTAATTCAATGACAATAATCAAATACCAAACAAAAAAAAGAAGATGTACTTGCCCAGTTTCCTAGCATCCCATGCCCTTTTCTTTTCTTGTTCAATAATATGTTTGATTATGGAATTTGCAGAAAGATGCAATTGTCCTGGCCATTGTTGGAAAAACTTTTGATGAATTGGTTTTGAGGAATCCTACGAATGTTCTTCTGGAGGTATGCGTGATTTTCTCCATTGTCCTTGAGAACTCATGTTCAATCTTGTTGACTTGGATGTAAAATCAAGCCTTTATTTCCACCCCTTAACAAGAATTCATGTTTGTGTCACAATATAGGTTTTATTATGGAACTGGAAATGTGATCTAAATGGAACTAAAAAAGTGTAGCTCGGTCATCTGCTAAAATGTGAACTCCTTGCGCTTTGTTTTTCTTGATGTTTATATTCCTGTTCCTGAAAGTGAGTCTTGCTGTGGGTGCTTACTTAGCTGGTTAGGTTACTTGCCATCATTCTAAAAGACCTAGGAATTGGGAACATTTCTCTTATACACCTGGGATAGAGAATATAAATGATGGTGTACACTGCTTCCATTTACACTAAAGTGACCATAGAATTGAAAAAGAAAAACAGGATTGTATTCCAACTTTCTCTAGCATGCCATTTGATAAAATGGTCAAGGAATGACTTCAATTTCACTGAGAAGCTTTGTACAACAGGTATATGCGCCATGGTGTGTCAACTGTGAAAATACGAAGAAGCAGATCGAGAAGTTGGCCAAGCATTTTAAAGGTTCAGAAAATATAGTTTTTGCGAGGATAGATGCTTCAACAAATGAACATCCGGAACTGCAGGTATCCCTGTAAAATCAATATGTTCATCATAATTTTAAGAGAAGGGAAGCATATTTGAAGCTTCACGTTTGTTTTACAGAATCTAGAAGTGATAAGTTTCATAGGTATAGGCACCAGCATTGTCCTATGTTCTTCTAAAGCAATCTATTGCAAGCATTGTTACTGCTTGAAACCCATAAACAGAATTCCTAATTTCCTTTCAAGTGGTTGCTATTCTGTGAGGACTTTAATTGGACTAGTCAGATGAGAGGGATGGCTTAGGAGATTTGTAGTGATTCAATGTCATTACATGATACATTTGCATGATTCCTGTTGTGAGATACAGATTTTCATCCATTTTGATCAATGATAATATAAATGTTAATTTCCCTTAGTCAGTCAAGATCTGCTCTCAGATTGTGTCTAGCAGTTTTTTGAGTGTTTGCATAAATAACTGTGCTTAACAAAAAGCATACCTCTTTGTCATAATTTCATGTCTTACATCTTGTCCTACAATCTTATGTGTTTTGCTTTTAATTGATGTAAAAATTGGTTGAGACACCAATATTTTTGGGAAGAAAGAATGTTTTTTATGCAATCTTAGAGTTCTTAAGATCTCCATTGATGAGAAACCTTTCAGTCTTATGGAAAGCATGAAAGAATTGAAATTGGGACCTGATGATCCTGAAAAGAATTATATATTTGTTGCAATCAAATATTGCAGGTAAATGACTACCCAACACTTCTGTTTTACCCAGCAGGCGATAAAGCAAATCCGGTAAATATTTGCATAATAATACATATTTAGATCACTATCTTCTTCCTTGTAATTTATGGTAGCTTTAGTAGTCTAATGAATGAATCTATTATTGCTGTGCAGATCAAGTTTTTGACAAAATCCAGTTCGAAGGACCTGGCTGCAGTCATCAACAAATATTTGAGAACCAATGAGCAAGTTGCCAAAGATGAATTGTAAAAGTGTAGCAGTTAGATGTACTAAAACTAAGCTACAAAGAGAGGGCAAAGAATGTTGGACGGCTCATTCTCAAAGCTTTTCAGTTATCTTGGATTCTGATCAGAGTAATGTGGATATGATGACCATCGGCCATAGCAACTAGAGGTTGGTTGTTAATCATAAAGATTAGTATTTACTGTCTATTGTGAAATTTTAACAATGGCAAACGGACAGCTTAAAGTCGGATTACTTGGGTGAGTCAGTTTTTGTCACCCCTACCCTCTTGACACGGCTAAATGCCAATTGAGGGTTCAGAATCTTGTGGTACAAAAGGCTTCTCTAGTAAGAATTGCAATATCAAAGTGAACATTGTTTCCATTGTTGCTAGTCCAAACTCTTACACCACATTCCCAATTTGATCATCATTACAAAGCTTCCTTCTCCGTGGCTTGATTCCCATAACAACATCAGATGAACCCGTAGAAAGCAAAGTTGATGTATTAATTGCTCCATAGGCCTCAACTTGGTCAGGTTCTTACTGTTTGCTCCGCTGCTCCAGGTTTCTTCCAGGTGTTCCTAGTTGTTATTCAGCTACAAAATATTAGTTATCAACAGTATAGTTGCTCTTACGCTTCTCCTCAAGAACCAACAAAAAATTGTCTGACTAAACGAACATTTATCAGAGAATAATATCCATATTCTCCCAAATTTTATTGAAGCAGAAAATGCAACTCCTCATAAATTTGTCCTCACATTATCAATTATATCTCCACTATAAAATCACATCGACAAAGGGCATTCTAGTGCACTAATTCTCCAACACGAACAGGACTTTAGAAGAGTGTCAAATCGAGTCTAAAGAAGTGGCAGATGTACATAATTTTTTTTTGGTTTTCACAAAAATGTTTCTACAACTTGACAAACTCAAACTTGTACCACAGCTTCCGAGAGAAGACAAGATGAAAGATGTAACTTGGATCTTAAAACAATAGCTCTTCTTTCCATCCTAATTCCGCATGCTATCTGCCATGAACAAGACCAGGACTGCAGATTTACGAAGAATAGTATCTCCTAGCAAAAAAAGAACCAGTTTGTTTGGTGCTTCAGACAGAAACTGCCATTCCATTTTCCTTCAACCAGGTCATCCAAATACCAGGATAGAGATTTATGACACATATGAGATACCCAAGTTGCAGTCGACAAGTATCATTCTTTGTCATGAACTAAAAATGTATTCATTAATTCTCCATGATCTAAGCTCGAAGAAACAATTTAATTCTAACATCCACATTACATCATAATGCAAAAGCCAGAACTTTGATTAAAAGAGCGCCACAACATTTGCCTCACAAAAAAGACAACTTTGACTTCCAACTCATTTACAAACAACAACAACAACAACAACAACATTGTAGTACTGCATAGCAGAACTCAAACTCAAAAGGTTTTCTTCCCTTTTTTTTTTTTCTGTTTGAAGTTTTGAGGGTTTTTCACACAAAACCCTCAGTCAATGTTAGCCTTTCACTTTCACTCTCCTCACCATTCTCTCACTTCTCCTCATTCTTCTCTTTCTCCCCCTCAATCTCTAAACCCTTTAATCCCTCAGCCAAACAATCCTTCCCTTTCTCTATCTCCTCCACACCACCACCGCCCACCACCAACCCCCCACCCTTCTCCGCCACGGACGGCCCTCCCGCTCCCTCACCTGAATCTCCCACCACCACCGCGTCGGGCTTCCCCTGCTCCGACGACACGCCCACTATATCATCAGAAACGTCCTTCGCCTCCGGCCACGGGTCGCGGACGCAATCACCGTCGTCTTCGGTGAAGGTAGAGGTGGCGCGTAACGCGACGGCGGAGGCAGCCTTGAGGAAGGCTTCCTCGATGGAATCCAGCGGAAGGGCGCAGTCCTCGAGTCCGGCGTCTTCGAGGCGTGGAGGGAGAATCTTGTGGAATATTCCGGCCGATCCTTCCTCTTTTGAGGCCTCCATGTAATTAAATAAACAAAAAAGATTTGATCTTTGATCCCAAAATAAACGAAAAATAAGAGAGAAAACGAAGAGCTTGCAAGAGAAAGAGACTGAGGTTGTTATGTTTTTGGGGCTTTATGAACGGAGCTTCCGGAAATGTTCGGGTTGGGGGCTGGGTCGGGTCGGCGGAGAGATTCGCTCGTTTCGCCTCGCCCGACCCGACCTAACTCGAAATCATTTGTCAACCCAACCTCGATGTGCCTGAATTTTCAGTCCTTCAAACCAACGGTCAAAAATTCAAATTTTTATTTTCAAATTTTCGAATGATGTAAACTGTATTAATATAAATATAAATAAATTTATTTTATTTTATAATTTATAATTAAATAAATACTTTAGTAAACTTAATCAATTGAAATAAAATGTGAAAATATGGTGAGAGACTGAAATCACAAAAGTTTACACGACTTTACAAGAAAAATAAGAAAATATTTTCAATTTTGTCTTGTTTTTAATCTCGTATTAAATCTATGTATGCGGAAGCGCTCTGGCTCTATAAATAAAACAATTTTTTTTTCTTTTTTCCACAAATAGACCTCATATTGTGTGAATCTATTCATTTATTTATTCCTTTCCATGAGAAGTGGTATCCAAGTGAATTTAGCCCGTCACACACACACCCCAAATTCACGAAAAATAGGTATTCACGTATATTTAAAATATTATGTTTATCTCTTCCACATTCATTAAAAAAAAAAAAAAAAGAAAAAAAAATCAAAGTGCATCCTTGTTAGAAAGGAATTTGAAATAATTTTGCAAATAAATTTTTAGGATGTGGACATGTCATAAATTCTAAATTAGGATAATAGAATTCTGTGCTCTCAAATTTTTTTTCTAGAGGGATTCTTGAATCTTGGTTCCAAACTTACGGGAAGTTTCTTTTGAATGCAATGCCATTCTCTTGTTGGCTTAATGCCCCCCCCCACCACCCCATCATTTATTTTTCTAATACAGCTTAATAATAGTTGATACCCCTAATTTTGATTATGCAAAATATGAGTAAATACAAAATATTTTATATTATCCCGATATATATTTATATAATATAAAATATAAAAATATAATTTAATTTTTTATATTCACTTAAATTTATATTAATTTATCTGAACTCTTTTTTAATTATTTTTTAAATATTTTTATTTAAATGGTTTTCGTTTTTTTTAATAGAAAGAAATAGTATGTACAAAAGCATATTCCTACGTGGACAAACCATAAAGAAATGGGCAAGACAAACTGAAAACAACGGTATCTCTGTCTCGCTGTTCTTCTTAGTTGGCCCCCACCTCAAAAAACTCAAACCATAGCTATAAAGTCCAATCCGACCAAACAGAAATACCGGAAAATTGAACACACACTCTCTCTCTGTCTCTCTTTCTCTATCTCTCTCTGTGGACGCAGATCTCCTGGAAATTCACGATTTTTCTAATAATCAAATACCAACTAAAAAAAGGGAAAAACTTTCTTCCAGTCTCAATCAATGGCTTCTCGCAGGCGCATGCTCTTGAAGGTCATAATACTCGGAGACAGCGGGTAGACTCGTTCTCATTTAAATTTTACCCTTTTTTTTTTTTAATGATTTTTGAGTTATTATTATTATTCTTTGGGTTTCCTCATGGCTTTTTCTTAGGCTAATGTTTCAATTTTTCATGAATTTGGCAGGGTTGGAAAGACGTCGCTAATGAATCAGTATTGTTCTCCAATACCCACATCTCAAAATTTGTTCTTTTCTTCATTTACATCGTTTTTTTTTTAATAATTTTTTTGGATTTTCTATTGGAAATAAATATATTTGATTTATAATTTTATTTTCTAGGTACGTGAATCGAAAGTTTAGTAATCAATACAAGGCCACGATTGGCGCAGATTTTTTAACAAAGGAAGTTCAGTTTGAGGATAGGTTGTTCACAATGCAGGTTACAAGCAGGCATTTTTATTTGATTTCAAATTTTTCAATATAAATATATTGTTTAGATCAACTTGCTATACTTGCTAATGGAATTTTGAGTAAAATTGTGGATCAATGAATGCATGGTTACATTGGCCTGTGCTTCTTGAATTTGTATCTATTTTAAAATTTTTTGTCCCATCCAACTTGGGATTTGTGTGTTTTATGTGCACGGCTTCAGGTTTGAATCCCGCATTCCATGTTTTAAGTGGGAAGTGCGGCAGTAGGGCCATGCTAGCAATCTGGGGTTTATCTGAGAGGGATTCCTTGTCTCATATATATGTATATGAAAGAGTCCCATCTAGATGACTACATGGTTTTGTAATTATGGTTGAAAACATTAATTAGATGTTGGAATTGCAATGAATTCAGATAGTGGGGAAGAATAATGATGGATTTCCTAATTTTAAATGTGTAACATGCAGACGTATTCACCTTACGTGCAGAATGTTAGATTTCTTTCTATAAGATGGAATTGAGTTTATCTGAACGTTTATTTGGTTATGTAATCACTTTATGCTGGAATAGATTTTTCTTTGGTTTGATGTCATGGAGAGACATAGCCTGCAAGTTAAGAAACCAGAAGCTTCACTGGTAGGGTGATAAAGGTTTATGCTTTATGTCGCTAGGTTGAACATGCAGAGATATGGCTAGAAGGGTATCTATCTCTGCGGTGTCAGGATCATCCTTTCAGCTCATGTCACTTATCTACCGGTTATTTCTTGAGGAAGAAAATGCACTCATAATGCAGAGATTTGTAAAGCATGTGTGCATTTTATTTTCCATGCGTGAGTGAAATATCTGGTTGTTACAAGGAGAGCAATTTGACCGTGTTTGTGTATGATGTATGCACAGATTTGGGATACTGCTGGGCAGGAAAGGTTTCAAAGTCTGGGGGTTGCTTTCTACCGTGGTGCAGACTGCTGTGTTCTTGTGTATGATGTGAATGTCATGAAATCATTTGATCATCTTAATAATTGGCGAGAAGAGTTTCTGATTCAGGTTGTTATAGATCTACTGGCTTGACTGAGCAGTCTCACACATTTTATTTTCATGAAAGAATAACTCAAATTTGTATTTTCCTGATCTGTAGGCTAGCCCATCGGACCCTGAAAACCTTCCATTTGTTGTGCTGGGGAACAAAATAGATGTCGATGGCGGCAATAGTCGGGTGGTAAGACATTTTTTTTGTGTTCATTTCTTGATTTTCCTTTGATTGGATAATCTCTCTTGAAATACCAACTCTTTACAAGATTAAGGAGGAGCTAAGCAAAATCCTTTCATGGAAATAACGGGAGTAGAATGTTTTGCTATTGTTCTGAAGCATTCGTCCATGCTTATTATGTGTATATGGCTCTGCATATTGGTTTCAGGTTTCTGAAAAGAAAGCAAAGGCATGGTGTGCCTCTAAGGGAAACATACCCTACTTTGAGACCTCTGCCAAAGAAGGATTCAATGTGGATGCTGCTTTCCAGTGTATAGCAAAAAATGCATTCAAGAATGAACCCGAAGAAGACATGTAAGTAGAAAAGTGATTGGTCGACTTTGTTTCCTAAACCTACCATTTTCAAAGTTCTAAGCTTGTGAGAGCTCGAAGGGCAAGCTTCAGTGTAACAGTCTCTTTTTGTAAGGCTGCATGTATCTATTCTTTTTTCAAGCCCCACAATGTAGGTGTCTCATGCACTAAGAATGCCTTTTATGCATGTGGCAGCACTTTGTGGCACTCCCACTGTCACTGAACTTTCAGATCTCAGTTACAATGCTGTCACATTGGGTGAATATGAAGGAACTCAATCGTGGCTTTCATTGACTTGTCTTTTGCCTATGTGCTGACTGATTGTAACATTTTTCTCATGGGTAATGAAGATACTTCCCTGACACCATCGACGTTGGAGGGCAGCAGCAAAGATCTACAGGGTGCGAATGCTAAAAGAAATTCCCGGCTGCCTCAATCTGTTTTCCAAATGGGGACTGACTTCCATTCTTACGTTCTTCCATTAGATATGCAGTCATTGTAGCTGGAAGTTAGAATCACGCAAGGATGTCTAAAATTCCATTATATGTGATATTGGGCTCTAACTTGACTCTTTTTAGTTCAAACAGTTGTCACTTGTATTCAATATTGTACCTGTTAAACATAAAAATTTATTATTTTACTGAGATTGGACTCACCTAATATTATGAAAAGATGAGATCAATATCTACCTAATTAAGTACAATACAGCACCCCTCCCAATCCCACACACCCAATATAACCTTGGTACATCCCTACTCCTCCCTCATTAGGTCTGCAGGACCACCACCATTACCTCAACCCCGGAGGTCGTCGAACTTGACAGTACAGGGTTCAACTACTAGTTTACTCTGATTTTTTTTCACACTTAGTTTGAATTTTTGTAAACCTCACCTTCAAACCGAAGCCTCTGGAAGTTTACTCCACTTAATCCAATGCAAGACGTGGAACATGGTTAATAGAGTCAATGCGGACATAAATACATCAAATGTGGTTCAAGCAAGGTAGCCATATCTAAAAAAAGGTAGCGAGAAGTGACCAAGAAAACGAAATCAACTGTCTAGTTTTAATGGGAATCTCTGATGTTTTTCTCCGCATTCTGATTTTCCATCTCTTGAGTAGTTTGTATGTCGTCAGTGCTTGAAGTCAACTGGTGCTCACCAAACTCGCTGGTGGGTGCACTGTACTCAATACTACCAAGCTTTTGGGTTTCTACTGCAGTCTGCTTGAATTTCTTCAAGTCTTCCTTGTATTGGCTTGAATTATAATCCAAACTAGCATATGACCTGTACACTGTGCTGTATCCCGGTATAAATCCATCACCTAGATTATCCAGAGACATGTTTCCTACCAGAGCTTGAACTATCTGAAAACAAAATCATCATAATGATTATGTGATAGCATAGGATTTGAATTCATGGACTGCATATTCTAAATCAATTTGCTTCTCGTAGGGAGCATGTAAAATTGCAATATTCCCATCCAGCTGATCCACATATCCACATTTGAGGTCTATGTGGATCAAAATCTTGCCAAAATGTTTGCAATGACTTCAAATGGTTCAACAAGGAAACTAACAACTAAGAATTATAAAGGGTCTTGGCTGTGCCAAGACATTCAGAGTAAAAGTGATTGAAATAGCTTATGTCTTGATTTGAGCATCAGAACAGGGTCCCAGTTCATCCAACTTTGATAAATGAAAGAGTGAAGTACCTGGCTCATTGGTGGTCGACGCGGTGCCAAATGACACACACAAGCTGCAGCACAATAAATCATTCGAGTCATTTCATGGGAATCATACTCCATCAATTTTGGATCAACAAAAGCAGCACAGTTGCCATTTTCCAGAGCTTGTGTGAGCAACGGTCTAGCCTAAAAAGCCATAAAGAAAAATTTTTATTACAATAGAAATGGAGTTTCAATTTCCACCACAAATATAGAACTCTTTAGTCCTGTGACACAATTGCACTTCTAGAGCATGAAATGACATCAATTTGTCTGCAAATATAATACAATCTAATGCTCAACTTAATCCTTAATCAGCTGTAAACAATTGTTTCTATTGGATGGGCTATCATTATCCCATCATCATTCATTTAGTTACAAGCATTTCATTTCCCCTGCTAACACTGGCAAATAATACAACCTGACTTAGGATGCTCTATTGTGGACTACAGCCAAGGAACAAGTACATACCCAATCAACTAGGCTTTCATCAACGAAAGTTTGAGTCCTATCAACAGGCCGATAACCAGTTATCAACTCTAGAAGCACAACTCCAAACGAAAAGACATCTGACCTGTCTGTGAGCTTCCCAGTAGAAGCATACTCTGGAGCCATATAACTGCAACAAATGAAATCACCCACAAACAACCAGTTTAATGATATTCCCACAAAAGGAGATTAAAACACCAAAAGATGCCCAGGTGGCTTTTGCTCTCATTAGCTGTAAAATACTTCAAAGCTAGACAACATAGCTTGCTATAACTGTACACAACAAATAGAAATTGAATCTAGTTTCTTACCCAAATGTCCCCATCACTCTAGTGGATACATGAGTATCAGTATCTAAAGAGAGCTTGGCAAGTCCAAAATCTGCAACCTGGGGACAACAATTCCACTTATTTTATTTTGCACCTTATACTTTTCAGATAAAGGAACTAAACTGAATAAGTTAACCTATGTACTTTCATACAGCAATCTGAAATGGCTGTGCACCTTATCAAAGGATATGTTTTTGCTATTCAGAATCATCTTCTGCAGTTATATCATGTACCACTCAATGACTCCACAAGGATACATTTGTATTCTCAGACACTTTACAAAAGTGACATCCTATATCTCATAGGATTAAGAAAATCTACAATTGACCACGATTACTTGGAAATAATAGAATAAAGGCCAAATTATACCTGACAATCATCAAGAATCATTTTAAATTATTTTATTCATAACATGGCATACCTTTGCTTCAAAACTGTAGTCAAGAAGAATATTAGCGGCCTTGACATCCCGGTGTATGATCTTGGGATGACCTGAACAAAATATATCATATAAAGGCAGTAAAACTCAGTCAAACGTTATATACTCAGAACTGAGCAGACATAGAAGTAACTAAAGGAAACAAGCAAAGAATACAAACAATCTTCATGCAGATATGCCAATCCTTTTGCTGAGCCAACAGCAATCTTCATCCTGGTTGACCAGTCCATAGTTGGTCTGCCCTTTCCTGCAATGTCAATCATCTTTCATAAGAAATACTATAATGTCATTTGAGCTGCAAAGATAACCATGAACCCCCAACCCTAGCTGGGGTATCCTGTTTCTCAATCATTAGGCCATAATCTTCTGCCAATTGTCAAACACGCAATGCAACACACACAAAGCCAAGCAGAAAAATAAAGGAAACAAAGAATCAATGTCTTGTCTATAAATGTGCATGAGTAGGGTGAAGAGAGAGAAAAAGAAAGCAAGAGTCAAAAGGTAGGAGAGTGTCTTGGCTACAAGGTCTTACTTCCACATAATTCCACAGGTAGACAAAGGAGGATATTTTCAGTAAACCACACAATTAGCATCAAAATGGTGGTTGGATAAATAAGCAAAGATTCTTCTTTCTGGGATTTTATTTATCTTGCCTCATGGCAGTTACGAAATTTAGTGTCAAAAGGCCACTAACCGTGTAAATGAAATTCCAAGGTGTTGTTTGGAACAAACTCATAAACAAGCATTCTCTGGTCACCAGAAATGCAGTATCCCACCAATGAAACAAGATGTCGGTGATGGACACGGCTAATGGTCTCAATCTCAGCCCGAAACTCACGCTCACCTTGTGTACTCTCAGTTTTAAGCTGCTTAACAGCAACCACTTTACCATTCAAAAGGACTCCCTTGTAAACATAACCAAAACCGCCCTGGCCAATGAGGTTAGCATTTGAGAAGCCATCGGTTGCTTGTGCTAGCTCCTCAATAGTAAAGGTGTTTTGTGAAAATCCAAAAGCCATTCCAGGAGATGGTCGTTGAAATGGTTTCTCAGAGTCCAAACTGCCACTTATTGAAGGTGGTTCAGCGCAAATGGGACTAAACGCTGGCGACCTTGTGGGATTAGGTCCAGTTCCTGGGTGAGGAGGCTTTGGCACGAAGGTCACCTTATTCTCAGGAGTTGGATGAGCACTCTGTTGCCCATAATGGGTTGGACCAGCATGGAGATCATCTGAACATAAACAAGGTATAGACAAACCAAGAGCAGATTCCTTAACAGGTGCCAATTAGATATTAAGTCACAATTGCAAATTACAAAAATCATGAGCAGATTGTAGTTTTAACTAATGCCATCATAAGGCAACAGATGAAAGTAGAGAATGTTTCAGACAGATATATCCTAACAAATAAACAAGAAGTAAAGGTGAGGTCCAATATCTAAACAAGCTTCAATAACTAATTGCTTTGTACATTATAAACCATAAATTTAAAAACACAAGATATAATCAAAGGTGACTGTTATTATAATATATGATCTATATTCTGAATCTCACCTAACAATTTGAACTTTTAGATAGAATGATTTCTTGACGTAGTATCAAAGCCTTTATGTTCGAACCATGCTACCCTCACATTTAACGGTAAATTTCTACATAGGTATAGTGGGTTTGTCTTTCATTCACACTTTCAATCCAACAAGTATTTGTGTGTCTCAACTAACAGCTTGAGTTGACTAATTGCCACAATCTTCCAGACACTCCTTACTCTTTCCTCCAACCCAGCCACTACCCTCGTTAAGGTTCATCCTTTCACAAATATCCCCCACATTTCTCCCCAGTAAAAACCATCCATCCCATCCTCATCTTTCATAATCTTTCCTCTTCATAGCAGCAACATCCACTTCCCTAGCTTAAAATGCGAGGACCAAAATCCTCTGAGGATTATACAGATGCTATGGTCATCTAGTCATTTTTCTTTTTTTTTTTTAGGATTATTCAAGCTTAAGCTACAATAGCAATTTATTATGGGCCATCATCATGAATTAATAATTCCCAGATAACGGAGCCCATTCTGGCATCTCTGTTGTCCAGATATCAGCCATACAGAAAAGACGCGAACCCATATTCTGAATAACTAACAAGAGACAAATCAAAGTCAGTAGAAAGTTTTTTTCATTTTATTTTTCTCCTTTTGAGTAATATGGGAATAAAATCAAGCACCCCCGTTAAAAAGTGGATAAATCCCAGCTGAGTTTTATGTTAGCAGCTTATACATTAAACAAAAATCACTATTAGAGTATTCCATTAATGCCAAAGTCTATTTCATACCCCAGTTTAACATTTTGGGGCCAACTGCCAAGCCGAAAAGCAAACTTTTATAATCTTGCAATGAGTCCCAGTACAAGAGTCCAGAATTCAAGAAATGAAAACAAAAAAAAAAAAAAGAAAAGAACATCCCGTTTGAATTAAACCCCAAAAAAGAGCACAAAACCAAGCAAAACAAAATAAAACAAATAATAATAATAATAATATATTAATATATTGACTTAATTAAAAAAATTATTATTATTAATTATATAATTTAATATTTAATTTTTATTACTTTCGTAATAATAAACTGTTAAAATATCTTATTTCTTTTTCATTCCAACAATAAAAAATATTAAAACTTTTAATTTGCGGATTCAAGATCACTTGCGGCTAATTTCTTAAAATAGAAAAATCCCTTATCTTAATTTTCTTCTTTTTAATCCCTAATTTCTCATAAAAATAGGTAAAAATTATTTTATATAAACATTAATTTTACCTTCGTGTACTGGCAAGCGTGGCGAGGCCACAGCTTTCCTTTTCTTCCTCCGGTATAAAAGGTAGAAAATGCCCACGCCCACGCCAATCAGCACGATTATCGCTCCTAACGCTGCTACCCCTGGTATTAACCCCACCGGGGCCCCCTTCCTGGGAGAAGGAGGACGCGTCGTCGGCTGGTGCGGCGTAGGGGATGAAGTGGGAGAAGGAGGAAGCGTCGTCGGCTGGTTCGCCGGAGTGTTTGAAGGGGGAAGAAGCAGGAGCCGGCGTCTGCGCGCCCAGCAGAGTGTATGAAATAGGAGGAGCAGGAGACGATGTCGGCTGGTCCGGCGGAGGGCCTGAAACAGGAGGAGCAGGAGGCGAAGACTGCTGGTCCGGCGGCTGGTATGTCCATGCCGGTGACGGTGGCTCGCTTGTTTGCGGTGACGACATTGCCAGCTATTTTCCGGCAAGTGTTCCGGCGAGATACTTCTTGTTGTGTGCCTGAGAGAAAGATAGCGAGGGAAGGGGCGAGAAACAGCCAGTGAGAAGGAATCGATTAAAGGCTTTTTCTTCCTGCGTTGACACGAGTTCGTTGACTCAACAGACGAAGAAGAAGTCAAGACACAATGTAGTGGACCCCACAGTGCCATGCACCCCCAAACGACGTCGATTTAACACAAAATAATGATGCGTTTCCATTAAATAAAATAATAAACCAAAATAATGGTGAGGTAACTTTCTGTGAAAAGTTGCATAATACAATTAAACTCGAAAATAGATATTTTTTATATTAATATAATTATTTATATATTTTAATTTTTTTAATATATTATTATAATTAATGATAGAAAATACAAAATAAATGTGATGATAATAACAATGTGAGTTTGTGTTAAGATGCCACGAGTTGTTGGCGCAAATATAATAAAATTTTTTTATTTTAATTTTTATTTCAAAAAATAAATAAAACCAAATATTTTGATTTTATTTTTTTAAATCTATCTATTGTCTAAAGAATAAAAACAAAAATCATTGTTATTATAATATCTAATTATGAGGTGTGAACTGATTCATTTTCTCCGAACTTCAATCGTGGGTCTAACAATCGTCATGGTGTCAAATTTTCAAGCATCTGAACTTCAGCATTCGTTTTTTTTTTTTTATTCTTCTTCTTCTTTTGAGTTGTAAATATAATCTAATTAATTTTTTATTTTATTGAATAATAAATTATATAATAAAAATAATTTTTCATCTTTATAAATTTTATCACTTCTTTCTCATAATTAGAATTTAAAAATAAAAATTTAAATTTTTAATTATTTGCTATCTCTTGAAGAACATTTAATCAATTTTTGTTTCAAAGCATAGGGATTATTATTTTTAAGAAAATATGTCAATAATTAAAAGTTTATTCGTTGATTTAAAAAATCATTGATTCAAATCATAAAAGAAGAGATAAATAGATTTATGAAAAATAGAATAATTAATGTATTAAAAAATAAAAAAATTATATTTTTTAGACTTATTAAATAAAATAAATATTTAATAACAATTACAACGATTACCCCAATTATTCTTGGGGTTGACTAGAAATGTGAACAGAATGCCTATGACGGATGGCCACTCATCAGCGACGGAAGAAAAATATATCTTCCTGTCTATTTTCCATCCACATCAGTTGGAAAAGTAAACACAAGTCAGTCTACAGCCCATACTTTGGTTCTTTCTTTCTTCCCTCTTGTTTTTTTTTTTTCTTCTAATAAATGTTTGCAGTTTGTAAACTCCTCGTTTAATTTTCTTCCCTCTTTTATTTAATTTTCACTTAAAGTAAACTCTTCATTTAAAATTTTTTTTTTTTAACATTGAAAAAATAAGTGTAAAAAATATAATAAAATATATGATAAAATATAATAAGATATTATAAAATATAATATAATAATATAAAATATTATTTAACAAAAATAAGTCATTTATTAGTTATAAGTGTTTAATTACTGAAAAATATTCTTATTTTTATCTCTTTCTATTTTTTTTTTATATTTTTACAAACAAATTTAATAAAAATAAAAATTAAAATTTATTGGGTAAAATTTTTTATTTTTTCCTTAAACTTTGAGTTTTCTTCTTTCTCATATAAGCAAGAAAAAAAAAATTGTGTAAAGATAAAAAAAAATAATAAATCAAAATTTTTACTTAAAATTAAAAATATAAATACAAACAATAAAATAAATTATAATATAATATTAAATAATATTTTAAATTTTATTTTAAAAATTAAGTTAATAAAAAAATTAAATATAATAAATTATATAAAATATTTATATTTTAACTACATTAAAATTTATACAATCTAATAATGTCAACATCATGAATTTAATTACATATTTATAATTAATTTATAATAAAAGATTATAAATACGAAATCAATGATGGCGGTTGTGGAAACACCCTCGTTGGTGTAGAAAGTTCAATCCGTAAATGTTTGTAGGTCCGGGCGGCCACCATGTTTAATCATCGCTCTCACTCTTGGTTTTGAGGTATGCTGCTTTGGCACATGGCCAGTCGCCTACCATGGAGAGACAGTTGCGTATTAATCATGGCTTACACATCTAAGCCAAAAACCCATTACACCATTGAAAATAGCACACATTTTTCCATCGATCAGCAGAGCGTAAATTCATCATGTTTACCCATCAGAAGAAGAAGAAGAGGATAAGCATAAAATTGATCATTAAAAAAAAAATTAATATAGTAATATATTTTTTAATTTTTTTTATTTTAATCATAAATATTTATATTTTAATTTAATTTAATATAATTTTTTAGAATAAATATATTAACTTTATATGTTAGCCATATAAAAATATGCATAAATTAATCGAATATGTACGTTGGGAGCATTTGAATTTGTAAATTAGTTTTTTTTATATATTTTTAATTGAATTTTAAATATTTTTATTATTTTTTTTATTTTGTACAATCAATGTATTGAATTAACATATTGATAATTTAAATAAAAAATTAAAAATTATATAGTAGAATTGAAAAAGTTTTAAATTATATATATATATATATATTTATCCATGGAAATAAGTTTTAGATTTTGTTATTTTCAACCAATATATTTATTTAATCTTAATAAAAAAAAAAGAGTTATCTGCATGTCTTCACTTGGATATGTAATTTCGTTCGACAATATTTAGTGGCAAATGAACCAGCACTAAATGCGAGGTATGAATTTCCAATTTGAATAAAAAAAAAAAATGCAAGGTATGAATGATACGTGGTCTCATACTTAAATTAACGCATCGTATGTACAAATAATTTTTACATTTTATATATATATATATATTATTTTCATTTAATTTTTTTTGTGCTTTTTAACCCAAATTTTATTTTTTTATATATTTATTTTCTTATTTTATGTATATGTATATGAATTTAATTTATATTTATAAATTAAAATAAAAATTATTAAAATAAAAGGTATTATAAAAATTTAAAATTTAATTAAAAAAATTTTAAATAATAAATTAAAATTTTTTTAATTTTTATTTTTATTAATTATTTTTAAAGTCATTTAAAATTAGATATTTATTTATTTTTAATAAATAATTTAATGAAAGTTCGAGTTGATCACCCGATTGGTTGGTTGCCTGCAAACACAATGTTCACTGGCTTTTCGTCCATAAAGCAATCCCAGAAAACTGACAAAAGCAGCCAATTTTGATTGCGATAGGAGACGGCGCATCATTGTTTGAGGTCAACTTGCTACCCTTACAAAATTAAATAAAACACTGTTGTGAAGTCGCCGATCCCTGGCATAGATGTGTCGTCTATTTCTCTCTCTGTTTTCTGTTTTCTGTTTTCTTTTAAGGTATCTACCGATCCCACAATCGGTGTACTTTTGGCATTAACGGGCACAAGCACAAACCTAAAAATTTTGCATAATTTAAAAATTTATTTAATTGATTCAGAGGTCAGGTAACGTAAAATAATTTTTAAAAATATTATACAAATTCAAATTTTTTTAAACAAAAAAAAAAATCACGTTATATTATAATTATATTAATTATATTTTTGAAAAATTTCAGTACAATATTACAAGTAACTTAAAATTATAAAATATAATAGGCAATTATAGTAGTATCAACTTGAATGTATCTATCCCGTATTAAGATGCTCTGTGTTTATATACCATAACGTCAAAGGTTGCTCCTACTCGATCTTGTTGTTTAAGCCACAAAGGAATATCGACGGTTTAAAAGGAAAAGACTCCACATGTCCAAAGATACTGTTGGAGAGAAAAAGGTCATATACGAAACGATTTCCAAAACTTCTTCAAACACCTCTGCAGATACACATACAAATGAAACATACAAAATTAACAAAATTTTTCCAAGCAAAAATTTGAATTAAAAAAAAAAATAAAAGGAAATTTAAAGCAGTATCGAGTTACATGAGAAAATGGGGATTGTGCCCAAATTTTAGGAGTACGAAGATTAGAGGTGACATCCAGGTTAGCTCAGGGGTGATCCGTTTAAGGTCAGGTCGGGTCAAATGGTTCATGCAACTCTCAGGTTCAGGTCACCCAATTTCGGGTAATCCTGAAGCCTGGCCGTTACAGTATTACCAAACTAAAGCAATAGACAACAATATTACCAACCTGCTCGTGACAGCTTCAAACAAATCATGCAATAGATGTATTTAATTAAATTATGTCACGTTAAAATGTAAGCAGTTTCTAAGTAGAAATTTATTATAAAAGATGAATACTATTTATCAAAATGATTAAAAAAATAGTTTTAATAATTATAAAAATAATAAATTACATACACTTAATTAATTTAATGTATTTTTATATAAATTTACACCTTATATTATAATTCAATAATAATAAAAATAATATAACAAAATATATCAAATTAATGAAATTGTTAAAATATTTAGAGAGTGTATAAAATTAATTGTATTTAACTATTATAATTTAAAGAATTTTGTGATATTATGATTAAAAAATTATTTATTTAATATAAAAATCTATTTATGTAAAAATCGTTGTTAAAGCATTTATTAAAATTAAAAGTAAGTTTTAATATATTATTACAAAATGTGTTGGGATAACCCACCTTGTTATTCTATTTCTAAAAAGAATAAATGAGTGCATTGAAAATAGAAAAAAAAAAAAAGAGTGCAAGTAATAACTCCAAGAAAGTAGGATTATAGGAAAACGGAAAGTGACAGAAATATACTCTCTCTCTCTCTCTCTCTCTCTCTTTCTCTCTCTCTAAAATGCCTTTCTATTATCTAACCTAACGGTCCTTGCGTGAAATTTCTTTTACTTTTTCGTTCTTCGCAATTCCTCCAAACATTTTCTTGCCGTCCAAACAGCTCCAAATTCTCCCGTATCGATCGATTCCCTCGAATTTTCCCCTCAATTTTCCATCCTCTCATTCTCCGATCCCCGCTTATCAGAATCTTTAAAATCCTTAAAATTTTCCAAATTTCTTGTTTTTCTTCATCAATTGCACAAGCTTTTAGATGATTCTAGCTACGATCGATCTGGAAAAACAGAGAGAGAGAGAGTAAATGAGAAATGAGCTTAGCTAATGATAAGACTAAAAGAAATCTGGCTGTCTCCAAAATTCATTATCCACTTGAGAATTCAGAAGGCCGCATGGGAAAAACGATTGGTAGGGGGCATGCTCGCTATCAAAGATTACCTAGGTCACAGTTTGGTAGGAAAAGGTCAAGATGAAGCACCCAGAAGATGGTGCATGTCTGGCATGAAATTGAGAGAACAAGCTTTCTTTCTGGAGATGGGCAGGACGTACCCAATTCAAAAGAACATTCAAAGGCTGATGATTCAAGCAGTGACTCTGAGATTGAAAGCATGTATAGTGTTCACAGTCTTCATCTGCACTTGCTTCCATTCCCGAAAGTCATAGTTGGACTGTTAATTCCTTGAAAAGTTCAATGATGGTGGATTCATTTTTCAAAGTTAAGACGCGAAGTATGGTATCAATGCTCATTAGTCGGTTCCTTTTTGTTTGTCACTCTTCTTTTCATCTTTTTGTATAATGATCTATGCAAAGAATGAAAGCTCATTGGCTTTTAACATTTTCACATTGGGCAATTGCCATTAACTTGAATACTACACTTAATATACAAAACATTGTGGTTATCAGTGTATTTATTTTCTATTTAGGTTATAAAGATACCCTGATGTTGCACATTTGGTGATGCAGATGTCAATTATTTCCATAATCTGATGTCCATTATTGCCTCTACGGTATTGTAATGAAGGTTTTCTACACTTGGAACCTGTCAATAACTCTCCATGTTACTATTTTCAGAAGCTACTACAACTTCCTACGATTTCGGGATCTACTGAAAGTGTGGGACTTTCTTTGTGTTGATTCTCAGGTTCTTTTCTCTGCCATTTTTGAGCCTCTCATTTCTTTTTTCTTGGGTGAAAAAAATGCCCCCAAGGCAGGTGTCAAGGGAGGAGGTTATCTTCTTAGGGGTGGATATCCATTTTAACATCATCTTTCACACTTATTTATTCTGTGCAGTCATTGAACTTTCAACTAATTTTGTAGTCATACCTCAGTTCACATTGGGGGCATATGAAGGAACTCAATTGTGGTTTCCATTTGACTTGTCTTTTGCCTATGTGCTGACAGATTGTTTTAACCTTTTTTCATGGGTAATGAAGACACCTACCTGACACCATCGACGTTGGAGGGCAGCCGCAAAGATCTCCAGGGCGCGAATGCTATAAAAAATTCCCGGCTCCCTCCCTCAATCTGTTTTCCAAATGGGGACTGACTTCCATTCTTATGTTCTTCCATTAGATATGCCAGTCATTGTAGCTGAAAGTTCGAATCACGTAAGGATGTCTAAAATTCCATTATGTGTGATATTGGGCTCTAACTCGGCTCTTTTTAGTTCGAACAGTAGCCACTCGTATTCAATATTGTATCTGTGAAACATACAATTTATTATTTTATTGAGATTGAGTTTTTTTTTTTCGCTAATAACATATTCCCAGAGGCTTGTGAAGATCCAAAGTAACCAGCCATATTATCAAAATTTGAAATAAAACGTCCACATATGCTAAACTCTCAGAAAGAGATATGAAAAGTAAATTTGACACCGAATCCTGCAAACTGACTGCAATACTTAAAAAATATATTAATTTGGCTTCTCTACCAATATTTACAGGCATAAGAATTTAATTCAATTCGTTTATCTGTCCTTCTGATGATACCCAATACAGGTCAACATTGTATCCTATACAAGCATGATGAAAGAGGCACAAAATACATACACAACAATAAAATTTCACCTGATATTATTATCATAAAAATTAGAACAATATCTAACCCAAAAAACACACACACACAAAACAAGAAGAAGAAGTAGTCTCACCTAACATCGTGTGAATCGTGAAAAGAAAAGATCAATATCTACCTAATTAAGTATAATACAGCACCCCTCCCAATCCCACACACCCAAACCAACCTTGGTACATCCCTACTCCTCCCTCATTAGGTCTGCATGACCACCACCACCATTACCCCAACCCTGAGGTCAAACATCAAGTGGAAAAGAACTTAATAGTACAGGGTTCAACTTCTGGTTTAATCTGATTCTTTTTTATTTTTTTGATGCCTAGTTTGAATTTTTGCAAACCTCACCTTCAAACTGAAGCCTCAGGAAGGTTACTCCAATTGATCCAATGCAAGATGTGGAACATGATTACTAAAGTCAATGCAGACCTAAATATATCAAATGTGGTCGAAGCAAAGTAGCCAAATCTAAAAAGGGTAGTGAGAAGTGACCGAGCAAATGAAATCAACTGTCTAGTTTTAAAGGGAATCTCTGATGTTTTTCTCTGCATTCTGATTTTCCATATCTTGAGTAGTTTGTATGGGGTCAGTGCTTGAACTCAAATGCTGCTCACCATACTCACTGGCGGGGTGCACTGTCTCACTATTACCAAGCTCTTGGCTTCCTAGTGCAGTCTGCTTGAATTTCTTCAAGTCATCCTTGTATTGGCCTGAATCATAATCTGAACTAGCATATGAACTGTACACTGTGCTGTATCCTGGTATTAATCCATCACCTAGAAAATCCAGAGACATATTTCCTTCCAGAGCTCGAACTATCTGAAAACAAAAGCAACATAATGATTATGTGATAGTGTAGGATTTGAATTCATGGACTGCAGGTTCCAAATCAATTTGCTCCTTGTAGGGAGCTCGTAAAATTGCAATATTTCCATCCAGCTGATCCACATATCCACATTTGAGGTCTATGCGGATCACAATCTCGCCAAATGTTTGCCATGACTTTGAATGGTTCAACAAGGAAATTATCTTGGCTGTGCCAAGGCATTCAAAGTAGAAGCGATTGAAATAGCTTATGTCTTGATTTGAGCATCAGAATAGGGTCCCAGTTCATCCAACTTTGATAGATGAAAGAGTAAAGTACCTGGCTCATTGGTGGTCGAAGCCATGCTGACTGACGCACACAAGCTGCAGCACAATAAATCATTCTAGTCATTTCATGGGGATCATACTCCAGCAATTTTGAGTCGACAACAGCAGCACAATTGCCATTTTCCAGAGATTGTGTGAGCAACGGTCTAGCCTAAAAAGCCATAAAGAAGAATTTTTATTACCATAGAAATGGAGTTTCAATTTTCCACCACAATATAAAACTCTTTAGTCCTGTGACACAATTAACTTCTAAAGCATGAAATGATATCAATTGTCTGCAAATATAATACAACCTAATCCTCAACTTAACCTTCAATTGGCCATAAACAGTTGTTTCTATAGGATGGGCTATCATTACCCCTTCGTCATTCATTTAGTTACAAGCATTTTGTTTCCCTTGCTAGCACTGGCAAATAATAAAGCCTGACTTAAGATACTCTATTGTGAACTGCAGCCAAGGAACAAATACATACCCAATCAACTAGGCTTTCATGAATGAAAATTTGAGTCCTATCAACAGGCCGACGACCAGTTATCAACTCTAGGAGCACAACTCCAAACGAAAAGACATCTGACCTGTCTGTAAGATTCCCAGTAGAAGCATACTCTGGGGCAATATAACTGCAGCAAATGAAAATTGCCCACAAACAACCAGTTTAATGATATTCCCACAAAAGGAGATCCAAACACCAAAGATGCCCAGGTGGCTTTTACTCTCATTAGCTGTGAAATACTTCAAAGCTAGACAATGTAGCTTGCTATAACTGTACACAACAAATAGAAATTGAATCTAGTTTCTTACCCAAAGGTTCCCATCACTCTAGTGGAGACATGAGTATCAGTATCTAGAGCGAGCTTGGCAAGTCCAAAATCTGCAACCTGGCGACAAAAATTCCACTTATTTTATTTTGCGCCATATACTTTTCAAATAAAGGAACTAAACTGACTAAGTTAACCTATGTAGTTTCATACAGCAATCTGAAATGGCTGTATACCTTATCAAAGGATATGTTTTTGCTATTCAGAATCATCTTCTGTAGTTACATCATGTACCACTCAATAACTCCATACGGATACATTTGTATTCTTAGATACTGTACAAAAGTGACATCCTACATCTCATAGGATTGAGAAAATCTACAATTGGCCATGATCACTTGGAAATAATAGAATAAAAACCAAATTATACCTGACAATTATCAAGAATCATATTAAAATATTTTATTCATAACATGGCATACCTTCGCTTCAAAACTGTAATCAAGAAGAATATTAGCAGCCTTGATATCCCGGTGTATGATTTTGGGATGACCTGAACAAAATATATCATATAAAGGCAGTAAAACTCAGTCAAATATTATATACACAGAAAACTAAACAGACATAGAAGTAACTAAAGGCAGCAAGCAAAGAATACAAACAATCTTCATGTAGGTATGCCAATCCTTTTGCTGAGCCAACAGCAATTTTCATCCTGGTTGACCAGTCCATGGTAGGTCTGCCCTTTCCTGCAATGTCAATCATCTTTCATAAGAAAGACTATAATGTCATATGAGCTGCAAAGATAACCATGAACCCCCAACCCTAGCTGGGGTATCTGTTCCTCAATCATTAGGCCTTACTCTTCTGCCAATTGTCAAACACGCAATGCAACACACACAAAACCAAGCAGAAAAATAAAGGAAACAGAGAATCGATGTTTTGTCTATAAACGTGCATGAGTATGGTGAGGAGAGAGAAAAAGAAAGAGAGAGTCAAAAGGTAGGAGAGTGTCTTGGCTTCAAGGTCTTACTTCCACATAATACCAACAGGTAGACAAAGGCAGATATTTTTGGTAAACCACACAATTAGCATCCAAATGGTGGTTGGATAAATAAGCAAAGATTCTTCTTTCTTAGATTTTATTTATCTTAACTCATAGCAGTTATGAAATTAAACTTCAAAAAGCCACTAACCACGTAAATGAAATTCCAAGGTGTTGTTTGGAACAAACTCATAAACAACCATTCTCTGGTCACCAGTAATGCAGTATCCCACCAATGAAACAAGATGTCGGTGATGAACACGGCTAATGATCTCAATCTCAGCCCGAAACTCACGCTCCCCCTGTCTACTCCCAGTTTTAAGCTGCTTAATGGCAACGACTTTACCATTCGGAAGGACTCCCTTGTGAACATAACCAAAACTGCCCTGGCCAAGGAGGTTAGCATTTGAGAAGCCATCAGTTGCTTTTGCTAGCTCTTCAATAGTAAAGGTGTTTTGTGAAAATCCAAAAGCCATTCCAGGAGATGGTGGTTGAAATGGTTTCTCAGAGTCCAAAATGATATTTATTGAAGGCGGTTCAGGGCAAATGGGACTAAACGCTGGCGACCTTGCGGGATTAGGTCCAGTTCCTGGGTGAGGAGGCTTTGGCACGAAGGTCACCTTATTCTCAGGAGTTGGATGAGCACTCTGTTGCCCATAATGGGTTGGACCAGCATGGAGATCATCTGAACATAAACAAGGTATAGACAAACCAAGAGCAGATTCCTTAACAGGTGCCAATTAGATATTAAGTCCAATTGCAAATTACAAAAATCATGAGCAGATTGTAGTTTTAACCAATGCCATCATAAGGCAACAGATGAAAGTAGAGAATGTTTCAGACAGATATATCCTAACAAATAAACAACAAGTAAAGGCGAGGTCCAATATCTACACAAGCTTCAATAACTAATTGCTTTATACATTATAAACCATAAATCTAAAGACACAAGATATAATCAAAGATGACTGTTAAATTATAATATATGATCCATATCTTGGATCTTACTTAACAGTTTGAATTTTTAGGTAGAATGATTTCTTGACGTAGTATCAAAGCCTTTATGTTTGAACCATGCTACCCTCACATTTAACGGTAAATTTCTACATAGGTATAGTGGGTTTGTCTTTCACTCACACTTTCAATGCAACAAGTATTTGTGTGTCTCACGTAACAGCTTGAGTTGACTAATTGCCACAATCTTCCAGACACTCCTTACTCTTTCCTCCAACCCAGCCACTACCCTCGTTAAGGTTCATCCTTTCACAAAAATCCTCCACATTTCTCCCCAGTAAAAACCATCCCATCCTCATCTTTCATAATCTTTCCTCTTCATAGCAGCAACATCCACTTCCCTAGCTTAAAATGCAAGGACCAAAATCCTCTGAGGATTATACAGGTGCTATGGTCATCTAGTCATTTTTCTTTTTTGTTAAGATTATTCAAGCTCAAGCTACAATGGCAATTTCTTATAGGCCATCATCATGAATTAATGATTCCCAGATAATGAAGCCCATTCTGGCATCTCTGTTGTCCAGATATCAGCCATACAGAAAAGAGGCAAACCCATACTCTGAATAACTAACAAGAGACAAATCAAAGTCAGTTGAAAGCTTCTTTTTTTTTTTTCTCCTTTTGAGTAATATGGGAATAAAATCAAGCACCCCCATTAAAAAGTGGATAAGTCCCAGCTAAGTTTTACGTTAGTAGCTTATACATTAAACAAAAATCACTATTAGAATATTTCATCAATGCCAAAGTCTATTTCATGCCCCAGTTTAACATCTTGGGGCCAACTGCCAAGCCAAAAAGCAAACTTTTATAATCTTGCAATGAGTCCCAGCACAAGAGTCCAGAATTCAAGAAATGAAAAAAAAAAAAAAAAACAGATAAAAGAACATCCCGTTTGAATAAAACCCCAAAAAAAGAGCACAAAACCAAGCAAAACAAACGAAAAAACAAATAATAATAATAATAAAATTGATATAACCTTTTAATTAAAAAAAATTATTATTATTAATTATATCATTTAATATTTAACCTTTATTACCTTCATATTAATAAACTGTTATCTTCATATTAATAAACTGTTATATATAACATATTAAAACTTTTAGCTTGCCGATTTGAGATCGTATGAGGCTAATTTCCTTAAATAGACCAATCCCTTATCTCAAATTTCTTATTTTTAATCCCTAATTTCTCATAAAAATATGTAAAAATTATTTTATATAAACATTAATTTTACCTGTGTGTCCTGGCGGGGGTGGGGAGGCCGCAGCCTTCCTTTTCTTCCTCCGGTACAAAAGGACGAAAATGCCCACGCCAATCAGCACAATTATCGCTCCTAACGCTACCCCTACTATTAACCCCGCCAGGGCCCCGGGCGGAAGCCCCTTAGGTGGCCCAGGAATGAAGGCTGCAGGAGTCGACCCATTCGGAGGAGAAGCCGCAGAAACAGGAGTAGGAGGCGACGTCTGCTCGCCAGCTGACGAAGAGGCATTCGTCGAGTTGGTTCCCGGCGGCGGGGAGGCAGTTTGGTTGGTCCCCGCCGTAGGTGCCGTGGAGTTCGTCGCCGGCGGGGATGTCGGTGCCAGGGAACCGCTTGGTGGCGGTGACGACATTGCCGGGTGTTTTCCGGCAAGTGTTCCGGCGAGATACTTCTAGTTGTGTGCGTGTGATAGGGAAAAGCAGAGAGAGATAGAGAGAGCAACAATGAGTGAGAAGGAATAATTTAAAAAAAAAGGTGGCATTTTTTTCCTGCGTTGACACGAGCTGGTCGACCCAACAGATGTAGAAGAAGGAAAAAAACAACGTTGTGGACCCCGCAGTGAAATGCACCCCCAAACTACGTCGTTTTAACAAAAAATAATGACGCGTTTCCATTAAAAAAACCCAAAAAAATGATGAGCTAGCTTTCTGTGGAAAGTTGCATAACAAATTAAACTGGAAAATATATATTTTTATATTAATATAATTAATTATATATTTTAATTTTAAAATATATTTTATAATTAATAATAAAAAATATATAATAAATTTAATAATAACAACGTGCAATGTAAGTTTGCGTTAAGATACCTTAAATTAAGTTGATCGTATAAATATAATAAAGTTTTTTATTATAATTTTTTATTTCAAAAAAATAATAAAACTAAATATTTTGGATTTTTTTTCCTAAATCTATCTATTGTTTAAAGAATAAAAACAAAAATCATTATTATTATAATATCTAATTATGAGGTGTGAACTGATACATTTTCTCTGAAATTCAATTGTGGGTCCAACAATCGTCATGGTGTCAATTTTTCAAGGATCTGAACTTCAGGTCAAAACATTTGTTTTTTTTTTTTTTTTTTTTTTCTCTCTCGATTTGTAAATATAATATAATTATTTTTTTATTTTATTAAATAATAAATTATATAATTAAAAAATATATTTTTTTATCTTTATAAATTTTATTAAAATTTAAAATTTTTAAAATAAAAATTTAAATTTTTAATTATTTGTTATTTATTAAAAAACTATTTAATCAATTTTTGTTTTAAAGTATGGGGATTATTATTCTTAAGAAAATTTATTTGTTGGTTTAAGAAATCGTTGATTTAAATCGTGGAAGAAGAGATAAATAGACTTATGAGAAAGAGAAAATTTAATGTATTAAAAAAATAAAAAAATTATATTTTTTAGACTTGTTAAATAAAACGAATATATAATAACAATGGCGACGATTAGTCCAATCATCCTTGGGGTTGACTAGAAATGTTAACAAATTGCCTATCACAGGTGAGCATTAATCAGAGCGACGGAAGAAAGATATTTCTTCCTGTCTATCATCCAACGTCATCAGTTGGAAAACTAAACTCAAGTCATTCAACCGTTCATACAGGTAGATTTAATAAAAATAAAAATAGAGTCATTGGGTAAATTTTTTCTTTTTATTCCTTAAGCTTTAAGTTTTCTTCTTGTTCATGTACCCAGAAAAAAAAAACAAATTGTGTTTGAGCTTGTAAAGATTTAAAATTTTAATTTTTTACTTAAAATTAAAAATTTAAATAAATTTATTCAAAAATATAATAAATTAAAATATAATATCAAATAATATTTTAAATTTTATTTAAAAATTTAAGTTAATAAATAAAAAAATTATAAATATAATAAATTATATAAAATATTTATATTTTAATTATATGAAATTTTATACAATTTAATAATATTAACATTATTATGAGTTTAATTATATATTTATAATTAATCAATGTATGATTACTATTTATAATAAAGGATTATTAGTATGAAATCAGTGATGGTGATATCCGGCTGAGGAAAAACCCTCCTTGGTGTAGACAGTTCAATACATAAATGTTTGTAGGTCCGGGTGGCCACCATGTTCAATCACCGTGTTCTCACTCTTGGTTTTGATGTATGCTACGTTGGCACATGGCCAGTCACATCCCACGGAGAGACAGTTGCGTATTAATCACGTCTTACACATCTAAGACAAAATTCCATTACACCATCGAAAATAGTACATATATTTTAAAAATAAATATATTAACTTTATATGTCTGTCATATGTGTATATATATATATATATATTAATAAAATAAATATATTAAATATAATTAAATATTTAAATTTTAATTTTTTTATATTTTTAATTGAATTTATTTATATATATAATTTTATATAATTAATAAAATTAATATATTAATAACTTAAATAAAAAATTTTAAAACTTCATAAGTGCATAATAAAAATTAAAAATAATTTAAAACTAATTTTGTTTCTTTGCTTATTCATCAAAATAAATTTAAGATTTTTTTATTTTTTTTTTAATATATTTATTTAATCTTAAAAATAATAATAATAATAATAATAAGTTATCTATCTTTCACTTGCATACGTAATTTCGTTCAACAACATTTCGTGGCAAAGGGACAAGCACTTAATGCGAGGTATGAATTTCCAATTTTTTTTCTTTTAAAAAAACATGCAAGGTATGAATGATAGGTGGCCTCATGTTTAAATTAACAAGCCGTATGTACAAATAATTCGCATTAGGGCCCGATGCAAGTGATGAGGAGAGGATTAAAAAAAAATATATAATTTAACTATATTTTATACTATTATTTTCATTCAATTTTTTATTGTTTATCAATATTTTATTTTTTTTTATTTATTTGATTATTTTATATTTATATAAAGATGAATTTAATTTATATTTACAAATAAAAAATAAAAATAAAAATTATTAGCATAATAAATATATATTTTTTAAAATTTAATTAATAAAAATTTTAAATAATAAATAATAAATTTTAAAATTTTATTAATATATTATTAATTATTTTTAAAATTACGTAAAATTAGATATTTATTTATTTTTAATTAATAATTTAATGAAAGTTCGAGGTGATGAGCATAAAGCAATACCAAAAAACTGACAAAATCGGCCGATTTTGATTGCCTTAGGAGACCGCGACATCATTGCTTGAGGTCAACTTGCTACTCTTAAAAAATTAAATAAAACAATGTTGTAAAGTTGCCAATCCCATTTATTTCTCTCTCTGTTTTTTTTTTTTTTTCTTTTAAAGTATCTATCCATCCTACAATTGATGTAGCTTTGGCATTAATATATACAAGTGCAAACCTCAAAATTTGCATAATTTAAAAATTTATCTAATTGATTCAAAGGTTAAATAACAAAAAATATATATATATATTTAAAATAATATTTAAATATAATTTTTTAACAAAAAAATTACATTTTATTATCATTACATTAATTATATTTTTAAAATAATTTAATATATAATTACAAGTAACTTAAAATTATAAAATATAATAAGAAATTATAGTAATATTAACTTGTATATATCTATCTCGTATTAAGATGCTTTGCGTTTATATGCTAAAGTCCTACAATCTTTCAGAACACATATACCACCTAAAAGGCTACAAAAGATGGGACGATGAGCAATTTGCGTGCAATGAAAAAATATATATATTTTTTATCACAGTGAGTCTTATTGCTACTTCACAGCTATTTCCTCGGATTCCAATTCCTGATTACAATTGTGAAGAAATGCTGATTGAAGATGCAAATGCAAATTGATGTCTTAACAGTATACCCTTGCTAATTAAGCTTTTCAGGTGGGGTTTTTTTTTTATGAAATAAAAATATTTTTAGATTACTAAAAATTGTTTAAGATATAATTGTTAAAAAATTTTAATACTTTTTATATATATATATATATATATATATATATATATATATATATATATATATATATATATATATATATATTCAATTAGTAGAATAAAGATTTGAATTTTAAGTTAAAATTAAAGTAATAGATAACAATATTACCAAATAACTTAAAATAAATTATATTATATATATGTATTTAATTAAATTACGTCACATTAAAATATAAAAAAATTTATTAAAAAAATAAGTATTATTTTTTTAAAATATTAAAAAATAAGTACTATTTTTTAAAAATATAAAAAATAATAATTTTAATAATTAAAAAAAATAATAAATTATATATATATATAATTAATTTAATATATTTTTTATATAATTTTATATATTATATTATAATTTAATAATAATAATAAAATAATAATAAAATATATTAAATTAATCTTTGATGATATTATAATTTAAAAAATTTTATAATATTATGATTAAAAAATTATTTATTTAATATAAAAAAATATAAAAATTATTGTTAAAGTATTTATTAAAATTAAAAATATATTTAAATATTTTATTACAAAATTTGTTGGGATAACCCACCCTGTTATTCTATTTCCATAAAAGAATATATGAGTGCAATGAAAAATAGTAAAAAAAAGAGAGAGTGCATGTAATAACTCCAAGAAATTAGTATAAATGGAAACGGAAAGTGACGGAAAAACGCGCTCTCTCTCTCTCTAAAATGCCTTTCTATTTTCTAACCTAACGGTCTTTGCGTGAAATCTCTTTTTTTTTTTTTTTTTTTTCTCTCATTCTTCGCATTTCCTCCAAACTTTTTCTTGCCGTCCAAACAGCACCAAAATTTCCCATATCGATCGATTCCCTAAAAATTCCCCTCAATTTTCCATCTTCTTATTCTCCGATCTCCGGTTATCAGAATCTTTAAAATTTTTCAAAATTTCCAATTTTCTTGTTTTTTTTCTTCAATTGCACGATTTTTTAGATGATTCCAGCTACGATCGATCTGGAAAAACTAGAGAGAGAGAAAGATAGATTGAAAGACAGAGAGAGAGAGTGACCAGTTTCCTGCATTTTATAGAGATTTTGTCTGTGTGTGTGAGAGAGAGAGAGAGAGTCAATGAGAAATGAGCGCGCACCAGCAGCAAAGAAAGGTGATCGTACGGGACTTAGTGGAGGAAGGGAAGAAGAGGGTTGCCTTTTTGGGCATCTGTGTCATCGGATTGTCCTATCTCATGTCTTGTAAATCTCTCTCTCTCTGTGTTTAATTGAACCGGCCGAGAATGAGCTACTCTGTCTATAAACCTAGCTTGCAATCCTGCGAACCAGTTTTGATCAGTTGATTCTTGTTTGATTATAAAGATGCTGGAAAGTTTCCGATTTGCTTTTCTTTTTTGTCATATGTAGCCTTTAGTGTGTGTTGAAAGTGGACATTGGGATTTTAGTTATCTTTATGGGGTATTTGGCAATTGGCTTCATCGGGTCTGTGAAAATGGCAGAGCCATAATTGATTTGGAGTACAGTTGAATTCACTGAACATGTTGATAGCCAGTTTCCTGGCGCCTCGGGAAAATATTCAAACTGCAATTCTGTGAACTCGTTTTGATCAGTTGATTCTTGTTTAATTACAAAATGATGGAAAGTTTCTAGTTTGCCTCACTTTATTTTTTTTCGTAGTCTTTAGTTAATCGTAATGTTTATGCTACAAGTTTAGTGTGGTAGTTTTGTATTCTAATTCTTTTAGTGAAATTGGACATGAGGATTTTTGTCAATTTTATAGGGGATTTAGCAATTGGCTTAGTGGGGTCTGTGAAATGGCATCCACTGTTGATTTTTGTTCTTGAATTCATCAAACATGTTAATGTCTAGTTTTCTGTGAGCAAATGGCTCCTTGGGAAAATATTTTACCTAGTGCCACAATTTTGGATAATCATGACAGTAGGTGCTTGCTCTATTTAGTATTTTAGTGGAAATTCTTATGCGTATATCAACATAGTATGCTGTATGCTGTTTCACAATTACAGTCTTTTCTGAGCCATGTTTTCGTATCTGTCCATGTCGTTCATGAAGCAATATCTCATTGCTCTATGTTTCTTTTAACTTGTGGGTTGTTTTTTTCTTCAGTGACAAGCTCCTCTGTCTTGGTTAACTTGCCTGCTGCTGCCACTTTAATCATTCTCATTCGTTATTTCTCCTTGGATTATCAGATGCGGAGGAAAGCTGCCACCTACAAGAAATCTGCCTTGGCAGATACATTATCTAAAAGTAAACCTCTTGGATATACTATGATAGTTGAAAAGTCTGATTGGAGAAGGAAAGTGAATTCACCTGTTGTTGAGGATGCAATTGATCAATTCACCAGGCATATAGTTTCTGAGTGGGTAACAGATCTGTGGTATTGTCGCCTAACTCCTGATAGAGAAGGTCCAGAGGAACTAATGCAGATCATCAATGGTGTTATAGGGGAAATATCAAGTTGCATGAGAAATATAAATCTTATTGATCTCTTGACGAGGTTTTAGTTCTTTCTCACTTTTGTTTCCATTCTTTACTTTTGAAACATTTCTTAGTCGTTTTTTATGTGGGATCTAATAGTTTTGATGATGCAGGGACCTTGTTATTATTTTCTACTCCCACTTGGAGCTTTTTCATGCCACGCAAGTGAAAATTTAAAAACAACAGTCTGGACCATTGACTATTGAACAGCGAGACAAGGAACTAAGACACATACTGGCTGCTGAAAGCAAATTGCACCCTGCTTTATTTTCTGCTCAAGCTGAGCATAAGGTTGTTTTTGGTATTTTTTTTTTCAGTCTCTGAGCTATGCAAATCGGCCAATTGAGCAAATATCAATTGAGGGTGAAGAAATAATCCCTGGATTTATTGGATCCTCAATTACTTGGACCAAATATTTGTCGTTTCTTTCTCAGGTTTTGCAGCATTTGATGGATGGTCTCATCTCTTTCACATTCAGACCAGAATATTTGCAGTGTTCTTTCTTTCCTTACATTGCCAGGGAGCTTCTTGCTTGTGCAGCAATGCGACCAGTCCTAAACTTAGCTAGTCCAAGGTAGTTGTTCCTTATTTGTTGCTGCCTGTTATCTATTATCACCATTGTCATTTCTTTTCATTTCTTGGTCAGGTTTATAAATGAAAGGATTGAAAAGTTCATCATGTCAAGGGCTAATAAAGGAATTGCTGTTGCAAGAGAGTCGTCTCAATCCAAATCTAACGGGTCTCCAAGAATCTCATCTGATAATTTTTCTAGGCTTCTAGATCTTTCAGTTACTGGTGTTGAACTTGCACAGTTGAAAAATGATCAATCCAAAAGTGAGGCAGCTAGGCATGAAAAGGAGTGTAGATAGAGAATACATCTCAAAAGATCCTTTGGTTTCCATTGATACTAGATCTTCCCATTCATGGAGCTCATTGCCCTTAAACTCCCAAGTTTGTCATGATGGAGGTATTCAACGGCATTGTTCAGGAGGAGAATGGGTTGATATGTTAGTTATGATGTCTCTTAGAAGAACTGCAGCACTTGCTCCAGAAAATTTTGAGAGCATGTGGACAAAAGGGAGAGATTACAGAAAGAAAGAGGGAGAAAATTGATTAATCGAGCAGGTCCCACAGCATACTTCTGTAAGCAAGGTTGCTGCAGTGAACCAATCCAAGAAGACTTCTAGAGCCAACAAAAGGGATGGCATTACCAAAGTTGATTCTCTGGGAAAAAATGGTCTGTCTGTTGTTGCTGTCCACTCTGCAGCTGAACATCATGCCATTTCAAATCATTCTCTGTTTAAGTCAGACCAAGAATACAACCAACAGAGCATCATGCATGTTGATGAAGTTGAATCATGGGGCAGTAGTTCTTATACCTCTGAAGAGGAAGATCCAAGCAGTGTAACTGGTCTTGATTCTCCTGGAACTAAAGTTTGGGATGGTAAGAGTAAAAGGAATCAGGGTGCAGTAGTTCTTATACTGGAAAATTGAGCACATGCAAACACTCTCTCTCTATCTCTCTCTCTCTCTGTATGTGTGGACACAGATCTCCTGGAAATTCACAATTTTTCCAATAATCAAATGCCAACAAAGAAAAAGGAAACAACTTTCTTCGAAGTCTCAATCAATGGCTTCTCGCTGGCACATACTCTTGAAGGTCATAATACTCAGAGATGGTGGGTAGACTCAATCTCTTTGTTTTTTCATTTAAATTTTAGCCTTTTAAAAAAAATGATTTTTGAGTTTTTTTTTATCTTTTTGGGTTTCCTCATGGCTTTTTCTTAGGCTAATGTTTCAAATTTTCATGAATTTGGCAGGGTTGGAAAGACATCGCTAATGAATCAGTATTGTTCTCCAATACTCACATCTCAAAATTTGTTCTTTTCTTTGTTTATATCGTTTTTTTTTTTTTTAAAAAAAATTGTTGAATTTTCTATTGGAAATAAATATATTTGATTTATAATTTTATTTTCTAGGTATGTGAATCAAAAGTTTAGTAATCAATACAAGGCCACAATTGGCGCAGATTTTTTAACAAAGGAAGTCCAGTTTGAGGATAGGTTGTTCACAATGCAGGTTACAAGCAGGCATTTTTTTTTTGATTTGTATATTGTTTAGATCAACTAGCTATACTTGCTAATAGAATTTTGAGTAAAATTGTGGATCAATGAATGCATGGTTACATTGGCCTGTGCTTCTTGAATTTGTATCTATTTTAAAATTTTTTGTCCCAACCAACTTGGGATTTGTGTGTTTTATGTGCGCGGCTTTAGGTTTGAATCCCATATTCCATGATTTAAGTGGGAGCTGCGGCAGTGGGGCCAAGGTAGCAATCTGGGGTTTACCTGAACGAAATTCCTTGTATATATATATATATATATATATAATAAAATAAAAAAAGGAGTCCCATCTAGCTGACTACATGGTTTTGTAATTATGGTTGAAAACATTAATTAGATGTTGGAATTGCAATGAATTCAGATGGTAGGCAAGAATGATGATGGATTTTGCAATTTGGAATGTGTAACATGTGGACATATGCACCTTTCATGCGTAGTGTTAGATTTCTTTCTATATTTCTGGTTCAAGGATGGTACATGGTTCAAGGATGGATTTTTCCAAAGCATTGCATGTTAACATTTCATTCATTTGTATGGTTCAATTAGCTAATGCTTCTGCGAGGGCTAAGCCTTGGAAAAATCCAGAGTAGCCAGCCATATGGTCAAAATTTGAAAAAACCGTCTAAATATAGGAGACTCTCAAAAAGAGATACACGAAAAGTAAGTTTAACACCAACCCTATAAACTGGCCGTAATACTAAGAAATATTGATTTGGTTCCTCTACCAATATTAACGGCATAAAAATTTAATTCAATTCGTTGATTTGTCATTCTGATGATACCCAATACAGGTCAACGTTGTATCATGTATAAGCATATGAGAAAAGGGGCACAAAAAACATACACAACAATAAAATTTCACCTGATATTATTATCATAAAAATTAGAACAATATCTGACCTGAAAAATATATATATATATATATATATATACAGCGTGCGCGCGCACACGCACACACACATACACACACACACAACAACAACAAGTCTCACCTAATATCATGAAAAGATAAGATCAATGTCGACCTAATTAAGTACAATACAGCGTGGTGAGAAGTGACCAAGCAAACAAAATCAAATGTCTAAGTTTTAATGGGAATCTCCGATGTTTTTCTCCGCATTTTGATTTTCCATCCCTTGAGTACTTTGTAGGCCGTCAGTGCTTGGACTCAACTGGTGCTGACCATACTCACTGGGGGGTGCACTTTGCTCACTACTACCGAGCTCTTGGCTTTCTAGTGCAGTCTGCTGAATTCCTTCAAGTCTTCCTTGTCTTGTTAAAGAAGAACCTGCGGTAGCATCTGAACTCTGTACTGTGCTGTGTCCTGATATAAATCGAACAACTAGATCGTCCAGAGACATATTTAATTCCAGAGCTCGGACTATCTGAAAACAAAAGCAACATAATGATTATGTGATAGCATAAGCATTTGAATTCATGGTCTGCATATTCCAAATCAATTTGCTTCTCGTAAAGAGCAAGTAAAATCGCAATATTTCCATCGAGCTGACCCACATATCCACATTTGGGGTCTATGTGGATCACAATCTTGCCAAATGTTTGTGCAAGGACTTTGAATGGTTCAACAAGGGAAATTAACAAGTGAAAATTAGAAAGGGTGTTGGCTGTGCCAAGGCATTCAAAGTAGAAGTGATTGAAATAGCTTATGTCTCGATTTGAGCATCAGAACAGGGTCCCAGTTCATCCCACTTTAATAGATGGTGAAAGAGTGAAGTACCTCGCTCATCCGTGGTCGATGCGATGCCGACACACAAGCTGCAGCACAATAAATCATCTGAATCATTTCTTTGGGATTATACACCACCAGTTTTGGGTCGACAAAAGCAGTAAGGTTGACGTTTTCCACAGATCGTGGGAGCCACCCTAGCCTAAAAAGCCATAAAGAAGAATTTTTATTACCATAGAAATGGAGTTTCAATTTTTCACCACAATATAAAACTCTTTAGTCCTCTGACACATTTGAACTTCTAAAGCATGGAATAGTATTAATGACCTGCAAATATAATACAACCTATCCTTTACTTAATCCTCAATTGGCTGTAAACAGTTGTTTTTATAGGATGGGCTATCATTATCCCTTCATTATTCATTTAGTTACCAGCATTTTATTTCCTTTGCTAACACTGGCAAATAATACAACCTGACTTGGGATACTCTATTGTGGACTACAGCCAAGGAATAAGTACATACCCAATCAACTAGGCTTGTATGATTGGAACTGTCAATCCAATCAACAGGTTGACGACCAGTTATTAACTCTAGGAGCACAACTCCAAACGAAAAGACATCCGACCACACTGTAAGCTTCCCAGTGGAAAAATAATCTGGATCCATATAACTGCAGCAAATGAAATTGCCCACAAACAACCAGTTCAACGATATTCCCCACAAAGGAGATTAAAACAGCAAAAGATGCCCTGGTGGCTTTTGCTCTCATTTGCGGTAAAATACTTTAAAGCTAAACAATGTAGCTTGCTATAATTGTGCACAACAAATAGAAATCGAATCTAGTTTCTTACCCAAATGTTCCCTTCACATTAGTGGAGACATGAGTTTCAGTATCTAAGCAGCACTTGGCAAGTCCAAAATCTGCAACCTGATAAGAAAATTTTCACTTATTTTATTTTTCAACATATTACTTTTCAGATAAAAGAACTAAACTAAATGTTTTTGTTACTCAGAATAATCTTCTACAGTTATATCATGTACCACTCAATGACTCCATTAGCATACATTTGTATTCTTGGACACTCTACAAAGATGACATCCTACGTTTCATAGGATTAACAAAATTTACAATTGGCCACGATCACTTGGAAATAATAGAATAAATACAAAATTATATCTGAAGATCATCAAGAATCAAATTAAAATATTTTATTCATATGACATACCTTTACTTCAAAACTGCAATTAATCCCGGTGTATAATTGTGGGATTACCCGAACAAAATATACCATATAAAGGCAGTAAAACTCAGTCAAATATTATATATTCAGAAAACTGAGTAGACATAGAAGTAACTAAAGGCAGCAAGCAAAGAATACAAACAGCCTTCATGCAGATATGCCAATCCTTTTGCTGAGCCAACAGCAATTTTCATCCTAGTTGACCAGTCCATAGTTGGTCTGCCTTCTCCTGCAATGTCAATTATCTTTCATAAGAAAGACTATAATGTCATTTGAACTGCAAAGATAACCATGAACCCCCAACCCTTGCTGGGGTATCCTGTTTCTCAATCATTAGGCCTTAATCTTCTGTCAATTGTCGAACACGCCATGCAACACCCACAAAGCCAAGCAGAAAAATAAAGGAAACAAAGAATCGATGTCTTGTCTATGAACGTGCATGAGTATGGTGAGAAGAGACAGAAAGTGAGAGTCAAAAGGTAGGAGAGTGTCTTGGCTTCAAGGGCTTACTTCCACATAATTCCACAGGTAGACAAAGGAGGATATTTTCAGTAAATCACACGATTAGCATCAAAATGGTGGTTGGATAAATAAGCAAAGAATCTTCTTTCTGGGATTTGATTTTATTTATCTTGCCTCATGGCAGTTACAAAATTAAACTTCAAAAGGCCACTAACCATGTAGATGAAATTTCAAGGTTTTGTTTGGAACAAACTCATAAACAAGCATTCTCTGGTCACCAGCAATACAGTATCCCACCAATGAAACAAGATGTCGGTGACGCACACGGCTAATGATCCGCACCTCAGCCTGAAACTCACGCTCCCCCTGTCTACTCCCAGGTTTAAGCTGCTTAACAGCAACCAATTCACCACCCGGAAGGACTCCCCTGTGAACATCACCAAAACCACCCTTGCCAAGGAAGTTGTCATCTGAGAAGTTATCAGTTGCTCTTTCTAGCTCTTCAATGGTAAAGGTTGTTGGTGAACTTTCAAGAACCATTCCAGGAGATGGTGGTTGCCCATAAGGGGTTGGACCAGCATGAAGATCATCTGAATGTATTAACAAGGTATAGACAAACAAAGAGCAGATTCCTTAACAGTTGCCAATCAGATATTAAATCAAAATTGCAAATTACAAAAAACATGAGCAGATTGTAGTTTTAACTAATTTCATTGTAAGGCACCAGACGAAAGTAGAGAATGTTTCAGACAGATATATCCTAACAAATAAACAATAAGTAAAGGAGACGTCCAACATCTAAACAAGTTTCAATAACTAATTGCTTTGTACATTATAAACCATAAATTTAAAAACACAAGATATAATCAAAGGTGACTGTTTTATTACAATATATGATCTATATTCTGAATCTCACCTAACAATTTGAACTTTTAGATAGAATAATTTATTAGCGTACTATCAAAGCCTTTATGTTCAAACTATGCTACCCTCACATTTAATGATAAATTTCATGTATTCACATAAGGGAGCATGTTAAATTATAATATATCATACAGAAAAGACGCAAACCCATATTCTGAATAACTAACATGAGACAAATCAAAGTCAGTAGAAGGTTTTTTTCTTTTTCTTTTTTTCCCTCTTTTTAAGTAATATGGGAATAAAATCAAGCACTCCCATTAAAGAGTAGATAAATCCCAACTGAGTTTTACATTAGCAGCTTATACATTAAACAAAAATCACTATTATAATATTCCATCAATGCCAAAGTCTATTTCATACCCCAGTTTATGTTTCGGTCCATAAGCTAAAGAACCAGAATTAACATCATGGAGCCAACTGCCAAGCCAAAAAGCAAACTTCTATAATCTTGCAAAGAGTCCCAGCACAAGAGTTCAGAATTCAAGAAATAAAAGAAAAAAAAAAATCCCGTTTGAATTAAACCCCAAAAACAAAAACAAAAAAGTAAGCCAAAAAAAAAAAAAAAAATTAATATTTTTTTAATTAAAAAAATTATTATTAATAATTATATTATTTAAAATTTAATTTTTATTATCTTCGTATTAATAAATTATTATATATATATATATATATATATATATATCAATCCTTTATCTAAATTTTCTTATTTTTAACTCTTAATTTCTAGTAAAAATATGTAAAACTTGTTTTATATACATATTAACCTGGCGGGGGTGGGGAGGCCATAGCCCTCCTTCTCTTCCTGCAGCTGATGTAAATTCTCCCGACAATCACCACCATTACGACTCCTACTATTTACCCCTCCCACAACGCCAACCATTGCCGGGTGTTTTCCAGCAAGTGTTCAGGCGAGATACTTCTAGTTGTGTGCGAGAAAGAGGGAGACCAGTGAGTGAGAAGGAATCATTTAAAAAAAAGTTGACTCAAGAGACGACGAAGAAGCGAAACGCATTGCAGTGGACCCCACAACGACGTGCACCACAAAGTACGTCGATTTAACACAAAAATAATGACGCGTTCCCATTAACAAAAAATAAAAAACCAATATAATGATGAAGTGACTTTCTGTGAAAAGCTGTGTGCGAGAGAGAGAAACAGTGAGTGAGAAGGAAGCTTTTCAAGAACTGCCTCGTGAGGTGAAAACCGTCTAATCGATTTTTGTTTAAAATCATAAGAATTATTATTATTTAAAAAAAATATATATATATCCCAACAATTAAAAGTTTATTCGTTGATTTAAGAAATCTTTGATTTAAAGCGTAAAAGAAGAGATAAATATATTCACGAAAAAGAATAAATTAAAATTTTTAAAAACTAAAAAATTATATTTTCTAGACTTGATAAATAAAACAAAAAATATATAATAACAATTACAACGATTACCCCAATTATTCTTGGGGTTAATTTAGAAATGTGAACACAAGCCTATATGACAACTGGCCTTTAATCAGCAGCGGAAGAAAAATATCTCCTTCTTGTCTATTTTCCATCCACATCAGTTTGAACGGTAAACTCAAGTCGTTCAACCGCTCTTACAAAATGATGGAAGAAAATAATAATATAAAATATTATTTGATAAAAATAAATTATTTATTAATTTTTAACATTTAATTATTTAAAAAATTCTCATTTCTGTTTTTTTTTTCACAAGCATATTTAACAAAAAATAAAAATAGAATTTGTTGGGTAGATTTTTTTATTTTTTCCTTAAACTTATAAGTTGAACTTGCAGAGATTAAAAAATTAAAAATTTTACTTAAAAATAAAAATTCAAATAATTTTATTCAAAAAAAAAAAGACTTGTGATGAGTGATTATATAAAAAAAATTGAGTTAAAATTAAAAGTGTAAATATAGATAATAAAATAAAATAAATTATAATATGATATTAAATAATATTTTAAATTTTATATAAAATAAAATTTTGAGTAAATTTGTGGATCAATGAATGCATGGTTACATTGGCCCGTGCTTCTTGAATTTGTATCTATTTTAAAATTTTTTGTCCCAACCAACTTGGGATTTGCGTGTTTTATGTGCACGGCTTTAGGTTTGAGTCCTACGTTCCAGGTTTTAAGTGGGAGCTGCGGCAGTGGGGCCACCATGCTAACAGTCTGGGGTTTACCTGAAAGGGATTCCTTGTCATATATATATATATATATATATATATATAAAGTCCCATCTAGCTGACTACATGGTTTTGTAATTATGGTTGAAAGCATTCATTAGATGTTGGAATTGCAATGAATTCAGATGGTAGGGAAGAATGATGATGGGATTTCGCAATTTTGAATGTGTAACATGTGGACGTATGCACCTTTCATGCATAGTGCTAGATTTCTTTCTATATTTCTGGTTCAAGGATGGTACAAGGTTTGACGTTTTGTATCCATAGTTTTAAAAGAGGAAAAGGAAGTAGAACGATGGATGGCCTAACAATTAGATTTGTGATCATCAGAATGCTTGAAGAATAAGATGGACGTGAGTTTATCTGAATCTTTATTTGGTTATGTAATCAATTTATGCTGAAATAGATTTTTCTTTGATTTGATGTCATGGGGAGACATAGCCTGAAAATTAAGAAACCAGAAGTTTTACTGGTAGAGTGATTAATTTATGCTTTATTTTGCTAGATTGAACATGCAGAGATACAGCTGGAAGGGTATCTCTGCTGGTGTCAGGATCATCCTTTCAGCTCATGTCACTTATCTACCTGTTATTTCTTTTGGGAGAAAATGCACTCATAATGCAGAGATTTGTAAAGCATGCGTGCATTTTATTTTCCGTATGTGAGTGAAGTATCTGGTTGTTACAAGGAGAGTTATTTGACTGTGTCCGTATATGATGTATGCACAAATTTGGGATACCGCCGGGCAGGAAAGGTTTCGAAGCCCAGGGGTTTTCTACTTTAGTGCAACAACTAAATTTTGTATAATACTTTGTTTCAAATTTAATATTTTATATATATTTAATAATTTAAATAATATAATTTGATTGACTTATTATTTAATTGTCTATATATTAAATTATAAAAAAAATTTAACAAAATTTAGTTGTTATACAATTTATTTATTTTAATTATTTTTTATATTATAAGAGATTTTTTTTAACAAAACTAATTTTAATAGATAATTAAAAAAATTGAGTTATGACTTTTATAAAGAAATCACTTACAAATTTTGAACAAATTGGATAAAACAAAATATCGAACTTTGATCACAAGAGGGGTACTAGATAGAGCAGATTAGCTGTGTACTACTTAATTTTTCAGCCATATCTCTTAAATGGGAAGGAGTTTAGTTACCCCAAATTTGAGTTTTTAGAAAGTTAACTCGAAGAGCTACAACTCTTGTGAAAGAAAACAAAAGAAGATAAGGTATCTGAATGAAGTTATGCACGGGTGAAGTTTAGCAAGCTTCAATAAAGCTAGAAATTGGGTTAATTTGTATGTTTTGGGATGTGATACTCCACCATCCAAATTTAAGGCCTGGAATCATGTCCAAATCACTGGGGATTAATGTCCAAGTTAAGGAATAATCCATTCTAGAAGAAAGAAAGATAAAGAGGCAAGCATAAACGACCAAAGGAGCATTAAAGTGCAAGGAAGATAAAGAGGCAAGCATGAACGACTAGGGGAGCATTAAGTATAAGGAAGATAAAGAGGGATGAATAAATATAGATAAAGAGGGGGAAAGGATAGATGGAAATAGCTCATTCTTCTCATTTTTGCATTTCTTTTCCTTTGTTTCATGATTGTGTAAATCATTTCAACTCAAGGGTTCTTAAACTCATGTACCTGGAGATTATGTTTTATCATTGAATGAATGCATTCTAGTTTTCTTATTTTAGTCTTATTCTCATTTGGTCACTTAATGAGATTCCTTAGGTAATAATACCAATTGGTTTTGGGTGAGTTGATGAGTGTCTTGAGAGCTACTGATTAGAGACTTAAGTCATGTTTAAGATGAAATTGAGGGGGTAGATTTTAAGTTAGTAAACTCTAGTGCTTGAGCTAGTTAGATTGCATGATAATTGTGCGATAATGAGTTTTTCATGATTAATAGTTAGTCGAATTTAGGTAATCGTCTAGAGATTTTAGGGAGTGTAGAGTTGTCTAGTGCGAAATCTCGGTTAGGACCAGGGCTAACCAACTAGACATACATTCCTATATCCTTAGGAATCAAGGATATGTCATCAAGGTTCAAGAATTACTAGAGTTAGTCCCATATTATATAATCAAAAAAATACATTGGTTCTTTGGGAGATGACTAGGGTTTTGCCACTAACTACAAGTTTTCAAGTTACCCTAAAAATTAATTTGATCGACATAACAGTCGAATTTGTTAGTAGATTGCTGCGTTTTTGTGTATGATGTGAATGTTATGAAATCATTTGATCATCTTAATAATTGGCGAGAAGATTTTCTAATTTAGGTTATTATTGATCTATTGGCTTAACTGAGCATCTCACTCATTTTTTTTTTTTCATGAAAGAATTACTCAAATCTATATTTAGCCCATCAGAACTTGAAAACTTTCCATTTAAACATTTAAAGTAGAAGTGATTGAAATAACTTATGTCTCAATTTGAGCATCAGAACAGGGTCCCAGTTCATCTAACTTTGATAGATGAAAGAATGAAGTACCTCGCTCATTCATGGTTGATGTGATGGTGAACGAAGCATACAAGCTGCAACATAATAAATCATTCGAGTCATTTCATGAGGATCATAATCTAGCAATTCTAGGTCAATAACAGTAGCACAATTGTCATTTTCCAGAGATTGTGTGAGCAACAGTCTAGCCTAAAAAGCCATAAAGAAGAATTTTTATTATCATAGAAATGAAGCTTCAATTTTCCACCATAAATAAAACTCGAGTCCTGTGATACATTTGCACTTTTAAAGCATGAAATGGTATTAATGGTTTGCAAATATAATACAACCTAATCCTCAACTTAATCCTTAATTAGTTGTAAACAATTGTTTCTATAGAATGGGCTATCATTGATCCTTAATTTAGGCTTGGATGATTGGAAGTGTTAATCTAATCAACAGGTTGACAACCAATTATCAACTCTATGAGCACAATTCCAAATGAAAAGACATCTAATAGCTTGTAAGCCTCCCAATAGAAAAATAATCTAGAGCCATATAACAATAACAAATGAAATTGCCCACAAACCACCAATTTAATGATATTCCCACAAAAAGAGATCAAAACACCAAAAGATGCATGGGTGGCTTTTGCTCTCATTAGTTGTGAAATACTTCAAAGCTAGACAAATGTGCATAACAAATAAAAATTGAATCTAGTTTCTTACCCAAATGTTCCTTTCACGTTAGTGGAGACATGAGTTTTAGTATCTAAATAACACTTGGCAAGTCCAAAATCTGCAACCTGGTAAGAAAATTTTCACTTATTTTATTTTTTAACATATTACTTTTCAGATAAAGGAACTAAACTGAATGTTTTTGCTACTAAGAATCATCTTATGCAGTTATATCATGTACCACTTAATGACTCCATAAGGATACATTTGTATTCTCAGACACTCTACAAAGGTGACATCCTACATCTCATAGGATTAATAAAATTTACAATTGGCCATGATCATTTGGAAATAATAGAATAAATATAAAATTATGCCTAAAGATCATTAAGAATCATATTAAAATATTTTATTCATTACATGGAATACATTTACTTCAAAATCAAGAAGAATATTAGTGGCCTTGATATCTCGGTGTATGATCCTAGGAACACCTGAACAAAATATACCATATAAAGGTAGTAAAAATCAGTCAAACAATATATATTCAAAAAACTAGGTGGTCATAAAAGTAAATAAGGAAGTAAGCAAAGAATACAAACAATCTTCATGCAGATATGCCAATCATTTTGCTGACCCAACAACAATTTTCATCCTAGTTAACTAGTCCATAATTGGTCTACCTTCTTCTGCAATATCAATCATCTTTCATAAGAAAAAATGTCATTAAGGAATCTGACCCTTTAGTAGGGGGAGACATTGAAGTGCTTGACTGGTCACACCCCTTCAATAGCTCGCGCCAGTGACATTGTTTCTTGCTACTGCACCAAACCAACACCCTAAATGTCTTCTCAACTTGTTGTCAATGCCTTTACATGCTGTCCCAAGACCTCTACAATGCCCCAACAGCATCACCCCCACCCTTGGGTTCACGTTCCAACCAATGTCATAGCCTGCACATAGCCTTCCTCTAACGTTGCTACCATACACATTGTCTTGTTCCTCCACCTTATTTCCTTTGACACCATCCTTGCATGCCAACGTCATGCAAAGCATTGGCATAAGGTGCTACCAACACTTGCATTTTCCTATTAAGGGACTTTGGGAGCTAACAAACCACCCCCACTTGTTGAAGCCAATGTCTTTGTTGATAGGGTTGCCCAAACTTCCTACTTCTGCATCTCCTAATCCTTACTAACCTTGCCTTTTGGAGCAAAATCATTCAAGGCTGCTTGTTGTCACTTATAAGCAACATAACCCACATCATTAGCATTTTCAAGGTTGTAATCATACCTTGAAGAAGACTCGTGAAGTATTTTGCCCTTAACCACTATCCTTCATGCCTTGTTGTCACTGTTTTGGGCTCGATCAAATAGTGCTTTTATCAAACTTGCATGATCTCTTGGCACCAAATGCTTCTTTCCCCATGCTTTTCAATTTTGGAAAATTGGCTTGTGGTTAGTGGTGTGTTTTTTTGAAGAAGGTTTGGGCAGCACCTTATGACTTACACTTTTGTCAACAACGACCTTGCTAACTTTAGCTCCTTTACCTTTACCCTTAAAGCTACCAAGTATTGTACCTCTCCTCTTCCTAACCTCCCTTGTTGCACCTACAAGGTAGGTAGACAACACAACATAAGTTTTCTCACCCTTGTTGGTGGGAGACCACTTCTCACTAGCCACGTAACACAGACACTTCTCATCCATAATAACCAAGCCACCCAAATGAGACCTAAGTGCAATTCTTGCTTGTACAAAGGATTCCATCCTTATAATCACATCAAAATCGTCCAATGACATTATTGAAAAATCAAGTTTTCCATTCCATGGACCAAAAATTACCTGAACTCCTTTTGTTATTCCTACTACATCACGTGCCTTGGAGTTGATAGTTTTCACCTAACTGCCACTTTTCCCCACTTGAAGACCAAGCGATCTAGCCACCCATTCGGTAATGAAGCTATGCATTGCACCTAAATCCACCATTACCGGTAGCTTCTACCCTCCTATCTCGATTTTGATATAAAGAAGGTTGGATTTTAAAGTCCGTTTAATACATACTGCATTGATCAATTGTATGGGATTAACCATAGGAGGATGCTATTATCCAAACTAGCATCACTTCCATCCTCTTCTACCACCAAGACACTCAATTTCTCTCACTATGGACACTCCTTTGTCTTGTGTGGACCATTGCAAATAAAACAACTAACTTGTATTTTACTCTTACCTTGGTTCAGAGACATTGGAGTGCTTGACTAGTTACACCTTACCAACAGCTCAGGCTAACTACATTGTTGCATATTACCACACCAAACCAACACCTCAAATGCTTTTTCAACTTGCTGCTAATGCCTTCACATGTTGTGCCAAAGCCTTCGCAATGCCCTAATAGCATTACCCCCACCCTTGGGTTCATATTCTAGTCAATGTCATAATTTACACATAACCTTCCTTTAGCGTTGCTGCCATACATATTGCCTCATTCCTCCACCTTGATTCCTTCAATGCCATCCTTGCACGCCAAAACCATGTAAAGCATTGACACAAGGTACTACCAATACTTGTATTTTTCCATCAAGGGACTTAGGGGGTTAACAAATGGCCAGTAGTCAGCAACAGAAGAAAAATATATCTTCCTGTCTATTTTCCATCCACATCAATTGGGATACTAAACTCAAGTCATTCAATAACTTAGACTTTGACTCTTTCTTTTTTCCTTTTTTATATATATTATTCTTTTGTTCAATTATTACTTAAAGTAAACCCCTCATTTAAAATTTTTTTTAGTTAAAATTGAAAAGAATAATGAAATAGATGATAAAATATAATAAAAAATTATAAAATATAATGTAATAATTTTAAATATTATTTAATAAAAATAAGTTATTCATTAATTTTGAGAGTTTAATTATTAAAAATATTTTTATTTCTATTATTTTCTTTTTACAAGTAGATTTAACAAAAATAGAAATAAAGTTTATTGGGTAAATTTTTTTATTTTTTTGCCTTAAACTTTAAGTTTTTCTCTTTCTCATATAAAAAAAAATGAAAAAAATTCTATTTGAACTTGTAAAGATTAAAAAATTAATTTTTTTTACTTAAAATTAAAAATTTAAATGACTTTATACATAAAACTTGTGATTAGTGATTATATAAAAAAAATTTAGATAAAATTAAAAGTGTAAATATAGATAATAAAATATAATAAATTATAATATAATATTAAATAATATTTTAAGTTTTATTAAAAATTTAAGTTAATAAATAAAAATTTTATAAATATAATAAATTATATAAAATATTTATATTTTAACTATATTAAATTTTATACAATTTAATAATGCCAACATCATTATGAGTTTAATTATATATTTATAATTAATCAATGTATGATTACTATTTATAATAAAGGATTATTAGTATGAAATCAGTGATTGTGATATCCGGCTGAGGAAAAACCCTCCTCGGTGTAGACAGTTCAATACATAAATGTTTGTAGGTCCGGGTGGCCACCATGTTCAATCATCCTTCTCACTCTTGGTTTTGATGTATGCTACGTTGGCACATGGCCAGTCACATCCCATGGAGACAGTTGCGTATCAATCACGGCTTACACATCTAAGACAAAAATCCATTACACCATTATAAAATAGTACATATATTTTTAAATTTTAAATATTTATATTTTATTTTATTATAAAATAACAATTTTTTAACATAAATATATTAACTTTGTAAGTTAACCATATATATATTAATAAAATGCGTATGTTGGGTGCAGGGTGCAATTGAATATTTAAATTAGTTTTAATTTTTTATTTTTTTAATTAAATTATATATATATATATATATAATTATAAAAATTCAAAATTATATAATAAAAATTAAAAAAATTTAAAATATATATATATTTTTTTTTACTTATCCATCAAAAAAAAAATTTATTTTTTTTTTATTTTTAACCAATATATTTATTTAATCTTAAAAAAAAAAAAAAAAAAGAGTTATCTACATGTCTTCACTTGGATATGTAATTTCGTTCAATAATATTTGGTGGCAAATGAACAAGCACTAAATGCGAGGTATGAATTTCCAATTTTATTTTTTAAAAAATGCAAGGTCTGAATGATCCGTGGTCTCATGTTTAAATTAACGAGCCGTATGTACAAATAATACGGCCCCATGCAAGTGTTGAGGAGGGGATATAAAAAGAGTTATAATTTAACTATATTTATACTATCATTCTATTCAATTTTTTGTTTTTTTTTTTATCTGAGTTTTATTTTATTCTCACGTATTTATTTTGTTATTTTAAATATATATATATAAAATAATCACTTAATTAATTTAATTTATATTTATATAAAAAATAAAAATAAATTTTATTAAAATTAATAATATTATAATTTTTAAAATTTAATTAATAAAAATTTTAATAATAAATTTAAAAATTTTAAATTTTATTAATATATTATTAATTATTTTTAAAATTATGTAAAATTAGATATTTATTTATTTTTCATAAATAATTTAACGAAAGTTAGTCTGATTGATTGGCTGCCCGCGAGTTTTTCGTTAACACAATATTCACTGGCTGGCTTTTGTCCATAGAGCAATCCAAAAAAGTGACAAAAAGCAGCCGATTTTGATTGCCTTTGAAGGCCGCGACATTATTATTTCAAGTCAACTTGCTACTCTTGAAAAATTAAATAAAACAAAGTTGTAAAGTTGCCAATCCCTGGCATTGATGTTTCATCTATTTCTCTCTGCTTTTTTTTTTTTTTTTCTCTTTAAAAGTATCTATCCATCCCACAATTGATGTAGCTTTGGCATTAATATACATAAGTACAAACCTAAAACTTTGCATAAGTCAAAAATTTATCGGGTTGATTCAAAGGTTAGATAACAGAAAATAATTTTTAAAAATAATATATAAATACAAATATTTTAACAAAAAAAATTATATTATATTATATTATATTATCATTACATAAGTTATTTTAAAGATAACTTGGTATATAATAACAAGTAACTTAAAATTTGATTACAATTGTGAAGAAATGCTGATTGAAGATGCAAATGCAAATTGATGTCTATTCTTAACAGTATACCCTTGCTAATCGAGCTTTCCATGTGGTGTTTTTTTAAATGAAATAAAAATACTTTTATACTACTAAATATTTCTTAAGATCTGATTGTATATATATATATTCAGTTGGTAGGAAAGAAAATTTGACTTTTAAGCTAAAACTAAAGCAATAGACAACAATATTACTGAACTGCTCGTGGGTTTAAAACAAATCATACAATAGATGTATTTAATCGAATTAGATCACATTTAAATGTAAGTAATTTTTATACAAAAATTTATTAGAAAAAATAAGTATTATTTTTTAAAATAATAAAAAATAATTTTAATAATTATAAAAATAATAAATTACATACACTCAATTAATTATTTTAATGTATCTTTTATATAAATTTATATATTATATTAATAATTATATAAAAATTTATTATAAATATAAATATAATAATATTAATAATATAATAAAATGTATCAAATTAGTTGTATTATTAACAAATTTAAAAGATGTATAACATGGGTCACACTTGATATTGTAGTTTAAAGAATTTTGTGATATATATATATATATATATATATATATATATATATGAGTCTTTGTTAATGTATTTATTTAAATTAAAAGTATGTTTAAATATTTCATTAACCCACCGTGTTATTCTATTTTGCATAAATGAATAAATGAGTGCATTAAAAATAGAAAAAAAAAAAAGAGTGCAAGTAATAATTCTAAGAAAGTAGTATAAAAGGAAAACGGAAAGTGACGGAAAAATACTCTCCCTCTCTCTCTCTCTCTCTAAAATTCCTTTCTATTTTCTAACCTAACGGTCTTTGCGTGAAATCTCTTTTTTCCTTTCATTCTTCGCAATTCCTCCAAACATTTTCTTGCCGTCCGAACAGCACCAAAATTTCCCATATCGATCGAATCTCTCAAATTTTAGCCTCAATTTTCCATCTTCTTATTCTCCGATCCCCGCCTATGAGAATCTTTAAAATGCTTCAAATTTTCCAATTTTCTTGTTTTTCTTCTTCAATTGCACGAGCTTTTAGATGATTCTAGCTACGATCGATCTGGAAAAACTAGAGAGAGAGATAGATTGAAAGAGAGAGAGAGAGAGAGAGAGAAGTTTCTTGCATTTTATAGAGATTTTGTCTGTGTGTGAGAGAGAGTAAATGAGAAATGAGCACGCAGCAGCAGCAAAGAAAGGTGATCGTAAGGGACTTAGTGGAGGAAGGGAAGAAGAGGATTGTCTTTTTGGGTATCTGTGTCATCGGATTGTCCTATCTCATGTCTTGTAAATCTCTCTCTCTCTCTCTCTCTCTCTCTCTGTTTAATTGAACTGGCCGAGAATGAGCTGCTCTGTCTATAAACCTAGCTTGCAATTCTGTGAACTGGTAGTTGATTCTTGTTTGATTATAAAGATGATGGAAAGTTTCCGATTTTCCTTTCCTTTTTGTCATATTTAGTCTTTAGTGTGTGTTGAAAGTGGACATTGGGATTTTCGTTATCTTTATGGGGTATTTGGCAATTGGATTCATCGGGTCTGTGAAATTGGCAGAGCCATAATTGATTTGGAGTACAGTTGAATTCACTGAACGTGTTAATAGCCAGTTTCCTTCAAGCAAATCGTGCCTTGGGAAAATATTCAAACTGCAATTCTGTGAACTCATTTTGATCGTTTGATTCTTGTTTAATTACAAAATGATGGAAAGTTTCTAGTTTGAATCTCTTTAATTTTTTTGTAGTCTTTAGTTAATCGTAATGTTTATGCTACAATTTCAGTTTGGCAGTTTTGTATTCTAATTCTTTTAGTGAAAGTGGACATCGGGATTTTTGTCAATTTTATAGGGGATTTAGCAATTGGCTTAGTGGGGTCTGTGAAATAGCATTCACAATTGATTTTTGTACTTGAATTCATAAAACATGTTAATGTCTCGTTTCCTGTGAGCAAATGGTGCCTTGGGAAAATATTTTACCTTTGTGCCACAATTTTGGATAATCATGACAGTAGGTGCTTGCTCTATTTAGTATGCTGTATTCTGTATGCTGTATGCTGTTTCACAATTACAGTCTTTTCAGATGCTGAGCCATGTTTTTGTATCCATTCATGAAGCAATATCTCATTGCTCTATGTTTCTTTTAACTTGGGGGTTGTTTTTTTCTTTAGTGACAAGCTCCTCTGTCTTGGTTAACTTGCCTGCTGCTGCCACTTTAATCATTCTCATTCGTTATTTCTCCTTGGATTATGAGATGCGGAGGAAAGCTGCCACCTACAAGAAATCTGCCTTGGCAGATACATTATCTAAAAGTAAACCTCTTGGATATACTATGATAGTTGAAAAGCCTGATTGGAGAAGGAAAGTGAATTCACCTGTTGTTGAGGATGCAATTGATCAATTCACCAGGCATATGGTTTCTGAGTGGGTAACAGATCTGTGGTATTGTCGCCTAACTCCTGATAGAGAAGGTCCAGAGGAACTAAAGCAGATCATCAATGGTGTTATTGGGGAAATATCAAGTCGCATGAGAAATATAAATCTTATTGATCTCTTGACGAGGTTTTAATTCTTTCACTCACCTTTTCTTAGTCTTTTTTATGTGGGATCTAATAGTGTTGTTGATGATGCAGGGACCTTGTTAGTATTTTCTGCTCCCACTTGGAGCTTTTTCGTGCCACTCAAGTGAAAATTGAAAAACAACAGTCTGGACCATTGACTATTGAACAGCGAGACAAGGAACTAAGACACGTACTGGCTTCTGAAAGCAAATTGCACCCTGCTTTATTTTCTGCTCAAGCTGAGCATAAGGTTGTTTTTTTGTATCTTTTTTCAGTCTCTGAATTATTCAAATCAGTCAATTGAGCAATATCAATTGAGGGTGAAGAAATAATCCCTGGATTTATTGGCATCCTCAATTACTTGGACCAAATATTTGTCATTTCTTTCTCAGGTTTTGCAGCATTTGATGGATGGTCTCATCTCTTTCACATTCAGACCAGAAGATTTGCAGTGTTCTTTCTTTCGTTATGTTGCCAGGGAGCTTCTTGCTTGTGCTGTAATGCGACCAGTCCTAAACTTAGCTAGTCCAAGGTAGTTGTTCTTTATTTGTTGCTGCCTGTTACCTATTGTCACCATTGTCATTTCCTTTCGTTTCTTGGTCAGGTTTATAAATGAAAGGATCGAAAAGTTCATCATGTCGAGGGCTAATAAAGGAATTGCTGCTGCAAGAGAGTTGTCTCAATCCAAATCTAATGGGTCTCCAAGAATCTCATCTGATAATTTTTCTAGGCTTCTAGATCCTTCTGTTACTGGTGTTGAACTTGTACAGTTGAAAAATGATCAATCCAAAAGTGAGGCAGCTGGGCATGAAAAGGAGAATGTAGATAGAGAATACATGTCAAAAGATCCTTTGCTTTCCATTGACACTAGATCTTCCCATTCATGGAGCTCTTTGCCCTTAAACTCCCAAGTTTGTCATGAAGGAGGTATTCAACGGCATCGTTCAGGAGGAGAATGGGGTGATATGTTAGATATGATGTCTCTTAGAAGAACTGCAGCACTTGCTCCAGAAAATTTTGAGAACATGTGGACAAAAGGGAGAGATTACAGAAAGAAAGAGGGTGAAAATCGATTAATTGAGCAAGTCCCACAGCATACTTCAGTAAGCAAGGTTGCTGCAGTGAACCAATCCAAGAAGACTTCTAGAGCCAACGAAAGAGATGGCATTACCAAAGTTGATCCTGTGGGAAAAAATGGTCTGTCTGTGGTTGCTGTCCACTCTGCGGCTGAACACCGTGCCATTTCAAATCATTCTCTGTTTAAGTCAGACCAAGAATACAATCAACAGAGCATCATGCATGTTGACGAAGGTGAATCAGGGGGCAGTAGTTCTTATACCTCTGAAGAGGAAGATCCAAGCAGTGTAACTGGTCTTGATTCTCCTGGAACTAAAGTTTGGGATGGTAAGACTAAAAGAAATCTGGCTGTCTCCAAAATTCATCATCCACTTGAGAATTCAGAAGGCCACATGGGAAAAAGGATTGGTAGGGGGCATGCTCGCTATCAAAGATTACCTAGGTCACAGTTTGGTAGGAAAAGGTCAAGATTAAGCACCCAGAAGGTGCATGTCTGGCATGAAATTGAGAGAACAAGCTTTCTTTCTGGAGATGGGCAGGACATACTCAATTCAAAAGAACATTCAAAGGCTGATGATTCTAGTAGTGATTCTGAGATTGAAAGTATGTATAGTGGTCACAGTGGAGCAACTGCTACTTCATCTGCACTTGCTTCCATTCCTGAAAGTCATAGTTGGACTGTTAAATCCTTGAAAAGTTCAATGATGGTGGATTCATTTTTCAAGTTGAGATGTGAGGTATGGTATCAATGCTCATTAGTTGGTTCCTTTTTTTTTGTCACTCTACTTTTTCATCTTTTTATATAATGATCTATGTAAGGAATGTAAGCTCATTTGCTGCTGCAGGTATTGGGTGCAAATATAGTAAGGAGTGGCTCCAAAACTTTTGCTGTTTATTCCATATCAGTTACAGATGTAAATAATAATAGTTGGTCAATCAAAAGAAGGTGCTGTGATTTTTTGTGGCAGCTTTCTTTTATCATCTGCAAGTGATGTATTCTGTGATATAGCAATCATTCTTAGTGATGTGTTTAGCTTTCTAATATTATTAGCTTGTATTTTCCTGCTATTTTCCATTAAAATATATGCACAACATTTTCCTTGTCAGGTTTCGACATTTTGAAGAGTTGCATCGACGTCTGAAAGAGTACTCAGAGTATTGTTTGCATTTGCCACCAAAGCATTTTCTCTCAACAGGATTAGATTTGCCTGTCATTCAGGAACGATGTAAATTGCTAGACAAATATCTGAAGGTCAAACATTTATGGTTTATTTCTTTTTCAGAGGGAATTCAATGTAAACGTTAGCTCTGAGATAGATTTTTTCCAGCATATATTGGAGTTTCATCCTGGATTCAACTAGGAAATTTTTAAGTTTAAACTTCTAGCGTCAATTGACTCTTAACATTTTCACATGAAATTTCCATTAAGTTGAAGACTACACTTAATATACAGAACGTTGTGGTTATTAGTGTATTTATTTTCTATTTAGTTATAAAGATACCCTGATGTTGCATATTTGGTGATGCATATGTCAATTATTTCCATAATCTGATGTCCAGTATTGTCTCTACGGTATTGTAATGCAGTTCTACACTTGGAACCTTTCAATAACTCTCTATGTTATTATTTTCAGAAGCTACTACAACTTCCTACGATTTCGGGATCTATTGAAGTGTGGGACTTTCTTAGTGTTGATTCCCAGGTTCTTTTCTCTGCCATTTTTGAGCCTCTCATTTCTTTTTTCTTGGGTGAAAGAATGCCCCCAGGGCTGGTGTCAAGGGAGGAGGTTATCTTCTTAGGGGTGTATATCCATTTTAAAATCATCTTTCACACTTATTTTTTTTTGTGCAGACATACATCTTCTCAAATTCTTTTTCCATTGTTGAGACATTGTCAGGTGAACCATGTTTGATTCAGGCTATTACACTTTTCCAATATTTCTTTATCTTGTACATTTATGCATTTTCACATTGCTTTGAACTTTCCAGTTGACCTTGATGACAATCCATCTGAAACGGGTAAAAGGCTTTCAAAATTCTTTGGGCCTGCTCCTGAAACTTCTCCTGCCAACACCAGGAAACAATTACACTCAGAAGAGAAGGAATCTGCAATGCAGTCAAAGCAGAAAGCTCTGTCAAATGGATTAACATTGAATACAACTCATTCACCTGAAAAAAAGCTTGGTAAAGATTTTGGAAACTCATGTGGGAATTCAGTCAGCAATACTGATGTGCAAATAAAAGCATCTCCTGTGAAGAATTTGGGGAAGATTTTAGAAGTAAGAGAGGATGACAGTGTAGCTCAGAAATCCAAATCACCTCATGATGATGCTACCGACCCATCTCTTCCCTCAGAGGTAAATTAATGAATTTCATTTTATCAGTGAACATCTCATATGTACTCATTTTGTATGACAAACATGATTTTCTTTTGTGGTGAATACCATTCTCTCATTATATGTCCTCTGGCTTTGACATATAACCACATATAACCAACGAGAAACAGTGGCTCAACTAGATTAGAGATAGGATGAGAGTGAACTTTTTCTTGCTTTGGGCTTTTTTTTGGGGGGGGGGGGTGTGGTAAGGAGGCAGGGGGGCAGTGGGGTGGTGGTGAGTGTTGTTAGTGAGTTCAATGGGCACACACTGTGTGTGTGTTTGAGTGAATGATTGAATGAGAGATGGAAAAATCATCTCTTTATTTTCTTTGCAGTGGGTGCCACCAAATTTAACTGCCCCTATGCTGGATTTGATTGATGTCATTTTCCAGCTACAAGATGGTGGATGGATCAGGTACATGATATATGAAAATTTTAAAAGATCCTCTGGACTCTTATTTTCCATATGTAATGGCATATGCCTCTATATTGTCTAGACTTATTCTGATGAACACTGTTGTTCCATGGTACAGGAGGCAAGCTTTTTGGGTGGTCAAACAGATACTGCAATTGGGAATGGGTGATGCCTTAGATGATTGGTTGATAGAGAAAATTCAGCTTCTGCGTAGAGGTTCAGTAGTTGCTTCAGGGATCAAGCGTGTTGAGCAGGTATTCTACAATATTCTTGTAGCTTCTGGATGATGCAGAGCTATTTCACCTAAAATGATATTGGACATATCTGGCTTCAGAGTCTCCAATAGGTGTTAGAAAAGAAAACTTTATTGACTGAAAAAGCCAAGGTTTTAAAATTTTCAAGGAAGAACTGATTTCTGAAGTGCCATGGGTGGCTCTAAATGGTACAAGGGAAATAAAATAGCAAAAATTCAAGGCAAATATACACTGGGTTTTATAGGCCAGCGAGTAAATTGTGATGTAGATTTCCTGTCATTTATATAGATACTTTGGCCAGATGGGATTCATAACCAAGCATCCAAAAAGGCGACCGCCAATTTCCGTCAACAAATCCCAGAGCTCCCCTCTTAGCAAGCAATCCACTGAAAAGTCAATTGCAGTGAGTTCACCTCATGGTCAGCAACCCACAGAAATATCTTCTCCTAGGTTAAGTGATGAGCAGCAACAGGAAGCAGCTAGATGCGCTAAATTTGTGTATGAGCTAATGATTGGTAACGTCATTATTCTTTGTTCCATGTTTGCAATCTTTATTATGGAGCATTGTCAATGTCAGAATATCAGTGACCAATTTTTCATGTCTCATTGAACACCATTGTTGTGATGCAGATAATGCACCAGCTGCTATTGTAGGTATCGTTGGTCGAAAGGAATACGAACAATGTGCCAAAGACCTTTATTTCTTTCTTCAGGTGATTTTTTTGGGCTTGAAATCCGCATACTACATATTGATTATGGCACAGGCCTTCATTTTGTTACCTTTATTGAACACTCTTGAGGGGATCTATAACACAATATCATATGAAAGACAAGAATTTAGGTGAGAAACTTAGATTGTATTTCATAGCTTCATTACCCATATCAGTTTGCTTAATGTTTCTGTCTTCCCCTATCCACCCTTACCCCTCCCAAAAAAACCATGATACACGCATGTATACACACTCTCCCCCTTTTTGGGGCACCCCTCCCATGATTCCACAATGTCACCACTGGTTGGTTTAGAGGCAAATACTCATACAGACACATATATTCTTGTTAGCCCTTTGCTTTGCATCATGTCTCTATGGACACATGTTGGGTTCTTGTCTCCATGGCATGAAATGCTAGACATTCCATCTCTCTTCTTGTGTAATATTTTGCAACTGAAGCGTTTTCTCTTTTATACGTCTACGACTCTGATGGTAACATGATCTTCTGAAAGATGTCAGAAAATAAAACTGTTTTTGAAATAAAGGGGTAGTAATCTTAATAATGGCAGTCCATCAGATAAGAAGGCAGTCCATCAGATAAGAAGGCAGTCAAACAATTTGGTTTTATGATTTCAAGAATTAGAATCTCCTTGTACACCAGCCAGCGCACTTCTGGACTTGCACACTGGCTGGAAGCATGGAATAGGTGTTGGTCATAACACATCTAGCAAAATAGATTGTAATCTTTTTGGATTTTTCCTGAAAGAGGATACACTGTCAGTACAAATCCCATGATTCATACGTGGCCATTCATCCATGTTTGGAACGACAATTTTTTTACATCATTTATAGCTACTAATATTTTGTTCCTGATATCTAGTGGGCATACATATTAACTTGTTTTCAATTTCTTCATTTTTTTTTCCCTCTGTGTAGTCGTCAGTCTGTGTGAAGCAACTGGCTTTTGACCTCCTTGAACTGCTATTCGTGTCTTCATTTCCGGAAATGGAAGATATCTTTAAGCAGTTGCATGAAGACAAAGCAAAGTTTGGTGATTTGAAAACAAGCTAGGAAAATGCTAGCTTAAGTTTTGGAGGGAAAATTTTCAGATGGCATTCTTTCATACACGGGTGAATTGTTTGGAAGTGTGTTGCTTCTGTTTTGTGCAACCAAAGTTATCAGTTGTCGCATAAGCACAACCTGTATATTTTTCTAGAGTTGGAAGTTTTGAGGAAATTGTATGTAAACCATGTATCAAAGTTTTCAACAGAATATAAGGAAGCTCATTTTGGCAATTGCAGTTCCTACTTTTCTTGGCCTTTTTTTCATCATATTAGCTTAATTTGTACTAAAATTGATGAAGAGACACAAGGTCCTGTTGGGCTCGAGAGTCATAAAAAATGTCAAAAAAATAAGTTCAATGTATCACTAAAACCAAGGTTGACATTGAGATAACGTCCAACCAACAAAGGCAGGGTAAACATGCATAGCAGCATTGAGTCATAAAAGTGAACAGATCAAAAAGCTCAACAAGCATCAAAATCTGAGTTCTCCATTAATGGAGAGCAATCAAACCCTTAGAAATGCAATTCCAGATTTCTAGCATCTAGTCCAACCACCCCATTTGTCAGGGTCAAATGGCCTAGTATGATAGCTGATTATGGTTTTCTTATTTTCTCCCTGGGCCCATAAAGGAAAACCCCCAAATGATGTTAATCCAAACATCAGGTGTTGAATAACAATAACATCAACATTGTTTAAAAACAAAGCAACTACATAAAATGGTAAAGCAAAATCGACTAAATTTTGCAATTAAGAAAATAAAAACCATCCATCGTGTTCTTGTAAAAATTTGTTCTAGTACACCATTGCAAACTAAATCTGTAACTGGGCACAAATGATCATCCCGCACCTTAAGCTGTTGCTGCCACTCCCTTCTTCCTTGATGCTGCTTGAGTACCTAATCACAAGCACAAGCAATGAGCACAAACTAACATTAAAAAAGGAGGCCCATGGTAAAAAAACTATGAATGAGCTGGAAAAGGTTAAACTAGGATAAAAAAAATACAGAAAACATGAATGACTTCTTTTACCTTCCCTAAAACCACTCTTGAACCTCCGAGGGACATGGCGAAGATACCTCATCCTTCCAGTTCCAGTTGACTTCCTCCGAATTGCCTTCACACTCCAGTTATCTAAAAGAATAAAATACACATTACTATCTGTGTACAAACTAAGCTCCAAACAACCACAAATAAGTGGCATGCTTAAATCTAGAAGAGATATAGTCTAATCTAACATCAACATACATCTATATACTCACATCTATATCAGCATACACATAGAACATTGAAAACAGAAAATGGGACAAGCATGCATGTACATGAAACAAAAGACATCAACCCTCACCTACAAAGATGACCATTACACCACACAAGTGCACACATACTAAAGCATACGTGCCATTTGGCATGTCCAATTTCAAAAATAGGCAGGATATACCATCTGCAAGTTCATACATGCAGCTTTCATAATCATATTACAGATACCCAAAAAACATCATAACATCAACATGCATATCAGCAAACCACACAAGACACACATAAGTACACAGTAGTAGACTAGCAAATTCACATATCTAAACCATAAATTACACACTATGTGCCATCACAGGCACTCACATACACACAGGATAAGACAACTATTTACAGATAATCAAATATCCATATAAAGTAATAGCCTCACTTAAAAACACAGCCAAGATCTACAACATAAATAAACATTTTTAGATAAAAACTTCTTGAATAGACCATTAAAAAAAAAAATCTCACTTAGAAAGCAAAAAGGAACCATCCTCAACCACTAATAAAAAGATAGCCAACCAACCAGATAAAAAAATCACCTCACAACAAACGAATATAAAAGATGCACAATAAAACATAAAACTTTCTCAGATATAAACCTATAAATATCCACGTAAACACCTATAAAATCAACCCAAAAACACCCCACCTAGCTAGAAAGCCAAAAGGAACCATCATAAACACAAATGAAAAGAATAGCCTTCCAAGTAAAATTAACCATCAAGATTAGCACAGAATCAATTTTTAAATACTGCCATATGCTTACCCACATAAACACCTATCAAATCAACCGCAGATAAAAAAAGAAAAAAAGATCACTTAACCAGAAAGCAAAAAGGAACCATCTTCAAGCACTAACAACAAAGTATCCAGAAACCCAGATGAAAAATCAGCCTCCAAAACAATGCTAACCATCAAGATTAGCAAGAAACAAGGAATTATATAAAAGTTCTAAACAGAGAAAGAACAGAGATGTAAAATGAAAACAAAATAAAAAAAAGCATTACATTTCCTCTTGCGAGCGGCCGGAAAGGCACATGCGGCGCAGCGGCTTTTCTGAAGGTGGAAGCTGCGGCGGCCACACCTCACACAGAGTGTATGTGTCTTGTTCCTCCTCTTTCCAAAGCTCCCCGTTCCTTTCCCCTGCAGAAAATCTCACCCCCACCACCATTTTCAGTTACACAAAAAGAAAATGCACATTAATCTGCACACACAAGCGCGCGCGCACACACACACACACAAACAGAGAAATAAAGAGATTCAGAAGTTTACCATGGAAGCTGACACAGAGGATCTCCGAAGCTTCTTTTCTGGAGATTAGAGGGTTGGAAACGGAGCGGCGTTGGAAAGATAATTTATAGTAGTGTTTTTAGGGTTAGTGTGAGAAATTGTGGGAGCTAATTGGGTCCTGTTCTGGGCCTCTGGCCCAGTATATAAACACAAATTGGGTCGGTTCGAGTTCTTGGATACATTTTTGGGCGTGGCCCATATATTTCTTTTTCTTTTTCTTTTTCTTTTTAATTTCTCGTTTTGTGGTAACTTTTGCCTTTATAAACCAAAAAAAATTATTGGTTATATTATGTTTATATTAACGTTAATTAGTATTGCCCCACTCTCGATCCTATTTATTGCATGAGATTCCACTCTAGGATTTGAAGATAGTCGAATGTATATATATCTTATCTTATTTCTTTTTCATAAAATATATATATATATATATATATATATATATATATATATATATTCATAATTTGAATTTGTGCATGCGAAAGTTCTACAATTTAGATATTTTTACGCTAGGAATGTGAAAGGGTACCATAAAATTAAATTGGAAGGTTACATCTTGACCGAAGAGGCCAACATGTGAATTCCCAATTCGATACACTCTTTTTAAAACATAAACAAATGCATCTGAGCATGTTGCGCATATCCTTGAAGGATTTTTAAGGCTCTTGGGTACTTCCCAGGAGCTTGGCAACCGGGAGAAAATGACTGCGCCGCACAAGTCTAAATGCGCCTTTTTCTTCAAGTTAACATGGTCTTGGGTGACCTTTTAGCTTCCATTCTGATTAAATATATATTTTAATAGTTAAAAATTTAAATTTTTCTTTTTAAAAATCTTATCTAATAATTTACCTTTTTGTGGCATAGTAAAAAATGTCTGTTTTTTTTTTTTTTTCTTCTTAAAAGGAAAAAATGATCTCCATTCCTACTCTCATCTTTTATGTTTCAATTTCTCAAATTTTGTGAGCTAAATAGTTAAGTGAGAGGCATGAGCCACACATATACCAAAACATATATAATGGTAACTATTAATTAATTTTTTTTTATATAATTATAATTATAATTAATAATTAGTAAATAATAATTATAAATATGTGATGTGTTATTGTCCGTTATAATTTAGTGATTAAAAAAATTTTTTTTGTACTATAAAAGTTATAAATTTAATTTTTTATTAAGAAATGTTTAATAAAATTAGACATTTGTTTAATTTTACATAATTATAAAAAATTAATAGTAATAAGGGGGAGAAAGAAGAGAAACCATCAGATCACGAGCTACCCACGTGAGTCCCCTACGGCTCTCTCCATTTATATGCTCCACCCAAGCCAAAAATACCCCAAACCTCTGCAATAAATTGCGCAAAATTAGGGTTAGGTTTTTTCTCCACAAAGCTTTTCAAATTCGTCTTCTTCAATTTTTCTATAATCAGAATTGCTAAACCTAACCCTACTTTTTAGACATGTCTTCCAAGCAAGGTACTCTATTTCTCTCTGTGTTTCTTGCGGCTTGATGCTTTTAATTTTCTTGGAAATTAATTTGGGAATTTTCGTTTCGAGGGTGTCAGGAATGCTAGGTTCGTTCGATTTGTTTTCTTTGATTGGTTTAAATTGAGACGATTTTTTTTTCTTAATATTATTGCTTGGATAGGGGGAAAGGCGAAGCCTTTGAAGCAGTCCAAGGTCGAAAAGAAAGAGTATGACGAGGTGCTTCTTTTTTTTATCTTTTTATTATTTTTTTGTTTGATTTTCTTCGAAGTGTATGTTAATTTGTGTGTTTGGATCTATGCTTGTTGAGAAAAGATTCATGTAGCTGCCTTAATTGAATTTGGGATTAAGGCTCTGTTGCTGTTGTTATGTGATTGAGGGTTTGCAAGTTTGATTTGTTTTGTGGAATGTTTGAATCGCAATGAATTTTGGTTTTGGATCACTTGCTGTGTCTTTTTGTGATTTGTTCTTGATTTTTGCTGGGTGAATTATTGGGAAAAACTATAATTTTGTAGGATTCATCTTGGAGGTTTTTGACAGAGTTGAATGTTCTGGATAGAATGTCAGTGTTAGTTTTTATGGGAGACTGATTTGATTCAGGAAGTCTAGATTTGGGAGATTTTGTTGGTTATTATTTAATAAGTAATGTTGATTTGGATTGGAGATTGACACTGGGTTAGCATTAATTCTGAGAAATAGGATTATTCTTTCATGCTGTTAGCAAGGTGTTTTTGAAGAGGATTTCCTATGTAAGTTGTAGTTTTTTACTTATTTTTTGAAGGTATTATCCCAATCCAATAATCTAAGTGGATTCAGAGTTTTAATTGGCATAACAATGATTTAGCATGTTTGAATTTGTATATTTGTTGGGTTTTCTATGGTTGTAATGTGGCTGGATTCTATTAGCGTAAACAAGATATATGCATGACCATGTGGTTTTTATGACCTTGATTGCTCTGATATCATATGAAAATGATTTACTGCATGATTATTAGTAGTATTCTTTGTCGCTGTAGATTTGCGTTTATATAATCTACTTAAATTTGATCTTCTTGTAATGAAATCATCTCTTTTGCCTCCTTAATGAACTTTATGACAAAAGGGTTGCATTGTGTTCCCATCTTGCAGATGGATAAGGTTCACCTTCAGAAGAAGAAGGAAGAGGAAAGGGTGATATTGTCAAGACCAACTTTGTGTGTTTTTTTTTCCTCGTGTGCTCTCTCTGCATGAAAAATGATTAATTTGGTCCTATTTCTGTGGTAACCAGGCACTTAAGGAGCTCAAGGCCAAGGCACAACAAAAGGGGACATTTGGAGGATCTGGTCTCAAGAAAAGTGGAAAGAAATGAGGGTTTCCAGCCCCAATCATATACAAAACCCTTGGATTCCTGTAGTTTGATTACAAATTGTACCATGATGCTTACTGCCCGTGTAATGCAATGGTACTTCTTGCTTAATGCTGCTGAACTTTGAGTTAAGTTCATTGTGTTAGCAAGTGTTGCATGTTTTCATGCTCTTTCCTTGTTTCACTTTTTCTTTTTCCTCGCTGGTATTATGGAAGCCAGCGGTTATTTTGCCTTGGAATAATTGTAACAATATCTCAAGATTTGCTCATAAAAGACTTTTATTCATTATTTTGAACAATTTAGTCAATATGCAACCGAGAAGTCAACTTAGACATTACTTCCCTAGACTAAAATGCATGTATTAAACGCAAGGAAATTTTTTATGTATGGTTTTGTGCATTTGGAGTAAAGAGATTAGGAATTAATTTTAACATATCTATAAAATAAATAAGTTGAAATGTTAATTTATTTTATGGTAAGTGACAAGAAATCTCTTTTTGTATGAAAATTTACTTCACATATATCCAAACAAATTTGAAGAAGGCTATTTAATGAAAATTTGTGTATTTCATTATTATAGAAAATACATTGAATTAACATGATAACGAATAATATATTTATAGTCATTGGATAAAAATTGTGGTAAATCATTTAAAAGCCATAATACATTACTTACAATCAATTATGTATCATTATAATCATTAAATCATTCAAGTTAAATTTTGGTCAGATCTGACTACACCTAGAAAAATGGAGTACATTTTTTGAAGAATGCATTAATTTTTTTCCGGCAATGTAGTATGTTTTTGAGAGTGAAGTTTTTATTAGAAATACAGTAACATTTTAGTTTTTACAAAAAATAAAAAAAATAAAAAATCACACGTGCAGCTAAAAAGGGTGACATTATTGAAAATGCATTATATTTTTTTGACAATGCAGTGTATTTTTCAAAAAAAAAAAAAAAATGCTTATGTCTATGTTAGTATTGCTTCTAATACGACTGAACTTACCCAAAGTTAAATTCAGCCCAAAAAAATTCAGGTTCAATTTTTGTAACTAAACTTAGGCTAACCTAAAGTCACACATAAGTCAGACCAAAATTTTTGGGCCAAATAAATCAGGTTTGGAGCTAGCTTAGCCTAAATACCAGTAATAACAATTCTGTTAATGCTAAAAGGCGCTGACTTTACCAGTTTACCCATTGGCCAAATTTACCAAGATGACCAAGAGGGAATTTTCTTTACTGTAGATTTGTGGGGAGATTGATCTTTCAAAACTTTTATTGGAAAAAAATAAAAAATCCCTTCAAGAGTAGGAATTTCTTGGTGAGCAAGTATGCCTTTTTTTCCTCTTCTGGGGTCTTGTTATTTGACATCTTGCTTTGAAAGTATTTGCTTTTATTGCATAATTAAGAATAACATCTCCTTCCTGACTTTATTTTAACATAGGAGCAGAGTCGTATTTTCTTGTAATTTATTACTGTGGTGATAGACTTCAGGTCACAGATTTAATTACGGAAGCCCATTGTTTTTTTAACTGTGGTCTGAGCACACATAGGAAAGCAAGATTTTTCTTGGCGCAGATGCAGAAACCAGCAGCCATGTTTACGTGGAGAAGACAAAAGAAAAAGCGAAAACCTTTCTCGCCTATGCCAATATATGTATAGTGACTTGTCGGGGTGAGACCAACTAGGCACTATAGCCTGGGTTTCTCGGTCAAAGTCCTTTGGTTGATAGTTTTTAGTTACAGTTTGCATTTTTTGGCCGTGGGGTAGAAAGGTAGGTGTGAATAGTAGCTGAAGATTGGCAGTTGAGAGAAAAATCTGAATCTAGTGCGTATTTTCAATTGAATTCTCCTTGCTCTCTTTTTCTCTCTTCCAATCCACTCTCTAACATTCCAGCGTAGAGGAGTATCTGAGTTTCATTTCCAAAACTTTTATCATTTATTTGTCTTCCCTCAACTGATCTTCCTCATTCTTGATCATGGTATGCAATCTTTTCCTTCTTGTCAGAGGTTTACATATAATTGTTCTTGTGCGCTGTTGGTAAAAATCTCTATTTCTTGTTCCCATATAGGTTTATACACGAGTGTCGTTGTGCATAGTTTATAAAAATCACTACTTGTTAAAGATTCTTTGTGGTTATTCTTCACATTGCATACCCTTTTGGCCTTAAACCTCTCTTACACATATCCAAGGCAGAAATGATTTGGCCTCTGATTCAAGCAATTAATATATTACTAGGACATTGTCTTAATACTTATATATTGTTTTTTTTTTATTTTTTATTTTATGGTTTTATTATTGCAGTCTTTTATGCCATCGATGATGAGGTCACTAGTCATGTTACTAGTAGCACTAATGTCTCAGCCTGCGGCCTCTGTTACAACTATACTGTATTACAGCAATCTCCTTCCAAGAAACCGCAACTTGGAGCGATTGGTTCGACGTGATTTGCTCCATCAAGAAAACCATTTGTTCCGTTTTCTTATCAACTTCTTGAGGTGTTTCTGGTAGCTTTCTAACATCATTTTTTTCTTTTTCATGTTGATTTTTTTTTTGTCTATTTTAGCAGGAATTTCTAAGGAAAGTGATAGTCTTTTTTTTCTTTTTTTCTTTTCCACAATTGTTTGTTATTTCAGAAAGCGTCTGGACCATTCTCCTGGAAAAGGCTATGTCCACCAATGGATCGGTGAGCTTGATCTTTGTTGATTTGAAGAGCCAACATTGTATATCCTAATGTGTAGGTAGAAAATTTGTACAATTAAAAGTCCATGTTTTTTTATAACAAGAAAAAAGGTGTTTTGCGAGTCTTTACCCATTATTAGTAGAAATTAAAATTATCTTTTTATATTTTTATTTATTATTACAATACATTTAAATTATTTTTTTATATTTAATTTTAACATTAATAAATTTAAAATTTAATACAGCATATAATATAAATTTTTTAAAAAATTTTTTCAAGAACGAATAAGAAGGAAAGAACTCTAATCCAGTTAATATGATACCAACCAAGTATACCAGATCATTATTAGCCTATTGCTCTGGGTGAAAGATGCATATTTATGATTTAACTACATTAATTTGGGCTTCATGTATGGTGAAATTTAGGTCAATTTACTAGGTTTTAAGGTTTCTTGGCATTGTTAGCTAGATTTGGAGATTTTTTTAATCCAGTATATCAGAATTAATGTTCACATTTTATTAAAAAAAAAAAAATGAAAAGAGTGGGATTTGAATCCCAAATGAACCCCACCAAAATTCAAAACTCTGACATTAAACATATTGCAGTAAGTCAATGTAGGAAAATGAATTTTAGTTGATAGCAATTTATTACTTTCAGAAATCCAATCCAAAGACCTAAACTCTAAAAGTCTTTTAGAAATTCAAAGACCAGGTCCATGGCACCATGCTGCTAAATATCACGCTCTAACAAATGGCGCCATATGATTGCCATGGTGATCTGATTGATTACAGGAATTGCAGGGCCACTTGATAATCCACAATTTTTTTTTTTTCCAAGGCAGGGTTTGTAATCTTGTCACACGGGTCAGGCTTCTTATGGTGAGGAAGAAAAACTTGTAATCAGATTGCTTAGGTGGATTGGGGCTTTAATGGGGGCATTTTGTCTAAGGGATTGGTAGAAGTTATTTTCCTGGGACAACCAAGTGGCCATGTCGCTCGGAGAGATTACTAAGGTCCTTTACTTAATCAGCTTATTACATAATCCCTCTTACAAATAAAAGATCCCCCTCTCTGTCTTGGCAGAAACTTATGCGCAATTGAGTGAGAAAGAGACGGGGGGATAAACGTGCATGTATAAATTTTTAATATATAATTATAATTAATATTATAAATTATAAATATATAATTAATAATTATGATATTGTTAGGGTTATTTTAACTAATGAGTTTAAACAACTACTACCCCAAATCTTAAAAAAGAAAAAAAAGTGCTAAAACAAGTAGCCCAATGTTAATTACAGAAAAGTTTTTTTTTCTTCTTTTATAACTTGATGATATCTGGAAATTTCTTACTTGCAAATCTAAGCATGCTCATCTATATTTTTCCTATTTTGAACCTTTGTTCCAAATCTTGATTGCTATTTAAAAAAGAAAAAAAAAAGAAAAAAAAAAAAAAAAGGAAAGCCCAGATAAGAATAGTCCAAAAAGGTGAACACTTGGCAAGAATTTTGGTCACTGGTTGGTTCTTTGCCTCCTTCTCGCTTAAGTATTGGAAAAAGCAGCCCACCCCATGAAAAGATTGAGAAGAGCTAAGATTCTTGCTTGTGCAACCACAACGCTGAATGCTCGTTTTCAGGGGAGCCATCAAAAAGACCATGTGGGATGTGGCTCCTCCAATGTTATCTTTAACAAGTAATATGAAAAATGGAACCAAAGTTCATATCTTTTCCATCCATACAATTATTTTCTCTTCAATTTGTTAATAATAAATATACAAATAATCAAAAAGTGAGGACTGAAGAGCCTTTTAATATGTATTTAACATTTTTATTACTTAATAGTAATACAAGGACAATTTTTTTTCTCTTCCCAATAAACTATTCATAAAAAAACAAAAATTAGGTTTATGAAAATTGGTTTGCCATTTTTTAACTCTTTATTTTTTCTTGTCTTCTTTCTCCACAGGGATAAATAAGAGAAAAAAAAATATTTTCAAATTCATGATATTTAAAAATTTTTTAAATGCAATACATAATACATATAAAAAATATGCAATACTTCATAATTCATTCAAAATGCTTGATGATATATTATAGGAAATTGATTTTACAGGCAGACTTCAACTGTATACAGGCAAAGTCTTGGTTTTAGATACATAAAGCAACGGTTTTGAAAACCAAAGCAACTATTTTAACACGTTTGAAGTAAAATATTAACGTAATGTTAAAATTATTTTTATAATTAAAAGTTTTAAATCATAATTTTAATTAGAATTAATTATTTTTTTAAAAAATTAATAATAATTTATTATTTAATAATAATAATAATAATAATAATAATAATAATCCAAGATAAATTGGTGGGTTTGATTGTGTTAACGTTAGATCCAACCAAAGTACCTTCTAAATCTGACATAGTTTCAGTTAACCCCAATCCCCACGTTCTAGTCCATTCTGTTCCGCTTCGTCTTCCTCTTTAGTCTTTTACTATACTCCCAATAAAAAAACGACATCAGCTTCCGCCAAAAACGACACCCCGTGGTTCCCTCGTTCTCAGAGCTTTTCTAGCGTTTTCCGAGGATTTGCGCTCGATTTTCTCACCAACCAAACAGGCGTCTGAGTTGCAAGAAAAATCCGATCTTTTTTTTCTTTTTGATCTACGGAGAGTTGGACGAATCCAAAGGCGCGAGCTTTTATTCACTATGGGCTGCACGCAGTCCAAGATCGAGAACGAGGAGGCCGTGGCCCGGTGCAAGGGGCGGAAGTTGTTCATGAAGGAGGCCGTCGCTGCCCGCAACGCCTTCGCTGCCGCTCACTCCTCGTATGTCATGGCCTTGAAGACACCGGCGCCGCTCTCAGCGACTACGCCCAAGCTGAGGTCCCTCCTAATCAACCTGCCGACAGCGGCGCTGACATTTCGGCGGGTTCTGCGAACCAATCTTCCATTGAGTTGCTTCGCCCTCCGCTGCCGTTTTCCGAATATCGCCCTTTGCAGCACGCATCGAGCATGCCGGCGATGAACATCCAGAAGCAGGAATTGAAGAAGCCGGCACGACCTACAATAGTTGAGGAGGAGGACGAGATTGAATTGGAAGCTCACGATAACGAGAAATTGATAAGAAAGCGTAGAAGTAGTAGCAATAGGGGAGAGCGGGCCCCACAGCAGCAGCAGCAGCAGCAACAGCGGAGAAAGGAAGAGGAGGCCGCGGCGGCGGCAATGCGGACCCCACAATCACAGATGATGCAGCAGGCTTCAGCATTTGATTACTTCTTTCCATCAGTGGAGAGCATGCCAGGACCAACTCTGGCGGAGCCGATGGTGGAGGAGACGTTGAAGAGGGCAGCTGAGGAGGTGGTAGAGAGGAAACCATTCGAAGAAAAGGCAAAGAAAGTAGAGGAGGAATTTGGGGTGGAGGAGGAGATGGAGAAGGTGGCTGTGGAGCTTCCAATACTGCAGGAGAAGATGGTGAAAAAGGGGGGAGGAGAAACTGGTGGGAGAAGGGCAGGAAGAGGTTTGACTTTGATTGAATTATTTTTGAAACTTGATGATCATTTCTTGAAGGCTTCACAAAGTGGCCAAGAGGTTTCCAAGATGTTGGAGGCCACAAGATTGCATTATCACTCCAATTTCGCTGATAATCGCGGTAATGTTGTTTCTTGTTGGTTTATAATACTTGTTGATTGTGAATTATAATGTTCTTGTTGAATTGTTTGTGTTAGTCCAAATTGGGGTTATGTATTGTATCTATCTTATGCTTTCTTGGAGTTGCTTGATAGAGTGGTTGAATTGTTGCCCATTTCGGAGAATTTTGGATCAAATTCTTAATTCTATTGTTTTCCATGGGAGTTTCAGTTTCAGCTTTGGAAGAAAACAATCTAGTTCCTCATGTTCATCATTTAGTAATCTAATGTGTATGGTTGCCTGTGTATTATGTTGGACATAAAATATGGTGCTGATATCTGCTTTGTAGGACATATTGACCACTCTGCAAGAGTGATGCGTGTTATTACATGGAATCGGTCGTTTAGAGGAATTCCTAATGTTGATGATGGGAAGGATGATTTTGACTCAGAAGAGCATGAAACTCATGCCACTGTGTTGGATAAAATGCTGGCTTGGGAAAAGAAGCTTTATGATGAAGTGAAGGTATGTTGCAATGTGTCATTGCTTATCATCTATTTACTGTTTTTCTGGTTTTCTTTGCATTTTATGAAATAAACACTATTTCTACTCTTTGCTGCGTGTTTGAGATGTTGTTGCCCACATCTGATCATTGAAGTTGATGAAGTGGCAAACAATGTCCTACTCTCCTCTTAGTATTTGTGCATCATACTTGATGTTATGCATTAGATTAAATATTAATTATTTGTTGTTGCTATTCTGCAATTGTTTGTACCTGATGCACCTTCTATTGTTGTTCGTTTGATCTTACAGTGCAGGAAGTTTGATATTGCTGTAAATTGATAACTCTGTAAGCTGTGCATTTTTTGCCTTCTTAGCTTCCGCTTTATAAAATTTGCAAGTTTTTAATTGTCTTGAGTGATAAAGTTTGTGAATTGTGCTCAGCTAGAGGTCTTTTGATTCTTTTTACCTTTTTGTCCCCTTGGAAATTGAGAGAACTTCCATTAAATGTTGGCAATTTGTCAGATATGTTTCTCCAAAATGGACTGTTTTTCTTCAAAGCTTAAGATTTTGAGTAAATCAATTAATTACTGGCCTGATTGGCCAAAGAATGCTGAATGTTCTGTATTTTTTGGGGGTAATGTTGACCTTTCTTCACATACAAGACTTAAAATGCAGATTACCACTGTTGTATATTTTTTTCTTATTTATCAGTTCCAATACGTGTTTTTGGTGGAGATTTTTGTTGATTAAATTTTCATGTTGTCTTGTGTTGGGTTAGGGATTATGCATCAACCTTGGTGTTTCTTATTTGATCAGTTTTGAGGACTCTTATGCGGGGTTTGTTTGCATTTGGATAGACAGGTGAACTCATGAAGTACGACTATCAAAAAAAGGTTGCTTTGCTGAACAAGCAGAAGGACCGAGTTATTAATTCTGAGTCATTGGAGAAACTAAAAGCAGCAGTAAGCCATCTGCATACAAGATATATTGTAGATATGCAATCAATGGATTCAACAGTTTTAGAGATAAATCGTCTACGTGATGAACAATTATATCCAAAACTTGTGCAGCTCGTTGATGGGTAAGTGGCTGCTAATGCAAGAACAATAATTTGGCAATGACAATCTTATCTGATAAAGGATGCAATCTTGCCTAGTAATTACAGAGCTTATATGGGACTGCAGAAACCACATTCATCAAATATATTTCATCTGCTTTCAATTGAACATATTTTAGCTGCATTTTGCATCTTGTATATTGTATGGGATACCAAGATATTGGATCTAGTGGCAATATTAACCAAGAAAGGAGCTCAAGTTTTCTTTTTTTTTTTAAAAAAAAAAACAGTATTGAATTGGTCTATTTGATAGAGATTGCAAGGAGATGGACGATTCTATATGTGTGATTCTTTCATTTCCATGGTATTTAATCACATTTTAAAAGTTTGATTCTTAATTTCCTGGCTCACATTGTGGCCTTCATTGCTACAGCATCTTAACTCTACTATTTGTGATACCATTCAAGCCAATGACATGGGGATGGCTAACTATTTTAGTCTTAATCCATGAGACAAATGATTTTGTTGAAGTGCATCACTTTAGCATTGTTTCCATTTGCCTAAAACAGAAACTAATTGAGAAGTAAAAAAAAAAGGAAGAAATGAAGGTGTTGCATTCTTTTGTTGGAATTCTGCTGCTGTAAACATATTTGTAGTAAAAGCAGGATTAAAGTTGTCGGCAGCTTGAATCCTAGAATGTATTTTCAGTGATTGTCACCTCCTGCAAACAATGGTTTTTTGCCTGCTGATAACCAGTGTATGCATTTTAGGATGGCCACAATGTGGGAAATCATGCAAGATCATCATGAGGCTCAGTCCAAGATTGTAAGTAGCTTGAGGTCTCTGGAAATCTCCCAGTCTTGCAGGGAAACAAGTGAGCAACACAATCACCGAACCATTCAGCTGTGTGTTAGCGTGGAAGAGTGGCATGATCAGTTTGGTAGGCTTATAGATCATCAGAAGGAGTACATTAAGGCACTGACCAACTGGTTAAAGCTGAATCTCATCCCCATTGAGAGCAATTTGAGGGAAGAGGTTTCTTTTCCACCAAGTGTTCAGGAGCCCTCAATTCTGGCACTTCTCCATGCTTGGGATGATCAGTTAAACAAACTTCAAGGCGATGATGCAAGAACTGCCATACAAAATTTTGCTGCTGTAATACATACCATCTTACAGCATCAAGAAGAAGAGATGAAGTTGAAAGACAAGTGTGAGGATACACGAAAGGAGCTTACTCGCAAGACCAGACAGTTTGAGGACTGGCACAGTAAGATTATGCAGCGGAGGACTGCTGAGGAACTGGATGCTGAAGACAACACTCTCAAGGATGCTATCACAGACAGAAGGGTTGCTGTGGAGACTTTGAAGAAGCATTTAGAAGAGGAGGAGGAAGAGTACCGGAGGCTGTGCCTTCAGGTGAGACAGAAGTCTTTGGTGAGCCTTAAAACTCGCTTACCTGAGCTCTTCAGTGCAATGTCTGAGATTGCTCAAGCTTGTTCAAAGATGTACAGGAATTTGATCTCCAAAGCTCGACAACGAAATTGAAGGTCATCAAAAGTATAGGAACGTGTGCATTTGTACAATTTGCTTCTATACCAAGCATTTAAGAGTGAAGCTTGAGGAAGAAAATAAAACTTGTATAACGCGTGATATCACACAAGCTCCTGCTATTAATTTTGTATGAAACAGGCTACCAATGTAATTTATTTATGCTTTATTTAATTCTTTGAGTTTCATTGCAAAAGATCTTGCTGGCTCCTGATTTGATGTAGGATTTGGTCATGTTGAACGGTTGGTGGCCTCTAACTTTGCAACAGTTGATTGAGTCTAAACACCAATAATTTGCAGGGTCGTATTACTTTGAGTACATATAGGGACTATAAACTGCTGCTGCAAGTTTTGTTTGGAAAAGGGCCATCAATGTAATTTATTTGCTTCAGTTTAAATCTTTTGAGTTTCATTGCAAGGGATCTGGCTAGTTCATGATTGGATCAATATTTGATCAAGGGGAATAGATGAATTTCCAAATGCAGTAGTACTTGATCACAACGTTAGTGCTCATGATAATTTGAGAGGAAACTTGGTAACAAGGGTAGAGTTCTCTTTTTACATTTGTTCAGCTTTTGTTGTATACTTCCACAATTTTTCTTTGATTATATCATCCAAATATATAGCCTCGAATGCCACCCATGTCAGACACCTCAAGTCATCTATTGGATCAGCAGGTTCTTGGAGGTTCCAGCACTACGGCAATTTAGTGTCACCCAGAGCAGCAAAGAGATCTTCTGTTTCCGGTCTTTGTTTCACTTTTTAGATTCACCCTGTGAGGCCTGGGAGGGCAAGCTTTTACCAGTCTCTTTGCTGCAAGTAGGTGGTGGGAAGGAAACATCCAAGAGTATCAAATCAAACTTCTCTAAAGAAACATAAATGGTAAGAAAAAAGTGCATACTTTTCTTCGAGTAACTATGTGATGGCCCTGCTAATTCTGAATGTATAGCATATGCGACAGAAATTATGTGAAATATAAAGTGTCATCGACTTACTGCACTTTTGAACTGGTTTTGCGGGATTATTTTCTGCTACCAAGAAGCAAGTGAAATTTACCTATCTCGTGGAAAAGGTCGTTAATGTTATGTGAAGTTTTTGCAGATGTTTCTATGAAGAACATTCCATTCTCCCCTGCATATTGCTCGCCCTCCTGCAAGTTTGCATGAAAATGGAAAGAAAAAGAAGAATCCAAGGATTATCACCAAGAAAACAAGGAATATACATATTCAGCAAACCTGGAGTCAAGTCTACAAGTTAGGTGGCTTGCTCATGCTTAATCTTAAAAGTACACATTTCTTCAGCTATGCCTTGAGTGAAAATCAGAACAGCCATCGTGTATTGATTGGAAAAAAATATAATGATACGCATTTTCTTAATGATGCAGAAATGAAGATTCTGAAAGTACCTCATTCTGCACCTCTCTCTTTGAGTCCAAATCGGTTTTGTTTGCGACCAATGACATTACCAAAATAGGATTTCCTGGAAAAGTAAAGAAAAGATCATCCATTGGATCGGCCTTACAATCTACGTAGGATGGAAACAAAAGGAAGGGGGTTCAGATTTGTATAGAAGTGGAGTTGCATGAAAAGTATGAACGGTTATAAGCGGTGTGTCTACTTCTGGATAGTTGTGTATGAGGGCCAATTTAACTTGATAAGTCACCTTGCCTTTGAAGTTCCTCGACCCACTTCTTGGCTCTGATGAATGTATCCTGAAGCAAAAGATCAGTAGATAACATAAGGGAAAAGAATTCTTAAAGAGATCAGCAAACAACAGATGATCCAGAGTCCAATCAAGGTTTTCAGTAGCTGTTTTTGAGGAAGAAAAGCTAAGGCTATATCAGTAAAAGGCTAGAGATGCTTACCATGCTTGAGATATCATACACAACTATTGCTGCTGCCGCCCCACGGTAGTACATTGGAGCCAAGCTATGATATCGTTCTTGTCCCGCTGTGTCCCATATATCAAACTTAACAGTGGCTTCAGGTAATGAAAGCAACTGTGTAAAAAAGGCTGCTCCTATGGTTGGTTCCTGCAGAAAGGGAAGTACATATTCTTCAATCAAGAAACAAATAAATGGATAAGAAATGTGCTTGCAGAAGAGGATAGTACATTAATGCGAACCTGATTGTCAAAGAACTGGCCCTTGATAAATCTTAATACCAAACTGGTTTTCCCTGTTCCCATATCTCCCAAAAGCACCTAGAAGGAAGAAATCAAACATGATCAGAACCAATGGGTTCTCATCAGAATCAAAATAAAAAGGTCTCTAGCTGCATCACTTGTAGAAAATACTGATTAAACATAAAATCCCGCAAAATGTTAGTGGAGGCTTTTAATTTAAGTTGATGGGGCAATTACGTGTTAGTTAACTGTGATGATGGCTCAAATTGTACACGGGTTCTCATTCTGCAGACTACATCTACATTGATGACTACACATGCAATTAATGTAACCATTAACCACTAGATTCAATGAAACAAATGAAAGTGTCCCATGTCAAGACCTGCATGAAGAAGATTTCTTGCAACAACATTTTGAGGGTTTACTCTGAAATCTAGCATAAGATTAAACTATTTAGCTTAGGTATAACTCCACAGCATAAAGGGTGTGCCTTGATCGAGCGGTAACATATAAATGGACATCATAGTCAAATGATGTACAAATGATCCTAACAATCTATCCTTACTCTCTACTTAGCAAGGACAATGCTTATCTCATCATTTTTTCACAAGAAGGGGTAAAAAATACAGCTCTGAAGTGAGAAATGCAATTTCTCCAGGCTCACATAAATAACAAGTTAAAATATGTGTCAATAAAATGAACAGGGGAAAGAGGTAATTAGTAAACTAATGACCCATTTGTTCAAGAGAGAGAAAAAGGAAGAAAGATTGAAATTGCATTTAAGGGTAAGACATACCCACCAGCTTGGCTTGTATGAACCTGTTACCAGGCCTTGCCATTGCAAAACTTTGGTCTATCTCTCGAAATCAATCACAGAACTCTTGGATAAAGGAGAAAGAGTAATTCCCTTTTTAAGTTTAGATTGCTAGTAATCTTAAGGCAGAGGTTGCCTGGTAAAAGTTGTAGAAGCAATCAAAAGGTAGGATCTCATAAGGCACTCAAAGTGATGGACAGAAGGAACAGGAACAAGAGCAAGAATGGTAGTTTTTGGTTACAGTTATGCCTACTTTTGGCATTGACTGGTAGTTTATTTGTTATCCTTCAAGTTGAAGGTTTTGACGTCTACTCTCCATCCCCTTCCTCTCCTGTGGGCTACCATTAGATGGCCCATGTTACCTCTCACATTTGATCAAGTTTCATTACCTAAATACTGTCAACTATATTTCACCTATAAATTTAAATTGTATTATTATAATCATTAAATATTTATTAATAATCTCTATCATTAATTGCAATTATACATGGAAAGACTGAAAATGTACAATCAAGATTATTATAGGTACTAATGATGTGAACGATGCCTCTCCTTGGAAGTTGGCAAGATCTACTGTTTGCTTAACAGTTAAACTTCAATTCATTACTGTTGAATTTACAAATAAATTATATGTATTGATGCCCAAGCCTTATAACTTTGTAGATTGATGTGAGGTTTATTGCTTTTTGATCATAAATTAATTGTACAGTGTTTTCATTTTGTAGTTCTAAAACGGGCAAACATCTCATATGGGATTTTGGTAAATTTAACAGTAAGACAATTGTCCATCAAGATTGTTATCCTGAGGTAAACATTAATACTTGTCCATTGTTGTTGCTCAATTTTAGTTTTTAAGTGTAAATCTCTTTTTGGGTATCACAAAACAAACTCTTTTTTTTTTTTTTTTTTTTTGAGTGAAAAAGATTTATTCATTAAGAAACACCGTGTACATCCTGCTCAGTAAGAGCCAAAATGTGGCCTATGCCAAACAGCTTGACCAGGTTCATGTATGGCTACTCTAGCTAAGGCATGGGTGACAACATTTGCCTATTGTTTTACGCGTTGTGCCTTAAAATTAGCAAAAGAAGAAGAGAGCATCCTGATATCCTCTGCGGGCTGCCCCCACAAGGTGTCTTCCCACGCTTGAATTCAATAGCTCGAATAGCAACCACACTATCAGATTTAACACTTGAGTTTGGTGAGGACAGCTCTATTGCTTCTCGAAGTGCCAAAAGGATTGCCATGATTTCTAAAATAACAACATCATAATCACCAACCAAGCATTTGGTGAAAATAAATATTGGCTCTCCATTGTGGTCTCGGCAGCAGATAATAATATCACCTTTGCCATGGCCTAAGCACGCGACACGAGATGTTTTACTTTGTTTGAAACCTGCAGCGACCAGATTTGCTTCTACCATTTTTCTCTTTCATCAAAGGTCAAAGATGTTGTTACTGCACCTAACATAAGGAAGGGAGGTAGACTTTTCCAACTAGTAGGCATTTTTCATAGTGTATTTTCCCATCCTGTCATAATGCCAGACCAATTTATCTTCCTGCCCTCGAAGGATTAGCGGAAGTGCTAAAATCTGACCACTTTCTGGAGGCTTAAACGCTTGTTTAAGTGGTCCCTCCTTCCCTTTTTTTGTATCCTGATCAATGAGCGAGGAAACTAGATTATCTTCTATTTGTACCTGCGGGAAGAGCACTCTGAGTCGATTTTGCTTGGGAGCCAGGGGTCAGTCCATATATTGATTTGTTAGCCACTGCCAACCACCCATTTGAGCCCTTTTTTCAATAGTTGCCCTACTTGCATAATGATTCATTAGGTATAGCTGAGGTTATGGCCAAGGTTGGCTTTCAAGAATGACTTCCAGATAAAATAGCGAGCCTGAAGAACCTTGAACAAAAGGGACGACTCATTGGTTGTTGAAAGGCAGAGTCATGGTGCTGTATTTTTGCTTCTTTAAGTCTGCTGGTTTGCTTTTGCATAAAGCCTGTCTCCAAAGTCTTCGAATTGCTATTAATGGCAATTACAAGTTGATGCAGCTTGTTGAAGAAGCAACCAAGGCAACTTATTTTTGTTAATTGTACAAGTTAGTTTGAAATATTTTGAATCGAAAAGTTATAACTTGTTAATTAAGTTTTTGTAATCTCTTAATCATCAAGTTAATTTTAATTCAAATTTTAAAAATGTACAAAACCTCTAAAAAAAAAAAAAAAGAGGTTAATGATGAATGAAAAAGATAATTTGACAACTTCTCTCCATTAGCATAAAAAAAATTTGCATTATTTCTTTCATTTTTGTATAAATTTTTTTGGTTCTCTGAACTTAAGTATTGCTAAATTTATAGGCTTTACCTTTCCTGCTTATACAATCATCAAGGCAACCTTCCTTTAGCCTAATTACCAACAAACTTGGTATTAGAGCAACTTAAGATTCTCGAGAGACCTAAAAGAGTGAAGCAAAAGCAAAGGAAAAGCTAAACACTTAAGAGAGGAAAAATCAAAGAGTTTGTGTTAAGAAACTAGAAACTAGAAAGGTATGACTTTATCTAACTTTACCCCTTTGCCACCACTCAAATTTATAGGAGATAATTATCCTTAGTGGACAGTGATGATGAAGGCTTATCTGAGGGCATTTAATTTGTGGAATGTGAGTAAAATTGGAACTCAGCTACTTCCTCTTCTAGCAAATCCATCACTGACACAAATTACGTTACATAGTGAATAGGTTGCAAAGCAATACAAAGTTTTGATTTACATTCACTTAGCTATGTCAAAAATCATATTCAGTAGAATTATGACATGTGAAACAACAAAGGAAACTTGGAAAAGATTGAAGAGGAGTTTGGTTGTAGCCTTAAAACTAGAAACATGTAACTTTTCAACTTGAGAAGGAAATTTAAACTTTTGAAGATTAAAGACACTAACATTATAAAGGATTATAGTGATAAATTGATAAGAGTTATCAATTAAATCAAGATGCTTGGAGAAGATTTTCCTAATAAATAATATGTAGTCTAAAAGGTTTTGGTAAGTATTTCTAAAAAATTTAAAGCTAAAATCTCATCCTTGGAATAGTCCAAGGATTTAAAGACCATTAACCTTGCAGAACTCATTAGTTCTCTTTAAGCATAAGAACAAAAGAGAAATTTGAGACGAGAAGTGACTTTTAAAGAGACCCTCTAAATCAAAGACAAATAAAAACCATTTTAAAAGAATAAACAAGCTAGCAAATAAGAGAGGAAAGCAGGAGATTCAAGAAAATTAAGTGGCAAAAAGTAGTATTCACCCAATGAGTTTTGCAAGAAAACCAATCATCTTGTAAAATTCTACTAGAAAAAGGCTAAATCTTGCATGCAAAATATGTAACAAAAAAGGTCACTCTAAAAAGATATACCAGCATAAAAAAATACCTCAACAATAACTTTAAGTAGACTAAATAGTGCAAAATGCATAATCATAGATAAGGAATAAGGAGTTGAAAAACAACTATTCAAGGCCACAAATTGGCTCAATAGCAAGCCAATCAACATATGGCTAGTTAATAGTGGTTGTATAAATTATATGTCACTTAACTTGCATTTATTTAAGGAGCTTAATATTTCCTTTAAATCTATTGTCAGAGTAAGAAATGGACAAAACATTTAAGTAAAAGGCAAAGGTACAACTGTAATTAAAATAAAGATAGATATAAAACTCATAACCAATGTTTTCTATATTTCTTTAATAAACCAAAATTTTGCTTTTTATTAGTTACTTGAAAGGAATCATTTTTAATTTTTTAAAGATACGACTTATGTCATATATGAATTCTTTGGTACTTAACTGATCACTGTTCTTATGATAATAAAAGCTTTCACTTGAATGTAACATGTACACAAACATATGCTTTACTTATTACTATTGAAGAATTTGATCTATTACATCAAACATTATGTCATTTTCATCCTATTGGTATACAAAGGTTGTAGAAAAAAGGACTTATATATGATATGTTTAAGTTAGTAGAAAGCAAAACTGTGTGTAAAGCTTGCCAGCTAGGGAATTAGACTAAGCTTCCTTTCTCTTAAAGTCATAATTGGAGAGCTAAGGAAAGACTTGAACTTCTACATTCTTACCTTTATGGATTAATAAGCATTGCTTCTCTCAATGACAATAAATACTTTATTAATTTTATTGATGACTTGTCTAGATTTGTTTGGATTTATTTTTTAGAGTCTGAATCTAATGTCCTTAATTCTTTCCTTAAATTTTAGACTTGGATTAAGAATCAATTGAGCTTAAAGATTAAGGCCATCAAAAGTAACCTTGATACAAAATATGTGTTACAAACTCTTAAGAAGATTTGCTTAGATTTTGGAATTGAGTAGTAACTCACTACTCCTTATTCTCCTAGAAAAAGAAAAAAAAGGGTTTGTGACAGAAAGAATAAGACTTTACTTGAAATGGTCAAGTTTTTGTTATACCAAAATCAATGTCCAAAAAAAGTATGAGTTAAAACTATAACAATTACAACTTATCTTCTAAATAGGCTTTTAATAAAAGCCTTGACCAATTAAATACCATATGAAGCTTGGTTTCAATTCAAGCTCTCTTTTAGTCATTTTAAAGTATTTAATTGCTTATGTTTTGTATATTTTTAAGAACAAAAGACAAATAAGTTGAATTAAAAATCATTTGTAGTTATGTTTGTTGGTTACATAAGCATATCTCATAATTATATAAATTATGATGTTAAGACAAGAAGGGTTTTTATTGTTAGAAACCTTAAATTCAGTGGGAAAGAATAGTGAAATTAGAACAAGTCAGAGGTTAAAATCTACAAGACTTTAATTGAGTTACCCCTTTAACAACTACAATAAGAATTTGACTTTTCAAAAGAAGAAGTTGTTGATCACACACTAATTAAAGGTGTAAAATACCTTGTTGACATTTATGAAAAATGTCATAAAACAATTCTTGAACTCTTAAGTTATGATGAAGCATCCAAAAGCTCTTTTTAGAAAGTTGTTATAAAGGAAGAGTTTAGTTTTATATAAAGGGATGAAACATGAATCCTTATTTCTAAACTATAAAGCAAAAAACCTATTGATGTTAAATAAATCTATAGAGCTAAGTTCAATGTAAATGACTTTTTAAACAAATTGAATGTTAAGTTAGTAGTTGCCTAGGTATTCTTATGAATATAAGACAAATTACATAGAAACCTATGTTTTAATAGCTAGAATAGATATAATCAAATTATTGCTTTGTAGTTATAGCTTCAAAATGTTGGTTTATGCATTACTTAGATGTCAAGTCGGTATTCTTAAATGGAGTATTATAAGAGAAGTTTTATGTTTATCAACCTAAGGGCTTCATCAATGAAGGAGAAAAGGAAAATGTTTACTTGCTTAAGAAGACTTTCTATGGCTTTAAATAGGCAATTAAAGCCTAGTGTAGTAGGATTTATGATTACCTACTATAGCTTGGGTTCAATAGGAGATTAATTGAGGTTACTCTTTATATTAAAGCACAAAAAACACACATTTTTTTTTTCTTTTGGTCTATCTCATTATATATTGATTACTTAATGGTCATTAAAGACAATTCAAAGCTTGTTCATCAATTTAAAATAGAGGGGAGAAGTCAATTTGATGTGACTACTTAGAAGAAATGCATTACTTCCTTAGCTTTAAAGTACATCAATCCAACCAATAAATCTTTGTGAATGAAGCAAAATATGCAAAATAGGTGGAAAAGTTTCAAATGCATAAATGCAAGAGCTCTATAACATCTTTAACTCTAGGAGGAAAACTATAGAAAGATGATGGAGTTGCAAAAATATAAGCTTCAAAATATAAGAGTCTTATTGGTTTTCTCTTATACTTGGTGAGCTACTAGGCCTAACATAGTGCATTTAGTGAGTATGTTATTAAGATTCATGCATTCTTCTAGTGAAAATCACTTTAAAGTATGCAAGAGAGTACTTAGATATATTAAAGGCTCAATAGATCTAGGTGGCATGTTCAAAAGGAATTAGAAAATGGAGTTGATTAGTTTTGTTAACAATGATTGGGCTAAGTCACTTGATGATATAAGAAGTACAATAGTTTATGCCTTTATTATGGGCTTAGGTTTCTTTTAATGGAGTTCTAAAAAGTATCACACTATTTCTTAGTCCACAACTACATATATTGTAGTAGCCTAGCTAAATACATTACAGTAGCCTCAATAATAAATCTAGTAATTTGGATTAAGAAGGTGCCCATTGATCTAAAGTTGGACTAGACTTAACCTACTAAGATCATCTGTTACAATCAAGTTGCAGTTACAATCAAGTTGCAATTACAATCTCAAGAAATCCCATTTTGCATGGAAGAACAAAACATTTTAAGATTAAACTTAATTTCATCAAGGACGCATATGAAAATTATAAGATTGCTCTAAAAAAAGATCAAATTACAAACATACTAACCAAAGGTTTGCATAAACCAATGTCTGAAGGTTTAAGAAGAGTACTCAGAATGCAAAACTATAGCACAAAGGAGAAGTGAAGGGCAGAACTATGGTGCTTCATTTTTGCTTCCTTAAGTTTGTTGGTTGCCTTTTACATAAAGGCTCTCTCCAAAGTCTTTGAAATTGTTATTAATGGCAATTACAAGTTAAAGCAGTTTGTTGAAGAAGCAACTAAGGCAACTTAGTGTTGTTAATAGTACAAGTTGGTTCAAAATATTTTCAATTGAAAGGTTATAACATGTTGATTAAGTTTTTGTAATTTTTTAATCATTATTTAACTTTAATTTAAATTTGAAATTTTGTATTCAAATTTAGAAAAGATACAAAACCTCTCATATAAAAAAAGGTTAATGATGAATGGAAAGGATGATTTGTAACTTCTTTCCATTAGCATTGAAAATATTTGCATTGTTTCTTTCATTTTCATACACATTTTTTTGGTTCTACAAACTCAAGTATTGCTGCATTTGCAAGCTTCACCTTGTTAGCTTATACAATCATCAACAATGTAGCCTTCTGTTAGCCTCATTACCAATAGTTGTAAGTTGCCAAGCATGTTTGTATTGAAGTCGTCAAAGTCCTGAAATCCTATTCCATTGTCCACTTTAGAGGTAATAAATTTTCCTTGATACCTAATGAATTTTTCTTTTGCAATTGGAACTACCCGATTAGAACTTCTTCATTAGTAAAGACAAATTATTGCTCAAGGACTTAAGGAGAAGAAAGCAGCTTATAATATAGGAGGGAATTGCTTAAATTACTGCTTTGATCAACACTTGTTTGCCTACTTGAGATAAAGTCTTCATTGCCCATCCACCAATTCTTTTCCACACCCTATCAAGTACAAGATTGAAGACTTTGTTGCTAGAGTAACCTACTATTATACTTCTATTGACTCCAAAGCAAAATTTATAATTGCATTTTTATCGACTTCTGTCACATTGCAAATGAAAGAGAGTTTTAGTCTTCTCCAAATTTGTCTTTAAGCTTGACATTTCCTCGTATTGGGATACAATGCGTTAAAGTTGTTGTCAGTTTGGTAAGGAAGCTCTAGTGAACATCAAACTGTCAACAGCAATGAATAAACGAATTATAGTTGGTGCCCCCCACATATACTCACTCCATGGATCAAGCTAGTAGCCACCACTAAATTCTTCCAGGAGGAAAATCCCTTTATACATAATAGGAATAAATATGGCGATATCGGATCCCCTTATCTAAGGCATCTGATTGGCAAGAAGGAATCTTGCGGGATCAAATTGATAATAATAGAATAGGAGACCGTAGACACAATGCATTATTAATTCAATACATTCAACCACAAAAGCCCATTTGAAGCATAATTTGCTCTTAAAGGGTCTACTCCACCTTATCAATAAGACTTTGTTCATATATAATTTCAAAACTAGGTATCCTTTCTTGCTAATCCTTTTGTGTTTATAATGGAAAATTCTCAAAGGCTAGAAGAGCATTATTTATGATTAATCTTCTAGGTAGGAAAGCACTTTGTGACTCAAAAATAATCATTGGAAGAATAAACCTCAATTTGGTTTAGCAATAATGTTGGATATTATCTTAAAAGTAACATTGCATAGATTGATGGGTTTAAAGTGCTTACAGAGTGGAGACCTTTGGTACGAGACATATGAAAGTGTAGTTGATAGAACTAGGATCCCCTCGATGAATGAGAATCTCCAATGCCTGTTCAACTACCTTATCACCAACAATATGCCAAAACGTTTGATAAAAGAAAAGAAAAGGAAAAAAAAAAAAAAAAGGCTGGCATACCATGCGAGCCTGATAAAGAACTGAAAATACACAAAACAAAAATTTGTGTATTAGGCCCAATCTGAAGTACCCACAAAAAGGGGCCAATCCACAAGCAAATCAATTCTCTCGTGTTAAAGAGGCCCAGCAGCTACACGATGATTTAAACAAGACAATTATTTCTGAAAGTTTAAAAAAAATTTTAAAAAATTGAATGAAGGGTTTAAATAAAGGGAAATGAAAGTAATCAAGTGGGTGAAAAATAAGAGAGCACAAGATTATTGGTCTGCTTCATGAAATGGCCCCCAAAATGCATAAAACTTTTCTCTACACCTCGCCACAATTTTCTTTTTTTTTTTTTTTCCTTTTCGCGAATGAAGGTCAGAGATTCATACGACGCTTGAGTCAAGAAGCAAGACTGTCACACGTACATTTAGGTACCACACATAATAATTACCCTTTTGTGGTGGATTATGTGGCTCCTTTAATCTACTTGTTTACTTTATTTAGAGACGAATCATCTATGTCAGAAAGGAACGTCACATTAGAGAAAATTAGATGCAATAAATGGGTGGATTGGGTTGAATTATCATTATAATTGTGGATATATTCAGGTTTATTGATTTCAAGTTTTTTTTTTTTTTTTTTTTTGAATTGCAATACATTGCGTCTCGGTTTCATCTTTTTAGGTTCATTGAATTTCATATATATTCAGTTTTAGACTTCTGAGTTCTCGGTTCATACTCTGGGTTACTTTCATTTCAAGTAAATTCAATTTTAGATTAATTAACTTTTAAAATAATTAAGTTTCTATATATATATATATATATACACACACACACACAGAAAAAAAAGACGTAAACGGAGTCACTAGATCTTAGATAAGAAACTAAAAATATTTTAACAAAAATATTTCAATTAATTGTTTTAAAAAACAAGAGACCGTATTATTGAAATTTTAAGTTACAGATAGATATAGTTTTTTTTTATTTTAGTCGGTGTAATTTAAATTCAATTATATTTAAATAAAATAAAATAAAGTAAATTATTTAAGTCAACTTGCATATCCATTATTCATAAATCCAGCCGTTGAAACTGCAAACAAGCCACTTAGTCAACTGTCCCTCGAAACATTCAATGCGGAACCGGCTATTTAGTGGTATGAGATCCGTAACATATGCAACTCATTCAAGTCCGCCACCTCAGGCTACACTCATAAATGCCAAGTAATATTCTCAAAAGGATAAAAAAAAATGCAAAAATGAAAAAGAAAAAAAAAAAATTAAGGTTGAACGACAAACAAATATAAGAAATTTGCAAGAACTTGCAATTCTAACCAAGGCTTTAATTTACACTAATTACGTGGATAATATAAACTTTGTAGAACACTTCAATAATGTTGGGGATTAATCAAAACTACCATTAAACTGGCCATGTGACTTGCTGAGTGGCTTGTAATTTGTAACTATCTTGATGAATAGAGAGACATTTTTTTTAATTCACTATGAGGCAAGGGAATTAAGTCGAACAACATTACTTTTTTTCTTTTTATTTTAATTATTACAATCAAGAAGTATCACAAGTTAATTCTTGCACTTAAATAACGCTCCTCCTCATGGAAACCATCTACACCAAGATTAAATAGGATATTTACAAGGAATTAGTTGCTCATAATCATATGATTTGAGCCTTAATTTAGAAAATGGTGAGAGATTCACTTTCCTACTAGGGCAATCTTTAAGTTTATATAAAATCAGCTTTGAAATTGAAGTGTGTCGAGGTATACAACTAAATAATTTTAATTAATGCTCAGTCAAGATGGAATTTCAATATAATTACAAAAATTTTCAACGCTTCAATAACCATCAGTTAGGCCTTGTATAAAACCATTGATATCGTCATTTGTTCAAGTGGGTCCATTTCCGGAGCAGCCGGCGTTCAGACATTTAAAGCATGTGTAATTTTGCACAAAAAATTAGTGTTACGTCTTGATATCAAGTATTATCAGCCAATTAACCAAACCAAAATGTTTAATTTTGCAAGAAAAGTTACATTAGTAGTGAATTAAATGTACTTAATACACAAATCTACACATTACATTATTATTATTTGTTAGTTACATATTTTTCATATTTTAATGTATTATCATAGTTGAAAATAGAATTCACCAATTGGATTCCAATAATTATTATAATATAGTATGGATTCGCCTCTAAAACGGGTCAAGTTGTTGAGGAGTCCGTGCTCATGTTTGCACATGACCATATAAGCCCCTCACATTAGTCAAACCTATACACTTAAAAGCTTCCAAGACCTGGAAAAACACAGATCTTTCACTATGGAGCTTAGGAAATGGTGCAATTCCGGCTATGATCGGGTGGTAACATTGAATGCAGAATCGAAGACACCCAGATGGAGATTGTTGTGGAGAAGAATAATGAAGGAAACGAAGAAGCTTTTTCATTGCTCATCGGCTACAACTACACGGGTGTATTTTTCTTATGATCCTCATGCTTACTCTCAGAATTTTGATCAAGAATCAACGTGGTCGGACCCCGACAACATCTCCAGGTCATTCTCTGCAAGATTTGCTGTTTCTTCCAGGATTTCTGAGAAGAGTGAGTTGGTGGGTTGTTGATGGCAGGGAGAAAATGTTTTGAGTAGTTAGTGATTTTTTTCTTTTTTTTTTTTTGACCGATCTTTCATCATGCAAAGGCTCATCAGTTATGATGTTTGCTTTCTTTTCAATGTTATTGCTATTTTAATTAAACTTCTTTCTTGTCTTTCTTCTCTTTTTTCATCTATATATATCTTTCAGGAAAATCCATTTAACTTTCATGTCCATGACTGTATTTTCTTCATTTTTATTTGTTTAGTTTTCAAGCTTCTGCTTCTTTGCTCACTCTCTCTGCTGTAGATCAAAAGCAACTGAAGATGCCTTCGGATTATCAAGGATACTTTTATTTTGACTTTTTTCCTTGTAAGTTTGAAGCAATCCAAGAAAATACCAAAGGAATCCGGAAATTATGGTACCACAGTCACATATGGACATTATTGAATCCTCATTTTGTGCTTTCAAGAAATACTCTATGAGTATAAAATAAGTTATAGCCTAGTAGGCCTTTGAAAAAGGATACTGTTAGTTAACAGTAGTAGCCGGCCCCACTTTTGCTGTTTTAGTGGTTCAGTGGTCATCTAACCATTCCCAAAGTCAACATTTAAGATTGATGGAGGTTGTGGTGGTGATGTTGGTGGTGGTGGTGGTGGTGTTTTGTATAACGGTTGATTGGGTAGAAAAGGGTCTTAAATTGCCATAGCTAATCGTACTTCACGCGATGAATAGAAGAGGCTGCAATTTCTGGTCTTGGTGTTGGACCAACACAATAATTGATCCTGCTACTTTCCTTTCCTACTAGTATTGTTGTGGAATGCTGATTTTGGTGGTCCTGGAATTGCATGTAAAACAGCAGAAATTTTTTCTTGGGGGGACTTTTCCAGCAGTCTGATATAAGAATCTGTTAGTTTTGTCTTAGCTGTTTTGGATTTCGTGAAGTCACCGTGTCAACCATTTTATAAAGGGAGTAAAACATAGTTGTGTAGTAATAGGCATTTGCTCGAGTGGTACCAAAGGATCATCGCTCATAACAGGTTATATTTACATCGCTCTAAACTTGGAAGAAAAAAAAAAAAGAAAAACCTAAGTTGTGTGGATTTTTATGCAATTAATCCATATTGTAAGACTCAATGTTGGATTCCAGGCTCTAATTCTGTGGTTAACAATCCGAGCTTTTAACAAAATTGGACAAGCAACTAGGTGGGTGTCGGGCAATAAATTTACCCAAAGAACATGTCCTTTCCATACAACTAACACTATAATAATCTGTTTGTTAGTTTTGTCTCAACTGTCTTGGATTTCGTGAAATCACCATATCAGCCATTTTGTACAGGGAATAAAACTTATCGGGCAGTAATAAGTTTTTTCTTGAGTAGTACCGAGGATCATCCTTCAGAACAGGCTCTGTCTTCAATTCTCTAACCAAATAAAAAAAAAAAAAAAAAAAGAAAAACTTAGTTGCGTGAATTTTTGTGCAATTAACGCATGTTGCAAGACGCAATTTTGGATTTGAGGCACTAATTCTCTGGTTAACAATCAGGGCTCTTCACAAAACTGGACGAAACAATTTGTTGGCTACCGGGCAATAAATTCACCCAGAGAAAATGTATTCTTTTTAGTGCCTTTTCAAAAAGTGATTAAAATAATTATTTGATCATAATAGCCATATTTATTTATTGATAATTGTAATATAAAACAATTATATATATAAATAATTACATCACTAAGACAATTATATAATTATATTTAATTAATCTAATAAAATTTTACAAAAAAGGTTTATATATTCTATTTTAGTATAAAAAATATAATGTAGTATTAATAATATTGCAATATATAATTTTTTATTATTTTAATTTTACAATTGTACAAATGTAATTAACGTAATTAAGGATTCCATCTTATCTCGAAGAAAAAAAAAAAAAAATTTCACTTTAACTCTAGTGAGGTAATTAAAGCGTATATTTTACGTTAAGGACAATATCATCATTACAGGACTAAAGACAATTTTACAAATTCTAATTTCACAATCTTTTGTTTTAACATTTCTCTTTTGGAGTCAAGTGATACTTATGTCTATAGGAATCTTGTGGACTTGGTGGTTTCAAGAATATGTGCCAAGTCATAATGCACCACATTCTGTACCACAATGACCCAGCGAGTCATTGAAATGGAAAAACAGTGCTCTTTTATTTGTATTGAGCTTCCTGGGGCATGTTTCTCCTTTGGTAAGTTCAAAAGAAGAGGTCCATTTAGCTGTTGCACAGGGAGACACATTACGAGGAGCCCACAAACCAGAAGCACTAGAGAGATATTTAATAATTAATCAGCCAACAATAATAAAATTATAAGTCTTGAACAGTTCAGCTGTATAGAACCAAAATGGTCCAAGTCAAAAATATGTTCTATTTTTATTTTTTGTTGGCCAATTATTAATTGTCCCCCAGGATGAATTTGAAATAACTAACCAACAACCTGACCTTCACCAGCTGTGTATGGTATGGGAAGCCATCACCTTAACTTATCTTAAAATTATTCATAAATCTCACCTACTAGTCTTGGAATAACACAAAAATATCATTGATGTGAGTTTATCAGTCCGGTAGCTGAAATTCTTTAATCATTAAAAATTAGGTGATAACAACCAAATGGCATTTTAATTGTTTCTCATTGAACATTTTTGAGGAGCAACAAACTTCTAGCAGCTGGAACAACAGTGTTCATACCAATAGGCGTGTCATAATTACACTGTATACATCTCATCCTTCTCCTGTCATGGATCCATACAATTTTTGCTAACAACGAAATAGCTAAACAACGAAAAGTTAAAAAAGAAGGAATTTTTTCAGATCGGGAACCCTAGAGCACGTGAGATCAACTGTCGATGTTAGTTTAAAATTTTTGGTATTAAAAATAATTAAAATAAATCAATTATTTGTAACTAGAACATTAGAATGGGCCGCGAACGCAGGCCCCCACTGCCACAAATTATGACGGAGGCTCTCCCCCCATTTCGGGAGACCCTTAGGCTGGTGCGCCAACTCAGTGCGGTGCTGGCCCCCGACCTAGGACAGGAGCCTTCTTGATCACCCATCGACCCGGTCGAGGTAAGTAAGTTAATTTGAGCCCTATTGGTGTCACTTATGCTCTCTGTCCTAGCCCATATTCCTCTACGCATTTTCGATATGGGATTGATAAGAGCTGAAGACTCTTCACAACTTTTCTTTCATGCCACAGTCCAAGATCATTAACTTAAAGAAACCAAATTGGCAAAATTTTCACTTCGTTTGAAACTTATTTTTTGAGCAGCAAAAATGGCCAATACCTTAGATCCTCTGTTCCCTCGGACACTTTCATAATTTTTTGTTGACACTTGATGTGATGTCTCAACAGAATTAGATTTTACTTAAATTATTATTATTATTTATTTTAAATTGGGTCTTCTGTTTCATGCATTTAAGGCGTAATTTTATTCGCTGATGTATTTGTGTTGTTTGGATGTAAACATGATCCGCAAAGAATGGGATTTTTGTTCATTTTGTTCAAAAATCAAAAAAATTTATGTTCTCAACAATTTATATGGGAAACCGGAAATAAATTTCTAAGCATAATAGACTAAACTTTATAGAATTTTCTTTTAAAATTTCTTAAATAAATAAGATTAATTACATTCATTTGCATTTAATTACATTATACTAATACACCCTTCATTCAAAATTTCTTTGAAAACCCGTAACATTTATACTTGACTTGGCGGGGTGCGCCAAGCCCATGCAATAGTGCAACGCAAGGGCTACGCTTGATGACCCCAGTAGCAAGCTACTGTTATGGGTCTTCACCCTCAACAAATTAATTTAATATCGTGTGGGCCATTGGCCCACGTATCAGATATTAAACTGATAAGAACAGATACTACACTTGATCTTAGCCAAAAGGCCGAGAAAGGTATGCTTTAAAATGCATTTCGAATTGCATTTTATAACGAGCTCTTGTTAAGGCTATTTCTCTAGGAGTCGATGCGGGAGGATCCGGCGCATAGGCACAAAGGCGCAAGATGCATATAGGTTCATCTTGCCTAAGTCTATATTAATTCATAAGTTGAGTAGCACTTGGATGAAAGAAAGGTCAAAGAAATGCACCGAATTTGTAATTCATCTTTTCTATTCACGAGATTTTTACTTGAACTCAAAAATTCTAAAAGTAGGAAAAAAAAAAAAAAGTTGGCAATGGTTGCTAATTACATATATTTTATCGTGGCAAATAAATAAAATTATTAATAAATGTTTTTTTTTGTATTGTCTTCTTATATTTATACATGTCACAATAAATATATATTATATAATTGTACTATGAAAATTATATACACAAAAAAAAAAAATCAGTTTTTTAAGACTTGGTATTAGGCTATTATTTCCATTATTTATTTATTTTTTTGGAAAAAAAAATGTAAAGTTGTAGAGATTAATATATGCATTCTAGACATATAAAGTTATGATCTCTCTACTATTATACCATTTTTTAAAAAAAAATTTTATAAAAATTAAGGATCAAACTTGATTTAAAAGTTTATGTGATTCTTTTTAGTATGCAAACTTTCAAGAAACATACGGTGTGCACATAATTACCGTAGATTTTACAAACAGGTTAAAATGTGCATACAGCTATTAAGAAGTTAAGAATACACAAAATTGTACATGTATCTTAATTGAATGAGTATTATATATTTCTTGTCAACAAAAAAAAAAAAAAATAATTGAAAAAAAAAGGGGGTTTTGAGTGTACCTGATGTTCCGTAAATGTTTGACAGAGTACGAAATTCATGGCGAGAAGGCCGGAGGCAGTGTTATGTAATATAGGAATTCTTCTTTTTATTCAATCCCACGTTGAAAAAGAAAAACCATTTATATGAGTATAACAGAGAAAGTTTAATAATAAATTGCCAAGCTCAGTGACGTGAGCTTGTAACCCAGAGGGCATTAAAGAGATTAAATCTTGTGTGAGAATCCAGGTGAGTTTAGCTAAGCTCCTCGAATTGCAGCTGCTGACTTTGTCTCTTTACCAACGTTGGAGAGCCTTTATCATGAGGCATGAATTGAGCCTTCATATTTTGAAAAGAATGCGCCACTGTACAACAACATAGTCTCTATTGAGTAACATTATAGATGCAAAAAGGCAAAAAAATAATTTCATTTATTTGTAGAATTAAATGAAATGTAATTTGTTTTTATTTTTTAAATGTGATTAATTCCGACATGACGTAAGAGACTATTGTCAGCATCACTCAAACGAGGGTTGTTTGGTGTATGGTACTATATTATAATTTGTTACTCAATACTAGATTGAGAAAATTTTTGTTATTTTTTTAACAATAATTGTTGATTTCATCTGTTGAGTTCATTGTATTCATAGATTACGTTAATCTAAAAATCTCCTAGCCATATACTCCAAGAAACATATCAAACGATAATGTTTACCAACCAAAATGAGGGAAAATTATTGTCTAAATTATCCATTTTTTCAATTAATTACTTGGTGGAACATAAATTTCTCAGAAAAATCTAACTTTAACTTGTGAAATTATTTTTCTTGCAATTGACAAAAGTACACTCTCGTTAGCAACCACAGGCATATGTATTAAATATATTTTTCTTACTTCACAACTTAAGAATTTAGTCAAAGCTTGAAGCTGAGGATTCAAATGCATGCAAGGCTAAGGAAAAGAATTGAACTATTTTATTGTACGCAATCCCTCTAATTTCTTAAGATTACTTTCCTCCCAACCCTACAATGTGGATCTCATAGAGGTGGACGCTTTTTATTATGAGAGTTTGAATTGATTAAAAAGGGATTGAGTGTTGTAGAAGAGATCCCCAGGTGTGTGCGCCAGAGTTGAACAACATCAAAATCCTTTTGCAGTAGAGTGCTACTCGTCCTTGACGAACGAGATTCCCTTTTGGCTCAGAGGGTTAGGGGGTGCACTCTTTGTAATTTTGTCTTTTGTGTCTAGGCTGCGAGGGCTCTCGGCCGCATAGATAGTTAAATGTGCTCATGAGTGCCTGACCCTCGCATGCGGCCATACGACAAGAACATATTATAAGAGGCAATTCAAGTGATAATGCTTTTTATACCTTTCTTGGCCTTTTGACTAGGATCAAGTGTAGTATCTATTCTTACCAGTTTAATATCTGACCAATGGCTCAAATGAACCACCACAATAGTTTGCTACTGGGGTCGGCAAGAGTCGTTCTTGCGTTTGCATTATTGCATGTTTGTAGCTCTCTTCGCCAAGTCCAGTTCACGAGTTTTGGGGTTTAGCGAGTCTTGGGTTTTAGTCAGTTGATCAGGCATTATGAGGGACTATTAAGTATATACCTAGAAAATTAGTTCCCAATAAATTTTTAAAAAATTAATATTCCCTGTACTATTTTTTAAAATGCCATATAGTTTATCTTTATTTTCCTTCCATTTATGTCCTTTACATAGTCAAATACATAACAAAAATCGTGGCGAATCCAATGGTTACCCCGTAATCCAAATCCTTCGAAGTAGAACTCATTCATAGGGGATGAGGTTCCCTTTTCTTAACAATTAATATGGGACAACTTGAGAAAAAAAATAGTAAAAATTTCTAAATTTTATTTTGAAAATATATGATAAATTGATTTCTGTTGCATTTGAAAGATTGTGGTTGGTAACCATTCGAGAGATTGTGTGCTTGGCAAGCACAAAGTAATTAATTGAATAGTAAGTCAATTATAAGAAAATAAAAATAAAAGGGCCATAGGTTGGCAGGAAGAGGGCGTCATCTACTGAACTCCAAAAAGAATCCGTTATAGAAGAGGTTCCAGGCATACTCAATCTCTGGAACCCCCTATAGCTGGGGGGATACGAGAGGGAAAAAAAAAGTTCGGAATGAAGGCACTGAAAGTTATTCAAATGCCAGTGATTCAAAAAAGACCTGACTTTGACTAACAAACAAGTCTACTTCCCGACTTTCTCGGAGAAAAGACTCTTCCCGACCGGTTCTACCCTATTTCTACTCAGTGGAATCCTTTCAAAATGGCATAGCCCGAACGGCTAGTTATAAGCTTGCTCTTACTCTTATCGGGGATTCCATTTCTTCTCGCTTCCAACTCCAACTCTGATAGTGATGGGGGAAGTCGTCCTTCAATCAAGCTTGGAGGCTATACACCTACACACGATCGAAAGCCATGAAGGCTAAGAGCTGATTCAATAGCTGCGGATTCTCTTTCGGCGACAACAGCAGATAAGCATTCCAGACCAGTAATTCCTTCAAAGAGTTCTTCGGCATCTGATCTGAGATGATGTATGTCAGTTTTCATTCAGTTTCAGGTCGGATAATTGGTACAAGCGATTCTGATTCACTGTCAAAGAACCCCTTCTTGCGAAAAGAGCTCCTTCTATCAAAGAGCTAAAGAGCGTATTCTATCACCCTCGGGTCACTTCAGGTGTGAAAAGAGCAGCTGTAAGAAGCGGAAAAACCATCAAAAAACGACGATTGTTCGTGAAGGTTTCCACAGAAAGACCTCTAAAAAGCAAACGGATCACAATTACAGGTACCTGGGAGCATACCGATGGAATGAACGAAATACGAACAGTTAATTCCAGGCATACGCATGACTTCCGTTATAGAAGAGGTTCCAGGCATACGCATGACTTTTGTACGGATACTCATCTAAGGGGTCCCTCCCCGACAGTTCCTTAAACACACAAGAAGCGGTAGGAACTCATGGAAGCGGTAGATTCTTACACATCAAGCAATCCCTTTAATGCCCCATTTAATTACAAGCTCACGTTACTAAGTTCAGCAATAATTTTCTCATGTTTTTCATATTATAATCATATAATTGTGTTTTTTATTTTCCAACGTGGGATTGCACAAAAAAAAATTCCTCATATGCATTATTTCATCGTCGAGAGCCGAAAGGAAGTTTTTCATTGATGAGTTTAACTCATTTGTATATCAGCCTATCGCCCTTTTCTTTTTATTTTCTTTCGAGATTGGTATGCATATACCCAACAAACAAAGGACAACTCTACTGGCCAAAAGTCCAATCATAGAGAAATTATGTTTTTTTTTTTTTCAATATGTCTAAATTGACTTAACAGAAAATTTTCATTACACCCAATGGATGTCAATTTAAATTCTGCCTTTTTTTTTTTTTTTTCACATAATAGGGTTTAATGAGAAAAAGGAGCTATGTGCAAGCCTTTTTTGGAATATACAGGTTAGATATATGCATGTATCTCTATCTTGTCTAAGTTTGTCTTAATTGACTAGTTGTGATACAATTGAATGAAAGAAAAAAATTAAACAAATTCACTGAAACCTCTGATTAACCTCTTTTACAACTTATCACCTTGAGATTTTCAGTTGCATTCTAACATTTTAAATTATGTACAAAAAAAAAAAAGTTTCTTAACACTTGTTATTAAGCTATTTTTTCAATGTTTATTATTATTTTTTTTAAAGAAAACATGTAGTTGTAGAAATTAAGATATGAGTAATAGACACAGAAAGTTTCAATAAATCTATTATCAAACTATCATTTTTTTTTTTTTTTTTTTTGACACGTTACTATGCATTTTGAGTCGTGAGCCTTATTTCTATAAGCTTCATACCTTTATTAAAACTTCCAATGTCCAAAATAAAAATCTAAGTGTATAATTAGAACAAATTCTGTGAGAGGGAGACTATCACAACATCTTTGATGTGCAAAATTACATTCTTAATTATTTAAAAAAGTTTCATATGCAAGACGAATTTACTAAATTTATTTTGGTCATAATTCTAAAAATTACAAGTTGAAAAAAAATGTTAATATAATAAAAACCAATTCCTTTACGTATCTTTTCAAATCTATCCTAACCTTTTAAAAGTCATAATTTTTAATTTATAAAACTATTTTGTAATAAATCTAACATGTTGCCTAGTAACGGAATATGTTGCCCTAACTTACATGGTGTGCCTTTTGAAACTGAAGCATTAAAGATTGGCAGGAAGAGTGATATAAATAACAAGAAACTCAAAAGAGAGATTGCATGCCGTAGAAGAAGTTCCAAGCGTGCACGAGTCGAACAGCAACCTTGAATTGTGGGGACCCAAGTGTCGCCTATACTTCCTTACATCATAACTGCTACTCATCCATGGTGAATGAGGTGCGCACAAGCTAATCCTGAGGCATGTGATGTTGATGTCAAGTTTGGGATTCTCCTCCTCTAGACAAATGTTCGTTGCTTCATGCAGACATGGTTGATGTGGCTGTGTTCCTAGAGGCGATTAATTGTTTATTTCTATAGTCCTGTTTTATTTTCCTTTTGTCATAGTTTATACTGAAGCCCTTTTAGTTAAGAAACAACAACTTACTGAAAGTTATGTTTTTTTTTTAAGTCTTCAGCAACCAATGAAATTCTTTCTTGCGATTCCGGCGCTATATACAAGAAGTACAAAGAAGCAAATTCCTTGAATGAGCCGATGGGGACGGAGGGCTGGTGAACAATTTATTGAGGTGACATGTTGACCTCATATCTCAAAGAACATTTTTTTGGGTGTAAAACCCATAGGGTATCTCTACTTCCATCTCTCCTGCCGTGTCCACTTAGTGAGCTCATATTATAATTTATTACTCAACACTATATTGACAAATTTTTTTTTTTTTTTTTACATTCAACTACAAATTTGGTTGCGACATATGACAAGAAATTTATCAAATGATAATATATTTTTCAACAAAAAGTGAGAGAGATACAAAGTTATCCTGATTTTTTTTTTTTTTTTTGTTTTTCACTTAATTACTCTGTGGAGCACACATACTTAACCAAACTCCATCTTTAATTAGTGAAGTTATTTTGCTTAAATTTGACAATAGTATCTTCTCATTAACAACCATCCCATATGCATTGGTGTATATTTTTCTTGTTTTATAGCTTAGTAATATAGTCAACTTGGGAAACTGAGAATGCAAAAGCATGCAAGGCTTGTTGTGTGGGAGTAGTATATCGCATTGCATATTTAAGCCTTTACAATTTGGAACGACATCCTACTGAAAGTATGTTTTTCTTTCTCTCAGTTTCTTTTTTCTTTATGTTCTCGGCAACCAATGAAATTCTTTCTTGTGATTCTGATGCGATATTCAACAAGCACAGAGAAGCAAATTGCTTGAATAAACCCAGTTTATAAGTTTTGGGCTTTACCCCGTCGAACCAGGCATTATTAAGAAACTCTATGGTTTGTCTATGACATGTTATGGTACATTATGTCATACTAAAGATATTGGAAATGTCTTTCCGCAACATAAATTGGATTGTAATCAACAACAAATTTAAGGAGCAGCACACCCTTGAACCAAAAATGCATTGGACTGATGTAATCAAGGACAAAAAACAGTTTAGAAATTGTATTATGCATATATATATATGTATATATATATATATATATTATATATATATATATATATATATATATATATATGTATATACTTTTTTTTTCTCTAATTGTCCCATAGTAATTGTTGAGATCATTTGTTTTTCTAGTGAACAACATGAACAAGAATTTTATTCCTTGCAAATGATGTCTTAAGCACAAAGGACGCAAATACAGTTTTGAACCATATTAAGCCTTAAAGGAGACATTATAAGTTCCATCATTCAACACCAGGACTAAAACATTAGACTATATTAGAAGGGCAACTAATTTATGCCAATAAGGACAGAACCACCCAGAACATTTTAGGAGATATCGTCCGGACAACATTAAGCATAAGTTGGATTCAAACCCACATCGAAACGGCGGCAAGGAGTTACCCCGAGCAGAGGGCATAAACAACAACCAACTAGTATCTCAAAAGCATACTTACCTGGACGGGGTCAATGGATGATCAAGAAAGTCCATGGCCTAGAACAGCGACCTCCATTGCACCGTGGAGGGGTGCTAGTCTAAGGTCTCCTCAAAGTGGGAGAGCCTACGTCGTAATTTGTGGTAGTGGGGGGCCTGCGTTCGCGCGGCGCCTGACAATATGACAATATATAAATTAAGCGTTGTTCCACCATTAACTTAAGCGTAGTGAATTATATACTAGTGTTAAACTTAATTCTCACCCTCCTACAAGTTATTTATAAACTAAGCGTTGTTCCATCATTTTCAGTGAAGTATATACTAGTATTAAATTTAGAGGAAATTTTGAATTTAATTGTCACCCTCCCATAAGTTTTTGAAGGCAATCTGCAACTTAACAAAATTAGAGATTCAAGACCAATAATTATGTCCTATTCTGACAATTATATTGATCAACAACACGCCAGCTCAATAGCACGCTTGCAAGAATCTTAGTAGGAATGCTAATTTAATACAGCTCTATATATGAGCTGTTTCACCATTTTCCTCTATTTTTCATTTTTAAATTTTTTGGCTCTCAATCTACCATCAAAGTTGATCTTAAGACTATAGTTGGTGGGGTGCGTCAGCCCCTCGCTGAAGTACAACGCATGGGCGAAGCTTTAGGACCCCAGGGGATTGCAATTAGAGGCTTTGTCACTTCAACAACGTGGGAGTGCCTTTATAATTAGGGGAAAAAATCATATGAAAGCTACGTTTTTCCTTTTTATTTTTTATTTTTTTGTTTTTTTGTTTGACGACCTATGAAATTCTTTTGATTCCAATGCGACGTACCAAAATTACAAAGCAAATTCCTTCAATGGGCCGATGGGTTGAAGACCAAGGTTTATTTGTAACCCTTTTCATAATGAGGCAGGAATTTGGCCCTCATATTTCTTAGTGTTTACCGTTATATCATTTTTTAGGTGGCTCAGACAATACACTAAAAATCAAATTCGTTTCAATGTCTTGAAGGTTTCATTTGCTGTGTTATTGAATTCACAAATCAAACCTACTTAAAATTTGCTTTGCCACATACTACAAGAAATATTTCAAATGAGAAAATTTTCAACAAAATCAAACAAAAATGCTTAAAAAAAAAAAGGCCAAGTAATGGATAAATAATTTGGGAGTCAAAAAAAAAAAAGAGTATATGAAAAATAAATATGAAATAAATATAATTTATTATGATTGAATTATAGTTAATGTCGTTTTGTAATTACAATTAATAAGCATAATGAGTTTATTTTCGTATAATACAAGTCCTCGAGATATGCCACCATAGAACCCAAAAGAAGGGTTATAATGGACTATAATCAACGACAATTGGCTTCAATCCGACATCGAAAATAGACTAAAGAATCAAATTAAGCCTTAAAGGTCCAAATCATGTTTACAGGTAATTCCATGGACATAAATTGAATATAGAATCGAAGTAGGCCTTAAAGGCAGGAACCAGTTTACCCAAGCGTCTAACCAACAAGAAATTTGGCTTAAGGTAGACATAACATCTGCAATTCTTTTTTTCTTTTTCATTTTTCAATGCAATCTGCAACTTAACTAAATTAGAGATTTTTGCGCATAAAGTACATTATGTTGACCAATAATTGTTCTATTCTGACAATTATGCTGATCAATAACATGCCATATTAGTTGCTAGCAAAATCTTAGTAACAATGCTAATTCACTCATGCACTAAATATAAGTTGTTTCACCACTTTCCCCTCAATCTCCCATCAAAGTTCTTCAAATCGTAACTCATATATTTTAAAGCTTTAATCTAAAAAATATGCTAATCATTGAAAAAAGATTTAATCAATAAAGCTTAGACTTTGAGTTTAATAGGGTATAGGATCTATGAAGATCCAACCCTCCAAAAATAAGATTATGCCACTAAAAGCAGTAAGCACACGGTATTCTTTAGTAAAAGGCGAAAGAATAGTTCGCTTTGTGCTTGCTGCGTGGCTCTGGGATTTTTGCGTATGTAATTCCTGTCATATATATTACTTAGGTCCCCTATTGAGGCTTTCTCTTTTCAACAATGTGGGAGTCGATCCCTCTGCATAATTATCTAAGCCTTTGTAATTAGGGAACAACATCATATTGAAAGTTATGCTTTTCTTTCTGTCATCTTTTTTCTTATGTTCTTTTCTTGGCAACCATTAAAATTTATGATTCTGGCTGGATATTCCACAAGTATAAAGAAGCAAATTACTTCAGTGAGCCGATGGGTTGAAGTACAAAGCATCGCACTATATAATTTTCTAGGTGTTTGAGACAACGACACTAAGAATCAAAGAATTGAGAATGCAAAAGCAAGTTAATCTTCTCAAAACATTGAGAACTATTTTACTGTATTCACTCCAACGAGAAGGCGGATATAAATAGCAGTGGAAAGCAAAAGAATTGGAGGGTGGTTTTAACAACTTGAGTCCAAAAGGGATTGTGTGTTGTAGAAGGAAATTTCTAAATATAATGGACTGAATTTTGTTGAATTTTCTTTTGAAAATTTCAAAACAAAACATAGTTGTGCAGTAATAGGCCGTTGCTGGAGCGGTACTAAGGATTGTCGCTCATAACAGCTTATATTTACATTGCTCTAACCTTTTTTTAAAAATAAAAAATAAAAAAAAAAACCTTAGTTGTTTGGATTTTTATGCAATTAATCCATTTTGTAGGACTCAATTTTGGATTTCAGGCTCTAATTCTCTGGTTATCAATCAGAGCTTTTAATAAAATTGGACAAACAATTTGGTGGGTACTGGGCAATAAATTTACCCAAAGAAAATGTCCTTTTCATACAACTAACTCATATTCTTTTTGCTCACTTCTTTTGATACTTCTTTTTGTTAGTGTCCTTTTAAAAGATGATAAATTTTTTTTTTTAAAAAAAGAATGATAAAATCGCAAGTAAAAAAAAATTAAAGCTTTTACAAGGTTTATAAGCTGAATATATGTTGATATGACTTAAAGGAAACACTATGAAAATTATTGTGTGTGGTGCATTTTAGGAGCACGTGGTACGTAAACATAACACACCACAAAATATTACATCTATTAACTGTATTTTTTATTAATTAGGCTATGAAAACAATTATATCTATATAAATAATTTTATATCAATAATTATATATAATTATTAAACTATTTAGTGTCCAAAAAATATATGTCTTTTCAAATAATTAAAATAATTATTTGTTTATATAATTATATATATATATATAATTACATAATTATATATTTGTACTTAATTGATGTAATAAAATTTTATAAAAAAATTCATATATTAATTTTATTTTATTGTAAAAAATTATAATATAGTATCAATAATATTGTAATACATAACATTTTTCATGGTTATGATTTCACAATTATATAAATATAATTAAGAATTTCATTTTATTTTGAAAAAAAATTCATATTAACTCTAATAAAGTAATTAGAGGAGATATTTATCTTAAAGATAATAATAACTTGAAATAATTGTGTAAATTCTAGTTTTACAATATTTTATTTTAACATTTCTCTTTTGGAGTCAAGTAACACTTATGTCAATAGGAATCTTGTGGACTGGTGGTTTCAAGAATATGTACCAAGCCATAACGCACCCTATTTGTACCCCAATGGCCCAGCAACGTCATTGAAATTGAAAAGAAGATTTCATTCTAACTTTGTAGGTCATTACTCAGACTTCATTGATACTCAACTTCACAGTGGCATTTTTAGTTGATGCTTAGTCCTTGCTGCCTTATCATGGAATCAAATTCTTACAGCAAAAAGCCAGAGGCTGTTGTGGTCTGTTGCGGTCTGTTGCTAACTGCTTCAGTTAATGTTCTCTTATATATACAATAGGAGGTAGATTAATGAACCCCGAAAGACAAAAATTAAAGCCAATATGATCCCACATTGAGAGGGAGGACGACATAAACCTTAGTCAAATTAGCGAATCCAATATTTATTTATAGAAAAGCTAGTTGGACTCACTTAAAGGGGTGCATTTTAAACTGGACCAATTGCATCTCTCTCAAAGATTCACAAATGTGTAGTTGAAAGTTAAAAAAATACCAAGTATGGTTGCTACGTACCCTTATATATATGGTTGCATAACAGCGCTCTTTTATATATATTGAGCTTCCTGGGGCATTTTTCCCCTTTGTTAAGTTCAAAAGAAGTCGCTTTAGCTGTTGCACAAGGAGACACACTACTTTACGAGTAGCCCACAAACCAGCAGTAGAGATATGGTTCTTCACATTTAATAATTAATCAGCCAACAATAATAAAACTATAAGGCTTGAACAGTTCAACTGTATAGAACCAAAATGGTCCAAGTCATAAATATGTTCTTTATTTTTATTTTATTTTTTAAAATTTTTGTTGGCCAATGATTAATTGTCCCCCAGAATGAATTTGAAATAACTAACCAACAACCTGACCTTCACCAGCTGTGTATGGTATGGGAAGCCATCACCCTAACTTACCTTAAAATTATTCATAAATCTCACCTATTTGTCTTGGAACAACATAGAAATATTATGGAGCGAGGTCATCAGTCTGGTAGCTGATAACAACCAAATGGCATTTTAATTGTTTCTAGGCCCTTTCCCCATGTTACACATTACATTAAACATTTTAAAGGAAAAACAAACTTCCAGCAACCGGAACGACAATACTCATACCAATCTCATCCTCCCCTGCAATGAACAAAAAGTTAAAAAGAACGAAGTTGTCTCAGGTTGGCAACCCTAGACTGGATGAGATCAATCATTTGTAACTAAAATATTGGAAGGGGCTGCGCGAACGCAGGCCCCTACTGCCTCAAATTATGATGCAGGCTCTCACCATTTGGGAGACTTGAGGCTGGTGCACCAACTAAGGCCATGAGCATTCTCGATCACATAAATCATATGACTTGAGGCTGGTGCACCAACTAAGGCCATGAGCATTCTCGATCACATAAATCATATCTATACCGATATTAATCGATCATTATTAAAACTCCTTATTAAAAATTCACTCAAAACCCAAAATATTTATCTTTATTCAAGAATTAATTCAAAACCCAAAACATTTATCTTTATTCAAGAATTAATTCAAAACCCAAAACATTTATAATTGACTCAGCGGAGTGCGCCAGGCCCATGCAGTACCCAAAATATTTATCTTTATTCAAGAATTAATTCAAAACCCAAAACACTTATAATTGACTTAGCGGAGTGCGCCAGGCCCATGCAGTAGTGTAAAGCGAGGGCGACGCTTGAGGAACGCAATAGCAAGCTATTGCCGTGAGACCTCTCCACAAAAAATTAATTTAATATCATGTGAACCATTGGCCCACGTATCAGATATTAAACTGATAAGAACAGATACTACACTTGATCTTAGCCAAAAGGCCGAGAAAGGTATGCTTGAAAATTTGTTTCGGATTGCATTTTATAAAAAACTCTTGTTAAGGCTATTTCTCTAGTAGTCGATGCGGGAGGGTCACAAAGGCGCAACATGCATATAGTTCTAACTTGCTTGAGTTTATCTTAATTGATCAGTTGAGGTGCACTCGGATGAAAGAGAAGTCGAATAAATGCACCGAATTTGTAATTCATCTCTCTTGTTCATGAGGTTTTTACTTCAATTCAAACATTCTAAAATTAGAAAAAAATTTGTTAGCAATGTTTGAAAACCTCCGAGTTGTAACATTGACTTCAAATGGCTTTTAATTCTTCCCTGGATTCGGGCTTTCTTCGACAAACCCCAATAAAAGAAAAATAAAAGCTTAGACGTAGATCCAATCCCCTCCAAAAAATAAAAGGCGAAAGAATAGTTATCAAGAATAGTTAGCTCTGTCCTTACTCCTGTCACATATATACTTTGACTCTTCAACAATGTGGGAGTAGATCCCCGCATATTTGGGAGAGGTACAAGGTTTATTGGTAGCAACCGGAGGAAACTTCGATTTTTGCACGACAAGCAATCCTTTTAATGTCTCAGTCGGTCACAAACGTATTTCTAATATTTTTCATATTATAATCATATAAATCTTTTCTTTATTTTCACTCTTTTTGTACGTTCATGAAAAAAAGGCTCACGCGTGATGGTACGCGACATTAATGAATTTCCTTTTACATCTCTTCATGATTATTAACGTATATTTCTATAACTTTCTACTGCAGCCAATGTCTCCAGTTTTTGGAAAAGCTTTATTATGTAGACAAGCAGAATAGATATGCCAATTGGACCACATCAAATAACAATGTTTGCAACTAACTCATAACTGCAAAAGAAAAAAAGAAAAAACTATCACTCAACAGCAGTGCCCAGCCACCTAGGCTCACAACAGCCGAGGAGAAAAAAGTGGTTCCATAAGGAGCTGTTTGACAGGGACTAACTTTATAGATTTTAAAGTAGAAAGTAAAAAAATTAAATAATAATTATATTTATAATTATTTTTTAATAATTATAATATAAAAATATAAAAAATAATAATTATATATTTATAATTTATTAAAAAATAAATTTTAAATTATAATTATTAAAAAATAATTAAAAATAAAAAATATTTAATTTATATAATTAATTAAATTTTTTAATCTATGAATAAGAGTAAAAAATAAATATTATTAAAATAAATAATATATAAAAAATATATATATTTAAAATTTAATTAATAAAAAATTAAATAATTATTTAAATATTATTAAAATTTAATTTTTTAATTAATAAAATAAATTATATTTTTTTTTTAAAAAAAAATATTAATTAATTTTATTTAATATTTTTATGTAAAATTTTAATTATAGAGTTAATAAATTTTTATTTTTACTTAAATTTTTTACATGTAAATATTTTAATAATATTTTAATTTTTTTTTATAAATTTTTTTAAAATTATTATATTATACTAATTAAATTGAAATATTTTTTGAATCTAATAATTAAAAAAAATTTTGTAAATATATATATATATATATATTATTAATTTTTTAAATTAAAATTTTTTTTGGTAATATTTTATTTTAAATTAAGTGATATTTTATTTTAATATATTTTATTTTTTTATAATATATTTAACTCTTAATTAACTGTTACAATAAATGATAATAATATCTTGATATATACTAAATTTGTTATATAAATTTTTTAATCATATAATTTCTTTAATAATTTGGATTATTGTTATATATTTTAATTTAATAACAAATAAAGTAATAATATGTTTTAAAATAATTTTTTTTAATTAATAATAAAATTATACATATAAAATAAATAATTTATAAAAAATTTTTTTTTATCAAAATTAACAATATACTTAAAATCAATAAAAGTAACTAATACTTGATCACCTTTTCAAAATTCCAAATTATTATTTTTTTAAACTAATTAATTTGTTTTTCCTATTTGCTTATTAAGTAAGGCTTCACCCAAAGCCTTTTACCATCTTGCTTTAGCGTCCATTTACTTCATCTCTCTCCAACTTTTAATGCTTGATAAGTGGCAGGTCACAACCCAGAATCTACACAAACCTCCATGGGCTCAAAGTCCAGTTCCCAGGTGGGCTCATTCTCAATTTTTATTTATTGCCTTTTCTCTCTTTCAAAAGGATTATGAAAAAGAAGTTAACAGGATGGTCTAATTTCGATATTTGAAGGATGCCAATAGCACGCCAGAAGGACAAGCAGAAAGCATAGATGGAGCAGAAACATACTCAAAAGAAATGAGCAGAATAGGGTCCAGCCCACCGAGCTGTGAACATAAATGCCATGGTTGCAATCCATGTGTAGCAATTCAAGTGCCCACCACAAGCAAAAGGCACAACACCCATTTTCATTTGGGGGTAAGTTATGCCAATTATGCGCCTGAGGGTTGGAAATGCAAGTGTGGGCCTTCATTTTATGGCCCATGAAACAATATATCTGGAGAGATATCTTTTAAGTTTGGACCCCTCCTGGATTCTCTTTTTGATCAAATTTCCCTCTTTTTGGACGAAAATTCTATGTCCATAATTTAAGCAATCTTTGCGTGTATCTTGCAGTTCCCTTTGTTTATTTTATTTTAATATTTTATAAGAAAAAAAATACATTAAAATAAAAAATAATAAAAATATTATAAATGTGTCAAATTATACATAACAAAAACTTAATTATAAAAAGATGATTTTTTATTTAAAAAAATTAATAAAATACTCAATATTTAATATTAAAATAATTATTTTATTATAAAAAATATTATTATTGTATAATAATAATAAAATAATTTTATTTTATAACTACAAAATCAGTCACTTAACAAAACTACTCAAAATAATTTTATTCTTTGGAGGAAGTCTAATTTCTCGATTAATTTCATTTTACCAACCGCTCTACGGCCATAGGCAAGGTGACGCAAGAAGCTTCTTAGATGAGCCTACAAAAAGTTTCATGAGATCGTTGTTGCATATCTTTACTCATTTTACACATAATGACAATTAATAACGAAGATTCCAAATGTACAATCACGATCATGACATTGCCACACCAACCAGTCGCCCCATGCCAAGAGAACCTTGTACCTATGTGAGGAAGCACTTTTACCAGCATATATAATTTATTATTTTTTATAACGTTTAAGTTAATATTGTTAAATTTAAATTAAAGTTGATATAGATTAGAAATTAGAATTTAAAAAAAAAATTAAATTTATTAATATATATATTTTGATAAATAAATATATATTTATACTATTATATAATAATATATATTATTATTGTACTTAATTAATAAAATTACAAACATTTATATAACCATGTAATAAGAATATTAAGAGGTAGTTCGACCTAGAGGGACCATTACTATCGAAGCCAATCACATTATCGAGTCATATAAGAATTTATTCAAATGGAGAAGCAGAGAAGAGTAGAGCTGCAACCCGTTGCCACCGCCGGGGAATTACCAGAGCAAATATTTGATTCAAGTAGAGTGGAAGCATATAAGTAGAACTGCCAAACGCCAATCTTCTCGTTTTCGGCCACAATGCGTCCCAGGGAAGAGAATTAGATTTGAAAGAAAAGGGACAATGCCTTTATTGGTATGATAATCACGAGTACCAAGAAAAGAAAAAGGAAAAAAAAAAAAAAAAGCAAGAAGGATCAAATTTACAAGGACAATGGTGACGCATTTAGAAAAAAGAAGGAAAATTTAAATTGAAAGAGGAATTTATATAATATGTTTAAATTTACTGATGTGCAAATATATATGACTTTGATGAAAGACAAGAAATAGCCTAAACACAAATTTATGGAACCTAAGCAAACATTACTTACTACAGAACTTGAACTAGTAACATTTAGGATTTCCCACAGTAGCTGTACTCAACATCTTAGGTAATAATTGCACTGCATGTCAAAATGAGTCCACCCACAATTCTTCCGAATGTTTCAACTAATGTTCTAGGCATCCCAGCTGGAAAGATGAATAGGGTAATTAGCAACAAATTGATCACTTGATGAATAGGCTGATGACAATGGCAAGACAGCAGCATCAACGTACCCCTCCATCTGATTTGCTGGCACCTGCGGTTCATGTGGGCGAGGAACGGATGGAAGATATGGAAGTCTAGCAAGTGGGTCAAGCAGCCCTGCCTCTAGTGATGAAGATGATGGCATTCCATTAACATTTCCTTCTATCATCTCACACAGTTTTGGCATCATGGGTACCATAGCTTGGTTGTCATTATAAGGCATTGCTGTTATACATTGGTCAGTGACTTCATCCCCCATATAATGTGGATCTGCTGCCACAGTGCTCAAGACTTGGTCTTCTGAGTTTGAATCAATATATTGGGGGAGATACGGCAAGGACCATAAAGATGGGTTATTGGGTGGAGGTGGTAGGGGTTGTGGGATTGAATTGGGTGTAAAATTGTCCAAGTCAACATTGAAATTGTGGGGAATTTGGTTGAACTTGAAGTCTTCGTGATTACTCAAACTCGGTAGCATTGAATCTGAGGAGGTAAGGTAGAGCTGGTCTTGTTGATGAGCACTTAGAGTGAGGTTGGGTTTTGCATTCAAGGAGAAGATAAATTTTTCCCTAGAATCTCCATTGGAACTATGCAAATCAGTGAGGTTGGCTAAATTGGAGACATGGTCATGAGAAATGAGCTTCTTCTTTATGTTTGAATTCCAAAAGTTCTTCACCTCATTGTCTGTTCTTCCTGGTAAGTGCCTGGCTATCTGTGCCCACCTGTACTGAGAGAAAAAATGCACATATACTTAAATGGGAAAAACATTTCTACTCAGAGATGATTACATTGTCAATAGCATGTGAATGGTCCAAAAAATGATTCTTGAATAAGAACAACCGAGATTTACCTGAAAGGATTCCTCATCAGGAAAAATATTAAAAAAATAAAAGAAAAATCAGTACAGATGGAGAATGTGATGATAAATAGATGAGATAGGTATGATGTATATACTTGTTGCCTAGAATGCTATGGAGTTCAATGATGAGTGCTGCTTCTTGGGGAGAGAAGCCTCCGTGCCTCAGGTCAGGTCTGAGATAGTTTATCCATCTTAGTCTGCAGCTCTTCCCACATCTCTGCAGCCCTGCAGAAATGAATATAAAAGGCAAGGAAAAAAGGAGAAGAAGAACCGAGTGATTTTGTGGAAAGACATGTATATAAAATAGGAAAGGACCATTCTTCAACAAACAGAAAATTTCGTACAATGTTGTACAATTTTTTTTTTTTTTTTTTGTAGATAAAATAGACTTATGTGTGTGTGTGTGTGTGTGGAGCAGAGAGGAAAGAAATAATGAGTGAGTACCTGCATGTTTTGGAACTGAGCTCCAGCAGCCATGGCCATAGGTAGATATGTAGTTGATGAGCTTTTCGTCTTCTTCTGGTGACCACAGCCCTCTCTTCACTCTCATTTTGTTGCAGCACGAGTGATGCCCCATCTCTCTATCTCAAAGCAGTATGACAGGCCAATGGCAGACTACAATTAGCTATTGGGTATTGCCGTTACAATGAAAATATCCAGAGAGAAACAGAAGTACAGAGAAAAGGGACATTCAGAAGGATTTTTTGAACAGATGGGATGACACATTACATGCTATTTATATATATTATAAGGAGAGCAGCAGGCAGTAGTGTGAGTTGGTGGTGGCCCAGTTTAGGGCTCTGCAGAATCACCCTGGAAGAGCTGTACATGCTATTCCCATATTTTGTGAACACCAAAAAGCCCCGAGAAACCGTAAATAAACACGTATATAGACTCATAATTATTTTATTTATTTATAATTATTAATTTTAATTGACGCATATCCTGTACTTGTATTCTTCCAAACATTATGTGGGAATGATCGGATGCACTGAACCGTACACCAGTCACACTTGCCCCTTGGTGGTTCCGGTTCAGGGTTCAGGCATCGAAATTTAACCATGGGTCAAAATAACAATTTATAGAACCTAAAATAGTTTGTCACAGTTTTGTTTAGATCTAGCATGATGTAGTGAACCAAATTTACTTAAAGCTTTTTTGGCCGGTGTATGTTTTATATATATATATATATATATATAAATAATATAAAAAATTTTATATTATTTTATTTCAGTGATTCAAAAATTACACATCACATTATATTAAAATAACTTTATATTATACTGAGACTAATCTTTTAATATTAATCTTTCAAAATTCATATATATGCTTTAGAGTATATTATTTCATAAGTGACATACGATTCCAGTAAAAACTTTTAAGGATGAGAGTGAAATAAATAAATAAATAAATAAATGTAAAGTTTGTAGTTATATGCTGTAATTTAAAATTAAAAAAATGATCATAAGAAATGATTGTTTGTTTTTTGTTTATTAATTTATTGATTTATATCAAATATGTTTCAATTTATGGATGGAAGTGAAAAATATTTGCAGTGTCATAATCATGACACTGAAATTGCGTTCTTCAAATGTATTTTAATGAAAAATAAAAAAGTGCCATTAGGCATTTGCACCCATCAAATGGCAAATGGAATTTAAATATACATTTTAAAGGTAAAGAATCTAAGACAACATTTAATACAAATAAAAAATTGTCACTAGGCAGTTGGACCCATCAAAATGAATACTATCAAACTTCAATACAAACCGTGGACTGCATGCAATTTTGCTGCGGATGATGGCCCAATTTGTGGTCTGAAATGTGTGTGAAGATTATTACTATCAGAAACGATGGGTCAGTATCAGTAACAGCCCTTTCTTTACCAACTAATACACAAAAATTTTCCTATTTCATTTTTTTAATTTAATTTTTTTTATTAGGAGACTCATTTCTTGAGTTACATAATTAATGTAATTTTTTTCATTTATATAAACTTCATATCCTCTTTGCAAAATTAGAATATGAGGTCTCAAAAATAAGAAATTTAAGTTTTTAAATACTAAAGTATTCTTATGAGAGATATATATGTGTGATTTACATGCTCTCTTTTTATTGCACTGGAGTGATATATTGAAGTGTTCCATTCACCCAGGAATGAAGGAAGATCTATGAAACAATAATTTCATTTGAATTATGTTTGATTATTGAGCTGGAATTCCTTTCATTTGATGCACTGTTCCTTTTTACCCTCTTGATTGGAATTTTAGGTTCAATTACATTATAATACAAGCTTCCTATTATGCATGCACTTTCAATTATTTTCATAAAATTCTTTCTCATAATATGATTCAAACTACCATCAAATCATAACACTAAAAAAAAAAAAAAAAAAAGGTAAAGAAGACCAACAATTATTGACCATGTCTAGCAGCTATGGTCTAGTATTAATAGGTGAAGGAACCAATAATATTTGCAAAAATTACTAGTTATAAGATTTAATGATAAAATTACACAAATTCTTAATTTCAAGTATAGGTTAGAATTTTTAACCTGTTAAAACCAAATAAATAAATGTGAAAAAAATAGTTAATGAATATTGAGTACCAGCTTTCACTTCTCCGTAAATTAAACCGAAAATTTAACTTCAGTCAAACGTTACTAAAACTTTACTATGACAATTCGTATTGTCTGTACATATCAATGTGACCATGAATTTGATTTTTCTTATTTTGCCTCTTAATGATACAATCATTAAATTTAATCTTGGAAACAGAATGACCATGAGAATGATTTTAAAATTAAATATTTTTACTATAAAAATGGGCAGCAGCTAGAAAATAGGTGGACTTCTTTGCCCAGCCTTTCTGGGAGTAATCACAATAATGCTTCCATCCATTTATCATTATTAATACATTGCTCCTATTTCCTCCAAAAGGAACCTTTAACCAATCCCAAACAGGGGTCCTTGACATTGTGTGAAACTTTGAGTAATTTTCTTGTTTTGCTGCAATGAAAGTACTTTTGAAAAGCAATATTTTGTTAAACTCTTCTTAGAATATTAATACAAAGAGAGACCTATACAATAGGAAATAGGGTTCACACGCCATTGAACTATGTCCAAATTTCAAGTTTGGACAAGAACAGGAATCGTACTAATATTCTTTCTTCATGTCATGGCACAACAACCAACATATGTTATTTAAGGTGTCCATTCAAAAGCAAATAGCTCTGGATGTTTGGGAAGCAAACAACCATGAATAGTAAACCATTCCAAAATTCCTATTTCTTGTCCTTTTCAAGATACAAGCATAAAATGGAGCTGAAAGAGAGACTTTGTGCTAACCAACCCTTTTTGGACTGTCTTCTCTCGTCCTCTTTCTACTTACAATTAGTGGATGAAGACAGTAAACTTTCAATCATGTTGAAATTTTCTTGAATTAGTCAAAATTGAAACCAAAACAAACTAACAGTTGAGTCTCTGGGTATAGGGGTAGTATTTTTGGAAAAAAATTTAAGAAGGGATGAACACAATGCTCTATGAGATCGACATTTTCTAGACATTTCATTTTGGAAAGTTACATAGATAATGAATATTACGCCGTGATCTCAACGTTACAAGAGGTGGTGAATATGATAATTCAGAGTGAAAATGTAAAGTGACATCATAGCTAACCATGAATTAAGGCTATTGAAACATGTTTCACACCAAGGCATGGACAAAGCAAAACATCAAGTAATGGGAATCTACATCATTTAAGGGAGAGAATCACATGGCAACAGCTTTTTGGGGCCAATGAACACGTTTAATCCCTGCACATTATAAAATGCAATTAATAAAGTAAAGCATTGCGTTATGATTAAAGAATATATTCTCGTCAATAATTGTAGTTCAATGTCAATGCCTATTGTAGGGGTTACCTTTATTTGATTCTCCACGATCATTGACGAGAAGATATGGCTATAGCTTGAGTTATAAAAACAAAATTATTGTGGATCAACCCAATAAAACCTCGTTTATGATTTGGAGTTTGATCAACAAATTCATACATGCATGTATTTGTGCTCCTATTTTTATATACAGAAAGACCATTTTTAAAACAGAAACTTGTAATTTGCGGGTTGAAATAAAATAACCTTACTATTACACTAAAGCTTGTTTACTTTAGGGAAAAGTGACTTATGGTTGATGTTCTGTAGTTCAATCTAAACGTACATGAGTGCAAAGTCTATATGACCCGAGAACCAATTCAGCACTGGACATCAAATCCTTCTTTAGAAAAAAGAAATGGACATTAAATTGCCTATAAATCCCCTGTAATTTTCATCTCCAGTTAAGAATAGACTTAAAGCGAGGCTTTGAGGGAATCCAAGAACATGGATTCGATTTTTATTCTTGCTTGTGAAAGAAAAAGTAACAATCAGTAATGCTTGTGATGGAAGAAATGAGACCAAATAAGATTCTTGATTCAATATAGCACCAGACTTTTTGCTTTATTTGGTGAGCCATCAGAGGACACCAGCTGTGGCTGATCTTTGTTTTTTCCTAGCTTATATCGATATAATGGCAGTTCATGCAATTAGAATGGGAAGGACAGGTTACTCCATCACGATCCTTGAGTTACTCATTCAAGACATAGAAAGTCATAGATTCGAGTTGGGAAAGTAATTTATGCCTAAAATCATATGTAGTTGTATATTCTTTCACCTTTCTCATATTCTACAACATGAGAGTCTCACACTCTCAGTCGCTACTCTTTTACATGCAAAAATGCCTCGGTAATTCAGCGTCTTCTCTTTACAGAAGAATGGTTTTGGTTTGGATTAAAATAAATAATAATAATAATAAAGAATGGTTTTGTTTTGGGTAATTTTCATTGAAAGATTCTAAGGCAATACATGTGTATCATTGACTTTCTTCGCACAGATTAGACAGCATTGTCTCCTCTATCTAATCACAAGATGCCCAAAGGTCCCACACACACACACACACAAAAAAAAAAAAAAAAGAAAAAAAGGGGCGGGGGGGGGAGGAGGATGGAAGTGATCAATTAAATCAGAACATAAACCACTCACCTTGATATCTAAGATGTGGTAGATTTAAATATTCAATTACTTCAACAAAATTCTTCTTAAACAAAGCATTTAATTGACCCAAAGTGATGATATTAAAATAATAACATTAGAACAAGATTCTTACATTTCCAAATTATTATAGAGATAAGTATTCCTAACAACAAAATTATGCAATAATCACTCATTCATTTTTTTTTTTTTTTTTAATGTAATAAGAGATAGGTTTCTTTATTTTTATAAATTTTACAATCTCTTCTCAAATTAAAATTTATAATATAAAAATAAAATTTTAAATTTTAAATTATATGATAATTTTAAAATTTTTGTAATAATTAAAAAATATTCAAACAATTTTTTTTAATTTATTGATATAATTTTTTTGTTATTATTATTTTATTTTTTTAAATAAAATTCTCTCTTTATAATTTTAAAAATTATTAATATAAAAAAATTTAATACTAAAAGTTTCAATACAATTATAATATATATATAAATATTTAAAAAAAAATTTAAATTTTTAATTAAATTAATTTTATATTATTTAATAAATTAAAATAATTAAAATTTAAAATATAATATTAAATTTTAAAATAATAAATAAATTAAAATATAAAAATTATTATATTAAAATATTAAATTTTATTATTAATTTATTTATTTTTTAAAAATTATGTCTTTTTATTTGTTAAGGAGAAATTCAATCATTAATTACTAATATAATATCGTAACATCCATTTTTTTCATGAGAAGAAAATTTGAAAGTAAAACCTTCAATTTAACCAACACAGTCACAAATTTACCCTTATCATTAAGCTAATTATAGGAGATTAGTTAGTGTTGTAATTACTAGTAGAAGTTTTTGTAGAACGAGAGCAAAACTTTACCTAAAAAGTTAATGGAACAAACTTCAATATGGATGACTCCACAGGAAGACAATTATTCAGAAAGAATCCAACCCCATAAGCCCCCACTTGACCCACAATCCTCTTCCATAATCGCAACCCCCTATGAAAGAAAGTCCAATTATTTTAGTCAATCCCAAGGAAAGCTTGTCATACCTGTTTCTTTCTTTCAATTGAAGGTCCCATTTTAATTGACTTTGAGAAAATTTGCAACTTTTGGCAGCATCCCGGTTCCTTGTCTTTGTTCCGACATTAACCTACGTGGGATGTTTGTTAACCGGCGGTCACGGCCTGCCGCTGGAGAGCAATGTAGTTCAGAGGAAGTCATATTTCAACGAATTAGAGATACCGTCTAAAACTTTTAAAAATATATTCGTAGTTCTGAATCTGACATCGAACCGTTCAATGGTGTGGTCTGTCTCGAAACCATAATTATTTTTACTATCTTTCTTATTCCTTTTTTTTTTTTTTTTCTTTTTAAATTCTTTCTCAGCTCCCAAAAAGTGAAAACATTCTGAGACACAGTATTTGTTCTAGCTTAAAAGTTGTAGAATCATTTCAGTGATAATCACTGTAGTTAGTGTGAATGCGAGTGTGATCAAAGCAACCGCAGTAACTAGTAATAAGGTATTGTGATGATAATCTGTTAGCGCAATTATATGATCTAAATATAATATTTAGTAATTGCATCTGTTTCCTTCTGTCCTGGTTCTTACAGCTTTCTACTTACTAATATTATTTTTCAGGCGTATAGATCGTTCTTGTTGCCTAAATTGAGTAACAAGAGACTACTCACAAAAGGTTTAGTTATTGCTAATGACATGTGGAAATCCTTTTAATCACTAATAATCAACCCTAAAGTCCGTACTCCACTGATTCTGAAAAACTTCATGGCATGCTGCAAAGTCTTTTTTAAGCATTATTAGCTACGGAGTCAGTGGACTCACAAATTGCACAATCAATATGTCAATATCTACATAATATATAAATTTGTTATCCATTACAAAGTCAATTGGATCATGAGGCATACAATTAAAATAACTTTTTTTTATTCTTATAAATTTTGCACTCCCTTTTCATAATAAATATCTTATAAGCAAAAGATATTAGGATCAAAAGAATTCTATTTTTAGCATTTCATTGAAACTTTTTTTTTTTTTGGGCCTTTTGGGTTATGTAAACCATGTTTTTTTTTTTCATGGAGAATGCTGACTTTGGAGATTTTTTTTGCCTATCAACTATTGGTAATCTTGAAAAACAAGATTAAATGCTTGCAATCCCACAATAGATTCCCAGAAATAAAATGACCTGTTCCTTGATATGTTAGGCTCAAGCCTAGACACAATGGGTTGAATTCCAACAGTCTATAGCTGCTTTGGATCCAAACTACAGCATTTATTAGGCTTTGATATTAAATTTTTCAGAGACTCAATTCAAACCCACACATCAAGCAGATGTGAGGTTGAATATATGCTGACTTCTATGGCCCTGTGACGTGTAACAAAAACTTTGATAATACCAATATGGGCCAAGTGGCAACTCAACCATCAGCATGACATCATCCCACTTGCCTCGGCACGGATGAATCTTGTTCAATAAGAGGACAGACAGGTAATTAGCTTTTCCATTATCCTGTAATCGCTGATCAAAACCTGAAATCAGATTCAGACACACAAACATAAATACTAAGTCAGAAACTCTTAGCAGCGGAATCTCAATGGCAGAGTGAAAGCCAGACCCAACAAAGTCTCCATCAGGTATGTACCCACACAAAAAAAAAAAAAAAAGGGTCTACATCATGCGTATATATACATATTGATGATCTGCATGTAAAAAGTTTGTTTCTTTCATATATAATAGTTTTTGTTTCTAATGGGAATTATTTATCTTGGTCTTTGGAATACATCTTAGCAAAGCACTATTAGACTGTTGGTTGCTGGGCTTTGCATAGAAATGATCTTTCAATACATAACAAATATGGGTCCAGGCATATATGGATTATAGCTTCTTCCTGAAAATTACAGCTTGTTGGCTGTTTCTAGGTAGCTCCAAATTCTCTCTCTCACTCACATACACACAAAGGAAGAAAAAGGAAAAACCTTGTCATCACAATTCTATGGGGTGCCCTTCATGTTCATGTTCTTTTTTCCAATTCCATCCAATAAAGTGCAATTCTTGGCCGAAGAATTTGTATATTTCCATCATCTTTGAAGGTGCTTTTGTTGATGGTTGAAATAGATATGTTTGTTTTATTATTGAAATGAAGGCCTATTGCCAAAGTCCCTGGAAATATTTTTTAGATAGAAATGTGGAAGGAAATTGGCTTAGTTTTGGTTCTTTTGGTTTTCGAATGGAAAGGAAAAGAGGTAAAAGTACCAAACTTTATCAGAAGAGCCAAGGAAAAGGTTGAGGCTATAATTCATGGGGAAAAATCACCACGCCACCATGAAGAAACCCATGGAACAAGTGGTGACATTGATGAGGACACCCCCATTGATGAAGTGAAAGGACAAGAGGCATGAATCAACAACATCATAGCAAGGAAATGAACTGGGGTTTTGGTATGTTCTGTGTTAGATTGATTGAGTAGCAGATGTTATAGTTGAATTCTTGATTCTTTAATTGATTTTCTATGCATGTTCGCTAATGGGAAAAATTGTAGCTTGTTTTAGCTTTTGAAATTAAAAACCCTTGTTATTGTTGTATATTGTGGACATAAAACATTCATATGTCAAATTACTGTTGCTTGCCTCCCACTTATTCAGTGTTGCATTAAGATGGGGAATTCGACAAGGATTAGCAATTAATTCGGTGGATCTTTACAGGTTGGTATCTGGTCGAATAATCCTGTCTTGTTTAAGGTTTTTTATTTTATTTTAATTTAAATTTCCCTGTTACTCTTCTATTTTATTTTGACAAAGAATAGGCCTTATGTGCTTGGTATGCAGAAATGCTCTAGACCGGGTTCCTAGGCTTCCAAATTCCAAGGTAAGAAGCTGGTCTGTGAGTGTGATGGATGGGTTGCTTACTGGTTAGAAGGCATGAGGTTTTCTTACTTGATTCTTTGTTTATAAGTGGTAAACTTCATGTGTTGCAGACGCCTTACAAATACGGGGTTTCAATCATTTACTGTGTATTGAAATAGGTCCTTCTTAATTTTTGCTATTAACGGACCCGCCTCTCTATTCAAGGTACTCCCTCTCTCTCCCTCTCGTCCAAACTGTGTTTGATGGTCTTCAATTTTTTTCTTTATTTTTGAGGTTACCTCTGGGTTTTGGCATGATGAATCGGTGTTTTTATAAAGATTGGTGTAAGGTTTTAGCCGGACATTGTCTCAAATCCATTTTTCTTTGAAAAAGTAGTGTCTTTTTTCTTGGGGCTGTGGTTGTCGCAGAGGTGGTCCCTTCTAAGGATGCTTTTTAGGTGAATGTGGGGTCGGCTTTGAGATTTTGGTGCAAATTATTGGACTTCTCCATATCGGAAATATGTGGAGTTGAATTAACCCTATCTTTTATAATATCTCAAGATATCATTAAACATAGATTTGGTATTGTCTATTTTTTTTTTTTTGTTGAGTTTTTTTTTTTTTTTGTTTCATCAAAACTCAAAAATCATAAAATTTGGGAGATTGAAAATGGTCCTTTGCACGAATAGCACTTTCCCTTCAATAGAGTGGAATTTTATGCTCCAAACATTCATAAAAAATCCCCAACCTCAAATGATGCATTGCAAACAATTGGATGATACTTAACTACCTATGGCTAGTTCAATAAATTTCTTTTCTTTTTTTCTATCTATTAGGACACTAATTTGACCTGGAGTTACGTAAGTTTTCTAAATTTTTATAAATCTTATTCCTCTATTCTTAGAATTAAAACTGAAATCTCAGAGATAAAAATTTAAGTTCTTAACCCTAGAGTATTTCTCAATAAAGTAGCAAATCCAATACTGAGTACAGACTCAAAACGATATGGTGAGGTGCACTTGCAAACTCTAATATCCCTTAAAATCGAGCCATGAAGGATGTGGTATCCATAATAGTGAAGCCGTGCTAACTACTTAGTAATTGTTTGTATGGGATTCTTTGTCAGAAACAAAATCAAAGGTGCTGTAAGCTTACACCAAAGCAAGCATTTTTTTAGGTTAAACTATCGGACTAATTTGATACCGTTATCTACGGGAATATAATAGTTATATAGCTGATTCTCATAACATTGTTGATTAACCCCATTTCGTAGACCCACTGACCGAATGTCTCTACACTAAGGGGTTGATTATAAAGTGTTGTAAAGAAAAAGGCCTTATATTTTATTATTCAAGGTTGTATGTCACAAGTTCTTTTAGAAATTCAAAATTTAGCTAAGGCTAGTAAAGGAAAATTGAAAACTCTTGTTAATGATATTGAGATAATTTGCTATGTTTACATATTGTGACCTTATAAGAAAACGAGATAAGGTTCCCAATGAGTTTAAAGATGAAGTGGTAAAATTATTGATATGATATGATTATTTGAAGATGATAAAGTTAAATTTTTTTTTTTTAAGACAAAAAAGCTGGCAAAGAATAAACAATTGAAATTTGAAAATTTTATCAAATTCAAGCATATGTTCTAAATACCTACAAGACTAAATCAAGATTAAGATAAATGTTGGAGTTAAAAATTGTCACAAAATATAAATTAGTATTCAAGTAGAAATTAGATAGTTAAATTGTGTTTTATATAGTTTTAGTATTAGACTAAGAATAAATGATATTAATGTCTAGTATATAAAGCTTTAGATGTTGTGTGGCTTGTGAATAAAACTTGATGTCTATGTTGTTGTGTATATTTATCATTTTATCATATTAATAAAAATATGAATAACCATATGATTGTCTGACAAATATTTTACCTCAATTGATTGGTACTTTTATTAAATCTCATTCACAAGTTAGAGAAATTCTAAGTTAAAGATTAATGTTGTACTAAAAAGTACAATTACACGAGACTTTATCGTTATTTTGTTAGTTAAATTGGAAAAACACGCACCCTTCAACAACCAATAAAAATGTATGAATGATCGCAAGCAAGTCAAAAATATTGAGCTTCTAAGTCTTCCCACAACTTTTATCTTTTTTGTTAGAGCACTAAATTCCATGATTAAAAATATCCCATATATTTTCAATTTTCATTGAGTCCCGTGTGAAGTTAAAAATGTGCCAATTTTTTAATGTTAAATATGTATTGAAGAGTCGAAACTTAAGCTTCATAACTCTTTTCTTTTATTTATTACCTCAATCATTGATTTCAACACAAAGAGAGCATACTGAATATGTGGGCCAAAAATAAAAATTAAAATTAACTGTTACAAAATGATAGTTTCGAAAAAAGTGAACAGTTAGTGAAAATTTATATAATATGTTTAAATTTACTGTTGTGCAAAAATACACATAGACTTTGATGAAAGACAAGAAATAGCCTAAACACACATTTATGGAACCTAAGCAAAAATTACTTACTACAGAACTTGAACCATTAACATTTAGGATTTCCCACAGTAGGTGTACTCTGCATGTCAAAATGAGCCCACCCACAATTCCTCTGAATGTTTCAACTAATGTTTTAGGCATCCCAGCTGGAAAGAAGAATAGGGTAATTAGCAACAAATTGACCACTTGATGAATAGGCTGATGACAATGGCAAGACAGCAGCATCAACGTACCCCTCCATCTGATTTGCTGGCACCTGCGGTTCATGCGGGCGAGAAACGGATGGAAGATATGGAAGTCTGGCAAGTGGGTCAAGCAGCCCTGCCTCTAGTGATGAAGATGATGGCATTCCATTAACATTTCCTTCTATCATCTCACACAGTTTTGGCATCATGGGTACCATAGCTTGGTTGTCATTATAAGGCATTGCTGTGATACATTGGTCAGTGACTTTATCTCCAATATAATGTGGACCTGCTGCCACAGTGCTCAAGACTTGGTCTTCTGAGTTTTGAATCAATATGTTGGGGGAGATACGGCAAGGACCATAAAGATGTGTTATTGGGTGGAGGTGGTAGGGGTTGTGGGATTGAAGTGGGTGGAAAATTGCCCCAAATCAACATTGAAATTATAGGGAATTTGGTTGAACTTGAAGTCCTCGTGATTACTCAAACTTGGTAACATTGAATCTGAGGAGGCAACGTGGAGCTGGTCTTGTCGATGAGCATTTAGAGTGAAGTTAGGATTTGCATTCAAGGAGAAGATAAATTCTTCCCCAGAACCTCCATTGGAACTTTGCAAATCAGTGAAGTTGGCTAAATTGGAAACTTGATCATTAGAGGTGAGCTTCTTCTTTATGTTTGAATTCCAAAAGTTCTTCACCTCATTGTCTGTTCTTCCAGGTAAGTGCCTGGCTATCAGTGCCCACCTGCACTTTGAGAGGAAAAATGCACATATACTTAAATGGGAAAGACATTTCTACTCAAAGATGATTACAATGTCAATAGCATGTGAATGGTCCAAACAATGATAATTGAATAAGAACAACCCAGATTTACCTGAAACGATCCCTCATTGTGTGAAAAAAATATATGAAAAAAAATTCAATACAGATGGGGAATATGATGATAGATAGATACGATTGGTTTGATGTATATACTTGTTGCCTAGAATGCTATGGAGTTCAATGATGAGTGCTACTTCTTGGGAAGAGAAACCTCCGCGCTTCAGGTCAGGTCTGAGATAGTTTATCCATCTCAATCTACAGCTTTTTCCCACATCTCTGCAGCCCTGCAGAAATGAAGATAATAGGCAAGGAAAAACGAAGAAGAAGAAGACGAACTGAGTGATTTTGTGCAATGAAATGTATATAAAACTGAAAGGACCATTCTTCAACAAACGGAAAGTTGTGTACAATGTTGTGCCCTTGTGTGTGTGTGGAGCAGAGAGGAAAGAAATAATGAGTGAGTACCTGCATGTTTTGGAACTGAGCTCCAGCAGCCATGGCCATAGGTGGATATATAGTTGATGAGCTTTTCGTCTTCCTCTGGTGACCACAGCCCTCTCTTCACTCTCATTTTGTTGCAGCATGAGTGATGCCCCATCACTCTCTCACTCTCACTCTCTGTCTCTCAAAGCAGTATGGCAGGCCAATGGCAGACTACAATCAGGTATTGGGTATTGCTATTACAGTGAACACAGCCAGAGAGAAACCGAAGTGCAGAGAAAAGGGACATTCGGAAGGATATTTTTAACAGATGGATGACACATTACATGCGATTCAATATGCTATCTATATATATTATCAAGAGAGCAGCAGCAGCAGTGTGAGTAGACTTTTCATGGTTGTGGCCGCTTTTCTGTACAAAATTTGATATATATAATAACAAAATTACGCCCAAAAAATAAATAGATAAATAAATGACAAAGTGCCATTACTATCCACTAGAGCCAGAAGATTGAAACCTCCATTTAAATCAAACCCATGGACACCCTGTGTAAAACCTAAGATTCCCCTTCCATAGTCTGCAATAATTAGCTCCAACAACTCACCCGCACGTTGTGAATGGTTTTTATTCATTAGTGTTCCGTACGTAACAATCAATCCTCATGATTGAATGGCCTGTGAACATCGCGTGGGAATGATGGGATGTATTGAGTCATACACGTGTCACACTTGCACCTTGGTGGGTCCGATCCCCCCGGTACCCTGAGGGACTCCACCGTGGGCTCATTGAAAATTAACTATGGGACAAAATAACAATTTTACAGAACATAGAATAGTTTGTCACAGTTTTGTTTAGGTCTACCGTGATTTAATGAACCAAATTTACCTAAAATATTTTTTTCTCAGTGTATTTTTTGTAGATACGTAAACATTATCTAATGCATTATTTTCTTAACTCAAAAATTACACATTATGATGGAATAACTTTACATTATACTGAAATTAGATCTTCAATATTCATATACATACTTTGACGTATATTGTTTCATGAGTGAGATAGTGAAATAAACAAGTAGAATTGTTAAATTTGACGATTACTCTTTAAAAGCCAATTATATATGTGTGTGTGTGAAATAAATATTGAGTACTAACTCTCAATTCTCCATAAATTATACCGAAAACTTAGTTTCCATCAAAAGTTGCTGAAACTTTACCATCACAATTTGTACTATCTGTGCATATCAATGTGGCCACGAATTTTATTTTTCTTCATTTTCCACTTAGTGATATGATCATTAAGTTAAATCCCGGAAACAAAATGACCATGAGAATGATAAATAATCTTTTTCTGGCGCTTGCCAATATGACCACCACCGTTGGCTCTCACTTCAAACATGAAATGCACGTAGAAAGATTGGAACATGGGATGTTCCCTAATTCACTCGATCCCAAATTTGTCCTAACAATATTCCATCGAGTATGTTAAATCTTGGACGAGATCAATTGAATTACAAACATGGTGTAAAATTGGGAATCTATAACCATACGTTTATGTAGGATTTGAAGTTTTGACAAGAACAAGAATCGTACTAATATTCTTTCTTTATGTCATGGCAAAACAACCAACATATCTTGTTTAAGATTTCCATTCAAAGCAAATAGGTCTCAATGTTTGGCAAGCAAACAGACATAAATAGTTAACCATTCCAAAATTTCTATTTCTTGACCTTGTGAAAATGGAGCTGAAAGTGAGACTGTGTGCTATAAGCAACCCCTTTTGGACTGATTTCTCTCATCAGCTCGAGCTATAAAAAACAAAATTATTATGGATTAACCCAATAAAACTTCATTGATGATTTGGAGTTTGTTCAACAAATTCATACATGCATGTTTAAATGTGTTTATCGGTACTCCTATTTTTTATATATAGAAAGGCTATTTTCACAACTGAAATCTATAAGTTGTGGGTTATAATAAAATAATCCTACTATTACACTAAAACTCGTGCACTTTAAGGAAACGTCATGTGTGTGGTATATTCTTTAGTTCAATCTATACGTATGGGGGTGCAAAGTCTATAAGCCAAGAACCAATTCAGCACTGGACCTTAAATCCTCCTTAACAAAAAGGAATCGGACATTATATTGGTTACAAATCCCCTGTAATTTTCATCTCTAGTTAAAAATAGACTTAGAGCAAAGCTTTGAGGGCATCCAAGAATATGGATTCAATTTTTATTCTTGCTTGTGAAAGAAAAAGTAAAAATCAATAATGCTTCCAATGAATGAAATAAGACCACTAAGATTCTTGATTTAATATAGCACCAGACTTTTTGCTTTATTTGGTGAGCCATCAGAGGAAACTAGCTGTGGTTGATCTTTGTTTTACCTAGCTTTCATTGAGATATCAATATAATGCAGTACATGTAATTAGAATGGAAAGGACAAACCTTTTTAATGAAGCGATAAGATTACTCGATCATGACATCTAAGTTATGTGTGCGAGTCCTAGAAAGTCATACATTCTTTGACCCTTCCTCATACTTTGCTACATTAGTCTCGCATGTAGTTGTCTTGTAAAACCCCTTCTCAAATCATAACTCATGACCACTAAATAAAAGTTTGAGTTCCTAATAGATATTTAAACAATTTCATTAATTAACAAATATAAATCTTTTATTTTGTTATTAATTTAAATAAAAAAATTCTCTTTATAATCTTGAAGATTATTAATATGTGAAGCTAGACAATAAAAATTTCAATAAAATTATAATATATATAAATATTTAGGAAAATATAAAAACTCACATAAATTAGGTTTATATTAAATAATAAATTAAATTAAATTAATTAAAATTTAAAATATAACATTAAATTTTTAAATAATAAACAAAATATAAAACTTAAAATTAATACGTTAAAATGTATTTATTTTTTTCAAATGACACCTTTTCATTTGTTGAGGAAAATTTTTTTTCAAGTGAATCTTGATTACTAGTAAAATATCGTAACATCCATTTGCTTCATAAAAGGTATTAAGGGAATTTGAAAGTAAAATCTTATACTTAATTAGCATAATCTCAAATTTACACTTATCATTAAACTAATAATAAGTGATTACTAAGTGTTCTCGTTACTATTAGAAGTTTTTGTACAAGAAGAGTAAAACTTTACCTAAAAAGTTAATGGAAGAAATTTCAGCATGGTGCCCCCACAGAAAGACAATTATTCAGAAAGAAGCCAACCCCATAAGCCCCCACCGACACTGGTCTCCCATCTTTTCATGGCAACCCCCTGTGAAAGAAAGTCCAATTATTTTAGTCAATTCTAAGGAAAGCCTGTCATACCTTTTTCTTTCCTCCAATTGAAGATCCCATTTTAATTGACATCCGAGAAAATTTGCAACTTTTGGCAGCATCCTGATTCCTTGGCTTTGTTACGACATAATCTTACGCGGGATGCTTGTTAACCGGCCGGGCACCGCCTGCTGCCAGAGAGCAATGCAGTTCAGAGAACGTAAAATTTTATGGATTAGAGATACCGTCTAAGCCATCTAAAAATATGTTCTTAGTTCTGAATCTGGCATCTAACTGTTTCATTGGGTGTTCTGTCTCAAAACCATAATTATTTTTACTATTGTTCTTATTCCTTTTTTTTTTTTTCCTTTAGGATCTTTCTCAAATCCCACAATGTGAAAACTTTCTGAAACACTGTATTTGTTCTAGCTTAAAGGTTTTAGAATAATTTCAGTGATAATCACTATGGTTAGTGTGAATGTAAATGTGATTAAAGCAACCACAATGACTGTTAATAAGGTATTTTGTTAATAATGTGTTAGCGCAATTATATGATCTAAATATAATATTTGGTTATTAAAAATGTGTCCTTCTATCCTGATTCTTACAGCTTTCTACTTACTGATATTATTTTTCAGGCGTATAGATCGTTCTTGTTGCCTAAATTGAGTAACAAGAGACTACACATAGAAGGTTTAATTATTGCTAATCACATGTGGAAATCCTTTTAATCACTAATAATGAACCCTCAAGTCCACACTCCATTGATTATTTTTCATAATAATCACATGTGGAAAACCTTCATGGCAAGCTGCAAACCCTTTTTTTTTTCTTAAGCTTTATTAGCTGCCGAATCAGTGGACTCACAAATTGCACAATCAATATCAATATCAATAGTTGCTTTGGATCCATCACTTATTAGGCTTTGATATCAAATTTTTCAGACTCAATTCAAAACCACGTATCAAGCACATGTTGGGTTGAATATATGCTGACTTCTGTGGCCCTGGGACGCGTAACAAAAACTTTGATGAAGTGTAAATGTGTGTCAAGTGGCAACTCAACCATCCATGTCAGCATGACATCATCCCACCGCCGCGGCACTGATAAATCTTGTTCAGTAGGACGACAGACAGGAAATTAGCTTTTCCATTATCCTGTAATCACTAAACAATTCCTAAAACTCTTAGCAGTGGAGTCTCAATCAGGTATGTACCCACAAAAACAAGGGAAAAAAAAAATCTCCATCATGCGGATATATACATATTGTTGATCTGATGCAAGTAAAAAGATTGTTTCTTGCATATAATTGTTTTGTTTCTGAGGGAAATTATTAATCATGGTCTTTGGAATACATCTTAACAAAGCACTATTAGACTATTAGTTGCTGGGCTTTGCACAGAAATGATCTTTGAATACATAACAAAAATGGTTCCAGGCATATATGGATTACAGTTTCTTGTTTGCAATGGAAATGTTGTTTAAGGTTGTTTCATTCATATTACATAATGATTTACTGAGCCAAGTTTTAGAATTGAACTATCTTAAACTACCCTCTGCCAATGTTTTTCTATGTATTTGTATCATTTCCTGCATAAATAGCATGTGGGATAACTTATGCTTCTCCGGAACCTCACCCATCTCCACCTCCAAGTGGATCACAGTGTCTGCAAGGTTCACATTGGCCTCTTGGAAATTTTTTTCTATGAATATTATGGGTATCTCTCCTCCGCAATACAAAATCCAGTTGGATGACAAGAAGAAAAAAGGAGAAAATCCAAGTTGATTTGAAAATTTTTGGTTTGAAAGCGCTTAAAACAATTACATTGTCACTTTAAATTTTGCTCAAAATAGAATGTAATAATGAAATAAGATTTGTGTTCCTGATCTAAGTAAAATTTACAATTAAGATTTTGTTATTGTTGTGTATTTTGGACACAAAAAATTCATATATCAAATTCGAGTACTGTTGCTTGCCTCCCACTTTTTCAGTGTAGCATTAAGATGGGGAATTTGACAAGGATTAGCAATTAATTCGGTGGATCTTTAAATGTAGGTATCTGATCTTTTGCATGTAGGAATTCGTTTAAGGTTTTTTTTTTTTTTTCTTTTCTTGTTACACTTTTATTTCCTTTTCACATGGAATAGGCTTTATGTGCTTGGTATGCAGAAATGTTCTTGACCGGTTTCTTAGGCTTCCAAATTCCAAGGTAAAAATCTGGTCTGTGATTGTGATGGATCGGTTGCTTACAGGTTAAAAAGTACGAGATTTTTTGATTGTATGTACTAAAAGACTAAACATGTTTAACTAATCATCTTAATAATATAATGTGTGGATTAGGGTCTGAGATATATTCAATTTATCGAGTGCAAGTAACTTTTCAATACTGTAAGAAGAGGAAACAACAGCATGCTTCCATTTTCTCAGGGGATCCTGGCCTCCAATACATATAATGGGACATTGAAATTGACCTTAGTTTGCATCAGGAAGTGTAACTCTCAAAGTTCTTTCCATTCAACCCTTTTTACTCGTATGTTGTCTTAATCTCAATAGCTCTTATCGGGTGCTATCATTTAATAATATTCAGAGATACTTTGAAATTGAATCAAAATTTGGAACATTTTTGTTCTCAATTTGACTAGAACACCATAATGTAGCTTGTGCTTGATGACCCCATATTTATCACATGTAATTGGTTTGTTATAATTAACAAAAATATTAGATGAATGTGAGTTTCTTAACGTCAGATGAATAAAATGTTCACAAAAAGTTTTACGTTGCACTATTACTATCCTTGATTGTGTATTTGCCTACGATTTGTTTCATGTCAAAAGAACTCACATTTATGTCATGAAACCTTATAGATAATCTTTGTGGATGAAATCGCGTAGGAACTTTGCTTGGACTAATTAAGTGTTGTTTAACAAAGAGACATGGCATAAGCAAAGGGCTTATGTGGAAAATTCAGAAGAGAATGATTCAAAGCCTATTGTTTTGGTCACCAATTGTGATGGGATTGCGTCCCCTGGTCTTGTTTTTCTCGTTGAAGCTTTGGTCCGTGAAGGGCTCTGTAATGTCCATGTTCGCGCGCCTCAATCGTGGGTTTCTTTATTTTCCTTTCACTTTTATGTTATCTTTGTTCTTCTGTTGAATTCTAGTGTTCATCAACTTATTTGGGTATCCTTTTTCTTTTTTTCGGTTAAAAATATCCTTTCTGATTGTGTCTGATTTTGAACATCATTGTGATATAGTTTGTGTTTTGTAGTCTGCTTTCTTATGTCTTGGGTCAATTATGTTACCTTGTTGGGTTAAATTATAAACTTTCAAGTATGGATATCAATATCAGGATATTTTTGTTCTCTTTGGTTCTATAGTCCTATTAGCATTTTGTTGCTGCCATATGGCTCCTTCCGGCTGCCATCACTTTTTTCCTGCATTTTGTTTTTCGATTTTATGTAAACATTTTGCAAGTTTGTAGTTTGTGAATTGTTTGGTTGATGGATATGTGTGTTCTCTTTTGTTTTTTGTTGCTTCCATCCATATGGCTCCTTCTGGCCACTCTCCTTTTCTCTCATTTTGGTTTTTTCATGGAAACATTTTGTGATTTTGTAGTTTGTGAATTGGTTGGTTTAGGGACAAATCAGTAGCCAGCCATTCCTTGACTCTACGAGAAACAGTTGCTGCAACTTCTGCTCATATTAATGGTGCCATAGCCTTAAGAAATTTCAAGTATAATCGCATTTTATTCATGCATATCTTGTCTTATCTGGTCCAAGTTGTGAAAGAATTCTGTTGATTTGGTACTGATTTATTATCATCTACTTTATCTAGGATATTAGGAGTCTAAATACATGCAGCAAACCTCTTTAGGATCCGAGGTTTCTTAATGCATACCCCTTATGATATATGATTGCAAGATTGCAAGGAGATGACATTGCTTTTGAGTTAGCCATTTTGGTTTGTTGGGATGCATCATAATTACACATTTGACTAGTTTTTTGTTATTAACTTGAGCTTTTTCTGGCTGTCTGCTGAATCTGATGAATGTAACACTTTGCTTATTTACATATAGTAATAGCCTTTGTCATGGATTTTGTTTCTCAGGAACTCCAGTGGATTGTGTGTCATTAGCATTTTCTGGAGCACTGTTTTCTTGGTCAAAGCCCTTGCTGGTTAGCATACATGTATTTTCATCTATGATATACATGTAACTTATGTTATTCAGTTGTTCCTTGAGAACTATTCTTGGATCGATTTGATTTCAGGTGATTAGTGAAATTAACAGGGGATCTAGCTGTGGTCATCACATGTTAAGTGCTCTGTCCCTGTTGTGTATTGTTTCAATTGTTTTTTTTTTTTTTTTTTTTAAATTTCCCATAGTATGTTACTTTGGAATGAGTGATTCATTATAAGTAATTCATTGGAATTATTATCTATGATAGGAAGAAGGATGAAAGCCAAGAAAGTGATTTCCAGGTTGCAGTCGCTGTCTCTTTACCATTAATAAATGCTGCTACGAGAGATACAGAAAAGGGGTCTTTCCCAAACAGTTGCTCACTCAATATGGAAATCCCCACTTCACCATCTAAAAACAGGGTAATCGTTGCCATACAATTCTCTGATAATACTGAATTGGAGATGACTGAATATTGCTGTCACATGAAGCATAGTTGCTAAGTATACGAGGTTCAGGTCCAAACTGTGTAGGGAACTGAGATCGTAGTCTGGATCTTCACAATCACTAGAGTGCTCAGGGTGGTGTATGTGCTCCTAGACCATTTGCTTGGCTTGAAGTTTAAATTATATGCGTGCATCTTTAAACTCTGTGTTGTATTAACTTATCAGTCAGCATTCATCAACAACACCATTTATTGATTGGAATTTAAACGGTAGCACTAAAAAGAGGCCATCTTGCCTTTCTCCCCTTATTTTTTCACTCATTTTAATTCTCCGTTGGAGTAACTAAACAATATATATACCAACTTTAACTTGGCAGGGCTTCAAGCCGACCAAGCAAAGTAAAGTGGAGATCTCTACCCATATCTGGCAAGCCATTTGGGCTAACCGCCACCTTCGTGCTGGACACTCCATGTCTAATCAGCAAGGCCTTGACATGCAGTTTGCACAGCTTAGTCGAGATGACCTGCTGCTGTGAGTAACTCTTTTTAAAATTATTCTATCGTTTCTTTTTACTTGGTACTTATTTTGAAAATTAATAACATTGTGCATTTTTTCCAGGGTGCAGTCGGCCTGACAACCCAAAGAAAAATTGTAGAGATTGAATCAGTTGGGGTTGCTGGAAAATCCGATACCAACCGGGTGAAAAAGTATTTTCACTTGGAGGTAAAAATAACTGTTGACGTTGTAGTTCATAAGAGCTCTAAAATAGCTTTCGATTTTTGAACGTGGTTGGACTGCTTTCTCATGATGATTCCTTTACAATTTTTTTTTCAATTCTAAAAATAAATATGTATGTGAAGTAGTCAGTGGAGTCTTAAAGTTTCTAGAGTTTCTCTTTCTATTTGTGTTCTCCTGCTTGTATCTTTTGGAAATCTCTTAAAAGATGAAGTTTATGGTGCTATTATGCTAAATCTAGGGCTATAGATCCTCTTGTGTCTGATATGGAACTAGAAGTTACGATTATCGGTATGGTCTTAGTGATACATGCTTGCTTGATGTTATTTTTTCCCCTCTTCCCAAGTTCACATGCACATACTCATGCACATGGTTTCTACCTGATAAGGAATTTCAATTGTTCTGTGACATAATGAAGTGTTGGAATGAAAATTGTGGAGTCCGTTAAGGTGTTATCAGTTCAGATGTTCAGAAGGTCCATTTACCGAATGACTGATATCCACAATTATTACTTACTTTTTTACATGCCATTTGAAATTTAAAAAAAGTTGGGTTAAAGAAATAAATTTTAAGTTATATTCTAAAAATAATAAAAAAAATAAAAAAAAAAATAATTAAAAATAAAAATTATTAAATTTATATATTTTAAATAATTTAATTTAAAAATAAAAATAAATATTATTAAAATAAAAAATATAAAAAATATTTTTTAGAGTATAATTGATAAAAATTTAAATAATAAATTAAAATATAAATAATATATTAAAAACTCTTAAAGTTTTTATTTATAAAAAATAAAATCGTCAACTCTATTTAATTTCTCAATTTGAAACTTTAACCACCAATTTAACAAATCTCTATTTTAAATCAAGTATTATATATATATAGATATAATTATAATACTTCATCTTTTCTACAAATTTCCAAATTATCATATCATATTAATTAAATCCAAATATTTCTTAAACTTAGCAACTAGAAGAAATTTCGTAAATATATTTATATGATTATTTTTAGTACTAATTTTTTAAATTAAAATCTTCCCTTCGACAATTGTCCCCCAAGTAAAATGATATGTCACATTAATATATTTCATCCTCTCATGATATATTTAATTCTTAGTCAATTGTATTGTACTTTGACTATCATAATGGATGATTATAATATCTTGACATAGACTAAGCTCATCGTACAAACCTTTCAATCATAAAATTTTTTTAATTATCTCAGTTACTAACATGTATTATGTTTCAGTAGTAGATAAAGCAACAATATGTTGCAAAATAACTTTCCAACTAATAGTAAAACCATCAATACAAAATATATAGCCTGTAAGTGATGTTTTTCAATTAAGATCAGAGTCGTAGTCACAAACAACAAAACCAATCAATGCATATGAATTTCTACCAAGCTTCAAACATGTATCTAACATACCTCACAAGTATTTGAAAATACATTTCATAGCTTGCTAATGTGATTTGATTGAAGAAGACATAAACCTACTAACTACTTGTGAAATATCTAGATATGAACAAACCATCGCATACATAAGAATGTCAATAGCACTCGAATATAAAACTTTTTCTATATACCTCTTCTCTTCATCTACCTTTTCGGTATCAAGATTCTTTTTTGATGCTCCTAAGTCTTTTATCTTAAATTCACCATTCAAAAACGTTTTCAATGTGTGAATCTTTGAAAAATTCTTGGCACTAATAAGTATGTTGTCAACATAAAGCAATAGATAAATGAATGAGTCATTATCTGACTTTCAGAAGTAAAACACAATTATCATATATGCTCGTATAATAACCATGTTCCAACATAAAGCAATCAAATCTTTTATGTTATTGTCTTGGAGACTACTTTAACTCATACAAAGATTTTTTCAATAAACAAACATGGTTTTCCTTACCTTCAAGTTCAAAACCTTGGGGTTACCTCTTTTATATTTACACTTCAAGCTAACCATGTAAGAAAAAATTGTCTTAATATTGAGTCGTTTTAACTCCAAATCATACATGTCCACTAAAGCGAGCGAGACATGTATTAAATTGTATTTAAAAATAGGTGAGAAAATATCATTAAAGTAAACACTTTATACCTAACTAAAGCTTTTCATAACTAAACATTCCTTATACCTTGTATCTTTAACCCACGATATACCTTTTTTTTTGTCATAACCCATTTAAAACCAATAATTCTCTTTTTTAAAGGTGGCTTCACAATTACCCATGTGTCATTCTGGTGGAAAAAATTTACTTCTTCATTCATCACAACCAACCACCTAAATGAGTCAACATCTTAAATTGTTTCTACATATGTAAATGATTCACCATTTTTACTATTATTTTATACAATTAAAATAGTACAAGTAATATAATTGTTATATATCTATGATAGTCAAATCTCTCTTCTTAATTTATCTTTGGCTATGAAATGATCCTTCTCTTTATCTTTAAAAGAAACTATAATATTTAATGAATCTAATTGAGTATAAGAACTCTATTGTGTGACATCTTAATTCATCATTTCAAACTCCACATAATTGTATGCATTATCACCTTTACTTGCATCATAAGGATTAAAAGACTCTACTCTAGGATGTAATATACAGGATTCATCAAATGTAACATCTCTATTAATCACAAATTTTGGTGAATCTAGACACTACAAATGATATTCCTTCACTTCAGACGTATACTCAAGGAAAATACACTTTTTAGTTTTAAGTTCTGATTTCTTATTATTATGCATATATGTAAGAAATCTAAATATTTTCAAATTAGAGCAATTAGTAGAAATAGTTAACTAGACTTCCACTAAAGTTTTAAACTTTATAGATACTAAAAGTGTACGATTAATGATATAACAAGCTATTGAAACTGCCTCTACCCAAAAGTCTTTTGACAAACTAGTATTGAAAATCATACAACAAGCACTACCTAAAAGTGTAGAGTCATCATGATTGTATAATGATAAACAATGCCTTCACTCCAGATGCATGCTCAAGGAAAATGCACTTTTCAGTTCTAAGTTCTAATTTCTCATCATCATGCATATATGCAAAAAATCTAAATATCTTCAAATTAGAGTAATTAGAAGGGGTATCTAACCAGACTTCTTTTAAAGTCTTAAACTCTATAGATGCTGAAAGTGTACAATTAATAATATAACAAGTTATGGAAACTGCCTTTACCCCAAAGTCTTTTGACAAACTAGTATTAGAAATCATACAACAAGTTCTCCTTAAAAGTGTTTTGCTCATACGTTCCACATCATAATTCTGTTGAGAAGTCATTCTGATTGTATAATGATAAACAATGCCTTCATTTTCACAAAATTCATTAAATTTTCCTTCATAAAATTTCTAATCATTAGTTATCCTAAGCTACTTAATCTGTTTCCTTAATTACTTCTCAAAAATAATACTTTCCATTTCTTGAATGTTTGGAAAATATCATTCTTATACTTAAGAAAGAAAGCCCAAACTTTCCTTGAATAATCATCAATGAAAGTCAACATGTACCTAACACTAACTTTTAACAGAATGTGAGATGACTGACAAAGATCTGAATGAATATAATTTAAAGTAACTTTTGTTCTATGAATTGTTAAAGACTTGAAACTAAAAGGATTCTACTTCCCAAAGATGTAATTCTCACAGAAGTTCAACTTTCTACTACATTATCCGTATAAAAGGCCTATTTCATTTAACATAGATAGACCCTTCTCACTTATATACCTCAATTGCATATGTCATAGTTTTATAATATCTACTTTTGAATTATATGATTTAGAGATTATAGTAGTACCTATGATTATAAATCATTATAGAATATACAAATTTCTAAACTTAAAAGTTTTTAAAACTCTACCTTTATTGGTGTACTTATAACCAAGAGTCTCAAGTGTTCCCAAAAAGATAAGAGTCTTCTACTATTCTAGAACGTTTCTAACTTATGTAAGTGTTCTCACAATATCATCATGAAATTTGATTTGAATTATACTAATCATAACAATTTTATAAACTATATTATTATCTATTATCATAACTTCATTTTCAATAAATTTATAGGTGAAAAATTAGTCCTTATTGGAACATATATGGTACAAGCCACTAACATCCAAGATCTATTTATTTGCAAATTTTAATTTATCATTACCAAATAAAATAATTCTTTCACTTTCATTTTTCACAACATTAAGTTAAATTAACTTATTACTTTTGTATTTATCATTGACATTGGCTTTTAGTTTAAAGTAATCAACTTTTATATGTCCTTTTTTTTTTTACAATAATTACACACCAAATTTTTATATTTGGATTTAAATCTAAATTTGGATCTCTAACTATTTGTATCCCTCTTATTTGATCTAATCTAACCTGAACCACCAACCTATTAACTTAACCACTACCACTCTCCCTAATTATATTCTTATCAATTTAATCTTTTGACTACAAAATAAACATAATTTTTTTATAAAAAATAATCTCTTTACTATAAAATATTATTTCTTTAAAATACTTAAATAATTAAAAAAAAACATAATAATAACAAAGTTTTATACTCATCCTTAATATGATTATTTATATTATTCAAATCCATAAGTAAAGAGTCAAATTTATCGAAATACGAAAATATATATAATCATTCAAGCATACAAAGTATATATAAACTCCACTTTAAATAAAGTTTATTCTTCACTATTTTCTTTATATAAAAAGTCTTTTAATTTCTCTCACAAATTTTTAGTGGTTATCTCAGTAGCTACTTCTCTTAAAAACCTCATCAAAAAGATTTAAGAGGATACTTGATCTAGCTTTCTTGTAACGACCAACAAACTTCTCATCTAATATCTTATTTGGCATTTTCTACTTCCTTAGCAATGATATGTCAATGTCATCTTAAACCAACATGGCCTTCATCTTTAACTGTCACATTCCAAAGTTGACACTCTAATCGAATTGATTTCTCAAAATAATACTTAATTATTATTATAATGATTATCTTCTTGATGAATCTAGCTTTAATGCTAGTTTGTTATGAGATAAATTTTAGATTATAGCCCTTAAAGAGAACAATGAAAATAATGAAAAAATAACAGAAGATAAACAACACTAAATTTATGTTAGTTGGACAATTTGATCTACATTTACAGGCAAAAGTGGAAGCAAAGACAATTAAAGTAGAGAATACCAAAAAAAAAAAAAAGTAAAAAACAAAATTTTTCTAAAGCCAAATCGATAAAAACTTAAATAATAAACTAGAGGTTCCTAAAGTTTTAACTCCCTTAATTAATTATTAATATAAAAAATTGCATTATTCTTTGTTTGTAAGAAAAAAAAAAATCAATCAACCAACTTTACTTAATTTTTTAATGTTGGACTTTAGCCATTAACTTAACAGTATTTTGGGGTGATCATCATAAAGACAATTATAAGTGGGATAACCTAGTATTTTATTATTAACTATATAAATTTATGTAGCCTCTATGTCACAGGTCATTCATAGAGGCTTCATTCCTTCAATATAATGCTTGATGGGGTTAGTTTTTTTCACTTCCTCCCATTCTCTTCTCTCTATTTTTAGAAACAAATAACAAATTTTAAAATATGATATGTGAAAATATTTATATGTTAAAAGATAAATGCATATCAAATTTTAGAATATGATAGGTGAAAAGATTTATATGTTAAGAGATAGTACAAAGACTTATGTTTTAGTTAATTTGTAGTTGAATTTGTTGAAGCTTTTCAAAATAATAAGGAAATAAAAGGTTATGCCTTTTGAAATTTAAACACATGAGGGGTGTGTGATGGCTAAAGGATACAACCATTAATCCAATTACCCTCAAATAATTATTGATTGTATCCGTTAAGTAAAAAAAACATGACTTTTCATAAATAATTGAAAATAGTTGTATCCATTAAGTAAAAAACATGACCTTTTATAAATAACTAAAAATAGTGTCTAATTAATTTTTAAAATAACTGAAAATAGTGTCTAATTAGTTTTGTACTTAAAACTTATAAGATGCAACTAAAAGTTATGACCATTAGACTAATGATTATTATGTGTTAATTATTAACTAACTATTTTATATATTGTTTCATAATAATTGACCAAAAATAAAGATAAATTGTGTATGTAGCATTCGAACTCATAATGATGTCAACCATTAGACCAAAGGTGTCTATTGATAAATGATTGTCACCATGTTTATAAATAGCATTTGTTCAAGTTATCAAAATTTTTCTTTCTCCTCTTAATTCTTTTAGTATCATATTAAGAATTTATTTGTCCATTAGATTGCTGCAAAAAATATTATAGACATTGTCTAGAACAATTTTAAAAATATAACAACTTCTTGAGAGTTTGATTTTAGTAGTGTAACCTATAATTAAGTGTGTTTCATTTTATCTTATAAGGAAATTCACATAAACTTCTATTGCAAGTTAATAAGGGTGAATTTTGTCTTAAAGAGAGTGGCATCAAATACATGACTTGAAGTTATGATCTTTCAAATTTTAATCTAGTTAAAGAGTTTGTTCAAATAATCTTAAGGCAAAATTATAGACTATAACTGGAATATTGAAAAAATTGTCTTCAAATTATGTGAAATTATAGAGATTTGATGGAGGAAACTTCATATGCTAGCAACATAGAGTTCATTTTCTATTAGTGTCACTACAAGTGACTTATGTTCTAAATACTATAAGACCAAAAGAGTTTAAAAATAAGACTATTACTGATAACAAGAAGAGACAAAAATAGGTAACCGATGAAAAGATATGTAAAAGACACATCCTAAATACCACAAGTGATTTATTATTTGAGGTCTACTACAACTCTCAAATTACAAAGGAATTATGAGAGAAATTAGAGATTAAAATACATACAAGAGGATGCAATAAGTAAAAAATTCTTATCACTAAATTCAATAATTATAAGATGACTGATAGTAAACCAATAATGAAATAATTTGCTAAAATTGAAAGAATACTTAATCACTTTTTATAACATAAAATGTCTATAAATGAAACCATTATTGTAAGTTCAATGATAAACAAGTTGCCTTCTTCATAGAAAGATTTCAAGAAAAGTTTTAAGCACAAAACAAATGATATTTCTCTTGAAAAACTTGTTAACCATCTTTATGCAAAAAAAAAGAATTTCACATGCAAGAAGAAAACAAAAGGCAAGGCTCTTATATCTCAAAAGTATGTGTAGTCGAGGAAGGACAATCAAACAAGTCCTCCCACAAAAGGAAGAATCAATTTAATGATGAAAAAAAACAACATAAAGGTAGAAGAGAAATGACAAATGTCATTTTTTCCAAAAGAAAAGACACTACAAATATGAGTATCGTATATTCAAAAAATAAAATGAATAATAGTCTTCTTCTAAAATAACAAATGAAAAGATAGTTGCTATGATCACAAAGATTATTTTGATAAAAGATGACACTACATGGTAGATTAATTTCGGGGCTACTTGACATATTTGCAAGAATAAAAAATTTTTTAGAGAATTGAAACAAGTAATTAATGGTATTATTATATATATGAGAAATTTTATTATAGTTTTTGTTATAAGAATTGGAAAAGTAGAATTGCAATTCACTGTTGGAAAAGACATGACTCTAACTTATATGTTCTAGAATTTACAAAAATTTTGGTTTTAGGTATTTTATTGAACAAATATGAGTTTAAACTTATATTTAAGACTAATAACTTCATCCTTTCTAAAGGAAATGTGTTTGTAGGGAAGAGTTACCTTTATAATAGGATGTTCAAACTTAATATTGTTAGTAATAATAATACTAATGTTTTCACTTATATTATTAAGCATGCTTCTTTATGACATATTAGATTATGACATATAAATTTTAGAAGATTAAATGTTGTGGTTAAATTAAAATTATTGCCACATTTTGATGCATCTAACCTGTATGTTAATAAAAATAACTAAAAGTGCATTTACAAGTATTCAAAGATTTTGAAATATGTTTGAATTATTTCATAGTGACATATATGATTTGCATAATACACAAACAATATAAGAGAAAAGATACTTTGTAACATTTATTAATGATTACTCTAAATATTGTCATATTGATTTATTGCATATTAAAAGTAAAATTCTTGAAAGATTTAAGGTTTATAAATCTGAAATAAAATTACAATATGAATTTGTTATTAAATGCTTATGATTTGATAGAGATGGAGAATATTATAATATTACATTCTTTAAGTCATTGGGAATTATTCATCAAACAAATGCTCCTCACACACCATAACAAAATGGTGTTGTTGAATGCAAAATTGAATATTGATAGAAATGGTTAATGCCATGTCAACTTTTGGCTTAAGTCATGAATTTTGGGGAAAATAATTGCTTATAGCATGTCACATTTCAAATAAGGTCTCAACAAAAAGGAATAAAATAATCTCATATGAATTATGGAATAAGAGGAAACTAAACTTTAATTACCTAAGAGTTTGGGGATGTAAAGTAATTGTTAAAGTTTCTGAACTTAAAAGGAAAAAGTTAGGTTGAACTTAAAAGGAAAAAGTTAGGTGAAAGAGAAATTAAGTGTAACTTTTTGGGATATGCTCATAATTACAAAACATATTAGTTCAGGGTCATAAAGTACAATAACTCTATACTTGTCAACACACTTATAGATTCAAGACATGCTATTTTTGATGAATATAAGTTTGTCTATATTCATAAAACTTTAGAAAAAAAATAAACTCCTAATAAGGAAAATGATATCTTGACAAAAGGAAATAAAAATGATGAAGTCATTAAATTTCATATGAGCAAAAGAGCAAGAAAACAAAGACTTTTTGTTTTGATTACTTCATGTTCTTAGTTGAAGGAACAAGAGAATTAATGAGTAATCAAATTTCATATTACTTCAATATTAAAGATGATCTTAAAACATTTAGTTAAGTGATGAAATTACAAGATGTCATGTTTTGAAAGGAAGTGATAAATGATGAAATGGATTCCATTATGGATAATAACACTTGGAAATTGGTAAACCTCCCACTTAGCTTAAAGTCAATTAGATATGAATGGATTTTCACAAAGAAAATGAAGGTTAATAGAACCATTGACAAGTTTAAAGTTAAGTTGGCTACAAAAGGCTTTACATAAAAATAAGGTGTTGATTATTTTGACATATATTCACTAGTGACTATAATTGTCATAATCAAGATACTCATTATACTTACCTTGATTCATAATCTAGTAATTCATTAAATAGATATAAAAACAACATTCCAAAATGATGAATTTGAAGAAGTGTATATGAAGCAATCTGAGGGATTTGTTGTACCTAAAAAAGAGGAAAAAGTCTGTAAATTAGTTAAATCCTTTTATAAACTGAAACGAGCACTTAAGCAATGACACCAAAAATTTGATCAGGCAATACTTGCTAATGGATTTAAAATTAATGAATTAAATAAATGTGCCTATAGTAAATTTAAAAAAGGAAAAAAAGTGTGATTATCTATTTATATATGGATGACATGTTAATCTTTAAGACTCACATAGAAGAAATTTAAGTTATCAAAATATTTTTGTCTAATAATTTCAATATGAAAAACATGGGTAAGACAAATGTCATCTTTAGAATCAAAATTTTGTGGAATCAAAAGAACATAATGCTTTCTAAAACACATTACTTTGAAAAGATTATTAATAAATTTAATCACATATATTGTATGCTAGCCTTTACCCTATTTGATCCCAACATGAGTTTTACCGAGAATGATAGAAGTTTAGTATTACAACTAGAATATGCACTTTGCAAAAGATTATTAATAAAATTTAAATCACATATATATTGTATGTTAGCCTTTACCCTATTTGATCCCAACATGAGTTTTACCGAGAATGATAGAAGTTTAGTATTACAACTAGAATATGCACTTTGCAAAATGAATAGGTATACAAGTAATCCAAATGATATACATTAGGCCACCAACCTAAGCCATGAGCAATCCTGATCACTCATCAACCCCCATGCTCTTTGTCTTAGTCCATTACTTTACGCATTTTCGATATGGGATCAATAAAAGCTAAAGACTCTTAACAACTTTTCTTTCATGCCACAATCTAAGACCATTAAACTTAAAGAAACTAAGAGCTAAGGCCTAGAAGATCTTAGCAAATTTGGGAATTAAAGGTTTATAATCTCTTAAAACAACTAAGGGGTAATAATATGTGTCTCAGGCATGATATAGAAAACATATATTTAGTGGCTATTATAAATATAAGACATCTCAAAGGAGAAATTTTCTATATTACTCACTTTTTTTTAATTTATATTTTTTGAATAACATTTGTAATGAATTTTTTTTCATAGGTAATCCTTTATAATAAACCAAAATTATAATTTTTTTATTTTCCCTATTAACGTAGCTGACACTTGAGTTTATGTCTCAATAGAACTAAATCTCACTTAATTAATTAACTTATTTATTTATCAATTGGGTCTTCTGTTTTAGATCAAGCGGTAAAAGATAAAACTTACACTGTTTCTTGCATTTAAGGCTTAATTTTGCTCGTTTTGTGTTGTATGGACTTTCATGTAAATATGGTCAGAAAAGAATGGAATTCTTGTTCATGTTGTTAAAAAAATAAATTCTATGTCCTCAACAATAGGAAACTAGAGAAATACATTTCTAAGCATAATGGACTGAATCTTGTTGAATTCTTTTGAAAATTTCTTAACCAATCATTATGAAAAATCTTTATTCAAAATTTCTTCGAAAGCCCGAGACATTTATATTTGACTTGGCGGGCAGTGCCAGGCCTTGACTTGGCGGGCAGTGCCAGGCCAATACAGTAGTGCATAGCAAGGCGACAATTATAAAATAATATTTATTGCGACATGTATAGATAGAAGAGGACAATACAAAAATTTTTTTATTAATAATTTTATTTATTTGCCACAATAAAATATATGTGATTAGTAACCTTTGCCAACTAATTTTTTTTCCAATTTTTGAATGTTTGAGTTTAAGTAAAAATCTCATGAACAAAAAACATGAATTACAAATTCGGTGCATTTATTTGACTTTTCTTTCATCCAATTGCACCTCAACCTATCAATTAAGATAAACTTAAGCAAGATAGATCTACATGCATATTGCGCTTTGTGCCTAAGCTCCGGACCCTCCCGCATCGACTACTAGAGAAATATCCTTAACAAGAATTCGTTATAAAATGTAATTCCAAATTCATTCCAAATCATGCCTTTTGGCTAAGATCAAGATCAAGTGTAGTATCTGTTCTTATTTTACAGTGGCTTGCTGCTGCTGGGGTCCTCAAGCGTCGCCTCACTGTTGCATGGGCTGCCTGGCGCTCCCCGCCAATTGTAGTTCAGGAGTTATGGGTAGACTTTCCTAATTGTTTTGATTTCATGAGATGGACACAATGAAATGTTAAGGAAAATTAATGAAATATTAAGTTCAATATTACCTTTTTTCTAGTGCCATGGACACAATGGCTTCAACGAAACAAGCGAATCTAGTGCCACATACTGACGACATCCAATGGCGACCCAAGCGTTGGCTCTTCATCCGAGAATCTGATTCAAGTATTGCATTAGATTGGCTGAATCGTAAGGATCAAAATCCTAAGGGTTAGTGAAACAAGGCTCTACCAGACTAACAAATCCCCTCATTATAACATTGACTTCAAATGACTTAATTCTTTCTTGGACTCGGGCTTTCTTTGACAAACTCCAACAAAAGAAAAATAAAAGCTTTTAGTCTTAGATTTGGGTGGGGGCTAGAACCTATTGAGTTCCCATCCCTCCAAAAATAATCATATGCCACTAGAAGCCATAATCACACGGTATTCTTTAGTAAAAGGCGAAAGAATAGTTCGCTTTGTGCTTACAGCATGGCTTAATGCTTTAGGCATAAGATGTTCCTGTCACACACATACTTAGGTCCCCTATTGAGGTTTTGACTCTTCAACAATGTGGGAGTAGATCCCCTGCACATTTTTTTAAGCCTTTGCAATCAGGGAACAATATCATAATGCAAGCTATGCTTTTCCTTTTGTCAGCTTCCGCAAGTATAAAGAAGGTCATTGCTCGAGTGAGCCATTGGTAGAGGTACAAGATTTATAGGTAGCTCTTTCCAAATGAGGTATATATTGAGCTTTCAGATTTTAGAAAGCATGCGCTATAATATTTTCTAGATGTTTTGTGACTACAATTTTCTAGGTGTTTGGGGACTACGACGCTGGGAATCAAAAAACTGAAAATGCAAAAATGTGTTAAGCTTCTTAAAACATTGAACTATTTTATTGTATTTATTGTTGAAAGGTGATCGTGACTTTTGACTTAAAAGCTTGAACAGGAATCCCCGAATCGTGGGGAATCCCTTGACTGAGCCGATGGGTGGAAATCCATGGGTTTATTTGCTGCCCTTTTGACCATGAGGCATGAATTGAGCCTTCATATAATGTATTGCGCTACATTATAAGAAACAAAGTTACCGGGACGAGGGCTGGTGAACGAAAACGAGTGAGGTGACATGTTGACCTCTCATATCTCAAAAAACAATTTAATTGGGGTGTAAAACCCATAGGCTATGTCTACTTCCTTCTCTCCTGCCTTGTCCACTTAAGTGAGTTCATATTATAATTTATTACTTGACACACTATATTGACGAAATTTTGTTACATTCATCTAAAATTTTGTTGCGACATACTACAAGAAATTTATCAAATGATAATATTTTTCAACAAAAATGAGGGAGATACAAAGTTATCCTCTTCTTCTTTTTATTTTTATTTTTTTACACTTAATTACCTTGTGGAGCACAAATGCTGAACCAAACTCTTATCTTTAATTTGTGAAATTATTTTGCTCATATTTGACAATAGTATCTTCTCATTAACAACCATTGCATATGTATTGGTGTATATTTTTCTTGCTTTACAGCCTAATAATATAGCCAACTTGGGAAACTGAGAATGCAAAAGCATGTTGGGTTTATCGTGAAAGTAGTAGACAACACTGCATATTTAAGACTATAATTTGGAACCACATCCTACTAAAAGTATATTTTTCTTCCTGACAGGTTTTTTTTTTTTTCTTTCCTTTATGTTCCTTTTTTGGCAACGAACGAAATTCTTTCTTCTGATTCTGAGGCGATGTTCAACGAGTACAAAGAAGCAAATTGCTTGAATAAACGCAGTTTGCAAGTTTTGGGTTTTACTTAGGCGAACCAGGCATTATTAAGAAACTCTATGGTTTGTCTGTGGCATATTATGGTACATTATGTCATACAAAAGATACTGGAAGTGTCTTTCCACAACATAAATTAGATCCTAATCAACAACAAATTTAAGGAACATGCCCAGCCTGGAACCAAAAGTGGGCGCTTATATTGGACTGATGTAATCAAGGACAAATAAAAGTTTAGAAATTGTACTCTATATATATATATATATATATATATATATATATGTGCCATAGTAATTGTTGAGATCTTTCCTTTGTAGTGAACAACATGAACAAGGATTTCATTCCCTGCGAATGACGTCTCCATGCAGTCCAAAGGACGCAAATACAGTTTTGAACCATATTAAGCCTTAAAGGAGACATTATAAGTTCCATCATTCAACACCAGGACTAAAACATTAAACTATATTAGAAGGGCAACTAATTTATGCTAATAAGGACAGAACCACCCCCAACATTTTACAAGATATCGTGGGGACAACATTAAGCATAAGTTGGATTCAATCCCACATCGAAACGGCGGCAAGGAGTTACCCCGAGCAGAGGGCATAAACAACAGCCAACTAGTTTCTGGAGAACATACTTACCTGGACGGGGTCAATAGATGATCACGAAGGTCCATGGCCTAGAACAGTGACCTCCATTGCACCGTGGAGGGGTGCTAGTCTAAGGTCTCCTCAAAGTGGGAGAGCCTACGTCATAATTTGTGGTAGTGGGGGCCTGCGTTCGCGCAGCCCTTGCCAATTCATTAACTAAGCTTTGTTCCATTCTTAAGTAAAGTTGAAATTGCCGGAAAATTTAGAAAAAATTACTTTCAAGTTTATTTCAAGTTTCCAAAGCAATCATCGATCTCTATAATAGAAAATCATTAATATTGATTTCCAAAATACCAACTTCAAGCAGTCCGCAGATTTGCATCTTAATATTAATGAAAATTAGGTTTTAGCTCTTAGTTGTGCAATCTGTTAAATTCTAACTTTACATACAAATGGTAGAAAACTGATGGGACATTAAAGGGCAGTTTAAGGGCATTCTTTTCCCACATCGGACTTGAGCGCTTAATAAGCTTGAACTAGAATTTTGGTAGTTTAGCTTAAAAAGAACATATGGCTCAAAAAAGCATATGGCTTTAGCTTAAAAAATTAAAAAGGATTCTTTAGGGAGTATGAATTTTTTTGAACTTATTGGGAGCTAGTTTTCTAAACATCCTTATAGGAAGAATGCTGTTTCGACCATTAACTGGACTCTATAAATGAAATCAGGATTATATATTTTTTTTTTTCAACACCATCACTTTCTATCAAGCTACATTAATCAACTACATAAACACATATTAATTAAAACGTTAAACAATGAATGAATGGTTGCGTTTCTTATTTAGTAATAGGTTTAAAGTGCCACAACATGAATGCGTGCTTTTTGTTAGTATGTTTATCCTCAAAATTCATATGATCCATTGGTGAATATACTTCAAATTAAATTCAAGTCATTTATAAAGACAATAAGTTCATTCCAAATGCTTTATGTGGGTTTTAAGTAGCAGTAAGTTTGATAAAGCATATCTTGCTGACAACAAAACAGCAAATTAATAAACAAAAGCTAGAAAAGAAAAAAAAAAAATTGTTTCAGGGCTGCAACCCTCGGGAGATTGACTCTCTATCTTTGTTTCAGACTTCATGCAAACATGATCTGCAAAGAATGGAACTCTTCATCATGTGTACCAAGATTAATTAATTATTATGAGTAATTGTTGGGTTTTGTCTCAAGTCCCACATCGGGACTTTAGAAAGTGAAGGTCAACATCGGGACTTTTTAAGGGAGAATACCAAAATCCCACATCGAAAGTATGAGGATGGTTTTACTACCCTTACTCCTTATAAATAAGAGTTATCTCTAGGTTATAAATAAGAGTTATGTATTGGAATTTAGATGAGAGATATTAAAGGAAAAATTAAGAGAGTTAAAACTTAATTTCCATAAGTCTTTATCTTTATTGGGTATTGGATTATAAACTAACTTTTTTTAAGTCAGTTTTTTTTGTATTCTCTACTTTAGTAATATTTGCTTTCATTGGTTATGGACGTTTGCAAGTAATATTTGCTTTCATTGGTTATGGACGTTTGTTTCCACTTTTGCTTCCATTTGCTTTCATCGGTTATGGACGTTTGCTTCCACTTTTGCTTCCACTTTCGGTTATTGTTTTATTAGTTTTCACCAAAACTACAACCCGAAACCTATTTCCTAACAGTAATCATAATGCAAAATTCCCTAATAATAGAATAAGGCAATCTATTTTCACTGGCTACGAGTCCAAGCATAAAGAAATTATAATTTTTTTTAAAATATATATATTTATATTAACCTAATAAAAAAATTTTCATTACACCTAATAGATGTTAGTTTAAATTTTACGTATTTTTTAAATATTATCGTTTAATGAGAAAAAATGGTCATCTGCAATCTTTTTTTTTTTTTTAATATAAAGGTTATATAAATATACATGTAGATCTTTCTTGCCTAAGTTTGTCTTAATTGATAATTTGAGGTGCAATTGGATGAAAGAAAAGTTAAATAAATGCATTAAACTTGTGATTCATCTCTATTTTATATCATATCACTTTAAAATTTTATTTGAGGTCTAAGATTTTAGAACTAAAATAATAATAATAATAATTAGTAATATTTATTAATTATTTTTTTATTATCACAAATAAATAAAATTATTAATAAATTTTTTTTTTATATTATCCTCCTATGCTTACACGCGTCTCAATAAAAGTTATTAGTAGTGAGATTCAGCCGTTCTTGTTTTCCTAATCGCGTTCCTCCAACTGAGCCTTTGGAGATAGGTGCAAGGTTGAAATCCTAGTCCTGCAAATTATGGCGACCAGATCGAAAGCGTTACCAGCTACTTTACACTTACCCTACCGTGTGAGATTAAAAATGAAATAATGGTAAATATTACAAATAATTTTTTTCAGCTTATTATAAAATTACTATCATTATTAAAATAAATAATTTTCTATTAAATAAATTTTTTTTTGTTAAGTCACTAAAAAATTTATTTCACCTCAGCACAAATAATATTTTGTAATAAGTTAAAAAGATAATATCGCAATATTTATCATTATTCTTAAAAAAAAAAAAACCAATGATGGAAAAGGAGACAAAGTATGTACATCATAGAATGCAGAATCTAAGGTGTATCAAAAAAAAAAACCCTAGATATTTTTTATTAAAAAAAAATTTAAAAGGCACATAAATATTTACCTTTATTACAAGTAATATTAAAAAATTTAAAAAAAAATTAAAATTATTAAAATTTGAATAAAAATTCTATTAAATATATATTAACTAGTGGTGTTAAAATTATAAAACAAGGTATATGAATTATTTTTTTTAGTTGAAGTAGATTTTTTGGGGGGGGTCATGACAAGGTAGACAAGATAAATTTAGGGAAAGTGATGAACACTTGTATCTCAAATATATTGGACCCGTCTTACATCAACTTAAAGCCCATGTCGACGAGCCTTTTACATTTTGAGTGAACAGACTGGCAAATTGTTAGGAGGCAGTGTTCAATTCATTCGGAAGCCCATCAAAAGTGGGCTTCATGGATTTCCCCGAAGAAGGAATGGACAACAGTGTCAGCCGGCAATTTTCAATCTGTTTTTGAACCTCGCTATGCCCTCAATTCTTGCCTGGAAATGTAGCCAATGTGGAACTTCGCTACCTAGTGTTTCAGATGATTGGCCAAAATGTTTTCATTTTTGTTTGTTTCACAATCCAAAATAGGAGAAATTTGCCCTAGATTAGTAGCCATATTGTTGGGGTTGCTTTGTGAAAAAATTGTCAGCGCAAGATTTGGTTTTTCTAATTTTTTTTAAATGTAAAAAGTAAATATGATTTCAAATTATTATATTCACAAAAATATTCCTCAAATTAGGACTCAATTTAAGTGGCAGTGATGAGCCAATTGGCATTAGATTCTCAATTAAATGAATTCCCTTAATAAAACAAAAAATAGATATCTCAATAAATTCAATTTAATTACTTAATTACTACTTAATTAATGCATCCAAAAAACGCATACCTTGGCATTCATATTATGTAGGTTACTTTCCTTGTTTTGATTATTTATAAACCATCACCTTTGCCAATTTTTTTAGCATTAACCCTCCAAGACATCTATCTCCATTGGTTAGACCCAAAGTCCCTTCTTAAGAAAGCAAACGAAGGCTCTAAGGAACCAAAATGACAAAGAAGCTCCAAAATTTTCTCCAAGATTACCTTTCCAAGATAAAAAAACCGTAACGCAAGTCTCCAATCCCCTTCAAATAGCTTCTCATCTAAAAAGAAATGGGTGCTATCAGGCTGCAAGCACCCCAAGACCCCATCTTTCGCTGTTGATCATGACCAAAGTGTAGCTAACGATGAGGATGGAAGCAATAAAGATGAGGCTGCAACACTTGCCGACATCGATCGCTTCCTTTTTGAGAATTTCAAGTCACTTTACGACGAAAACAAAGACGAAAACATGAATAATAAAGAAGAGGGTCAAAAGAAAGGTAAAGATGGTCAAGCTTTTTGGGATCATCCTAGTGTTTTTGCATCTTTTGAATCACCTAGGTTCACTAATCCACCATCGGATGTTTGGCGGTCCCACCGCTGCTTCAGGGACCCAGTTTCGAGCTCACTCGTCGAGGAAGCACAATCTAGCATAACGAACACATCGGAGGACATGGAATCAGGTTCAACCACAACCAATACACTAAATGACTCCAGAAGTTGTAATGACTTAAAGGGTGTCTCCAAGGTCAATGCCCCAAATGACTTCTCCACAACAATTTCTAATGCTACAGGGAATGCCACGCTTCCTAGCGATTGCATTGCGGTGCTGGGGTACTCGCGGGATCCGCACCACGATTTTCGTCGGTCGATGCAGGAAATGGTGGAAGCAAGATTACAACAATGTGGGAAAGTCGACTGGGATTACCTGGAAGAGCTTTTGTTTTGTTACATGAACTTGAATGACAAGAAGTCACACAAGTTCATACTCAGGGCTTTCGTGGATCTCATTGTCGGCTTGCGTTGAAACTCCAACAGCATTCCTGTGAGATCACAAAATTCTCGCAATGCAAGAGAGGGAAACAGAAAATTGAAAAGTAATGTAATGTGAGATTGTAGTAATTGTTACGGGGAAGTTTAATAAATGTTTGATATGGTCTCTTTGCTTCGCCTCGTAACCTTTAGGCATCGTATGGAATACTTGCATACGATATACATATACAATACATTTGTGGTCCTTCGATGCAAGATCACAACCACAAAAATAATATGTAATTAATAATTATAATTTTATTTTAGTCATAATAATACAAATTTATATCTATATATAATTTTATTTAGTCGTAAATTATGCAACAACAATTTATCTATATATATTATTTTAAAAATATAAAATAGATTAATTACAAATAAGAATTATAAGAATTTTTCTAATCTATATTGTTATAATTATTTTTACGTTTTTTCACCTAATTTGTTGGTTAAGGCTACGAGGATCATGACCAAGATTGAAATTTATGTCTTTATCAAGTTTATTGCAAACTGGAGTTATTCAAAATTTTGAATTCTATAAACGGGAAGAGTGCCATGAATAAGGTCAGTTTGAGTGCATCCTGGGGAACGTGATTGAATTTACAATGTCAGTTTCAATTATGTTATGACAATTACCCTCTTTTATTTTTTTTGTGTTGAAATCTAAAAATGAGAGGCATCCTATAAATATAAATCATACTCCTTGTGGGTAATCTAAATCTCATAAGATAATAATAATAATAATTATTTTTTTTTATGAAAAGAATGAATCCGAATACCAATAGAAATTTAAATATCCTGGTCAAATGTGACTAAATTACATTACATTCAACTAAATTCCAAGTAGGTAGGTCAATTCAATACATGGGGTAACTTTTTATTGGTTTTTACATGTACTAATCTCGAAAGTTCGAAGATTAAAACTAAAGTCCGTCCGTTAATTCAATGTGTCGAATTAACCAAAGTCAACGCCAACATAAACAAATAAGCAAGTCAAAATTGGAAGTTTGTGCTAGAATAGTTTTTTTTTCGTTGAGTCAGTCCGTCCCATTTGACGGACAATTGCATTGTCGTTTCCTGGCTAGTTCTTGAGCACTTCCTCCCCTCTTCTCAACTTCTTTCAGGAACATGATGAATATTTCTTTTAATTCCCTCACACCAACTCCTTCTAATTGACCAAACGAAACGCAAGTGCCTGCATTAAAACTTACAACGAAAATCCCATAATTGAAAGTAACATCCCCACAGCAACGAATTATACGATAATAAAATTATTAATTTTTTTTTTATAATTATATTTCAAACTATAATACTAACACAAAAAAGAACAAAAAAAAAAAAAAAAGTATACGAAACTAGTGAATCCCAAGTGCTTATGCAATATCTCGATCGATCAAAAATCAATCACTAATAATTGACAATCAAGGCGCATAAATTTTCATATCAAATGATAATAAATCGATAATTGAAAAAAAAAAAAAAAAAAGGAATTGTGTATTGGGCTAACAAATACATAAAATAAGCCCAATTTATTCTACAAACAAAAACAGGAAACTCGAAAATTCCACATGATAGATAGGTCTTTCCAGAAGATGCAACTAAATCTAGACATCTCCAGTCTCCACAGCCGCCTCTCCCTTTTTACCCTTGACCAAAGCTTAAAATTTCAAAGTAAAAAAAATAATAATAATAAAAGAGTGCACGAAAAAATTAAAATTAAAATTATGTTGATGATTATATGTCCCTTATTTTTTCATTTTTCAGATAAGTGGAAAATAATCTAAAATAAATTGGTACTAACTATATTGGATTGAAAATAATAAATTTATGCACCATTGGGAAATCAAAGTTTGACTGTCATCTCAAAATTTATCCACCTTTTTTTTTTGTCTGAATTTTTTTGCCGAATTTGACGTAATTGTCCTCCTGGATGTAAACATTAGAAAAATCAATCTTTTTGCCTGATTTGATGTAATGCTCAAATTATAATTTTTGTTGATAAAATTAGGAAAGTACATGTACTACCCATAATTTTCTCCAAAAAAAAAAAAAAAAAGTGTGTTTTTACATCACTTTTTTTTTTTTTTTACTATCTCTTTATATTAAAAATTATTAAAAATTATATTTTATAAATTTAAAAAATATATATATACATTTTTAAAATTTTAAATTCAATTTTATTAAATATTTTATCAAAAAATTAAATTTATAATATTATATAAATAAACTATCTATTAATTATTAGTACGATGATTAATAATTCTCATAATAAAAGTGAATTTTGCATTAAGGAGAGTGGCATCAAATACATGATTTGAAGTTATGATCTTTCAAATTTTAATTTAGTTAAAGAGTTTGTTCAAATAATCTTAAGGCAAAATTATAGACTATGACTAAAACATTGAAGGAATTGTCTTCAAATTGTGTGAAATTATAAAGATTTGATGGGGAAAACTTTATATGCTAGCAAAAGAGAGTTCATTTTCTATTAGTGTCACTACAAGTGGCTTATGTTCTAAATACTACAAGAGCAAAAGAGTTTGAAAAATAAGACTATTACTGATACTTGGAAGAGACAAAAATAAGCAACTGATGATGAGATATGTAAAAGACACATCTTAAATACCATTAGTGATTTATTATTTGAGGTTTATTATAATTCTCAAACTACAAAGGAATTATAAGAGAAATTAGAGATAAAATACATATAAGATGATGCAATAAGTGAAAAATTTTTATCACTAAATTCAATAATTATAAGATGACTGATAGTAAACCAATAATGAAACAATTTGCTAAAATTAAAAGAATACTTAATCACTTTTCATAACATAAAATATCTATAAATGAAACCATTATTGTAAGTTCAATAATAGACAAGTTGCCTCCTTCATGAAAAGATTTCAAGAGAAGTCTTAAGTACAAAATAGATGATATTTCTCTTGAAAAGGGTAAGGCTCTTATATCTCAAAAGTGCGTGTAGTTGAGGAAGGACAATCAAGCAAGTCCTCCCATAAAAGGAAGAATCAATTTAATGATGAAAAAAAAAAAACAACATGAAGGTAGAAGAGAAATAACAAATGTCATTTTTTCTAAAAGAAAAGACAATACAAATATGAGTATCGTATATTCAAAAAGTTAAAAAAAACAATAGTCTTCTAAAATAACAAATGAAAAGATAGTTGCTATAATCACAAAGATTATTTTGACAAAAGATGACATTACATGTTGGATTGATTTCGTGGCTACTTGACATATTTACAAAAATAAAAGCTTTTTAGAGAATTGAAACAAGTAATTGATGGTATCATTGTATATATAAAAAATTTTACTATAGTTTTTGTTATAAGAATTGGGAAAGTAAAATTGCAATTCACTATTGGAAAAGTCATGACTCTTACTAATGTATTATATGTTCTAAAATTTACAAAAATTTTGGTTTTAGGTATTCTATTGAACAAATATGAGTTTAAACTTATATTAAAAACTAATAACTTCATCCTCTCCAAAGGAGATGTGTTTGTAAGGAAGGGTTACCTTTATAATGGGATGTTCAAACTCAATATTGTTACTAATAATAATAATACTAATGTTTTCACTTATATTGTTAAGCATGCTTCTTTATGACATATTAAATTAAGACATATAAATTTTAGAAGATTAGATGTTATGGTTAAATTAAAATTATTGTCATATTTTGATACATCTAATGATAAATGCATACCTTGTATGTTAACAAAAATAACTAGAAATACATTTACAAATATTCAAAGATTTTGAAATATATTAGAATTATTTCATAGTAACATATATGATTTACATAACTCACAAACAATAGGGAGGAAAAATATATTTGTGTAACATTTATTGATGATTACTCTAAATATTGTCATATTATTTATTGCATATTAAAAGTAAAGTTTTTGAAAAATTTAAAGTCTATAAATCTGAAATAGAATTACAATGTGAATTTGTTATTAAATGCTTATGATTTGATAAAGGAGGAGAATATTATAATATTACATTCTTTAAGTCCTTAGGAATCATTCATCAAACAAATGCTCCTCACACACCATAACAAAGTGGTGTTGTTGAATGCAAAAATTGAATATTGATAGAAATGGTTAATGACATGTTGTCAACTTTTGGCTTAGGTCATGGATTTTAGGGAAAAGAATTGCTTATAGCATGTCACATTTCAAATAAGGTCTCAACAAAAAGGAATAAAACAACCTCATATGAATTATGGAATAAGAGGAAGCTAAACTTTAATTACCTAAGAGTTTGGGGATGTAAAGCAATTGTTAAAGTTTCTAAACCCAAAAGGAAAAAGTTAGGCGAATGAGAAATTAAGTGTAACTTTTTGGGATATGCTCATAATTACAAAGTATATTAGTTCATGGTTATAAAGTATAATAACTCTATACCTATCAACATACTTATAAAATCAAGACATGTTTATTTTTGATGAATATAAGTTCGTCTATATTCCTAAAACTTTAGAAAAAAAATAAACTCCTAATAAGGAAAATGATGTCTTAACAAAAGGAAATAAAAATGATGAAGTCATTAAACTTCATATGAGTAAAAGAGCAAGAAAGCAAAGACTTTTTGTTCTGATTACTTTATATTTATAGTTAAAGGAATAAAGAAATTATTGAGTAATCAAATTTCATATTCCTTCAATATTGAAGATGATCTTAAAACATTTAGTTAAGCGATGAAATCACAAGATGTCACGTTTTGGAAGGAAGCAATAAATGCTGAAATCGATTCCATTATGGGTAATAACACTTGGAAATTGGTAAACCTCCCACTTGGCTTAAAATCAATTAGATATAAATGGATTTTCACAAAGAAAATGAAGGTTAATGGAACCATTGACAAGTTTAAAGTTAGGTTGGCTACAAAAGGCTTTATATAAAAAACAAATTGTTGATTATTTTGACATATATTCACTAGTGGCTATAATTGTTATAATCAGGCTACTCATTACACTTACCTCGATTCATAATCTAGTAATTCATTAAATGGATGTGAAAACAACATTCCAAAATGATGAATTTGAAGAAGTGTATATGAAGCAATCTGAGGGATTTGTTATACCTAAAAAAGAGGAAAAGGTTGTGTAAATTAGTTAAATCCTTTTATTGACTGAAACGAGCACTTAAGCAATGACACCAAAAATTTGATCAGGCAATACTTGCTAATGGATTTAAAATTAATGAATTAAATAAATGTGCCTATAGTAAATTTAAAAAAGGAAAAAGTGTGATTATCTATTTATATATGGATGACATGTTAATCTTTAAGACTCACTTAGAAGAAATTTAAGTTATCAAAATATTTTTTTGTCTAGTAATTTCAATATGAAAAACATGGGTAAGACAAATGTCATCATCTTTAGAATCAAAATTTTGTGGAATCAAAAGAACATAATGCTTTCTAAATCACATTACTTTGAAAAGATTATTAATAAATTTAATCACACGTATGCTAGCCTTTAACCTATTTGATCCCAACATAAATGAATAGGTACACAAATAATCCCAAATGATATACATTAGGAGACCTTAGGCAAGTGCGCCAACCTAATGCAATGGTGGCCACCAACCTAGGCCATAAGCATTCTTGATCACTCATCAACCTCATGCTCTTTGTCCTAGTCCATTACTTTACGCATTTTTCGATATGGGATCAATAAAAGCTAAAGACTCTTAACAACTTTTCTTTCATGCCACAATCTAAGACCATTAACCTTAAAGAAACTAAGAGCTAAAGCCTAGAAGATCTTAGCAAATTTGGGAATTAAAGGTTCATAATCTCTTAAAACAACTAAAGGGTAGTAATATGTGTCTCAAGCATTATATAGAAAACATATATTTAGTGGCTATTATAAATATAAGACATCTCAAAGGAGAAATTTTCTATATTACTCACTTTTTTTATTTTATATTTTTTGAACAATATTTGTAATGAATTTTTTTTCATAGGTAATCCTTTATAATAAACCAAAATTATAATTTTTTTATTTTCCCTATTAACGTAGCTGACACTTGAGTTTATGTCTCAATAGAACTAAATCTCACTTAATTAATTAACTTATTTATTTATCAATTGGGTCTTCTGTTTTAGATCAAGCGGTAAAAGATAAAACTTACACTGTTTCTTGCATTTAAGGCTTAATTTTGCTCGTTTTGTGTTGTATGGACTTTCATGTAAATATGGTCAGAAAAGAATGGAATTCTTGTTCATGTTGTTAAAAAAATAAATTCTATGTCCTCAACAATAGGAAACTAGAGAAATACATTTCTAAGCATAATGGACTGAATCTTGTTGAATTCTTTTGAAAATTTCTTAATCAATCATTATGAAAAATCTTTATTCAAAATTTCTTCGAAAGCCCGAGACATTTATATTTGACTTGGCGCAGTGCCAGGCCTTGACTTGCCAGTGCCAGGCCAATACAGTAGTGCATAGCAAGGCGACAATTATAAAATAATATTTATTGCGACATGTATAGATAGAAGAGGACAATACAAAAATTTTTTTATTAATAATTTTATTTATTTGCCACAATAAAATATATGTGATTAGTAACCTTTGCCAACTAATTTTTTTTCCAATTTTTGAATGTTTGAGTTTAAGTAAAAATCTCATGAACAAAAAACATGAATTACAAATTCGGTGCATTTATTTGACTTTTCTTTCATCCAATTGCACCTCAACCTATCAATTAAGATAAACTTAAGCAAGATAGATCTACATGCATATTGCGCTTTGTGCCTAAGCTCCGGACCCTCCCGCATCGACTACTAGAGAAATATCCTTAACAAGAATTCGTTATAAAATGTAATTCCAAATTCATTCCAAATCATGCCTTTTGGCTAAGATCAAGTGTAGTATCTGTTCTTATCAGTTACAGTGGCTTGCTGCTGGGGTCCTCAAGCGTCGCCTCACTGTTGCATGGGCCTGGCGCTCCCCGCCAATTGTAGTTCAGGAGTTATGGGTAGACTTTCCTAATTGTTTTGATTTCATGAGATGGACACAATGAAATGTTAAGGAAAATTAATGAAATATTAAGTTCAATATTACCTTTTTTCTAGTGCCATGGACACAATGGCTTCAACGAAACAAGCGAATCTAGTGCCACATACTGACGACATCCAATGGCGACCCAAGCGTTGGCTCTTCATCCGAGAATCTGATTCAAGTATTGCATTAGATTGGCTGAATCGTAAGGATCAAAATCCTAAGGGTTAGTGAAACAAGGCTCTACCAGACTAACAAATCCCCTCATTATAACATTGACTTCAAATGACTTAATTCTTTCTTGGACTCGGGCTTTCTTTGACAAACTCCAACAAAAGAAAAATAAAAAGCTTTTAGTCTTAGATTTGGGTGGGGGGCTAGAACCTATTGAGTTCCCATCCCTCCAAAAATAATCATATGCCACTAGAAGCCATAATCACACGGTATTCTTTAGTAAAAGGCGAAAGAATAGTTCGCTTTGTGCTTAAAGCATGGCTTAATGCTTTAGGCATAAGATGTTCCTGTCACACACATACTTAGGTCCCCTATTGAGGTTTTGACTCTTCAACAATGTGGGAGTAGATCCCCTGCACATTTTTTTAAGCCTTTGCAATCAGGGAACAATATCATAATGCAAGCTATGCTTTTCCTTTTGTCAGCTTCCGCAAGTATAAAGAAGGTCATTGCTCGAGTGAGCCATTGGGTAGAGGTACAAGATTTATAGGTAGCTCTTTCCAAATGAGGTATATATTGAGCTTTCAGATTTTAGAAAGCATGCGCTATAATATTTTCTAGATGTTTTTGTGACTACAATTTTCTAGGTGTTTGGGGACTACGACGCTGGGAATCAAAAAAACTGAAAATGCAAAAATGTGTTAAGCTTCTTAAAACATTGAACTATTTTATTGTATTTATTGTTGAAAGGTGATCGTGACTTTTGACTTAAAAGCTTGAACAGGAATCCCCGAATCGTGGGGAATCCCTTGACTGAGCCGATGGGTGGAAATCCATGGTTTATTTGCTGCCCTTTTGACCATGAGGCATGAATTGAGCCTTCATATAATGTATTGCGCTACATTATAAGAAACAAAGTTACCGGGACGAGGGCTGGTGAACGAAAACGAGTGAGGTGACATGTTGACCTCATATCTCAAAAAACAATTTAATTGGGGTGTAAAACCCATAGGCTATGTCTACTTCCTTCTCTCCTGCCTTGTCCACTTAAGTGAGTTCATATTATAATTTATTACTTGACACACTATATTGACGAAATTTTGTTACATTCATCTAAAAATTTTGTTGCGACATACTACAAGAAATTTATCAAATGATAATATTTTTCAACAAAAAATGAGGGAGATACAAAGTTATCCTCTTCTTCTTTTTATTTTTATTTTTTTACACTTAATTACCTTGTGGAGCACAAATGCTGAACCAAACTCTTATCTTTAATTTGTGAAATTATTTTGCTCATATTTGACAATAGTATCTTCTCATTAACAACCATTGCATATGTATTGGTGTATATTTTTCTTGCTTTACAGCCTAATAATATAGCCAACTTGGGAAACTGAGAATGCAAAAGCATGTTGGGTTTATCGTGAAAGTAGTAGACAACACTGCATATTTAAGACTATAATTTGGAACCACATCCTACTAAAAGTATATATTTTTCTTCCTGACAGGTTTTTTTTTTTTTTCTTTCCTTTATGTTCCTTTTTTGGCAACGAACGAAATTCTTTCTTCTGATTCTGAGGCGATGTTCAACGAGTACAAAGAAGCAAATTGCTTGAATAAACGCAGTTTACAAGTTTTGGGTTTTACTTAGGCGAACCAGGCATTATTAAGAAACTCTATGGTTTGTCTGTGGCATATTATGGTACATTATGTCATACAAAAGATACTGGAAGTGTCTTTCCACAACATAAATTAGATCCTAATCAACAACAAATTTAAGGAACATGCCCAGCCTGGAACCAAAAGTGGGCGCTTATATTGGACTGATGTAATCAAGGACAAATAAAAGTTTAGAAATTGTACTCTATATATATATATATATATATATATATATGTGCCATAGTAATTGTTGAGATCTTTCCTTTGTAGTGAACAACATGAACAAGGATTTCATTCCCTGCGAATGACGTCTCCATGCAGTCCAAAGGACGCAAATACAGTTTTGAACCATATTAAGCCTTAAAGGAGACATTATAAGTTCCATCATTCAACACCAGGACTAAAACATTAAACTATATTAGAAGGGCAACTAATTTATGCTAATAAGGACAGAACCACCCCCAACATTTTGCAAGATATCGTGGGGACAACATTAAGCATAAGTTGGATTCAATCCCACATCGAAACGGCGGCAAGGAGTTACCCCGAGCAGAGGGCATAAACAACAGCCAACTAGTTTCTGGAGAACATACTTACCTGGACGGGGTCAATAGATGATCACGAAGGTCCATGGCCTAGAACAGTGACCTCCATTGCACCGTGGAGGGGTGCTAGTCTAAGGTCTCCTCAAAGTGGGAGAGCCTACGTCATAATTTGTGGTAGTGGGGGCCTGCGTTCGCGCAGCCCTTGCCAATTCATTAACTAAGCTTTGTTCCATTCTTAAGTAAAGTTGAAATTGCCGGAAAATTTAGAAAAAATTACTTTTTCAAGTTTATTTCAAGTTTCCAAAGCAATCATCGATCTCTATAATAGAAAATCATTAATATTGATTTCCAAAATACCAACTTCAAGCAGTAATGCAGATTTGCATCTTAAATTAAGGTTTATTAATGAAAATTAGGTTTTAGCTCTTAGTTGTGCAATCTGTTAAATTCTAACTTTACATACAAATGGTAGAAAACTGATGGGACATTAAAGGGCAGTTTAAGGGCATTCTTTTCCCACATCGGACTTGAGCGCTTAATAAGCTTGAACTAGAATTTTGGTAGTTTAGCTTAAAAAGAACATATGGCTCAAAAAAGCATATGGCTTTAGCTTAAAAAATTAAAAAGGATTCTTTAGGGAGTATGAATTTTTTTGAACTTATTGGGAGCTAGTTTTCTAAACATCCTTATAGGAAGAATGCTGTTTCGACCATTAACTGGACTCTATAAATGAAATCAGGATTATATATTTTTTTTTTCAACACCATCACTTTCTATCAAGCTACATTAATCAACTACATAAACACATATTAATTAAAACGTTAAACAATGAATGAATGGTTGCGTTTCTTATTTAGTAATAGGTTTAAAGTGCCACAACATAAATGCGTGCTTTTTGTTAGTATGTTTATCCTCAAAATTCATATGATCCATTGGTGAATATACTTCAAATTAAATTCAAGTCATTTATAAAGACAATAAGTTCATTCCAAATGCTTTATGTGGGTTTTAAGTAGCAGTAAGTTTGATAAAGCATATCTTGCTGACAACAAAACAGCAAATTAATAAACAAAAGCTAGAAAAGAAAAAAAAAAATTGTTTCAGGGCTGCAACCCTCGGGAGATTGACTCTCTATCTTTGTTTCAGACTTCATGCAAACATGATCTGCAAAGAATGGAACTCTTCATCATGTGTACCAAGATTAATTAATTATTATGAGTAATTGTTGGGTTTTGTTTCAAGTCCCACGTCGGGACTTTAAAAAGTGAAGGTCAACATCGGGACTTTTTAAGGGAAAATACCAAAATCCCACATCGAAAGTGTGAGGATGGTTTTACTACCCTTACTTCTTATAAATAAGAGTTATTTCTTTATAAATAAGAGTTATGTATTGGAATTTAGATGAGAGATATTAAAGAAAAAATTAAGAGAGTTAAAACTTTATCTCCATAAGTCTTTAGTTCTTTATTGGGTATTGGATTCTCCACTTTTAAGTAAGTTTTTTTTTTGTACCTATTTTTTTAGTTATCTTTATTGGTATTGGATCCATTTTGCAAGTAATATTTTTGCTTTCATTGGTTATGGACTTTTCAATTTTTTTTTTGGCGCATTTTCTTTCATCAGGTTATGGACGTTTCAGTTCCACTTTTTTTCTTCCACTTTTATTACTTTTATTATTATTTGGACCAAAACTACAACCCGAAACATATTTCCTAACAGTAATCATAATGCAAAATTCCCTAATAATAGAATAAGGCAATCTATTTTCACTGGCTACGAGTCCAAGCATAAAGAAATTATAATTTTTTTTAAAAAATATATATATTTATATTAACCTAATAAAAAAAATTTTCATTACACCTAATAGATGTTAGTTTAAATTTTACGTATATTTTTTAAATATTATCGTTTAATGAGAAAAAATGGTCATCTGCAATCTTTTTTTTTTTTTTTTTAATATTAAAGGTTATATAAAAATATACATGTAGATCTTTCTTGCCTAAGTTTGTCTTAATTGATAATTTGAGGTGCAATTGGATAAAAGAAAAGTTAAATAAATGCATTGAACTTGTGATTCATCTCTATTTTATATCATATCACTTGAAAATTTTATTTGAGGTCTAAGATTTTTTTAGAACTAAAATAATAATAATAATAATTAGTAATATTTATTAATTATTTTTTTATTATCACAAATAAATAAAATTATTATAAAATTTTTTTTTTTATATTATCCTCCTATGCTTACACGCGTCTCAATAAAAGTTATTAGTAGTGAGATTCAGCCGTTCTTGTTTTCCTAATCGCGTTCCTCCAACTGAGCCTTTGGAGATAGGTGCAAGGTTGAAATCCTAGTCCTGCAAATTATGGCGACCAGATCGAAAGCGTTACCAGCTACTTTACACTTACCCTACCGTGTGAGATTAAAAATGAAAAATAATGGTAAATATTACAAATAATTTTTTCCAGCTTATTATAAAATTACTATCATTATTAAAATAAATAATTTTCTATTAAATAAAATTTTTTTTGTTAAGTCACTAAAAAAATTTATTTCACCTCAGCACAAATAATATTTTGTAATAAGTTAAAAAGATAATATCGCAATATTTATCATTATTCTTAAAAAAAAAAAAACCAATGATGGAAAAGGAGACAAAGTATGTACATCATAGAATGCAGAATCTAAGGTGTATCAAAAAAAAAAACCCTAGATGTTTTTTATTAAAAAAAAATTTAAAAGGCACATAAATATTTACCTTTATTACAAGTAAGATTAAAAAAATTCAAAAAAAAAATTAAAATTATTAAAATTTGAATAAAAATTCTATTAAATATATATTAACTAGTGGTGTTAAAATTATAAAACAAGGTATATGAATTATTTTTTTTAGTTGAAGTAGATTTTTTGGGGGGGGGGAAATGACAAGGTAGACAAGATAAATTTAGGGAAAGTGATGAACACTTGTATCTCAAATATATTGGACCGTCTTACATCAACTTAAAGCCCATGTCGACGAGCCTTTTACATTTTGAGTGAACAGACTGGCAAATTGTTAGGAGGCAGTGTTCAATTCATTCGGAAGCCCATCAAAAGTGGGCTTCATGGATTTCCCCGAAGAAGGAATGGACAACAGTGTCAGCCGGCAATTTTCAATCTGTTTTTGAACCTCGCTATGCCCTCAATTCTTGCCTGGAAATGTAGCCAATGTGGAACTTCGCTACCTAGTGTTTCAGATGATTGGCCAAAATGTTTTCATTTTTGTTTGTTTCACAATCCAAAATAGGAGAAATTTGCCCTAGATTAGTAGCCATATTGTTGGGGTTGCTTTGTGAAAAAATTGTCAGCGCAAGATTTGGTTTTTCTAATTTTTTTTAAATGTAAAAAGTAAATATGATTTCAAATTATTATATTCACAAAAAATATTCCTCAAATTAGGACTCAATTTAAGTGGCAGTGATGAGCCAATTGGCATTAGATTCTCAATTAAATGAATTCCCTTAATAAAACAAAATAGATATCTCAATAAATTCAATTTAATTACTTAATTACTACTTAATTAATGCATCCAAAAAACGCATACCTTGGCATTCATATTATGTAGGTTACTTTCCTTGTTTGATTATTTATAAACCATCACCTTTGCCAATTTTTTTTAGCATTAACCCTCCAAGACATCTATCTCCATTGGTTAGACCCAAAGTCCCTTCTTAAGAAAGCAAACGAAGGCTCTAAGGAACCAAAATGACAAAGAAGCTCCAAAATTTTCTCCAAGATTACCTTTCCAAGATAAAAAAACCGTAACGCAAGTCTCCAATCCCCTTCAAATAGCTTCTCATCTAAAAAGAAATGGGTGCTATCAGGCTGCAAGCACCCCAAGACCCCATCTTTCGCTGTTGATCATGACCAAAGTGTAGCTAACGATGAAGATGGAAGCAATAAAGATGAGGCTGCAACACTTGCCGACATCGATCGCTTCCTTTTTGAGAATTTCAAGTCACTTTACGACGAAAACATGAATAATAAAGAAGAGGGTCAAAAGAAAGGTAAAGATGGTCAAGCTTTTTGGGATCATCCTAGTGTTTTTGCATCTTTTGAATCACCTAGGTTCACTAATCCACCATCGGATGTTTGGCGGTCCCACCGCTGCTTCAGGGACCCAGTTTCGAGCTCACTCGTCGAGGAAGCACAATCTAGCATAACGAACACATCGGAGGACATGGAATCAGGTTCAACCACAACCAATACACTAAATGACTCCATAAGTTGTAATGACTTAAAGGGTGTCTCCAAGGTCAATGCCCCAAATGACTTCTCCACAACAATTTCTAATGCTACAGGGAATGCCACGCTTCCTAGCGATTGCATTGCGGTGCTGGGGTACTCGCGGGATCCGCACCACGATTTTCGTCGGTCGATGCAGGAAATGGTGGAAGCAAGATTACAACAATGTGGGAAAGTCGACTGGGATTACCTGGAAGAGCTTTTGTTTTGTTACATGAACTTGAATGACAAGAAGTCACACAAGTTCATACTCAGGGCTTTCGTGGATCTCATTGTCGGCTTGCGTTGAAACTCCAACAGCATTCCTGTGAGATCACAAAATTCTCGCAATGCAAGAGAGGGAAACAGAAAATTGAAAAGTAATGTAATGTGAGATTGTAGTAATTGTTACGGGGAAGTTTAATAAATGTTTGATATGGTCTTTTTGCTTCGCCTCGTAACCTTTAGGCATCGTATGGAATACTTGCATACGATATACATATACAGTACATTTGTGGTCCTTCGATACAAGATCACAACCACAAAAATAATATGTAATTAATAATTATAATTTTATTTTAGTCATAATAATATAAAATTTATATTTATATATTATATATAATTTTATTTAGTCGTAAATTATGCAACAACAATTTATCTATATATATTATTTTAAAAATGTATGTAAAATAGATTAAATAACAAATAAGAGTTATAAGAATTTTTATAATCTATATTGTTATAATTATTTTAACGTTTTTTTTCACCTAATTTGTTGGTTAAGGCTACGAGGATCATGACCAAGATTGAAATTTATGTCTTTATCAAGTTTATTGCAAACTGGAGTTATTCAAAATTTTGAATTCTATAAACGGGAAGAGTGCCATGAATAAGGTCAGTTTGAGTGCATCCTGGGGAACGTGATTGAATTTACAATGTCAGTTTCAATTATGTTATGACAATTACCCTCTTTTATTTTTTTTGGGTTGAAATCTAAAAATGAGAGGCATCCATTAAATATAAATCATACTCCTTGTGGGTAATCTAAATCTCATAAGATAATAATAATAATAATATTTTTTTTTTATGAGAAGAATGAATCCGAATACCAATAGAAATTTAAATATTCGGGTCAAATGTGACTAAATTACATTACTACATTCAACTAAATTCCAAGTAGGTAGGTCAATTCAATACATGGGGTAACTTTTTATTGGTTTACATGTACTAATCTCGAAAGTTCGAAGATTAAAACTAAAGTCCGTCCGTTAATTCAATGTGTCGAATTAACCAAAGTCAACGCCAACATAAACAAATAAGCAAGTCAAAATTGGAAGTTTGTGCTAGAATAGTTTTTTTTCGTTGAGTCAGTCCGTCCCATTTGACGGACAATTGCATTGTCGTTTCCTGGCTAGTTCTTGAGCACTTCCTCCCCTCTTCTCAACTTCTTTCAGGAACATGATGAATATTTCTTTTAATTCCCTCACACCAACTCCTTCTAATTGACCAAACGAAACGCAAGTGCCTGCATTAAAACTTACAACGAAAATCCCATAATTGAAAGTAACATCCCCACAGCAACGAATTATACGATAATAAAATTATTAATTTTTTTTATAATTATATTTCAAACTATAATACTAACACAAAAAAGAACAAAAAAAAAAAAAAGTATACGAAACTAGTGAATCCCAAGTGCTTATGCAATATCTCGATCAAAAATCAATCACTAATAATTGACAATCAAGGCGCATAAATTTTCATATAAAATGATAATAAATCGATAATTTAAAAAAAAAAAAAAAAAAAAGGAATTGTGTATTGGGCTAACAAATACATAAAATAAGCTCAATTTATTCTACAAACAAAAACAGGAAACTCGAAAATTCCACATGATAGATAGGTCTTTCCAGAAGATGCAACTAAATCTAGACATCTCCAGTCTCCACAGCCGCCTCTCCCTTTTTACCCTTGACCAAAGCTTAAAATTTCAAAGTAAAAAAATAATAATAATAAAAGAGTGCACGAAAAAATTAAAATTAAAATTATGTTGATGATTATATGTCCCTTATTTTTTCATTTTTCAGATAAGTGGAAAATAATCTAAAATAAATTGGTACTAACTATATTGGATTGAAAATAATAAATTTATGCACCATTGGGAAATCAAAAAGTTTGACTGTCATTTCAAAATTTATCCACCTTTTTTTTTTGTCTGAATTTTTTGCCGAATTTGACGTAATTGTCCTCCTGGATGTAAACATTAGAAAAATCAATCTTTTTGCCTGATTTGATGTAATGCTCAAATTATAATTTTTGTTGATAAAATTAGGAAAGTACATGTACTACCCATAATTTTCTCCAAAAAAAAAAAAAAAAGTGTGTTTTTACATCACTTTTTTTTTTTACTAATCTTTATATTTAAAATTATTAAAAATTATATTTTATAAATTTAAAAAATATATATACATTTTTAAAATTTTAAATTCAATTTTATTAAATATTTTATCAAAAAATTAAATTTATAATAGTATATAAATAAACTATCTATTAATTATTAGTACGATGATTAATAATTCTCATAATAAAAGTGAATTTTGCATTAAGGAGAGTGGCATCAAATACATGATTTGAAGTTATGATCTTTCAAATTTTAATTTAGTTAAAGAGTTTGTTCAAATAATCTTAAGGCAAAATTATAGACTATGACTAAAACATTGAAGGAATTGTCTTCAAATTGTGTGAAATTATAAAGATTTGATGGGGAAAACTTTATATGCTAGCAAAAGAGAGTTCATTTTCTATTAGTGTCACTACAAGTGGCTTATGTTCTAAATACTACAAGAGCAAAAGAGTTTGAAAATAAGACTATTACTGATACTTGGAAGAGACAAAAATAAGCAACTGATGATGAGATATGTAAAAGACACATCTTAAATACCATTAGTGATTTATTATTTGAGGTTATTATAATTCTCAAACTACAAAGGAATTATAAGAGAAATTAGAGATAAAATACATATAAGATGATGCAATAAGTGAAAAAATTTTATCACTAAATTCAATAATTATAAGATGACTGATGGTAAACCAATAATGAAACAATTTGCTAAAATTAAAAGAATACTTAATCACTTTTCATAACATAAAATGTCTATAAATGAAACCATTATTGTAAGTTCAATAATAGACAAGTTGTCTCCTTCATGAAAAGATTTCAAGAGAAGTCTTAAGTACAAAATAGATGATATTTCTCTTGAAAAGGGTAAGACTCTTATATCTCAAAAGTGCGTGTAGTTGAGGAAGGACAATCAAGCAAGTCCTCCCATAAAAGGAAGAATCAATTTAATGATGAAGAAAAAAAAACAACATGAAGGTAGAAGAGAAATAACAAATGTCATTTTTTCTAAAAGAAAAGACAATACAAATATGAGTATCGTATATTCAAAAAGTTAAAAAAACAATAGTCTTCTAAAATAACAAATGAAAAGATAGTTGCTATAATCACAAAGATTATTTTGACAAAAGATGACATTACATGTTGGATTGATTTCGTGGCTACTTGACATATTTACAAAAATAAAAGCTTTTTAGAGAATTGAAACAAGTAATTGATGGTATCATTGTATATATAAAAAATTTTACTATAGTTTTTGTTATAAGAATTGGGAAAGTAAAATTACAATTCACTATTGGAAAAGTCATGACTCTTACTAATGTATTATATGTTCTAAAATTTACAAAAATTTTGGTTTTAGGTATTCTATTGAACAAATATGAGTTTAAACTTATATTAAAAACTAATAACTTCATCCTCTCCAAAGGAGATGTGTTTGTAAGGAAGGGTTACCTTTATAATGCGATGTTCAAACTCAATATTGTTACTAATAATAATACTAATGTTTTCACTTATATTGTTAAGCATGCTTCTTTATGACATATTAAATTAAGACATATAAATTTTAGAAGATTAGATGTTATGGTTAAATTAAAATTATTGTCATATTTTGATACATCTAATGATAAATGCATACCTTGTATGTTAACAAAAATAACTAGAAATGCATTTACAAATATTCAAAGATTTTGAAATATATTAGAATTATTTCATAGTAACATATATGATTTACATAACTCACAAACAATAGGAGGGAAAATATATTTTGCAACATTTATTGATGATTACTCTAAATATTGTCATATTATTTATTGCATATTAAAAGTAAAGTTTTTGAAAAATTTAAAGTCTATAAATCTGAAATAGAATTACAATGTGAATTTGTTATTAAATGCTTATGATTTGATAAAGGAGGAGAATATTATAATATTACATTCTTTAAGTCCTTAGGAATCATTCATCAAACAAATGCTCCTCACACACCATAACAAAGTGGTGTTGTTGAATGCAAAAATTGAATATTGATAGAAATGGTTAATGACATGTTGTCAACTTTTGGCTTAGGTCATGGATTTTAGGGAAAAGAATTGCTTATAGCATGTCACATTTCAAATAAGGTCTCAACAAAAAGGAATAAAACAACCTCATATGAATTATGGAATAAGAGGAAGCTAAACTTTAATTACCTAAGAGTTTGGGGATGTAAAGCAATTGTTAAAGTTTCTAAACCCAAAAGGAAAAAGTTAGGCGAATGAGAAATTAAGTGTGTAACTTTTTGGGATATGCTCATAATTACAAAGTATATTAGTTCATGGTTATAAAGTATAATAACTCTATACCTATCAACATACTTATAAAATCAAGACATGTTACTTTTGATGAATATAAGTTCGTCTATATTCCTAAAACTTTAGAAAAAAAATAAACTCCTAATAAGGAAAATGATGTCTTAACAAAAGGAAATAAAAATGATGAAGTCATTAAACTTCATATGAGTAAAAGAGCAAGAAAGCAAAGACTTTTTGTTCTGATTACTTTATATTTATAGTTAAAGGAATAAAGAAATTATTGAGTAATCAAATTTCATATTCCTTCAATATTGAAGATGATCTTAAAACATTTAGTTAAGCGATGAAATCACAAGATGTCACGTTTTGGAAGGAAGCAATAAATGCTGAAATCGATTCCATTATGGGTAATAACACTTGGAAATTGGTAAACCTCCCACTTGGCTTAAAATCAATTAGATATAAATGGATTTTCACAAAGAAAATGAAGGTTAATGGAACCATTGACAAATTTAAAGTTAGGTTGGCTACAAAAGGCTTTATATAAAAACAAATTGTTGATTATTTTGACATATATTCACTAGTGGCTATAATTGTTATAATCAGGCTACTCATTACACTTACCTCAATTCATAATCTAGTAATTCATTAAATGGATGTGAAAACAACATTCCAAAATGATGAATTTGAAGAAGTGTATATGAAGCAATCTGAGGGATTTGTTATACCTAAAAAAGAGGAAAAGGTTTGTAAATTAGTTAAATCCTTTTATTGACTGAAACGAGCACTTAAGCAATGACACCAAAAATTTGATCAGGCAATACTTGCTAATGGATTTAAAATTAATAAATTAAATAAATGTGCCTATAGTAAATTTAAAAAAGGAAAAAGTGTGATTATCTATTTATATATGGATGACATGTTAATCTTTAAGACTCACTTAGAAGAAATTTAAGTTATCAAAATATTTTTGTCTAGCAATTTCAATATGAAAAACATGGGTAAGACAAATGTCATCTTTAGAATCAAAATTTTGTGGAATCAAAAGAACATAATGCTTTCTAAATCACATTACTTTGAAAAGATTATTAATAAATTTAATCACACGTATGCTAGCCTTTAACCTATTTGATCCCAACATAAATGAATAGGTACACAAATAATCCAAATGATATACATTAGGAGACCTTAGGCAAGTGCGCCAACCTAATGCAATGGTGGCCACCAACCTAGGCCATAAGCATTCTTGATCACTCATCAACCTCATGCTCTTTGTCCTAGTCCATTACTTTACGCATTTTCGATATGGGATCAATAAAAGCTAAAGACTCTTAACAACTTTTCTTTCATGCCACAATCTATGACCATTAAACTTAAAGAAACTAAGAGCTAAAGCCTAGAAGATCTTAGCAAATTTGGGAATTAAAGGTTTATAATCTCTTAAAACAACTAAAGGATAGTAATATGTGTCTCAAGCATTATATAGAAAACATATATTTAGTGGCTATTATAAATATAAGACATCTCAAAGGAGAAATTTTCTATATTACTCACTTTTTTTATTTTATATTTTTAGAACAATATTTGTAATGAATTTTTTTTCATAGGTAATCCTTTATAATAAACCAAAATTATAATTTTTTTATTTTCCCTATTAACGTAGCTGACACTTGAGTTTATGTCTCAATAGAACTAAATCTCACTTAATTAATTAACTTATTTATTTATCAATTGGGTCTTCTGTTTTAGATCAAGCGGTAAAAGATAAAACTTACACTGTTTCTTGCATTTAAGGCTTAATTTTGCTCGTTTTGTGTTGTATGGACTTTCATGTAAATATGGTCAGAAAAGAATGGAATTCTTGTTCATGTTGTTAAAAAAATAAATTCTATGTCCTCAACAATAGGAAACTAGAGAAATACATTTCTAAGCATAATGGACTGAATCTTGTTGAATTCTTTTGAAAATTTCTTAACCAATCATTATGAAAAATCTTTATTCAAAATTTCTTCGAAAGCCCGAGACATTTATATTTGACTTGGCGGGCAGTGCCAGGCCTTGACTTGGCGGGCAGTGCCAGGCCAATACAGTAGTGCATAGCAAGGCGACAATTATAAAATAATATTTATTGCGACATGTATAGATAGAAGAGGACAATACAAAAATTTTTTTATTAATAATTTTATTTATTTGCCACAATAAAATATATGTGATTAGTAACCTTTGCCAACTAATTTTTTTTCCAATTTTTGAATGTTTGAGTTTAAGTAAAAATCTCATGAACAAAAAACATGAATTACAAATTCGGTGCATTTATTTGACTTTTCTTTCATCCAATTGCACCTCAACCTATCAATTAAGATAAACTTAAGCAAGATAGATCTACATGCATATTGCGCTTTGTGCCTAAGCTCCGGACCCTCCCGCATCGACTACTAGAGAAATATCCTTAACAAGAATTCGTTATAAAATGTAATTCCAAATTCATTCCAAATCATGCCTTTTGGCTAAGATCAAGTGTAGTATCTGTTCTTATCAGTTACAGTGGCTTGCTGCTGGGGTCCTCAAGCGTCGCCTCACTGTTGCATGGGCCTGGCGCTCCCCGCCAATTGTAGTTCAGGAGTTATGGGTAGACTTTCCTAATTGTTTTGATTTCATGAGATGGACACAATGAAATGTTAAGGAAAATTAATGAAATATTAAGTTCAATATTACCTTTTTTCTAGTGCCATGGACACAATGGCTTCAACGAAACAAGCGAATCTAGTGCCACATACTGACGACATCCAATGGCGACCCAAGCGTTGGCTCTTCATCCGAGAATCTGATTCAAGTATTGCATTAGATTGGCTGAATCGTAAGGATCAAAATCCTAAGGGTTAGTGAAACAAGGCTCTACCAGACTAACAAATCCCCTCATTATAACATTGACTTCAAATGACTTAATTCTTTCTTGGACTCGGGCTTTCTTTGACAAACTCCAACAAAAGAAAAATAAAAGCTTTTAGTCTTAGATTTGGGTGGGGGCTAGAACCTATTGAGTTCCCATCCCTCCAAAAATAATCATATGCCACTAGAAGCCATAATCACACGGTATTCTTTAGTAAAAGGCGAAAGAATAGTTCGCTTTGTGCTTAAAGCATGGCTTAATGCTTTAGGCATAAGATGTTCCTGTCACACACATACTTAGGTCCCCTATTGAGGTTTTGACTCTTCAACAATGTGGGAGTAGATCCCCTGCACATTTTTTTTAAGCCTTTGCAATCAGGGAACAATATCATAATGCAAGCTATGCTTTTCCTTTTGTCAGCTTCCGCAAGTATAAAGAAGGTCATTGCTCGAGTGAGCCATTGGGTAGAGGTACAAGATTTATAGGTAGCTCTTTCCAAATGAGGTATATATTGAGCTTTCAGATTTTAGAAAGCATGCGCTATAATATTTTCTAGATGTTTTGTGACTACAATTTTCTAGGTGTTTGGGGACTACGACGCTGGGAATCAAAAAACTGAAAATGCAAAAATGTGTTAAGCTTCTTAAAACATTGAACTATTTTATTGTATTTATTGTTGAAAGGTGATCGTGACTTTTGACTTAAAAGCTTGAACAGGAATCCCCGAATCGTGGGGAATCCCTTGACTGAGCCGATGGGTGGAAATCCATGGTTTATTTGCTGCCCTTTTGACCATGAGGCATGAATTGAGCCTTCATATAATGTATTGCGCTACATTATAAGAAACAAAGTTACCGGGACGAGGGCTGGTGAACGAAAACGAGTGAGGTGACATGTTGACCTCATATCTCAAAAAACAATTTAATTGGGGTGTAAAACCCATAGGCTATGTCTACTTCCTTCTCTCCTGCCTTGTCCACTTAAGTGAGTTCATATTATAATTTATTACTTGACACACTATATTGACGAAATTTTGTTACATTCATCTAAAAATTTTGTTGCGACATACTACAAGAAATTTATCAAATGATAATATTTTTCAACAAAAAAAATGAGGGAGATACAAAGTTATCCTCTTCTTCTTTTTATTTTTTATTTTTTTACACTTAATTACCTTGTGGAGCACAAATGCTGAACCAAACTCTTATCTTTAATTTTGTGAAATTATTTTGCTCATATTTGACAATAGTATCTTCTCATTAACAACCATTGCATATGTATTGGTGTATATTTTTCTTGCTTTACAGCCTAATAATATAGCCAACTTGGGAAACTGAGAATGCAAAAGCATGTTGGGTTTATCGTGAAAGTAGTAGACAACACTGCATATTTAAGACTATAATTTGGAACCACATCCTACTAAAAGTATATTTTTCTTCCTGACAGTTTTTTTTTTTTTCTTTCCTTTATGTTCCTTTTTTGGCAACGAACGAAATTCTTTCTTCTGATTCTGAGGCGATGTTCAACGAGTACAAAGAAGCAAATTGCTTGAATAAACGCAGTTTTACAAGTTTTGGGTTTTTACTTAGGCGAACCAGGCATTATTAAGAAACTCTATGGTTTGTCTGTGGCATATTATGGTACATTATGTCATACAAAAGATACTGGAAGTGTCTTTCCACAACATAAATTAGATCCTAATCAACAACAAATTTAAGGAACATGCCCAGCCTGGAACCAAAAGTGGGCGCTTATATTGGACTGATGTAATCAAGGACAAATAAAAGTTTAGAAATTGTACTCTATATATATATATATATATATATATATATATATATGTGCCATAGTAATTGTTGAGATCTTTCCTTTGTAGTGAACAACATGAACAAGGATTTCATTCCCTGCGAATGACGTCTCCATGCAGTCCAAAGGACGCAAATACAGTTTTGAACCATATTAAGCCTTAAAGGAGACATTATAAGTTCCATCATTCAACACCAGGACTAAAACATTAAACTATATTAGAAGGGCAACTAATTTATGCTAATAAGGACAGAACCACCCCCAACATTTTACAAGATATCGTGGGGACAACATTAAGCATAAGTTGGATTCAATCCCACATCGAAACGGCGGCAAGGAGTTACCCCGAGCAGAGGGCATAAACAACAGCCAACTAGTTTCTGGAGAACATACTTACCTGGACGGGGTCAATAGATGATCACGAAGGTCCATGGCCTAGAACAGTGACCTCCATTGCACCGTGGAGGGGTGCTAGTCTAAGGTCTCCTCAAAGTGGGAGAGCCTACGTCATAATTTGTGGTAGTGGGGGCCTGCGTTCGCGCAGCCCTTGCCAATTCATTAACTAAGCTTTGTTCCATTCTTAAGTAAAGTTGAAATTGCCGGGAAAATTTAGAAAAAATTACTTTCAAGTTTATTTCAAGTTTCCAAAGCAATCATCATCGATCTCTATAATAGAAAATCATTAATATTGATTTCCAAAATACCAACTTCAAGCAGTCCGCAGATTTGCATCTTAATATTAATGAAAATTAGGTTTTAGCTCTTAGTTGTGCAATCTGTTAAATTCTAACTTTACATACAAATGGTAGAAAACTGATGGGACATTAAAGGGCAGTTTAAGGGCATTCTTTTCCCACATCGGACTTGAGCGCTTAATAAGCTTGAACTAGAATTTTGGTAGTTTAGCTTAAAAAGAACATATGGCTCAAAAAAAGCATATGGCTTTAGCTTAAAAAATTAAAAAGGATTCTTTAGGGAGTATGAATTTTTTTGAACTTATTGGGAGCTAGTTTTCTAAACATCCTTATAGGAAGAATGCTGTTTCGACCATTAACTGGACTCTATAAATGAAATCAGGATTATATATTTTTTTTTTTCAACACCATCACTTTCTATCAAGCTACATTAATCAACTACATAAACACATATTAATTAAAACGTTAAACAATGAATGAATGGTTGCGTTTCTTATTTAGTAATAGGTTTAAAGTGCCACAACATAAATGCGTGCTTTTTGTTAGTATGTTTATCCTCAAAATTCATATGATCCATTGGTGAATATACTTCAAATTAAATTCAAGTCATTTATAAAGACAATAAGTTCATTCCAAATGCTTTATGTGGGTTTTAAGTAGCAGTAAGTTTGATAAAGCATATCTTGCTGACAACAAAACAGCAAATTAATAAACAAAAGCTAGAAAAGAAAAAAAAAAATTGTTTCAGGGCTGCAACCCTCGGGAGATTGACTCTCTATCTTTGTTTCAGACTTCATGCAAACATGATCTGCAAAGAATGGAACTCTTCATCATGTGTACCAAGATTAATTAATTATTATGAGTAATTGTTGGGTTTTGTCTCAAGTCCCACGTCGGGACTTTAGAAAGTGAAGGTCAACATCGGGACTTTTTAAGGGAAAATACCAAAATCCCACATCGAAAGTGTGAGGATGGTTTTACTACCCTTACTTCTTATAAATAAGAGTTATCTCCTTTATAAATAAGAGTTATGTATTGGAATTTAGATTAGAGATATTAAAGAAAAATTAAGAGAGTTAAAACTTAATCTCCATAGTTATCTTTATTGGGTATTGGATTCTCCACTTTTGGTAAGTTGTACCATTTTTAGTTATCTTTATTGGGTATTGGGTATCCATTTTCAGTTATCTTTATTACTTTTATTATTGTATCTCTTTCAAAACCTTTATTTGGCGCAGGTTTCTCGATCAACTAAGTTGGACTATTTTCAGTTATTTTTATTTTGCAGTTTTTCTTTATTATTATTTTTTCAAAAACTACAACCCGAAACATATTTCCTAACAGTAATCATAATGCAAAATTCCCTAATAATAGAATAAGGCAATCTATTTTCACTGGCTACGAGTCCAAGCATAAAGAAATTATAATTTTTTTTAAAACATATATATTTATATTAACCTAATAAAAAAATTTTCATTACACCTAATAGATGTTAGTTTAAATTTTGCGTATTTTTTAAATATTATCGTTTAATGAGAAAAAATGGTCATCTGCAATCTTTTTTTTTTTTTAATATAAAGGTTATATAAATATACATGTAGATCTTTCTTGCCTAAGTTTGTCTTAATTGATAATTTGAGGTGCAATTGGATAAAAGAAAAGTTAAATAAATGCATTGAACTTGTGATTCATCTCTATTTTATATCATATCACTTTGAAATTTTATTTGAGGTCTAAGATTTTAGAACTAAAAATAATAATAATAATAATTAGTAATATTTATTAATTATTTTTTTATTATCACAAATAAATAAAATTATTAAAAATTTTTTTTTTTTTATATTATCCTCCTATGCTTACACGCGTCTCAATAAAAGTTATTAGTAGTGAGATTCAGCCGTTCTTGTTTTCCTAATCGCGTTCCTCCAACTGAGCCTTTGGAGATAGGTGCAAGGTTGAAATCCTAGTCCTGCAAATTATGGCGACCAGATCGAAAGCGTTACCAGCTACTTTACACTTACCCTACCGTGTGAGATTAAAAATGAAATAATGGTAAATATTACAAATAATTTTTTTTCAGCTTATTATAAAATTACTATCATTATTAAAATAAATAATTTTCTATCAAATAAATTTTTTTGTTAAGTCACTAAAAAATTTATTTCACCTCAGCACAAATAATATTTTGTAATAAGTTAAAAAGATAATATCGCAATCTTTATCATTATTCTTAAAAAAAAAAAAACCAATGATGGAAAAGGAGACAAAGTATGTACATCATAGAATGCAGAATCTAAGGTGTATCCAAAAAAAACCCTAGATGTTTTTTATTAAAAAAAGAAAAAAATTTTAAAAGACAAATAAATATTTACCTTTGTTACAAGTAAGATTGAAAAGTTAAAAAAAAAAAATAAAATTATTAAAATTTGAATAAAAATTCTATTAAATATATATTAACTAGTGGTGTTAAAATTATAAAACAAGGTATATGAATTATTTTTTTTAGTTGAAGTAGATTTTTTTTGGGGGGGGTCATGACAAGGTAGACAAGATAAATTTAGGGAAAGTGATGAACACTTGTATCTCAAATATATTGGACCGTCTTACATCAACTTAAAGCCCATGTCGACGAGCCTTTTACATTTTGAGTGAACAGACTGGCAAATTGTTAGGAGGCAGTGTTCAATTCATTCGGAAGCCCATCAAAAGTGGGCTTCATGGATTTCCCCGAAGAAGGAATGGACAACAGTGTCAGCCGGCAATTTTCAATCTGTTTTTGAACCTCGCTCTGCCCTCAATTCTTGCCTGGAAATGTAGCCAATGTGGAACTTCGCTACCTAGTGTTTCAGATGATTGGCCAAAATGTTTTCATTTTTGTTTGTTTCACAATCCAAAATAGGAGAAATTTGCCCTAGATTAGTAGCCATATTGTTGGGGTTGCTTTGTGAAAAAATTGTCAGCGCAAGATTTGGTTTTTCTAATTTTTTTTTTAAATGTAAAAAGTAAATATGATTTCAAATTATTATATTCACAAAAATATTCCTCAAATTAGGACTCAATTTAAGTGGCAGTGATGAGCCAATTGGCATTAGATTCTCAATTAAATGAATTCCCTTAATAAAACAAAATAGATATCTCAATAAATTCAATTTAATTACTTAATTACTACTTAATTAATGCATCCAAAAAACGCATACCTTGGCATTCATATTATGTAGGTTACTTTCCTTGTTTGATTATTTATAAACCATCACCTTTGCCAATTTTTTTAGCATTAACCCTCCAAGACATCTATCTCCATTGGTTAGACCCAAAGTCCCTTCTTAAGAAAGCAAACGAAGGCTCTAAGGAACCAAAATGACAAAGAAGCTCCAAAATTTTCTCCAAGATTACCTTTCCAAGATAAAAAAACCGTAACGCAAGTCTCCAATCCCCTTCAAATAGCTTCTCATCTAAAAAGAAATGGGTGCTATCAGGCTGCAAGCACCCCAAGACCCCATCTTTCGCTGTTGATCATGACCAAAGTGTAGCTAACGATGAAGATGGAAGCAATAAAGATGAGGCTGCAACACTTGCCGACATCGATCGCTTCCTTTTTGAGAATTTCAAGTCACTTTACGACGAAAAACAAGACGAAAACATGAATAATAAAGAAGAGGGTCAAAAGAAAGGTAAAGATGGTCAAGCTTTTTGGGATCATCCTAGTGTTTTTGCATCTTTTGAATCACCTAGGTTCACTAATCCACCATCGGATGTTTGGCGGTCCCACCGCTGCTTCAGGGACCCAGTTTCGAGCTCACTCGTCGAGGAAGCACAATCTAGCATAACGAACACATCGGAGGACATGGAATCAGGTTCAACCACAACCAATACACTAAATGACTCCATAAGTTGTAATGACTTAAAGGGTGTCTCCAAGGTCAATGCCCCAAATGACTTCTCCACAACAATTTCTAATGCTACAGGGAATGCCACGCTTCCTAGCGATTGCATTGCGGTGCTGGGGTACTCGCGGGATCCGCACCACGATTTTCGTCGGTCGATGCAGGAAATGGTGGAAGCAAGATTACAACAATGTGGGAAAGTCGACTGGGATTACCTGGAAGAGCTTTTGTTTTGTTACATGAACTTGAATGACAAGAAGTCACACAAGTTCATACTCAGGGCTTTCGTGGATCTCATTGTCGGCTTGCGTTGAAACTCCAACAGCATTCCTGTGAGATCACAAAATTCTCGCAATGCAAGAGAGGGAAACAGAAAATTGAAAAGTAATGTAATGTGAGATTGTAGTAATTGTTACGGGGAAGTTTAATAAATGTTTGATATGGTCTTTTTGCTTCGCCTCGTAACCTTTAGGCATCGTATGGAATACTTGCATACGATATACATATACAGTACATTTGTGGTCCTTCGATACAAGATCACAACCACAAAAATAATATGTAATTAATAATTATAATTTTATTTTAGTCATAATAATATATAAATTTATATCTATATATAATTTTATTTAGTCGTAAATTATGCAACAACAATTTATTCTATATATATTATTTTTAAAAATGTAAAATAGATTAATAACACAAATAAGAGTTATAAGAATTTTTTATAATCTATATTGTTATAATTATTTTTAACGTTTTTTCACCTAATTTGTTGGTTAAGGCTACGAGGATCATGACCAAGATTGAAATTTATGTCTTTATCAAGTTTATTGCAAACTGGAGTTATTCAAAATTTTGAATTCTATAAACGGGAAGAGTGCCATGAATAAGGTCAGTTTGAGTGCATCCTGGGGAACGTGATTGAATTTACAATGTCAGTTTCAATTATGTTATGACAATTACCCTCTTTTATTTTTTTTGTGTTGAAATCTAAAAATGAGAGGCATCCTATAAATATAAATCATACTCCTTGTGGGTAATCTAAATCTCATAAGATAATAATAATAATAATTATTTTTTTTTATGAAAAGAATGAATCCGAATACCAATAGAAATTTAAATATCCTGGTCAAATGTGACTAAATTACATTACTACATTCAACTAAATTCCAAGTAGGTAGGTCAATTCAATACATGGGGTAACTTTTTATTGGTTTACATGTACTAATCTCGAAAGTTCGAAGATTAAAACTAAAGTCCGTCCGTTAATTCAATGTGTCGAATTAACCAAAGTCAACGCCAACATAAACAAATAAGCAAGTCAAAATTGGAAGTTTGTGCTAGAATAGTTTTTTTTCGTTGAGTCAGTCCGTCCCATTTGACGGACAATTGCATTGTCGTTTCCTGGCTAGTTCTTGAGCACTTCCTCCCCTCTTCTCAACTTCTTTCAGGAACATGATGAATATTTCTTTTAATTCCCTCACACCAACTCCTTCTAATTGACCAAACGAAACGCAAGTGCCTGCATTAAAACTTACAACGAAAATCCCATAATTGAAAGTAACATCCCCACAGCAACGAATTATACGATAATAAAATTATTAATTTTTTTTTTATAATTATATTTCAAACTATAATACTAACACAAAAAAGAAAAAAAAAAAAAAAAAAGTATACGAAACTAGTGAATCCCAAGTGCTTATGCAATATCTCGATCAAAAATCAATCACTAATAATTGACAATCAAGGCGCATAAATTTTCATATCAAATGATAATAAATCGATAATTTAAAAAAAAAAAAAAAAAAAAAGGAATTGTGTATTGGGCTAACAAATACATAAAATAAGCTCAATTTATTCTACAAACAAAAACAGGAAACTCGAAATTTCCACATGATAGATAGGTCTTTCCAGAAGATGCAACTAAATCTAGACATCTCCAGTCTCCACAGCCGCCTCTCCCTTTTTACCCTTGACCAAAGCTTAAAATTTCAAAGTAAAAAAATAATAATAATAAAAGAGTGCACGAAAAAATTAAAATTAAAATTATGTTGATGATTATATGTCCCTTATTTTTTCATTTTTCAGATAAGTGGAAAATAATCTAAAATAAATTGGTACTAACTATATTGGATTGAAAATAATAAATTTATGCACCATTGGGAAATCAAAGTTTGACTGTCATCTCAAAATTTATCCACCTTTTTTTTTTGTCTGAATTTTTTGCCGAATTTGACGTAATTGTCCTCCTGGATGTAAACATTAGAAAAATCAATCTTTTTGCCTGATTTGATGTAATGCTCAAATTATAATTTTTTTGTTGATAAAATTAGGAAAGTACATGTACTACCCATAATTTTCTCCAAAAAAAAAAAAAAAAAAAGTGTGTGTTTTTACATCACTTTTTTTTTTTACTAATCTTTATATTAAAATTATTAAAAATTATATTTTATAAATTTAAAAAATATATATACATTTTTAAAATTTTAAATTCAATTTTATTAAATATTTTATCAAAAAATTAAATTTATAATATTATATAAATAAACTATCTATTAATTATTAGTACGATGATTAATAATTCTCATAATAAAAGTGAATTTTGCATTAAGGAGAGTGGCATCAAATACATGATTTGAAGTTATGATCTTTCAAATTTTAATTTAGTTAAAGAGTTTGTTCAAATAATCTTAAGGCAAAATTATAGACTATGACTAAAACATTGAAGGAATTGTCTTCAAATTGTGTGAAATTATAAAGATTTGATGGGGAAAACTTTATATGCTAGCAAAAGAGAGTTCATTTTCTATTAGTGTCACTACAAGTGGCTTATGTTCTAAATACTACAAGAGCAAAAGAGTTTGAAAATAAGACTATTACTGATACTTGGAAGAGACAAAAATAAGCAACTGATGATGAGATATGTAAAAGACACATCTTAAATACCATTAGTGATTTATTATTTGAGGTTTATTATAATTCTCAAACTACAAAGGAATTATAAGAGAAATTAGAGATAAAATACATATAAGATGATGCAATAAGTGAAAAATTTTTATCACTAAATTCAATAATTATAAGATGACTGATGGTAAACCAATAATGAAACAATTTGCTAAAATTTAAAAAATACTTAATCACTTTTCATAACATAAAATATCTATAAATGAAACCATTATTGTAAGTTCAATAATAGACAAGTTGTCTCCTTCATGAAAAGATTTCAAGAGAAGTCTTAAGTACAAAATAGATGATATTTCTCTTGAAAAGGGTAAGGCTCTTATATCTCAAAAGTGCGTGTAGTTGAGGAAGGACAATCAAGCAAGTCCTCCCATAAAAGGAAGAATCAATTTAATGATGAAAAAAAAAAACAACATGAAGGTAGAAGAGAAATAACAAATGTCATTTTTTCTAAAAGAAAAGACAATACAAATATGAGTATCGTATATTCAAAAAGTTAAAAAAACAATAGTCTTCTAAAATAACAAATGAAAAGATAGTTGCTATAATCACAAAGATTATTTTGACAAAAGATGACATTACATGTTGGATTAATTTCGTGGCTACTTGACATATTTACAAAAATAAAAGCTTTTTAGAGAATTGAAACAAGTAATTGATGGTATCATTGTATATATAAAAAATTTTACTATAGTTTTTGTTATAAGAATTGGGAAAGTAAAATTGCAATTCACTATTGGAAAAGTCATGACTCTTACTAATGTATTATATCTTCTAAAATTTACAAAAATTTTGGGTTTTAGGTATTCTATTGAACAAATATGAGTTTAAACTTATATTAAAAACTAATAACTTCATCCTCTCCAAAGGAGATGTGTTTGTAAGGAAGGGTTACCTTTATAATGGGATGTTCAAACTCAATATTGTTACTAATAATAATACTAATGTTTTCACTTATATTGTTAAGCATGCTTCTTTATGACATATTAAATTAAGACATATAAATTTTAGAAGATTAGATGTTATGGTTAAATTAAAATTATTGTCATATTTTGATACATCTAATGATAAATGCATACCTTGTATGTTAACAAAAATAACTAGAAATGCATTTACAAATATTCAAAGATTTTGAAATATATTAGAATTATTTCATAGTAACATATATGATTTACATAACTCACAAACAATAGGAGGAAAAATATATTGTGTAACATTTATTGATGATTACTCTAAATATTGTCATATTATTTATTACGTATTAAAAGTAAAGTTTTTGAAAAATTTAAAGTCTATAAATCTGAAATAGAATTACAATGTGAATTTGTTATTAAATGCTTATGATTTGATAAAGGAGGAGAATATTATAATATTACATTCTTTAAGTCCTTAGGAATCATTCATCAAACAAATGCTCCTCACACACCATAACAAAGTGGTGTTGTTGAATGCAAAAATTGAATATTGATAGAAATGGTTAATGACATGTTGTCAACTTTTGGCTTAGGTCATGGATTTTAGGGAAAAGAATTGCTTATAGCATGTCACATTTCAAATAAGGTCTCAACAAAAAGGAATAAAACAACCTCATATGAATTATGGAATAAGAGGAAGCTAAACTTTAATTACCTAAGAGTTTGGGGATGTAAAGCAATTGTTAAAGTTTCTAAACCCAAAAGGAAAAAGTTAGGCGAATGAGAAATTAAGTGTAACTTTTTGGGATATGCTCATAATTACAAAGTATATTAGTTCATGGTTATAAAGTATAATAACTCTATACCTATCAACATACTTATAAAATCAAGACATGTTATTTTTGATGAATATAAGTTCGTCTATATTCCTAAAACTTTAGAAAAAAAATAAACTCCTAATAAGGAAAATGATGTCTTAACAAAAGGAAATAAAAATGATGAAGTCATTAAACTTCATATGAGTAAAAGAGCAAGAAAGCAAAGATTTTTTGTTCTGATTACTTTTATATTTATAGTTAAAGGAATAAAGAAATTATTGAGTAATCAAATTTCATATTCCTTCAATATTGAAGATGATCTTAAAACATTTAGTTAAGCGATGAAATCACAAGATGTCACGTTTTGGAAGGAAGCAATAAATGCTGAAATCGATTCCATTATGGGTAATAACACTTGGAAATTGGTAAACCTCCCACTTGGCTTAAAATCAATTAGATATAAATGGATTTTCACAAAGAAAATGAAGGTTAATGGAACCATTGACAAGTTTAAAGTTAGGTTGGCTACAAAAGGCTTTATATAAAAACAAATTGTTGTTTATTTTGACATATATTTACTAGTGGCTATAATTGTTATAATCATGCTACTCATTACACTTACCTCGATTCATAATCTAGTAATTCATTAAATGGATGTGAAAAACAACATTCCAAAATGATGAATTTGAAGAAGTGTATATGAAGCAATCTGAGGGATTTGTTATACCTAAAAAAGAGGAAAAGGTCTGTAAATTAGTTAAATCCTTTTATAGACTGAAACGAGCACTTAAGCAATGACACCAAAAATTTGATCAGGCAATACTTGCTAATGGATTTAAAATTAATGAATTAAATAAATGTGCCTATAGTAAATTTAAAAAAGGAAAAAGTGTGATTATCTATTTATATATGGATGACATGTTAATCTTTAAGACTCACTTAGAAGAAATTTAAGTTATCAAAATATTTTTGTCTAGTAATTTCAATATGAAAAACATGGGTAAGACAAATGTCATCTTTAAAATCAAAATTTTGTGGAATCAAAAGAACATAATGCTTTCTAAATCACATTACTTTGAAAAGATTATTAATAAATTTAATCACACGTATGCTAGCCTTTAGCCTATTTGATCCCAACATAAATGAATAGGTACACAAATAATCCCAAATGATATACATTAGGAGACCTTAGGCAAGTGCGCCAACCTAATGCAATGGTGGCCACCAACCTAGGCCATAAGCATTCTTGATCACTCATCAACCTCATGCTCTTTGTCCTAGTCCATTACTTTACGCATTTTTGATATGGGATCAATAAAAGCTAAAGACTCTTAACAACTTTTCTTTCATGCCACAATCTAAGACCATTAAACTTAAAGAAACTAAGAGCTAAAGCCTAGAAGATCTTAGCAAATTTGGGAATTAAAGGTTTATAATCTCTTAAAACAACTAAGGGGTAATAATATGTGTCTCAAGCATTATATAGAAAACATATATTTAGTGGCTATTATAAATATAAGACATCTCAAAGGAGAAATTTTCTATATTATTACTCACTTTTTTTTTTTTTATTTTTTGAATAACATTTGTAATGAATTTTTTTTCATAGGTAATCCTTTATAATAAACCAAAATTATAATTTTTTTATTTTCCCTATTAACGTAGCTGACACTTGAGTTTATGTCTCAATAGAACTAAATCTCACTTAATTAATTAACTTATTTATTTATCAATTGGGTCTTCTATTTTAGATCAAGCGGTAAGAGATAAAACTTACAATGTTTCTTGCATTTAAGGCTTAATTTTGCTCGTTTTGTGTTGTATGGACTTTCATGTAAATATGGTCAGAAAAGAATGGAATTCTTGTTCATGTTGTTAAAAAAATAAATTCTATGTCCTCAACAATAGGAAACTAGAGAAATACATTTCTAAGCATAATGGACTGAATCTTGTTGAATTCTTTTGAAAATTTCTTAATCAATCATTATGAAAAATCTTTATTCAAAATTTCTTCGAAAGCCCGAGACATTTATATTTGACTTGGCGAGCAGTGCCAGGCCAATACAGTAGTGCATAGCAAGGCGACAATTATAAAATAATATTTATTGCGACATGTATAGATAGAAGAGGACAATACAAAAATTTTTTTATTAATAATTTTATTTATTTGCCACAATAAAATATATGTGATTAGTAACCTTTGCCAACTAATTTTTTTTCCAATTTTTGAATGTTTGAGTTTAAGTAAAAATCTCATGAACAAAAAACATGAATTACAAATTCGGTGCATTTATTTGACTTTTCTTTCATCCAATTGCACCTCAACCTATCAATTAAGATAAACTTAAGCAAGATAGATCTACATGCATATTGCGCTTTGTGCCTAAGCTCCGGACCCTCCCGCATCGACTACTAGAGAAATATCCTTAACAAGAATTCGTTATAAAATGTAATTCCAAATTCATTCCAAATCATGCCTTTTGGCTAAGATCAAGTGTAGTATCTGTTCTTATCAGTTACAGTGAGGGGGCTTGCTTGCTGGGGTCCTCAAGCGTCGCCTCACTGTTGCATGGGCCTGGCGCTCCCCGCCAATTGTAGTTCAGGAGTTATGGGTAGACTTTCCTAATTGTTTTGATTTCATGAGATGGACACAATGAAATGTTAAGGAAAATTAATGAAATATTAAGTTCAATATTACCTTTTTTCTAGTGCCATGGACACAATGGCTTCAACGAAACAAGCGAATCTAGTGCCACATACTGACGACATCCAATGGCGACCCAAGCGTTGGCTCTTCATCCGAGAATCTGATTCAAGTATTGCATTAGATTGGCTGAATCGTAAGGATCAAAATCCTAAGGGTTAGTGAAACAAGGCTCTACCAGACTAACAAATCCCCTCATTATAACATTGACTCAAATGACTTAATTCTTTCTTGGACTCGGGCTTTCTTTGACAAACTCCAACAAAAGAAAAATAAAAGCTTTTAGTCTTAGATTTGGGTGGGGGCTAGAACCTATTGAGTTCCCATCCCTCCAAAAATAATCATATGCCACTAGAAGCCATAATCACACGGTATTCTTTAGTAAAAGGCGAAAGAATAGTTCGCTTTGTGCTTAAAGCATGGCTTAATGCTTTAGGCATAAGATATTCCTGTCACACACATACTTAGGTCCCCTATTGAGGTTTTGACTCTTCAACAATGTGGGAGTAGATCCCCTGCACATTTTTTTAAGCCTTTGCAATCAGGGAACAATATCATAATGCAAGCTATGCTTTTCCTTTTGTCAGCTTCCGCAAGCATAAAGAAGGTCATTGCTCGAGTGAGCCATTGGATAGAGGTACAAGATTTATAGGTAGCTCTTTCCAAATGAGGTATAAATTGAGCTTTCAGATTTTAGAAAGCATGCGCTATATATTTTCTAGATGTTTTGTGACTACAATTTTCTAGGTGTTTGGGGACTACGACGCTGGGAATCAAAAAACTGAAAATGCAAAAATGTGTTAAGCTTCTTAAAACATTGAACTATTTTATTGTATTTATTGTTGAAAGGTGATCGTGACTTTTGACTTAAAAGCTTGAACAGGAATCCCCGAATCGTGGGGAATCCCTTGACTGAGCCGATGGGTGGAAATCCATGGTTTATTTGCTGCCCTTTTGACCATGAGGCATGAATTGAGCCTTCATATAATGTATTGCGCTACATTATAAGAAACAAAGTTACCGGGACGAGGGCTGGTGAACGAAAACGAGTGAGGTGACATGTTGACCTCATATCTCAAAAAACAATTTAATTGGGGTGTAAAACCCATAGGCTATGTCTACTTCCTTCTCTCCTGCCTTGTCCACTTAAGTGAGTTCATATTATAATTTATTACTTGACACACTATATTGACGAAATTTTGTTACATTCGTCTAAAAATTTTGTTGCGACATACTACAAGAAATTTATCAAATGATAATATTTTTCAACAAAAATGAGGGAGATACAAAGTTATCCTCTTCTTCTTTTTATTTTTATTTTTTTACACTTAATTACCTTGTGGAGCACAAATGCTGAACCAAACTCTTATCTTTAATTAGTGAAATTATTTTGCTCATATTTGACAATAGTATCTTCTCATTAACAACCATTGCATATGTATTGGTGTATATTTTTCTTGCTTTACAGCCTAATAATATAGCCAACTTGGGAAACTGAGAATGCAAAAGCATGTTGGGTTTATCGTGAAAGTAGTAGACAACACTGCATATTTAAGACTATAATTTGGAACCACATCCTACTAAAAGTATATTTTTCTTCCTGACAGGTTTTTTTTTTTTTTTTTCTTTCCTTTATGTTCCTTTTTTGGCAACGAACGAAATTCTATCTTCTGATTCTGAGGCGATGTTCAACGAGTACAAAGAAGCAAATTGCTTGAATAAACGCAGTTTGCAAGTTTTGGGTTTTACTTAGGCGAACCAGGCATTATTAAGAAACTCTATGGTTTGTCTGTGGCATATTATGGTACATTATGTCATACAAAAGATACTGGAAGTGTCTTTCCACAACATAAATTAGATCCTAATCAACAACAAATTTAAGGAACATGCCCAGCCTGGAACCAAAAGTGGGCGCTTATATTGGACTGATGTAATCAAGGACAAATAAAAGTTTAGAAATTGTACTGTACTCTATATCTATATATATATATATATATATATATGTGCCATAGTAATTGTTGAGATCTTTCCTTTGTAGTGAACAACATGAACAAGGATTTCATTCCCTGCGAATGACGTCTCCATGCAGTCCAAAGGACGCAAATACAGTTTTGAACCATATTAAGCCTTAAAGGAGACATTATAAGTTCCATCATTCAACACCAGGACTAAAACATTAAACTATATTAGAAGGGCAACTAATTTATGCTAATAAGGACAGAACCACCCCCAACATTTTACAAGATATCGTGGGGACAACATTAAGCATAAGTTGGATTCAATCCCACATCGAAACGGCGGCAAGGAGTTACCCCGAGCAGAGGGCATAAACAACAGCCAACTAGTTTCTGGAGAACATACTTACCTGGACGGGGTCAATAGATGATCACGAAGGTCCATGGCCTAGAACAGTGACCTCCATTGCACCGTGGAGGGGTGCTAGTCTAAGGTCTCCTCAAAGTGGGAGAGCCTACGTCATAATTTGTGGTAGTGGGGGCCTGCGTTCGCGCAGCCCTTGCCAATTCATCAACTAAGCTTTGTTCCATTCTTAAGTAAAGTTGAAATTGCGGGAAAATTTAGAAAAATTTACTTTCTAGTTTATTTCAAGTTTCCAAAGCAATCATCAATCTCTATAATAGAAAATCATTAATATTGATTTCCAAAATACCAACTTTTGCATCTTAATATTAATGAAAATTAGGTTTATTAATGTAAATTAGGTTTTAGCTTTATTAATGTAAATTAGGTTTTATCTCTTAGTTGTGCAATCTGTTAAATTCTAACTTTACATACAAATGGTAGAAAACTGATGGGACATTAAAGGGCAGTTTAAGGGCATTCTTTTCCCACATCGGACTTGAGCGCTTAATAAGCTTGAACTAGAATTGGTAGTTTAGCTTAAAAAGAACATATGGCTCAAAAAAGCATATGGCTTTAGCTTAAAAAATTAAAAAGGATTCTTTAGGGAGTATGAATTTTTTTGAACTTATTGGGAGCTAGTTTTCTAAACATCCTTATAGGAAGAATGCTGTTTCGACCATTAACTGGACTCTATAAATGAAATCAGGATTATATATTTTTTTTTTTCAACACCATCACTTTCTATCAAGCTACATTAATCAACTACATAAACACATATTAATTAAAACGTTAAACAATGAATGAATGGTTGCGTTTCTTATTTAGTAATAGGTTTAAAGTGCCACAACATGAATGCGTGCTTTTTGTTAGTATGTTTATCCTCAAAATTCATATGATCCATTGGTGAATATACTTCAAATTAAATTCAAGTCATTTATAAAGACAATAAGTTCATTCCAAATGCTTTATGTGGGTTTTAAGTAGCAGTAAGTTTGATAAAGCATATCTTGCTGACAACAAAACAGCAAATTAATAAACAAAAGCTAGAAAAGAAAAAAAAAAATTGTTTCAGGGCTGCAACCCTCGGGAGATTGACTCTCTATCTTTGTTTCAGACTTCATGCAAACATGATCTGCAAAGAATGGAACTCTTCATCATGTGTACCAAGATTAATTAATTATTATGAGTAATTGTTGAGTTTTGTTTCAAGTCCCACGTCGGGACTTTAAAAAGTGAAGGTCAATATCGGGATTTTTTAAGGGAAAATACCCAAAATCCCACATCGAAAGTGTGAGGATGGTTTTACTACCCTTACTCCTTATAAATAAGAGTTATCTCCTTTATAAATAAGAGTTATGTATTATTTAGATGAGAGTAGAAAGAATTTAGATTAGACTTTATTAAAGAAAAATTAAGAGAGTTAAAACGTCGGTTCCATATTTTTATCTTTATTGGGTATTTGTATTCTAAACTTTTGGTAAGTTTGTTTTTTTAGTTACTCTCTACTTTCGATGGGTATTGGGTATCCATTTTCAGTTATCTTTATTACTTTTTATTATTATTTTTATTTTGTTTCATCTTTTATGGACCTTTTGGCTTCCATTTTTATTACTCCATTTGTTGTTTTCAAGCTATAACCCGAAACCTGGACGTAAGTCAGTTCCACTGTTTTCAGTTATCTTTATTATTTTTATTATTATTTTCAAAAAAACTACAACCCGAAACCTATTTCCTAACAGTAATCATAATGCAAAAATTCCCTAATAATAGAATAAGGCAATCTATTTTCACTGGCTACGAGTCCAAGCATAAAGAAATTATAATTTTTTTTAAAAAATATATATATTTATATTAACCTAATAAAAAAAATTTTCATTACACCTAATAGATGTTAGTTTAAATTTTACGTATTTTTTTAAATATTATCGTTTAATGAGAAAAAATGGTCATCTGCAATTTTTTTTTTTTTTTTTAATATAAAGGTTATATAAATATACATGTAGATCTTTCTTGCCTAAGTTTGTCTTAATTGATAATTTGAGGTGCAATTGGATGAAAGAAAAGTTAAATAAATGCATTGAACTTGTGATTCATCTCTATTTTATATCATATCACTTTGAAATTTTATTTGAGGTCTAAGATTTTAGAACTAAAATAATAATAATAATAATAATTAGTAATATTTATTAATTATTTTTTTATTATCACAAATAAATAAAATTATTAATAAATTTTTTTATATTATCCTCCTATGCTTACACGCGTCTCAATAAAAGTTATTAGTAGTGAGATTCAGCCGTTCTTGTTTTCCTAATCGCGTTCCTCCAACTGAGCCTTTGGAGATAGGTGCAAGGTTGAAATCCTAGTCCTGCAAATTATGGCGACCAGATCGAAAGCGTTACCAGCTACTTTACACTTACCCTACCGTGTGAGATTAAAAATGAAATAATGGTAAATATTACAAATAATTTTTTCCAGCTTATTATAAAATTACTATCATTATTAAAATAAATAATTTTCTATTAAATAAAATTTTTTTGTTAAGTCACTAAAAAATTTATTTCACCTCAGCACAAATAATATTTTGTAATAAGTTAAAAAGATAATATCGCAATATTTATCATTATTCTTAAAAAAAAAAAAAAAAAACCAATGATGGAAAAGGAGACAAAGTATGTACATCATAGAATGCAGAATCTAAGGTGTATCCAAAAAAAAATCCTAGATATTTTTTATTAAAAAAAAAATTTAAAAAGCATATAAATATTTACCTTTATTACAAATAAGATTGAAAAATCCAAAAAAAAAATTAAAATTATTAAAATTTGAATAAAAATTCTATTAAATATATATTAACTAGTGGTGTTAAAATTATAAAACAAGGTATATGAATTATTTTTTTTAGTTGAAGTAGATTTTTTGGGGGGGGTCATGACAAGGTAGACAAGATAAATTTAGGGAAAGTGATGAACACTTGTATCTCAAATATATTGGACCGTCTTACATCAACTTAAAGCCCATGTCGACGAGCCTTTTACATTTTGAGTGAACAGACTGGCAAATTGTTAGGAGGCAGTGTTCAATTCATTCGGAAGCCCATCAAAAGTGGGCTTCATGGATTTCCCCGAAGAAGGAATGGACAACAGTGTCAGCCGGCAATTTTCAATCTGTTTTTGAACCTCGCTATGCCCTCAATTCTTGCCTGGAAATGTAGCCAATGTGGAACTTCGCTACCTAGTGTTTCAGATGATTGGCCAAAATGTTTTCATTTTTGTTTGTTTCACAATCCAAAATAGGAGAAATTTGCCCTAGATTAGTAGCCATATTGTTGGGGTTGCTTTGTGAAAAAATTGTCAGCGCAAGATTTGGTTTTTCTAATTTTTTTTAAATGTAAAAAGTAAATATGATTTCAAATTATTATATTCACAAAAATATTCCTCAAATTAGGACTCAATTTAAGTGGCAGTGATGAGCCAATTGGCATTAGATTCTCAATTAAATGAATTCCCTTAATAAAACAAAATAGATATCTCAATAAATTCAATTTAATTACTTAATTACTACTTAATTAATGCATCCAAAAAACGCATACCTTGGCATTCATATTATGTAGGTTACTTTCCTTGTTTGATTATTTATAAACCATCACCTTTGCCAATTTTTTTAGCATTAACCCTCCAAGACATCTATCTCCATTGGTTAGACCCAAAGTCCCTTCTTAAGAAAGCAAACGAAGGCTCTAAGGAACCAAAATGACAAAGAAGCTCCAAAATTTTCTCCAAGATTACCTTTCCAAGATAAAAAACCGTAACGCAAGTCTCCAATCCCCTTCAAATAGCTTCTCATCTAAAAAGAAATGGGTGCTATCAGGCTGCAAGCACCCCAAGACCCCATCTTTCGCTGTTGATCATGACCAAAGTGTAGCTAACGATGAAGATGGAAGCAATAAAGATGAGGCTGCAACACTTGCCGACATCGATCGCTTCCTTTTTGAGAATTTCAAGTCACTTTACGACGAAAACAAAGACGAAAACATGAATAATAAAGAAGAGGGTCAAAAGAAAGGTAAAGATGGTCAAGCTTTTTGGGATCATCCTAGTGTTTTTGCATCTTTTGAATCACCTAGGTTCACTAATCCACCATCGGATGTTTGGCGGTCCCACCGCTGCTTCAGGGACCCAGTTTCGAGCTCACTCGTCGAGGAAGCACAATCTAGCATAACGAACACATCGGAGGACATGGAATCAGGTTCAACCACAACCAATACACTAAATGACTCCATAAGTTGTAATGACTTAAAGGGTGTCTCCAAGGTCAATGCCCCAAATGACTTCTCCACAACAATTTCTAATGCTACAGGGAATGCCCACGCTTCCTAGCGATTGCATTGCGGTGCTGGGGTACTCGCGGGATCCGCACCACGATTTTCGTCGGTCGATGCAGGAAATGGTGGAAGCAAGATTACAACAATGTGGGAAAGTCGACTGGGATTACCTGGAAGAGCTTTTGTTTTGTTACATGAACTTGAATGACAAGAAGTCACACAAGTTCATACTCAGGGCTTTCGTGGATCTCATTGTCGGCTTGCGTTGAAACTCCAACAGCATTCCTGTGAGATCACAAAATTCTCGCAATGCAAGAGAGGGAAACAGAAAATTGAAAAGTAATGTAATGTGAGATTGTAGTAATTGTTACGGGGAAGTTTAATAAATGTTTGATATGGTCTCTTTGCTTCGCCTCGTAACCTTTAGGCATCGTATGGAATACTTGCATATGATATACATATACAGTACATTTGTGGTCCTTCGAGATCACAACCACAAAAATAATATGTAATTAATAATTATAATTTTATTTTAGTCATAATAATACAAATTTATATCTATATATAATTTTATTTAGTCGTAAATTATGCAACAACAATTTATCTATATATATTATTTTAAAAATATAAAATAGATAAATAACAAATAAGAATTATAAGAATTTTTCTAATCTATATTGTTATAATTATTTTTACGTTTTTTCACCTAATTTGTTGGTTAAGGCTACGAGGATCATGACCAAGATTGAAATTTATGTCTTTATCAAGTTTATTGCAAACTGGAGTTATTCAAAATTTTGAATTCTATAAACGGGAAGAGTGCCATGAATAAGGTCAGTTTGAGTGCATCCTGGGGAACGTGATTGAATTTACAATGTCAGTTTCAATTATGTTATGACAATTACCCTCTTTTATTTTTTTTGGGTTGAAATCTAAAAATGAGAGGCATCCATATAAATATAAATCATACTCCTTGTGGGTAATCTAAATCTCATAAGATAATAATAATAATAATATATTTTTTTTTTTATGAAAAGAATGAATCCGAATACCAATAGAAATTTAAATATTCGGGTCAAATGTGACTAAATTACATTACTACATTCAACTAAATTCCAAGTAGGTAGGTCAATTCAATACATGGGGTAACTTTTTATTGGTTTACATGTACTAATCTCGAAAGTTCGAAGATTAAAACTAAAGTCCGTCCGTTAATTCAATGTGTCGAATTAACCAAAGTCAACGCCAACATAAACAAATAAGCAAGTCAAAATTGGAAGTTTGTGCTAGAATAGTTTTTTTTTTTCGTTGAGTCAGTCCGTCCCATTTGACGGACAATTGCATTGTCGTTTCCTGGCTAGTTCTTGAGCACTTCCTCCCCTCTTCTCAACTTCTTTCAGGAACATGATGAATATTTCTTTTAATTCCCTCACACCAACTCCTTCTAATTGACCAAACGAAACGCAAGTGCCTGCATTAAAACTTACAACGAAAATCCCATAATTGAAAGTAACATCCCCACAGCAACGAATTATACGATATAAAATTATTATTTTTTTTTTTTATAATTATATTTCAAACTATAATACTAACACAAAAAAGAAAAAAAAAAAAAAAAAAAAAGTATACGAAACTAGTGAATCCCAAGTGCTTATGCAATATCTCGATCAAAAATCAATCACTAATAATTGACAATCAAGGCGCATAAATTTTCATATCAAATGATAATAAATCGATAATTAAAAAAAAAAAAAAAAAAAAAAGGAATTGTGTATTGGGCTAACAAATACATAAAATAAGCCCAATTTATTCTACAAACAAAAACAGGAAACTCGAAAATTCCACATGATAGATAGGTCTTTCCAGAAGATGCAACTAAATCTAGACATCTCCAGTCTCCACAGCCGCCTCTCCCTTTTTACCCTTGACCAAAGCTTAAAATTTCAAAGTAAAAAAATAATAATAAAAGAGTGCACGAAAAAATTAAAATTAAAATTATGTTGATGATTATATGTCCCTTATTTTTTCATTTTTCAGATAAGTGGAAAATAATCTAAAATAAATTGGTACTAACTATATTGGATTGAAAATAATAAATTTATGCACCATTGGGAAATCAAAGTTTGACTGTCATCTCAAAATTTATCCACCTTTTTTTTTGTCTGAATTTTTTGCCGAATTTGACGTAATTGTCCTCCTGGATGTAAACATCAGAAAAATCAATCCTTTTACCTGATTTGATGTAATGCTCAAATTATAATTTTTGTTGATAAAATTAGGAAAGTACATGTACTACCCATAATTTAAAAAATAATTTAAAAAAAAAAGTGTGTTTTTACATATTTTTTTATTAATTTTTATATTAAAATTATTAAAAATTATATTTTATAAATTTTAAAAATATATATATTTTTTTAAAATTTTAAATTTAATTTTATTAAATATTTTATCAAAAAATTAAATTTATAATATTATATAAATAATTACTTATTAATTATTAATACGGTGATTAATAATTTTCATATTTCATCATTTCTTCGTATCTCTATTTTTAAAATATTTTAATTAAATATAAAGTAATATAATTATTAATATATGTCTAGAGAGAGAGAGAGACAGGAGAGGTAAAAAAATCCACAAAATTTCCCTTCCTACCACTCTTCAACCATATTGAAAAGCCTTGTCAACTTCTCATTCTCTTCATAATAATAGAAATCTCCCCGAGAAAGAACACAACACAAAACAACATTAAAAGGAGCATTCTAGAAAGTAGAAACCAACGAAGCCTGTCTTTCTCTGTCTCCCTCTCTTTTTCTCTCTCTCTCTTACATTTTTTAAAAGGATTTTAGAGGTACAATGGCTTCGCTTAAATTTACATTTATAGTTATGCGAATCTGTAAATCTGCACATCTTTTGTTTTAGATCTGTAAGTGGGGTTTTTAATTTCTCGTTACTTTTTATAGATTCAGATTCAAAATCGAAAATATTCAGAATTTTGGTGTGTTTTTTTGTTTTGTTTTATATTTCCTAAGTAGTCGATTCAGCTGTCTGCTTTGGTTTCATTTATGTTTTTCTCTCTGGGATTTTTGGGATTTTCATCGGGAGGGTTTTCTTCTTCTTGTTTTTTTTTTTTAGGGTACTTAGATTCCACTACCAGTGAGACGATTAGTTGTAGTGTTTAATTAGATTTTAACTGTTTATTTTTCTGTACACTACTTGATTAGGTGAACAATTTAGCAGGCTATTTTTATTTTTTCATTTTACTTTTGGTCATTGGTTTTATATATATATATGTTTTTTTTTGGGTCATTAGGGAGGGTAAGGGGAAAGCGGCTTTCCTGCTATTGCAGGATTTTTGGGCACGGGTTACCGACCTGCTCAGCCTCTTGCAAGTTTAAGTTATCATGCCCACCTCTGCCAACAAGAGTTGGTTATTGGTTTTATAGCTAATTGGGTTTACGCTTGTTCAAAAGGCTCTCTTTCTTTTTTTAGATTCATTTTTCTTTTTCTTGAAAAGAAATTGTGGTGGGTCGTCCCTGTTTTTGTCACAGATTGTAGTAATGTGGCAAACTATGCTCATTGCTAGGTTATGAATGGCCGTCTAGTGGTTGCATATTCTTGTATTCATTGCAATTACATGTTTATGTTGGATTTGGAAACTAGATGATATAGCATAAAGATGTTCATGTGCCCTCGTAAAGCTAGATGTTGAAGATACAATCATATGCATATTACAGATTTTTGTTATCATTTCATGTTATATTCTTGTTATACGCAGTTTGGGCTGTTGTGCTTTAAATCTTGAGTGGGATTGCATGAGTGTAGCAAAAACCATATCAAAAAGATAAGAAGATGCTTTCACTGTCTTCTCTGTTGGGCTTTCATTATCATATGTCAGGTTTGACATCAAATGGTGTACAGACTAATGAGATTGTTTATAAAGAACAGATTGCATGACCCTTGTGTAGGATTTTAACTACTTTGTTTGCCTCAATTACTGGTTTTTAAAGTCCTTTTGTGTTTGGCTTTGTGTGCCTCTAGAAGTCATTTCTTTATTGGTCTATTGCTGTAGTATCAAAGTTTGTCTTTATTTCAACTTCTGTATTGCTTACTAATTTCAAGGTTGCCTATATGTTTGTTTATTTTAATTTTATGTGTTGTGTTTCAGCTTCAACATTGTCTCATTTTAGTTTGCTTGATTGCACATTTGTGCATTGTGTACATTCTTATCTTTTCATGGACAATTTGGGTGGTATAGGTTAATTTGCTTATGAAAGCCTTAATGTTCAACTATATTTATTTTCCAGGCATTGACCTCATTTCTGGAGTCTACTCAATTTATAAAGTGTGACAAACATGAGCGTGGTTGGTTTTGATTTGGGGAATGAGAGCTGCATTGTTGCCGTTGCAAGGCAAAGAGGGATTGATGTAGTACTCAATGATGAATCAAAACGTGAAACTCCTGCTGTTGTGTCCTTTGGTGACAAACAACGGTTCATTGGGACTGCAGGAGCTGCCTCAAGCATGATGAACCCGAAGAACTCGATTTCTCAGATAAAGAGATTAATTGGCCGCAAATTCTCTGACCCCGAGTTGCAAAGGGATCTCAAATCATTGCCATTTGCCGTCACTGAAGGTCCTGATGGATTCCCGTTGATTAATGTACGGTATTTGGGTGAAATGAAGACATTTACACCAACCCAAGTTTTGGCAATGGTGTTGTCAAATTTGAAAGGCATTGCTGAGAATAATCTGAATGCAGCAGTTGTTGATTGCTGTATTGGAATTCCTGTGTATTTTACTGATCTCCAAAGGAGAGCTGTCTTGGATGCTGCTACCATTGCAGGATTGCACCCTCTTCGTATGTTTCATGAAACCACTGCTACAGCATTGGCATATGGTATTTACAAGACTGATTTGCCTGAGAATGATCAATTAAATGTTGCTTTTGTTGATATTGGACATGCTAGCATGCAAGTGTGCATTGCTGGCTTTAAGAAAGGCCAGCTCAAGGTGTTGGCTCATTCTTTTGATCAATCATTGGGTGGCAGAGATTTTGATGAAGTCCTGTTCCAGTACTTTGCATCAAAGTTCAAGGAAGAGTATAAAATTGATGTTTTCCAGAATGCTAGGGCTTGTCTAAGGCTCAGGGCTGCTTGTGAGAAGCTGAAAAAGGTTCTCAGTGCCAACCCTGTGGCACCCCTAAATATTGAGTGCTTAATGGACGAGAAAGATGTCAGGGGCTTCATTAAGAGGGAAGACTTTGAACAGATTAGTATTCCAATTTTGGAACGTGTGAAAAGGCCTTTGGAGAAGGCACTTCAAGATGCTGGGCTTGCAGTTGAGAATGTGCATGTGGTTGAGGTTGTTGGCTCTGGATCTCGCGTGCCTGCCTTAATGAAAATATTGACTGAATTCTTTGGAAAGGAGCCAAGACGTACAATGAATGCCAGTGAGTGTGTTGCCAAGGGATGTGCTCTGCAATGTGCTATTCTGAGTCCTACATTTAAAGTGCGAGAATTCCAGGTAATGCTCTTCATTAACTTGCTTTTTGCATGATCAAGCACCTGTATTCTTGTGAGCATGAAATACTTAGTTGCTATGAGTATTGCTGTGTCTAAACTTGACATGCATGAGCTTGCCATCTTGAGGAATTGACAGATTTGATTATTCAATATATTGTTTTCAGTTGTTTGAGTCTTGACCTTGTGTTCCACTTCCTTCCAAGGATGTATGTCATCCTTTTAGAGTGCTGTAATAGATTTAGAACAGGCTATAACATCCCCCATTCTCTCTTATTTCTCCCTCTGCAATTTCATCTGGTTCCTCATTTGGGTTTCAGGTCCATGAGAGTTTTCCATTTTCAATAGCTTTGTCATGGAAAGGTGCTTCTCCCGATTCTCATAATGGAGCTGCAGATAACCAGCAAAGTACTGTTGTTTTCCCCAAGGGAAATCCAATTCCTAGTATCAAGGCTTTGACCTTCTACAGGTCTGGGACATTCTCTGTTGATGTGCAATATGCTGATGTGAGTGAATTACAGCCACCTGCTAAGATTAGTACTTACACGGTAAAGATTTTCAACTTTTTTCCTTGTATGAAATTAGCTATGTTTTACTGTTATGATTTCAATTGTTTACCTCCTCTTGCCCAGATTGGTCCTTTTCAAACAACAAATAGTGAACGGCCGAAAGTGAAGGTGAAAGCTCATTTGAATTTGCATGGATTTGTTTGCATTGAATCAGCAACTGTAAGTATTGCCACCAGGGTGTGTTTCAAGTTGCAGGGAGTTGATTCATGTGTGTGTATTTTGCTGAGATATGTTTTATGCTTGTGTCAGCTTTTAGAAGAGAAAGAAGTTGAAGTTCCTGTAACAAGAGAAACAGCGAAAGAAGCTACTAAAATGGATACTGATGAAGCTCCTAGTGATGCTACTCTTAGCTCTAATGAAGGTGATGTCAATACGCAAGAAGCTAAAGCTGCTGCTGATGCTTCAAATTCAGAAAATGGTGCTCCAGAATCAGGAGACAAGCCCACACAAATGGAAACTGATGCCAAGGTAGATTTAGTTTCACAAAACTGAGTCGTTGTAAGAGTAATGTATCCAACTAACTGACCAGTAAGTTGGTCCTACAATGTTTCGTATCCTGTCCTTGTTCATATTAGTGACTAGTTTGCTGTCATCAGGCTGAGGCTCCTAAGAAAAAAAGTAAAAAAAACAAACATTCCTGTAGCAGAGCATGTTTATGGCGGAATGCTGCCAGCAGATGTTCAGAAAGCAGTGGAAAAGGAGTTTGAAATGGCATTGCAAGATCGAGTGATGGAAGAAACCAAAGACAAGAAAAATGCTGTTGAAGCCTATGTTTATGACATGAGGAACAAGGTTGAGTTTTCTTGTTGAATAATGAAGAAATATAGTGGCTGGTTGTAAAGTGATATTTTGATTACTAATATTGCTTTTGTCTGTCCAGCTTAGTGACAAATACCAGGAGTTTGTCACTGATTCAGAGAGGGAGCAGTTCACAGCCAAACTTCAGGAGGTGGAAGATTGGTTATATGAAGATGGTGAGGATGAAACCAAGGGCGTCTATATTGCCAAGCTTGAGGAGCTCAAGAAGGTGAGATTACTCATTTTTGGTTCAATAGTTTGTTGCTGTATTTTCTCTCTTCTCATCAACGT